>JAJTUV010000668.1:0-590352 GCA_021653895.1 Mastomys natalensis
AGTATTTAACAGTCCAGATGTGCCACGTTGGTCGAAGTTTCTAACCTCTGAATCCCAGTTTCCTCCTTCCTACATGAGGATTGGTTAAGACAGTGAAACAGCGTGAACCATGTTAGCTAGTGTGTGCACACCAGACATCTCCCAGCCCCTTCTAAGATGGTTCCCATCATCCTCTTGCCCTTCAATGACCTCACAATGTCACCTCAAGCCACTGCTTACTTAGCTCAAGGATACTCTGTAGGCACAAGAGATTCTGGGAAGGGATAGACAGTCCCTCTCTCTCAACTTGGGTACCAATGAGCTGTACTGGGCCAGGTAAGGCCATCTCCCCTCCTGTTCATTGTCCTGAGGTGGGCAGCCAGATTCTACCCACACAGGTGCCCTGTCTTTACAGAGGTAAGAGGAGTTACCTTAAGTCTGGCTTAGGTCTTCCATGCTGGCTGCATGCAGATCCTGGAGACTGAGAACTGTCCTCTATCCTTCTGCTTCCCTCCCTCCTCTGCTCCTGTCACCTGCTCAGTTGCCTTTAAAACATTTGTGTGTGTGTGTGGGGGGGGTATATCTGTTGGGGGGAATGTGTGTGTGTGTGTGGGGGGTATATCTGTTGGGGGGGATGTGTGTGTGTGTGGGGGTGTGCACATAAGTGCAGGTATCCTTATAGGCCAGAGCTGTTGGATCTCCCTAGAGGTAGAGCTACAGACAGTTGCGAGCTGTCTGATTGGGTGCTGGAAACTGAACTTGGGTTCTCTGCAAGATGGACTCAGGAATTATGTCAGGTTCTCGTATTTGTAAGGGAAGCATTTTACCAACGAAACCATTTCCTGGCTCCTTTTAGGCTTTCATTTTGATTTTAATTTTACATCAATTTATTGGGGACTGAACTTGTAGTTCAGAGGTGGAACGTGTGCCTAGCTCTGTTCAAGTTCCTAAGTTTGATTCCCAACATTGCACTGTGCATAAAAAACTTTATATACACTAAAACCAAAAACCACAACTTTTAAAATACAGGCCTCGAGCTGGAGAGATGGCTCAGTGGTTAAGAGCACTGACTGCTCTTCCAGAGGTCCTGAGTTCAATTCCCAGCAACCACATGGTGGCTCACAACCATCTGTAATGGGATCTGATACCCTCTTCTGGTGTGTCTGAAGACAGTGGCTGTACTGGCATAAAAAAATATAAAAATAAAAAAAATTTAAAAATGTTAAATAAATAAATAAATAACAGGCCTCACATGGTGGCTCAGGCCTTTAATCCTAGTATTCAGGAAGATCTGATTTCAAGCCTAGCCTGGCGTACATAATGAGTTCTAGGCAGACCAAGACTGGATATTAAGTTTCTACCTTAAAAAGAAAAGTGCCATGGTGGGTGTGGAGACCCAGTGCTAGTTGGCTCTCTTCTGTGAGGGGTCTAGGTGACGTAACTCAGACCCTCATAATCCGCAGCCTTCACACATGTATTGGAGGAAAAACACCCACTCTATTTTCCCCCCCTTCAGCAGGGTTTCACTCTGTGGCCAAGGTTGGCCTTAACTTGAGATCCTCCTACCTTAGACCTCAGAGTTCTAAAATTAGGGGAGTGTGCCACCGAATCTCTCTTTGCCCTGCTAGAGAAGGAACCTTGGACCGCATGCACGTCAGCCAAGCACTCTGCCACCACACAGCACCTCCCAGCAGTGCACCTTGCTTTCAATGAATCTGTGAAAAGTAGTTTTCATGCGCGAGTGTGTGTCTGTGTGTGTGTGTGTGTGTGTGCCTGTGCCTGCCTGCCGCAGCCTCTGTGGTGATTAGAATACAACTTTTAGAAGTCAGTTCTCTTTCTGTAGGTCCCAGGGATTGAACTCAAGTTTGGCAGCAAGTACCTTTACCTGCAGAGCCATCTTGCTAGCCATTGCTGGATTTAAATTTATTAACTTGCTTCTTTTTTTTTATTATTTTGGGGAAAAAAAAAACTGGGTTTGACTTTTTGAAACAGGTTTTCACTGTGTGACCCTGACTGGTCAGGAACTCACTTCATAGACCAGATTGGCCTGAGTTTGACAAATCTGCCTGCCTCTGCTTCCCAGGTGCTGGGTTTAAAGGTGTGTGCCTCCACAGCTGGCGTGGCTGGCTTCTTTGACTTTAGTCTTTCTTTGTTAGAACTTTGCTGTTTCATGTAGGATCAATAAGAGATTGTTTATTGTGTGCATGTGCATTCACATGTGCATACATATGGAGGCCGAAAGTTGACACTGGGTGTCTTCTTTGAATTCCTGATTTTATTTATTGAGGCAGGAGCTCTAAAATGAATTAGAGCTTACTGATAGGCTAGTATAGCTAGCTAGCTCCATGTCCTGTCTCCACCTCTTGAGTGCTGAGTACCTACCGAGCTACTAAGTGGGTTCATGGGATCCAGACTCCACTCCTCATGCTGATGAGTTAATGTTCATATCCATTGAGCCACTTCCTCCTCCCTGTTATATCTCATTTTTAGTTTAGTGTTACTGAGGGTTGAACTTAGAGCCTCACACATACTAGGCAAGCACTCTACCACTGACCTACATCTTCAGCCCTCATTTATTTTACAAATAAGACATTGATTCTTCATTCTTTTTTATATTTTTTGTTTATCCTTCCACCCAGCCCCCTCCGTTTTCCTTCGTCTTTTTCCAAGACAGGGTTTCTCTGTGTAGCCCTGGCTGTCCCAGAACTCATGCTGTAGACTAGGCTGGCCTTGAACTCATGAACTCAGGCATCTGCCTGCCTCTGCCTCCTGAGTACTGGGACTAAAGTTGGGTGTGTGTCACTACCACTTAATACACACACACACACACACACACACACACAACACACACGTATGTATATGATCTTAACATAGACACATCATTTCCTCTTCCCTCTCCTCCCTCTAAACCCTCCATGTACCTTACCCCTTGCTCTTTAAATTCATGGCCTTTTTCTCTATCTGTGCTACCAGGACTAAGGATGTTATTCAGTGGTAGATTATTTACCTGGAAGAAGTGAGACTGGGCATAATCCTTAACAACACAAAACAGTAGTAAACTACAGGCTCACAAGTGCTCTTCTCCAGGTTTACATGCATGAGAGAGAGGCTCTCAGGTGGGGTTGATGGTTTCCTGCTTCAGTGTCTTGAATACTGGGATTACATAAGTTAGTCACCATGCCCAACTCCATTTTATCAATTTTGATTTGCATCAGTAGTTAAAAGTCAATATAGTGGGCCTTGAGAGGTGGCATAGCTATTAAGAGCACTGTCTGCTCTTCCTGAGGACCAGGTTCGAGTTCTGGCATTCACAGGGCAACTGCTTCTGGCTTTCCTGGGCACTGCACACATACACCACCCATACATACATGCAGGCAAAACACCCAGACATATAAAGTTAAAAACAAAACAAAACAAAAAACAGTTCTAAAAAAAAAACTGTGATAAAATGAGTACCCTTCCTGTCTTCCTGATTTTTATGTCCACCTTTCTAAGTAGTATCTTTATATCGGGAGTCATCATTTGTGGTTATATATTGCTTTTCTGCTGAATACCCTGCCACAGTTCCAGCCTCATGTCAAGAGAGTCTGATGATTCAGGGTTGAGTCAGTACCTGATCATGTCTGTAAATATTTCACACAGCAGGAGAGGCACTGAAAAAGAGGCTCAAACTATGGATATGTGATCTTTCTAGTAGAGTTATTTTGTTTGTTTAGTCTTGTTTTCCTTATGTCAGCTTCTTAGCTCAACTTTCTTTCTTTTTTTTTTTTCCGAGACAGGGTTTATCTGTGTAGCCCTGGCTGTCCTGGAACTCACTCTGTAGACCAGGCTGGCCTCGAACTCAGAAATCCGCCTGCCTCTGCCTCCCAAGTGCTGGGATTAAAGGCGTGCGCCACCACTGCCCGGCTTGGCTCAACTTTCTATGTGTTTGAGAATCAATCTTAGCATTTTTCTGGAGTACTCTGTAAGCCTGCTTGCTTAGGGTCTGGGTGTTTCCTGCCGACAGCTCTGATCTTAGCATTTCTCCTTTTAAACTTTTCCCTCCTCCCTGTGCACTCCTGTAATACCACTGACCTGATTCTCCCCTCCTCACAGGATTTACTACCTTCTAATATGCTTTAAGATTTGCTTATCTGGCTTGCTGTCTCCCCCACTCCCCGTTAGTCTCAGAATTCCACAGGAGAGCTTTCTGTGCTTTTTTCGCTGGTGAATTACCAAGCACAGTGCTCACAACAGAGGAGGCTCAGTGACTGCTCAACGGACACGCAGGACCTGGGACCTCCTGTACTCTACTCCTGGGCATTCTTTGTTTCTTCTTGCTTCCTCTGGCTCTCACGTTGTCTCTCTTGGTTTGTCCCTTTGTTTATTCTTGGTGGAACACATCTTTCAGTAACTTTCTGAGAAAAGGAGTGTGATCTCTGCATTTCTCTCTCACACAGAGTATCTGTTATAGCTATCAATACTCAGTGTATAATCTTGGCTGGCCTAGAACTCACCATAAAGACCAGGCTGGCCTTGAACTTATAGAAACTTATTATAGAGCTGGAGAAATGGCTTATAGATTAAGCCACTTGTTGCTCCTGTGGTGCACCCACATGTTGATTCACCACCATCTCCAGTTCCAGAGGATTTGATGCCCTCTTCTGTCCTCTGTGGGTACCAAGTACATCTATGGTACACAGATACACATGGAAGAAAAATACATACAAAAAATAAATTTAATAAAAAATAAGGAAACTTGTATGTATATGATGGGGGTATACCTGTACCTTAGCACATGTATGGAAGTCAACTTTCAGGAGTTAGCTCTTATCCTTGTTTACTTAGGTTGGATTAAACTCAGGTTTACAGCATGTATTTTGCCTGCTAAGCCATGTCGCATCTGTTTTTCAGGATCTGGGATAATTGGCTTCTAGGGATTGATTCTCTTGTCATAGGAATACTGATTCCAGATGGGCTTAATTGTGGTTGGCTTTCAAATGGTTATGAGGATCCAAACTCAGGTCTTCATGTTTTTACAGCAAGCACTTTACCCACTGAGCCATCATTTTTTTGTTGTTGTTGTTTTTTTTAAATTTATTTATTTTATGTATAGGAGTACATTGTCACTGTCTTCAGACACACCAGAAGAGGGCATTGGATCCCATTACAGATGGTTGTGAGCCACCATGTGATTGCTGGGAATTGAACTCAGGACCTCTGGAAGAGCAGTTGGTGCTCTTAACCGCCGAGCCATCTCTATTGCCCTGATTTTAAGGTCTATAACTGTATGGTGGACTAGGAGAATGGATAGCTATGGGCTGTATCTTTAGGGTTGACAGATAGGTTCTAGAATGTGGATGCCTTGGTCCCAGTCCTCGCACCGCTATGCTTTCCTTTCCTCATCTGAAGACTGGGGTAACAACGTTAGGGATGCTGTACAACAAATGCGATGTGGGATAAAATTCCTCACTTAGCGTCAGTATGAGGTCACTATGAAGCTGTTAGTGCCCATTGCTGCTGGTTTAGCAGTTCATTCTGCCTACATGGGATTATGAATTACCCCATGAGTGTTGACTGCTCTATATTATCTACATTTCTTTTGAGAAAGTCTTGCTATATTGCACAGGTTGGCCTTGAACTTCTAGACTCAAGTTATTCTCCTCCCACATTAGAAAGCTCTATAGGTACACTTCACTTCATCTGGCTTTAAACTCTTTGGAGTGAGACAGATAGTGATATAATCTTTTAGTAACCTCCTGAGTCTGGTTAGTGCTGTCTGTGTGTGCGTGTGTGTGGGGTTGTCCTCTTGAGCATGGACAACCTTCCAGTGGCCACACCTTCAAAGAAGAATGGCTTTTCCCCGGTGGCCTCAGCTGCCAGTATCCACTGAGATAGTTGTGAGCCTTGTGAGGCCCTCTCCTGTCTGTGTTGGAATTTTGACTGGCTTTGTAGTGAGACCCTCAGTGCCAAGGCCATACCATGATCAGAGTCCAAAGTCCTCAGCATCGCTGTCCTGTTACAACTCTTCATTCTTTCCTTCTCCTCTTTCCCAGTGCTCCCTAAGCCTTATTTGGAGGAGGAATCATATAGATGCCCAATTTTATTTAGTGTTTGTGTTTCAAGACAGAGTTTCTCTTTATAGCCCTGAGTGCTGGTATCAAAGGCATATCCCACTATTGCCTGGTTCTAGATGCCTCGTTTAAGGCTGAACACTCCCTGTCATTTTCAGCAGACTTTTAAGTTACTTTACAAAAACGATAAGTATCTGGAAAGGGTGGTGAATACCTGTACCCAAGCACTAGGGAAGCTAAGGCAGAAAGATCATGAATTCAAGGCAAGCCTGGTCTACATAGTGATGGCCAGGCTAGCCAGGATTACAAACTGAGACCCTGTCTCAAAACACCACAGAAACAAAGGTGGCAAGGGCTATGGGTGTATTTAGAAACCTTTAATTTAGAGATAATCTAGTATGTGTAAGGTCTTGAGTTCAATTCCCAACACTGCAAAAAAAAAAAAAAAAATGGGGAAGGCCTGTAGAGATGGCTCTGTAAGGTGCCTGCTACACAAACAAGTCCTCAGCACTTGTGTAAAAGAAAACTGGAGATGGTGGGGATGTCTGTACCTTCACCCCTGGGAAACTAGAGACAGGGGTACCACTGCATCTCACTGGCCAGCCAGCCAGCCTAGAGGAATCAGCAAGTTCCAGGTGGTGACTGGTATAGGAAGATACCTGACAAACACACGTAAGTGGACACACATACACTATACACAAAACACAAAAAGTAAAAAAAAAAAAAAAAAAAAAAATTGCGTTTCACTTTAATTAAAAAACAACTGCAGCGGTTGTCATAATGACAACAAAGGAGGGTGTGGTGGCTCATACCTGTCATTTCAGCAGTTGGGAGGCTGAGACAGGATTGCCGCAAGTACGAGGCCAGTGTGCTCTTGATAGTGAGATCCTGCTGGGAAAGGAAATAAAAAGAATAAAAGCAAGCTCACAAAGACAGCCAAAAAGGAAAAAAAAAAAAAGACATCCATCAAAATATAGGCAAAAACAGGTTCGTCAAGAGTGACAGGACAGCTTGTTTTCTGCTTCAAATCATAGCCCAGTTTCTCTCCCAGATCACTCGTGATCTGTGACTCAAATTCAAGTCGTCCAGGCAGCAGGTTCAAGCTCTGCCCTGCTGCTGACCCAGGTGTGACCTTGGCCGGCCGGCAACTGAGCCTCAGTTTACCTGACTGCGAACGCGGATGACAGCTCGGCGCTCCCGACCCAGCCCCTCCCCGTCACCTAAGATTGGATGGCTCGGCCTCCCTCTACAGGCGCGCCGGGCCCCAACCCGGAAATACGGCTCCTGGTCGGGGGCGGGGGCCTCACGGCCTGCTGCGAATGATAGCTATGCTGACTAATGGACGAGAGGAGCGGCGGCTGCGTCGCGGAAGTCCCGCCCAGCGTCGCGCGGGGGCGGGGTGGCGCTGGGGGCGGCAGGCGGCGGGGCGGGCGCAGGATGAGGGCGGCCATTGCTGGGGCTCCGCCGCGGGGAGGAGGACGCTGAGGAGGCGCCGAGCAGCGCAACGCTGCGGGGGAGGCGCCCGCGCCGACTTGGGGCTCATGGCCAGGACCACCAGCCAGCTGGTGAGCGCGCGGCGGCTGTAGGGAGCACCGGTCCGTTAACCCGGAGCGTGGCGGTCGTCCGGGTTCTGCTGGGCGAGGCGGGGCGGCCCGGTGTCGCGGGCCGGGCGGCGCCTCACCTGCGGCTGGGTGGCGGGCAGGACTGTTGGCACCGGCCGAGGGTGCCTCTCGGCTGCGGCAGGGAACGCGGGCCCCGGCTCGGGCTGGCGGTGGCAGCCGGGGGCGCTGACAGGGCGCGGAGGGCGGGGGAGGCCGGGAGGTGTCACCCGGCCGGGCGGGGTGGAAGTGCCTGGAAAGTTTGTTTTCGGCTCTGTGCAGCCTGGAGCCGAGCCTCTGGGCTTACCTTGAGGTCCTGCCCGCGGAGGAGCAGCCTCTGGCCTTTACCTGGAGGAGGGTCCTGGGAAGTGGGAGATGTGAGTTTCTGCTTGTAGCACCTGATGCTGGCGGCTCCTTTCCAGATTCCTGGTCAGCGGGGCATTTCGGTCCTCCTCTTGCCTGCTGCTGTACGCTCAATGAGGTGGGAAGCCCTGGGAGGCCGGGCTTAGAGGCCCCAGCTAGGGCAGCCTAAGTTTGACAGGGAGGAGGGGTTTGGGGGCCGGGCGGAAGGACGAGGACGACAAAACCAACCACTTGTTGGGTGAAATGTTTCTGTTTTCTCCGTGTTGTTAAAAGTGTCCGTAGTTGTATTTTCTCTTAAGTTTTAGAGTTCTTCGATCATGGATTCTGCGTGTTTACCTTCTATGAGATATGGAGTAGTTGATGAGAAGATGTCAGACGCCTAGCAAAATTTGGTTCAAAAGGCAGACTTCCTTGGGCTAGGGCTGTGGTTCAGTGGTAATCTGCTTGCCTCGCATGTTAAGAGCTCTTGGGTTCGAGTCTCACCCTAGCCTTCTTCAGGGAGAGGGGCTGGGTGGGTCTTTTTATCCGAGGGGACCCAAGAAACTCACTTGGTTCAGTATGGTCTCGGATGGGGCTGTGGTAGTGGTTTTGAATGTCTTTGGAGGGTTATGAGCCCATTTGAGAATCTGAAAGTATGGGCTCCCTTTGAGAAGCATGCACATCTGCACCGAATTTTGTTGCTACTGGAGGCTCTAGAGCCTTCTGCATCTCATTCTGTGAGATGGATGGTAATTAATCCAAATTCTAAAAGGAGGAGGACCTATTCCAGTTGAGGAAAATGGTGAAAGGCTAAAGGGTGTTGCAACACTTGTGTCTTACCCTGGGGTGCTTGGGCTAGCATGAAACAACATGAATCGTGGAAGTCAGAGTGACAGTACTGTGGGTATTTTTGAATGAACTTTGATACAGTGATGCTGTTGCAATGTATAAGGTGTGTATTTGATGTGTCGATGGGAAGAGGAAGAGTGTATTTTCTCACTTTGTCTTGACACTTCTATGATGGGCATTTGACGTCTACAATTTTCTTCTCATCAGACAGCTTTTTCAATGTTAAAAGCACTGGAAATCTAGTGAGCAGAAGAAATTACAGAATAAACAATAGACTTCTCTGTAGGGAAATGAGAAGAATTAGGCCTTGCATCTTGTCATCTAGAGTTCCCCCACATGTGAGAATATGCCTTGCTTCCTGTTAGGAAAGGCAGAGATGATTCCATTGATGGAATTTTTTGTTTTTTTTTTTTTTTGTTTTTTTTTTTTCTCCTGAGAACAGGAGATTTGCATGGTTAAAGTGTGTTTGCATTTGAACTTTAACCTGGCTTGTGACAATGTCTCAATTAATTTTCCTCAAAGCCTTTCCCCTTTTCCCTTGTAAAGCCAATAGTATGACTTGAGGCTGTGGAAGTAGGCCTAGCTCAGTCTGCAGTTAAGGTGGGCCAGAGGTTTTAAGTACCGTTTATTGAGCTCTTCAAGGCAGGTACTTAGATGTGTACTTCATTCATTTTGTGTTGTGAGGTAGATATTGTTCCATTTAACAGGTGAGGAAACTAAAGTAAGAGAGGTCAAGTACATGACTCATAGAAGACTGGGTTTTGGCAGAGAACCTAGTGTCACTCTTTCATGTGAGGATCTCCCAAGAGAGAATCTGTGTTGGGCTCAGCCAAACACCCGGTGTGAGGAAGCCCCAGTGCCACTGCCCAGGATGTCTTCTGGAGCTTGAACCTCCTAAGTATATTAACTGTGCCTTGTTGGGGGAGGAAGGACATTACATTTCTATGGGCAGATGACTACATTCTTTGACCCCTGGGGCCCATTTTTAGTGTATCCTTTCAGAAAATACCTGCTTAGAAGAAGCTGTGTGTGGTTTGCTCTCATTGAGGGCTGGTGCTCTGCTGAGATAGATGATGCTTGGACACCTGCCCCTTTGGAAACAAGACATGTGGTTTTAGTCAGAGGGAGAAATGGGACATCGAGGAAAACTTAAGGTGCTTCAGCTTTTTTCCAAGGGTGCTCCATCTGTCAGGGAAAGTTAGAAAGCATGCCAAAAGTAGCTTCAAATTATCAAGTTTTTTTTTTTTTTTTAAAGATAAGGATCTCAAGTGGCCTCTGAATAACTTGGAGCTTGCTATGTGGACCAAGCTGGCCTTGAACTCACAGAGATTTACCTGTTTGTTTCTTTAGTGCTAGGATTAAAGGTGTGTGACACAACTAGACCATGACATATCTCTCTGTTTTCTTTTCTTTTTCTTTTTTTTTTTTTTTTCTGGAGGATGGGGATTGTTCAACACAAGGTTTCTTTGTGTAGCCCTGGCTGTCCTGGAACTACAGAGATCTGCCTGCCTCTGCCTCCCAAGTGCTGGGATTAAAGGCTTGCACCACCACCTCCTAGCTTTTTTTTTTTTTCTTTAATTTATTTTTATTTTATATGCATTGGTATTTTACCTGCATTGTATGTATGTCTATGTCAATGGGTCAGATCCCCTGGAACTGTCCAGTTACAGTCAGTTGTGAGCTACCATGTTTGTGCTGGAGATTGAATCTGGCTCCTCTGAAAGAGCAGCCAGTGATCTTAACCACTGAACTATTTCTCCAGCCCCTTGTCCCTTTTTAAGATTTACTTTTGAGTTGGGACATGGTGGTACATGCCTTTTATCCCCTCTGCCAAGAGGCGGAGGTAGGCAGATGTCTGAGTTCAAGGCCAGGCTGGTCTACAGACTGAATGCAAGGATAGCCTGGACTACACAGAGAAACTGTGTCTGAAAAACAAACAAACAAAAAAGCGTGTGTGTTGTGTGTGTGTGTGTGTGTGTGTGTGTGTGTGTGTGTGTATGTATGGTCCTATGGGTATATGGGTGTCTGTGTATCTTATGTGTGCAGTACCCTTGGAGGCCAGAAGATGGCGTTAGATCCTGCAGAACTGTAGTTATAGATGGCAGTTAGCTACTATGTGCCTGATGGGAACCTGACCCTGTCCCCTGCAAGAGTAAAAAGTGTTCTTAACTGCAGAGCCATCTCTTCAGCCTACCATGTTACATACATTCTTGAGTTAGTTCTTATGTACTCTGCGATAGAATAGGATGTATTTCCATCTCAAGCAATGACCCAGCAGGCAAGGCAAGGAAGGTCCCCATAAGAGATGAAAGTGAGGGATTGTTTTATGCTTCTTTTTGAAAAAAAAAAAAAATTATTTATTTACTCATATGTGTATATTTATCTATGAGTAAATCCCATGTGCATAGGTGCCTCAAAGGCCAGGAGAGGGCCTCCAATCTCCTAGAGCTTGAATTATAGGCAGTTATAAAGCTACCTGATATACAGGTTCCAGGGACCAAATTTGGCTTCCAAGAAAAAGCAGGATGTGCTCTTAGCATCTGAGTACTTCTTACTTTATTTTTTAAAGATTTGTTTATTTTTATGTTCATTGGTGTTTTGCCTGCATGTATGTCTGTATGAGGGCGCTAAAACCTCTGGATCTAGGGTTACAGTTGTGAATTGCCATGTGGGTGCTGGGAATTGAACTTGGGTCATCTGGAAGAGCAGCCAGTGCTCTTAACCACTGAGCCATCTTTCCAGCCAATGTCTGAGTACTTTTGAAAAAATGTTTTTGACATGAATTTTATGAGAAGGAAAGCGTCTTAGCTAGCAGCTGTCTGCAGAGATATAGGGCTGAAGGCAGGCCAGTCTTGGCCTCTAGGCTGCTTTCAGTACAGATTTGGGGAAGAGGAACAGGTGGCTTCTGGGGACATGTGTTTCCATTTTCAGCCTGTTCTCATCTTCTGAGCCACTTGAGCTGGAGTTGAGGTGCTCCTAGGCAACTGATTGACCCTGGTAGGTGCCAGAGATGGGCATGTGCTTTAGAGATGAAGCTGTCTGAGGTGATGTGTTTGGAGAGTAGCCCTCAGTATGTGCTTTCCTCTTCCCAAGTAATGTCTTCTGTGGAGTGAACAGGGAATCCCATGTGGGTTTTCAGTTCTTTGAGGAGAGCAAGTCATTGCAGAGGAACAGAGTAGTGCAGAAATGACTCCCTCAGCAGGTGCAAATGTGCTGCAGGCCTGTCTGTGGGATGACAGGTGGCAATAGGGTATGCAGTGCAGTTGTTTTGAAGGCAGGTTCAAAGGGCAATACAATGGGGGAGGAAGTGTTGTGTGGAAACTGTAAGTTTGGGACATATATCGGTCAGATCTTCTCAGTCATGCATTCTTCTGTGACTGGGTCACATTGTTCACTTGTTTGTGATGCCAGACTTTTTTAGAGTTACTTGAATGTTGTGAACAGGTTGTATGTTCAGTCTCTAGCTATTAGATCAAAGTCAGTGAACATTTTCGTAGTGTAGGGATGTGTTTTCTCTGTGATGAGAAAGTGGTGTTTGGGATTGTGATGGGTGGTGGGTTCTGCTTTGGTACACTGGTTGCTCTTCAGAGAACCTATGTTAGATTTCCAGCACCTATGTGGCAACTTACGACCACCTGGGGGTCCAAAGCCCTGTTCTGGCCTCCTTGGGCACCAAGTACACAGACAGACTTAACATGTAGATGAAACACTCATACACATACATAAAGAACATTTTTTAACCTTTTTTTTTTTTTTGGTTTTTCAAGACAGGGTTTCTCTGTGTAGTCCTGTCCTGGAACTCACTCTGTAGACCAGGCTGGCCTCAAACTCAGAAAACATTTTTTAATCTTAAAAAAGAAAAAGGAAAGTATTTAAGTCAGGTTGGAAGGCTAAGGCAGGGGAATCATTGAACTCACACATTTGAAGGAAACCTGGACAAGATAATCAGAGAGTCTGTCTTTTAAAAAACAAAAAGAACAATTCATTATAAAGGACTGAGTTTTAAAATACTGATTATCTGTTGAGAAAGGGTCTCACTGTGTAGCCTTGGCTGCCTTAGAACTCACTGTGTAAATCAGGCTGGTCTAGAACTCACAGACATCTACCTGTCTTTGCTTCCTGAGTGTTGAGATTTAAAGGTGTATAACACCACTGGGAAGGATTGATTTCTTATCAAGGTGCCTGATTCAGGATTGTGATTTTAGGTTGCTGGATTATATAGAGACTACAAAAGCTAGAACAGCAAGTATTAAAGGTTCACTGCTTACCAATGAACATGAATACATGATTTCTGCTTGCAGTTTTGTCAAGGGGCCAGATGAAGGTAGGCAGATTGTTTTTGGGTGGTCTGGTGAGTTCCCTTATTTCACAGACAGATCAATACCCTTTGCACTAGTCTATGTTTTATCCTGAGGGGAGTAGTTATATGTACAGACCTTGCTTGCAGATCTGTTTAGATGCTAAAGATGTTCCCTTTGAGGTGTCTTGTGTGTGCCCTGGGGGGAACTATAGCTGGTCTTCCCACTCAGAGGCCCCAGGTCTCATCAGACTTTGGTTGAAATGCCCTCCACCAGAGATATAGCTTTTATAGTGAGATTGCGGTTAAAGCCCCATTCTTCAGCTATTTTTTCTCTTTGAAACTTGAGTTTGTTGCATGCAGTAGGAAGGAGTTGTAGCTTTTAAGTGGCATCTGTATATTGGATGCTATCAGAGAAGGCTGGTAAGATTTTCAGAAACAATTCCCTGAGAGTCTCACCAAGAGTTTTGACCTGAGGTAGAAATGTGAGAAGGGGCTTGGGCTAGTTTTTCAGTTTTTCCTTAGTGTTTTTGGGAGACCTAAACTGGGCATGGGGGACAGGCCTACAATGGCTATTTTATCTTCTGGACTTTGCTGTGGAACCTTAGTCCTAGGAATTGTTCTTGTGCACCTTTTTCTGGACTGTAAGGAGACTGTAGTTCACTCAAGGTTGTTGTTGTTTGCATGTTACCATACATGTGACTGCCCACTCACTGCCTTCTTTGTGTTCTTATTGTTCTTTCCTTCTAGCTTCTCCCTTTCCTCACTCCAAGGACTTGCTGGTTGAATCTCCAAGTACCACTGCTTGTGCTCTCCTTTTCCCTCCTGGTTTGTTACTTTGTTTCTCCCAACACAGACACAGACAGACAGACAGACAGACACATGCACACACAGATGCATACACGCATACACATGTCCAGGCTAATGTCCATAATGTTTGGGGCCGCCAGGTTCTCAGTGGCCTCTTGTCTTTCCCATGTTCTTTCTCTTTCCCTGAAGAAATTCCCTTCTGTGGAAGGCCCCTCACACACATTTCCCGTGGCTGTATAGCCTTGTCTGACCAATATGCTTCATGGCGGCTGCCTTTTCTTTTCCCCAGGCCTCATTTCTACACTGTTTGTTCTGTGTTCCATGTCTGTGTCTCTAAGGTAAACTCTGTTGTAACCTTGGCTTTCAGAGCCTACAGGTGACCCCTGATGCTCTTTTCTCACTCTACTTTTTTCTCTCTTGGTTCTTATACCTACACGGGTGTTCTTTGGTATCAATGGACACAGTCCTGCTCCTCAATCCCCACCTCTTATTTGTTTGTATTGGAATTAGCTGTATAGACCAGGCTGCCCTCAAACTTATAGAGATCTGCTTGCTCTGCCGCCAGAATTCTGGGATTAAACACATGTACCACTGCTGCCCAGCTTCCCAGCCCTTTCAAGGATCTTACTATGTCTTTTAGGCTAACCTAGAACTTTAAATCCTTATCCTCCTGCCTTAGCTTTCCCAGTGCTTAGATTCTGTTTACTGTCTGTCACTGTCTCTTTCTGTTGGTGTTTGTGTGCCAGAATTCAACTCCTAGTATCATTTCTCTACACCCACCCTTGTATTTTTGAGACTCACAGGGACCTGGGGCTCTCATCAACTAGGCTAGACTGGCTGGCAGCTAGTCCCTGGATCTGCGTGTCTCTACTTCCTGAGTGCTGAGATAACAACGGATTCACCACCACACCCAACTTTTTATGTGGATTCTGGGAATTGAACTTAGGTCCTTTGCATGACAAACACTTTACTGATTCATCTATGCAGCCAGTCTTTTTTTTTTCCTTTCCTCCTTTCTCTCCTCCCTTTTCTTTTTCTCTTTTCCCCTCCCCTCACTCCTCCCTTTTTTGTCTCTCTCTCTCTCTCTCTCTCTCTCTCTCTCTCTCTTTCTGTGTGTGTGTATATGTTTGTGTATGTATTTACATAATTATATTTTTATGTGCCTAAGTGTGGACCAGGAGGCTTGACATTATCTTCCTCTACTTTATTTTGTATGTGGAGTATGCTTGAGTGTGTATGAGTGTGTGTGTAAGCCAGAGATCAATTTAGGATGTCTTCCTCTATTGTTCTCCACCTAGTTTTTTGAGGTAAGGTCTCCCAGTGAACCTAAGCTCACTGTTTTGGCTAGACTGACCGGCAGGTGCTGAGATTACAGGCATGCACTGCAATGCCCAGCTTTTTACTTGGTTGCCAGGTATCTGAACTCAGGCCCTTATCCTTGTTTAGCAGCATCCTACCCAATGAGCTGTCCCTAGCTCTACCTAATTTTTGAGACAGGGTCTTTCCACTGAACCTGGAGCTCACCAGTTCAGGAAAACTGGACTCACATTTTACATAGGTGCTGTGAATCTGAACTCAGTAGTTTACCAGTTTAGGCAATATGCTCAACACATCCCCTTCCTGTTATTTCATTTTTTTTCCTTTCCTTTCCCTCTTTCTTTTCCTCTTTTCTTTCTTTCTTTTCTTTTTTTTTTTTTTCTTTTTTTGGTTTTTTGAGACAGGGTTTCTCTGTGTAGCCCGGGCTGTCCTGGAACTCACTCTGTAGACCAGGCTGTAGACTCAGAAATCCGCCTGCCTCTGCCTCCCAAGTGCTGGGATTAAAGGCGTGCGCCATCACCGCCTGGCTCTTTCCCTCTTTCTTTCTTTCTTTCTTTCTTTCTTTCTTCTCTCTCTCTTCTTTCTTCTCTCTCTCTCTTCTCTCTTCTCTCTTTCTTCTTTCTTTCTTTCTTCTCTCTCTCCTCTCTCTCCCTCTCTCTCTCTCTTCTCTTCTCTCTTCTCTCTTCTTTCTTTCTTTCATGTATATGAGTACACTGCAGCTGTCTTCAGACACACCAGAAGAGGACCTCGTATCACATTACAGATGGTTGTGAGCCACTATGTGGTTGCTGGGGATTGAACTCAGGACCTCTAGAAGAGCAGTCAGTGCTCTTAGGTGTGACACCACCACCTGGCTGATCTTAGCAGTTTTGAAGAACAGTATCAGGTACTATCTGATGCCAACTATTGGTATATATGCCCTTATGGTCAGAATGGAGTTATGTGTCTTGGGGAGAAGAATATGGTGGTGGTGGGGGTAATTCAGTATCATTTTCATCATGTTACATCAAGGGTGCATGCTATCTATCAAAGTGATGCATTGCTGCCTGAAGATAGTGGCACCTTTAATCCCAGCACTCAGGAGGCAGAGGCAGGTGGATCTCAGTGAGTTCAAGGCCAGCCTGGTCTACAGAGCAAGTTCCAGAACTGCCAGGGATACACAGAAAAATCCTGTCTCAAAAAACCAAATAAATGAAGTGATGTATTGCTATAGATATTGACCATATTCAACCTGGCTAAGAGTCAGTCTTTATCAGTTTTCTCCATTGTGAAGTGTGTCTTGACCTTACGTACAGCACACAGCTAGTGAATGTGGTATTATACTCTCTTGTATTGCTACTTTTATACTCTGGTAATGTTTGCTAATCATAACTTAATTTCAGCAGTAAGCTGTGGATATGATAGTATATGCCACAAATCCCAGCATTCAGGAAGCTGAGGCAAGAGTACTGTTTTGTCTTCTAGGACTGCTAGACAGCAACAGCAGCAACAAAAATCAACTTCAGAGTAGTGCTGGAATAGGTTAGTTATAGATTTAGGGCACTTAATTTTTGTTTGTTTGTTTGTTTTTTCGAGACAGGGTTTCTCTGTGTAGCCCTGGCTGTCCTGGAATTCACTTTGTAGACCAGGCTGGCCTCGAACTCAGAAATCCGCCTGCCTCTGCCTCCCAAGTGCTGGGATTAAAGCCATGTGCCACCACCGCCTGGCTAAAATTTTTTTATGTACTTTGTGTGTATGGTGTGTGTGTATATGTGTGTGTTTGCATGTGTGTGAGTATATTGCCTGTGTGCAGAGGCTCAAGGTTTTGGGATGTCTTCCTCAATTATGTATTGAGACCAGGTCTCTTGCTGAACCTGGAATTTACTTAATTCCAGCTACTCTAGCTGAGCAGCTTGCTCTAGAACTTCCCCGTCTCTGCCTCTTGAGTGCTGGCTGAAATGACATGTTTTCTCCCACCCCTGCTCAGCTTTTTATGTGGGTGCTGGGGATCCAGAGTCTGGTTGGCAAGTGCTTTTTCTACTGAGCTATCTCCTCAACTTGCTGAGGGCATTACTGAAGATCATAAATGAAGAAAAATGGTATTTTTAGCCTTTTTTCAAGTTTTACCTTTGGAAAGAGAGATGACTAGGTATTTGCATAACTGACAGAACATTTGGTTGTATTAAAATTTAAAAGTAACTTGGTGGCCGGGTAATGCCTTGCACACATCAGCACAAAGGGTTTAGTTTTTGGCTCCTTGATTGTGGGAGGAGGTGAGGTTGGTGCTACTGGGTCAGCTGCATCCAAGCAGAACTTTGCAGTGATATTAGGGTGCTTGACAGTTCAACTCTTGTACTGAGAGGGCTGTATTTTTTGCCTAAAACATCAGTCCAAACTTTGTCCCCCTGTAGCTCAAATGATGGGCATGCTCACACCAGTCTCTGTAGTTTCCCTTCTCAAACAAGAGTGACTTGGACCTGTAGAGCCATGGCCAAGAGAGCTAGATCTGGTAACTATATTCTGGGCCACTAGATGACGTGATCCTTTTAATACCTCTGTGTCATCTTGATTGTTGTGGCTTGCTTGTTTGTTTGGTTTGGCTTTATTTTCCTCCATTCCCCAGGAATACCTATATGATGGTACTGCACAACCACCAGAATTGAGATGCTAACTCCGACATCTGACATAGCCTGTCTTCTGCCGAGGATGGTGGGGGCTCTCAACATCAACTCACTGTATACATCATGCATGAGCACACAGCATAGACACCAACTAAAGGGTTAGGAACTACCTAACCCTTGAAAAGTGCTATTTCAAAGCTATTGTTTATTTTGTACACTAAAGTTCTCCCTACGAAGTTCTGGCCATCAAATATTAGATAAAAGATTAGCTGAATTTAGTGCTAAGCACTAGTATTGTGAGTTGAAGCTGTTGCCTTAGAAGTTGAGGTGTGGCTGGATCACTGTCCTCACACAACTGCATCCTCCAGTTCCTGTAGAAGAGCCTCAGAGATGCCAGCCCAGTCTCTGTACTCCCATAGAAAGGCCACTTCTCTAAAAATCCTCAGGATTGGTTTACCGTGTATTCCCTGAAGCTTAGTAGTATATTGTTACTTTCCTTAGTACTATAGGGCTTGCTCTGGTCTCTGCTACTATGGGCAAGGTTCAAAAAAATCTCTTCCCTGGGCTGGGCTTGGGTATAATTTCCAGGATGAGTCCTGTGGTGGCAAGAGGAGTAGTTTGCTCTATGGGTTGGGCAGTCACCTACAGAAACACAGTTACATTCCCAGTCCTTGTGTTGTTGGTGGTCCTGGTGGTGGTTGTGGTCCTAGCACTTATTTCAGAGCAGCTCACTTTAGTTGGTGTCTATGCTGTGTGCTCATGCATGATGTATACAGTGAGTTGATGTTGAAAGCCCCCACCATCCTCGGCAGAAGACAGGCTATGTCAGATGTCGGAGTTAGCATCTCAATTCTGGTGGTTGTGCAGTACCATCATATAGACTTTTCTTTTGGCTACTGATGGGAGTAGAACCACCTTGGAAGAATTGCCTGTTCAGCCTTTTCTAAGGAAGGCTTGCTCTGAAGAGCCACAGCAGATTCTAGGGAACTTAGAATCTAAGAAGCATGATACCTATTCATTCCTGACCTGACTACTGTTTTCTGACTTCCTCCATGGAGTGTGTGGGCACTTAGCTATCCTACATCTCCTCCAAATGGACTGTGACTTACTCTGGATCCAGAGAGAAAAAATGTATTGCTGCTTCTGTGCACAGTTGCAGAATT
Organism: Mastomys natalensis; assembly: GCA_021653895.1. NCBI lineage: Eukaryota > Metazoa > Chordata > Mammalia > Rodentia > Muridae > Mastomys > Mastomys natalensis. Next base: position 19,009 of record JAJTUV010000668.1, read on the forward strand.
TACTGCATGTTTTTTTTTTTATTATTATTATTATCAACCAATTTTTTTCTTGGTACAGTTTGACATTTCTTAATGGTTTTTTCATTGGTCCTCATTATAGTCTTTACTGATTGTATGTACATAGCTGATTATTATCAGATGCACAATTTTTAAAATGTGTATCTAATTATAGGTTTTATTTATATGGATTCCTTTTATTCTTAGTTCAGAAAGAAAGAAAGCTAGCCTGCTTGCCTCATGGTCTACGTGGTGCTGGTTTTTGTTTGAAGGCATAGCCTATCCTGTGCAGATGCTGTTTTCACTGAGTACTATATATGGATCAGAAGGGTAAGGGAGGTGCCTGGTGGATAGTTTTAAAGAAGTGATCATAAACAAAATGGACTCCATGCTCCTGACCTGAAAAATGAAAAACTCTTGGGTGAGAAACATTTCTGTTTAGGAGACAGCTTGCATGGTGTTTGTTTCCCGTGAGGCCAGTTAACTACTGCCTGAAGGAAAAGGTCAACAGTCTGGCATTTTAGGTGGTTTATGACTGGCAAGAGTGGGGCTCTGCCAGAAAGGCGCAGCCTTCTTGGAGCTGCTCTGGTGGGTCTGCTGGAAAGACCTAGTCCTCAGGGTTGCCCCAGTGGGTAGACAGGGACAGTTCAGGAAGGGAGGGGAGGGCAGTCTGGTTTGCATAAGCAGGGACATGGCCAAGAATGTAGGAAGTTTCTAGTTGTAAGGACTCTAGTATACAAGCTAGGAAGGCCAGGTGGTCCTTGTTACTTAGCTTGTTTGCATAGAGACTGGGTTTATTTGCAGATTCAAGCCCAAGAAGTTGGTAATGTTAAGAAATTCATGCCAAGCATGGTCATGCCTTTAGTCCAAGCACTCAGGAGGCAGAGGCAGAAAGAAGTCTGTGAGTTCGAGGCCAATCTGGTCTATCTACAAAATGAGTTCCAGGACAGCCAGGGCTGTTACACAGAGAAACCCTGTCTCAAAAAACCAAAAACCAACCAACCAAATACCAAAAACAAAAATAAAAAAAACAAAACAACAAAACACAAAAGAAAAGAAAAAAAAAAAGAAATTCATACTGGAACAAGAGAGATGGTTTAACAGTGTTTAGTACTTTTCTAAAGAACCCAGCTTCAGTTTTTGGCATAGGCATACATGCAGGCCAAACACATAACATAAAAAAATAAAGTGAGAAAAAATTCATACTAAGCCTGATATAGTGGTGCATACCTTTAATCCCACTACTCTGGAGGTAGGAGGATCATAAGTTGGAGTCTAGCCTGGGCTACATAGATTCCCTACCCTTCCCCCTAAAAAAAAAAACAACCAACTTATACTAAATCCTTTCTTTCTATTTCAGATTATTTTCTTTCAGTAGTCCTATATTCAAAGTATTTATTGAATATTGACCCAAAGTGTTTACAGATTCTATAAGTTTAATGCAAAGCTATCATGATAGTTACCACACAAAAGTCATTATTATTACTTTAATTTTAAATTACATTTATTTATTTTGTACATGTGTGTTTGATTCCTCGAACATGTAATTGTGGAGAGGACAAATTCCACCAAGTTGTCCTTTGACAATGTGTTTTGTGGCCCCTTCACTCTCATCATACAAAAAAATTATATGTAGGGCTGAGTATTGAGGTTCACGTCTTTAATCCCAGCAGAGAGACAGAGGTAGATTTCTGTAGGTTCAAGGACAGCTGGTCTATACATATCTATTTCCAGAATATCCAGGGCTACAGAGAGAACCTGTCTCAAAAACTAAATGAATAAACTTTATTTTGAAATACAGAGTTACAATAAACATGCAACTCAGCTTGCCTAAAGTGAATACCTTTCAAAATCAGGATGTTAGCATAGGATAGCACTACTGGAGGAATTTAAGATATATTTGGGATTTCTGTACTTTCCCCCAGAATGCTGTTTTCTGTAGCAGATTACCATGTTGCATTTAGCTGTCAATGCCTCTTGTATCCCTCTGATCCTGTGACTTTTCTTATTTTTCATGATTTTTTTTTATTTTTTGTGGAGGAGAATACTGGTTAAATATTTTGTAGGACGTCCCATAATTTAGATTTGTCTGATGTTCTCTTTGTTTTTTTAAGGTTTATTTGTTTGTTTATATGAGTACTTTGTCTACATATATGCCTGCAGACATATATCTTCTGATGCCAGAAGAGGACATCAGATCCACTGTAGATGGTTATAAGTCACCATGTAGTTGTTTGGAATTGGACTTAGGACTCTAAAAGAGCAGAACAACCAATACTGTTAAACACGGAGCCAGCTTTTCAGCCCCCCATCTGATGTTTTCATGCGATGGTTATAAAGAACCCTATAGAATTGAGATGCCTCCTGCATCCTGTTGTAGTTTATGATATCTGCATGATTCATTAGTCATGATGTTAGATGAAGTTCATTGTACTTTCTAAAATTAAACCTGTGATCCATGATACTTTCAATGTATGTCATTTAATGTAGATTTTTAAATTTTGGATGGGACTTTGCTGCTTATCCAGTCAAATCCTTCTAGATGAAAGACACTGGCGAGTTGTAGAGCTCCTGACTGGTGGAGGTTGGAGCTGGCCTGTAGTATAGACTCTCCAGACAGTCACTGTCTACAGCCAGAAACACTTCTAGAATCTTATGTGGGAATAGAGACATCCAAGTAGTGGAGTCCTCCTTGACAGGACTGGTTTCTCTTAAAAAATATTTAAAGTTGGGCATGGTGGCATACACTTTTAGTCCCCAGCACTCTGGAAGCAGAGGCAAGCCTTGAGTTTGAGGCCAACTTGTTCTACATAGTGAGTTCCAGGGCAGCCAGGACTATGAAGAGAGGCCTTGTTTCAAAAAACCAAACAACAGCAATAACAAATTAAGGTTTAAGTTACCTTTATTTATTTTACTTTATGTGAGTGTAGGCATGTGTGTGCCACAGTCCACGTGTAAGGTCAAAGGAGAACTTCTGGGAATATTTCTTTCCTTCTACCAGATGTGTCCCAGGAATTGAAGTCAATTGAAAGGAAAAGTTAAATAAAGTACTTTTACCTGCTGACCCATCTCACTAGCCTAGTCAGTCAGTCAGTCAGTCGTCAGTCTGTCTGTCTGTCTGTCTGTCTCTCTCTCTCTCTCTCTCTCTCTCTCTCTCTCTCTCATCAGTGCTAGATCCTTATCTTCTCCTGCATTTGGAGATGATACTTTGTATCATACTCTGCACACTTCAACTCTTGCTACTTTCTCAGTGGGGAGTCTGTATCTTGGCTTCTGTGATCTTTGTGGTTAGCTTTGAAACCTCAAATTTATTTTCAGGTAAAACTACAGTACCATTTATTGTATGACCTTTGCCTTGAGTCACATACAAATGTGAGGGCTGTTTGAGGCTTTTAATTAAAAATATGTTATTTCTGGGGGCTGGAGAGATGGCTCAAGACGGTTAAGAGCACTGACTGCTCTTCCAGAAGTCCTGAGTTCAATTCCCAGCAACCACATGGTGGCTCATAACTATCTGTAATGGGATCCAATGCCCTCTTGTGTGTCTGAAGACAGCTACAGTATACTCATACATAAAATAAATAAATCTTTAAAACACACACACATACACACATACATACAAGTTGGACACCATGTCCAATTTAAATGTTTTTTTCAGACTTGATCTTTCTATTTTGTCCATGTTGGCCTTAAACTCACAGTTGTGCTGCCTCAGCTTTCCAGTAGCTGGAATTACAGCACATGCCACTATGTCAACCTTTTTGTAATTTTTTTTAGATTGAACCAAGACTGGAATTTCTTCAGGTACAGAACTTGGAAGAGACAGGCATGTCAGAAAAGTCAGGGCTTTGGTTTGTTTTTCTCAGTCTACAGCAGTGGTTCTCAATCTTCCTAATGCTGTTATTCATGTTGTAGTGACTCCCAATCATAAAATTATTGCCATTGCTACTTCATAACTGTAATTTTGCTACTGTTATGAATTGTAATGTAAATTTTGATATGCAGGATATCTGATATGCAACTCCTGTAAAAGGGTCATTTGACCCCCCCCCCAAAAAAAAAGCTTATGACCCACAGGTTGAAAACCATTGGTCTACAGTCTCCTCTCCACATAACATCAGTATATGGTGGGAAGGTAGAAATTAAAGGTTGTGATGGTGGCTCAGTCAGGAAAGTACCTGCCACTCTAACATGAGGACTTGAGTTCTGATTCCTTGTACCCATGTAAATGCTAGGTAAGCAACTCTGGATCCCAGTGTTAGGAAGTTGGAGACAGGCCAATCCCTGTAGCTCGTTGGTCAGCTAGCCTAGCCACTTGCAGACCTCCAGGTTTAGCGAAAAACTGTCTCAAAAAATGCTGTTGAGAAGTGGTTGAGGAAGACACCTGATGACAACCTCTGGCTTCATGTATCCCCACATGCATACACATATACACACAACATACATAAAGGTAGGATGCATAAGAAGATAAGACAGACCAGCACTGCATATAAGTACTTTGAGGAAAGGGTGACATTGTTTTCTGGATGCTAATAATTGGGGTCTTCACCAATAGTGGCTAATAGGCAGAGGGCCAGAGGATCGCTGACCTGTTGAAACCTGTGACTAGATACTCAAGAATTAGCTGCAAGAATGTGAAATCCCAGGCTGTCCTTTTCTATCTGTTTCTGGTGACAATTCTAAATTGGTAGAGGTGTGAGTGTAATGTGTGTATAGAAAGATCTACAGATGTTTCTGTACATGTTGAGAATGTTTTGTGTGGCTTGCCCTCTGCTCCGTCCCGCGGAATCAAAGGCAGCCACAACCGTGTTCTTCTTCAAGCGGTTTTATTCAGGTTCCTTGTTACAGCACGCTTGCTTCTTCCTCTCCTTCAATCCCCTTGAATCCTCCTCCTATCCTCTTTCCATCCTCCTCCTCTTCCCAGCAGCCCCTTATATACATTGCCTTAATCCCATCAGCAGCTGCCACGCTGTCACTGTTAATTGGCTGTTCCTGGGATGCGAGGTGGGCTAATCGAGTAGCCACACCTGGAAGCGCGAACCTTCTCTCTACAATGAGCCACAGCCACAGTGCCCACTCAAGCTAGCTGGCTACATGCCAAACGTCATCCTGACAGCGGGGAGAACCGCTTCCTACAGTTTTGAAATTCTCCTCTGGACTTAGCCATGCATACTGTGACACAGAATCTCTGTGTTTTGCTTGGTCATTATTGATTTCAGTAAGAAACATTCTTTATCCAGAATATGTAGCTATAAGGAGGAGACCAGCAGGAAGATGGTTAGGGGAAAAAACTGAGCTCTTGATTCTGCTGGAGGGGATTCCTGTCCAGTGGCCTTCCCCTACTTGGTGACTGGTGACTGGTGACTGATTTTGTTATTCTAAGCTTCTAAGTAAAAACAAAAGTTTGACTCAATCCAGCATTTTCCTTTTAGGGTCTTTCAAATGTAATAGTCATATTACTATGGTTGTACATTCATACATGAAAATACTGGGCAAACAGTGTCTTCAGTACCTTGGAACTTTCTGACAGGCCCTGGTTAGCTCCCAAGGAATCTTGCACCTTGCTTGGAGAGATGCTGTTGATGGTAATAGATAAGCCATACCTTCTGGGATAGAATTGAAGGACAGTAGGAGAGGAGAGCACAGTGAGTCAATGTAGGAAGTCTAACTGCAGCAATGACATGGCTGGAGGAACTGAGAGATCTTAGCTTGTGAGATCATAGACTACCTAGGAGGGCCGTGGTTGAATAAGGCTGGGACACTAGGGGAATGCCCCCCCCCCCCGGGTGTGTGTGTGTGTGTGTGTGTGTGTGTGTGTGTGTGTTCTCTCATCCTCCCCACATACATATACACACTTTGAAGCCCTGGAGGAAGGTTCTTTCTGAATAACAAATATTCATAGGCAAGAGTTCGTCTCAGCATTTGACTTGGAGTCCTGAAGGCCAAGGTTGTTCTTGTGAGGACCTAGGGGTAAAGCTGGAGTCTGATTACAAAGTGCCAGGGGCAGAGCTCTAGTCTGGAAGGGAAGTCCTCTGTGCCTGCAGGCTCTGAAACAGCTTTCTGATTCTCAGACTAGACTGTGGAGAAAAACATTCACTGAATGAATTTAATTCCCAAGAAAAGATTCATGTTTAAGTGGTATATAATATGATTTCAGATTAGAAGCACAATTATTCTTAGTTGTCAACTTTAATATGTTAATTAATTTAGTAAAGCAAAAACAAGAACCTATTGTTATTATTGTTTTCTGGTTAAGAATAGGTTGCAGTTAGTAAAGCTTCTAAATAGATATTTGTTCTAAATTTTACCCAAGATTTTTTGGCAGTAAAATGGAATTTTTGTAAAAGTTTATTTCATGTGTATGACTGTCCCCATGTGTGTATGTGTACCACATGTGTACCTGCTGCCTACAGAGGCCACATGAGGGTTTTGGATTCCCTGGAACTGATGTTACAGATGATTATGAGCTACCATGTCCTTGTTGGGAACTGAGTGTGGGTTCTGTGCAGGAGCACGTGCTCTTAATCACTGATTTCTCCAGGCCTGGAAATGGATTTTTAAGTCCATAGGTTGGATTATCACGCTATTTCTAAAACAATTCTCAAGTTATTGATTTCTTCCTGTTCTGTCTGTTCTTTGACAAATATCCTGTAGTGTTTAATCACTCATTCCAAAAGAAATTAATGAACAAATGACTGAATGAGCCTGGAAGTCTGAAAGGCTTTAGGGACCTCATGTCTCATTGATAAGGTTCTTCAGAAACGCATGTCTGTTCTCAGCAAGACCTTTTGCCCACATCTTCTCCTTTCTAGAGACTGTTCTGGTTGTTGTTCTTGCTGCTCCAGAACACTCTTTGTCCTTTGAAGCAGTTAAGGTGAAGAGTTACAGCCTGTCCTTTCCTCAGAAATCATCACTGTTAACTCATTGGTAGATTGTTGTGTACTGGATGTTGTTTTGTCTTATTTTCCCCTAAAGTTGCACATGGATTTAAAAAAAAAATTCTTAGAGTGGCTGCATAATTGATGTACCCTCCTTTCTTCTTTTGAAAAAAGGGCTTTACTATGTAACTGTTGGCTTGACTGGAACTCTGTATTTAGACCAGGCTGGTCTTGAACTCAGAGATCTACTACCTGCCTCTGTCTCCTGAGTTGTAGGATTTGTTGGGGGTCCAGGAGTTGTCCCACAAACCACACGAACATCCATCTCAGTCAGAAGGGGATGGTTTATTGAACACACACCTAAAGACTGATCAACAAGGGCAACAGCTTAAAGCTTTGAGCTGGACATTTCTCAGGGCCAGCTTGTAAAGGCCAAAACCACAAAAACCACAGTGAGCTCATACGCAGGTGCTAGAAGTGCTGCCTAGTGGTCGGCCCTGACTCAAGCCATTTTAGAAATAACAGTTCATATTGACCTTTAATTTGATGGGTCCTATGTGAAGCTTATAGTTGTGAAATTTCTTTAATAAACTTCAGAACATAGCAGGGTATGTGGTCAGCATGACCCTGTCCTGAGTCAAGTTATTTTTCTGTGTGTGACTGGTAGGCATATTACTGCAACAATATGAAATAGCTGACAGGCATGAAAAAAAAATGACTACAGCTATGCTAGGGGAGTAGCCACCAACAGGATTTAAGACATGGGCTGTCATGGCTGACTTGATTGTTTTCTTTTAAATACCTGAGAACCATCTTGTTCAGGAACATCACTACCCAAGCCTCTATCCTTGGGTAGACCAGGCTGCCACCCCATGCAAGGTTAACTTGCTACCAGGTATTTAGGGGCTATGAGGTGCTTTAAAAATGTATGGTTCCACATTTAGCAAAAATAAGCCTTTCTGTATCTAGAAATTAGTCTCCAGAGGCTTAGTGAAGCTACTGTCTGTAGCTCTAGAAGATTCAAGATGTCTGGTATGTGACTTGAGAGAAGGCAGAGAAGAAACCCACCAGTCACTTGTTGTCTTTTGCATTCATATTTGTTTGTGTGTTTGCTGATCAAATGTTTGTTACATTTAGTAATTTTGAGCTGCTTCATAGATTGATGATTTCTTAAAACACTCAGCAGAGCAATGTGTTGCATTCTTCTATTGAGTCTGTTCTTGGTAGACCTGAGAGTAGTTTGCCTACATGTATGTCTGTGTATTACATGCATGTTTGGTACCTTCAGAGGCCAGAAGAGGGCCTCAGATCTGGTAGACCTGATTAGGAGGTTGTGAGCCAGCATGTGGATGCTGGGAACCAAGCTTGTATCCTAAAAAATCATCCATTGCTGTTAAGTGGGGAGCCTTCTTTCCATTCTCATGACCCTCTCTGTATTTTTATCTCTTTAAGAATGAATATGTCACCAGGCATGGTGGTGCATGCCTTTAATCTTAGCACTTGTGAGACAGAGGCAGGTAGATCTCTGTGAGTTCGAGGCCAGCCTGGTCTATAAAGTGAGTTCCAGGACAGCCAGGGCTACAAAGAGAAACCCTGCTTCAAAAGAACCAAATCAAACCAAAACAAAAAAAGAGTATCTCATTAATTTTTCCGTGAATTTCTATTTAAAATTTATTTTGTGTATATATGTGACACAAACATGTGCACATTGTGTGTTTCCTGTTCTGCTCGGGTGCATGAACCTAGGAGAACAGAGCCTAAAAATGAAGTGGACTAAAGTCTCATGCAATAGCCAACTTTATTCAGAGTTAGGAAGAGTCACATGAGCAAAGTGTATAATCACAAGTACAAAAGCTGCACATGGCAAAAACATGTTTTTCCATATGGACATATGAATAACAACAGCTGGAGTCAACTCACTTCTATCCAGAGGAGACAAACATATTCCAAGAACAATTCCAGGCTATTTGAAGAAACTGTAGTCAAAAGACTCTTGGCTTGTTTCTTGAGTTTTCTCACAAGCACTCAGAATTCTTGAATTGTGTTCTGACATTAGTAAAACTCAGAGGACAACTAGTAGTCCTTTCTTTACTATGTGTATCTGCAGATATCAAGTTAAGGTCATCAGGCTTGATATGGCAAGCACCTTTACCCACTGGACTGTCTTACAGGCTCAGTGTTTCCAGCCAAGTACTGTTGAACTCAGTACTTGGGGCAGGGGGTGAGGTGGGGTGGGGTCTGACAAGATGGAAATCCTCAGAGAATGTCAAGTGTATTTTACCAGTTCACTTAGAACCAGGATACCAAGGCATCTAGGTGTGGAAGTGCCACACTGACTTGTCCAAACTGTGGCTGTGGATCATCTGGTATGAAAGTGCCAATGAGGCAGGAGGCAGACTGAACCTCCTCCTGCTGCTGCTGCTGCTCCTCCTCCTCCTCCTCCTTTTTCTTTTGGTGGTGGTGGGTGTGGTGGTTGTGGTAGAGTTTATCTCTGTAGTCTTGGCTATCTTGGAACTCATTCTGAGATCAGGCTGACCTAGACCTCAGAGATCGCCTGCCTCTGCTTCCCAGGTGCTGGGATTAAAGGCGTGCGCCAACATGCCTAGCTGAAGCTTCGATTCTTAATCACAAAAGTGAGTGACTAGGAAGTAGGGTATAGGTGTATGTTGGACAGACTAGTGGTTAGTCTGTGACTGAGGGAGAGAATGTGGTTTGTTTTATTTTGTTTCTTTTCCTTTTTGAGACAGGGTTTCTCTGTGGGTCTGGCTGTCCTGAATCTCACTCTGTAAAGCAGGTTGGCTTCAAACTCAGAGATTCACTTGCCTCTGCCTCCTTAGTGCTGGGATTAAAGTCATGCACAACCTTCACCTGGCTAAGACTGTAGTTCTGGAAATAAGATGTTTGTAGGACAGGCGTAGATTTATTTTTATGTGTATTAATATCTTCCCTGCATGCATATATGTGCACCATGTGTACATCTGTTGGATTACCTAGAACTAGGGTCAGAGGTCTTTTGTGAGATACAATATGCAGTGAGATACAAGCAGCCAGTGATCTTAGCTACTGAGCCATCTCCAACCTTGAGGCAGAGGTGTTTTTGTTTGTTTGCTTGCTTGCTTGTTTGTTTTGTTTGCTTTTGATGAGATTTTGCCATATAGCTTTGGCTATCCTGGAACTCTCTATATAGACCAGGCTGGTCCTGACCCATCTGCCTCTGCCTCTGAAATGCTGAAATTAGAGATTTTTTTATTGTTGTTTGTCTTTGAAATGTAGTTTGACTCAGACTGATTTGCTCAAACTGCAGGTGATACTGTTGAGTGTGGAGTCGTATGTGTGTGTTAGTACAGCCATCTTTGGTGAATGAGGTGCTCTGACTTACAGAGAGAAGAGAGATAGTAGTCTGGCTTTCTGTTTTAAATTTCTCCAGTAATTTAAATTTCAGAATTTGTTGAGTAATCAGAAACATTATCTTACCATAATTTTGGGTTATCATATGGACAGCAAAGTTGATGGAGCTGTACCTCAAGGGGGTGACTTAACCTCCAGACCCAAATCAGCTAGGTTTTCTAGCTGAGGGGCTTCTTCAAGGAAACAGGTTAGAAGAGACAGCAGGACCCTCTTGGCATGTTGCCCTATGGGCAGTGTGTGGGCCTGTGGTGACAGTCTGAGAGAGCTATGTATGACGCTTAAAAACTCACCTAAAAAATGATACAAGATATGCTGTTTCTAGTAACAGTTGTAGTACAATAAACATGTAGACTTTACACTTGAGGCCTTTTTTGCTCAGGCATTCCATTTTGTAACTGATGCTTTAAAATGTGATATTGCAACTGTCATTACCTTTTACTACAGAAGTAAAGTCAGTCATTAAACCATAGTGATGGTTGCATGTTAGGACAGCATTGAGGGAGGTGTAACCATATTGGCCTTGTTAAACATTACCCAGCTGAGGAGAGGCAGTGAGAGGAGTTGAGCTGATGCACTATAGCCAAGACAGGAGGAAATAGCAGAATTCTAGGAAAGCATTAGGTGGCCAGTAGATGATGGCCTCATGCTTATGAGTGGACTTCTGGTGGTCAATGTCAGGAGCCCAGGGTTGGTGCATGACCATGTGGGCCTAGCTCGTAGTTAGGCTGGTATCAGGAGGTGCTTCCTTCCGTTCTTGTGGTGATAAGTCTCATGGTTGCCTCTTTAGGATTTTAGAGGATGCCTGAAGTTACTCCAAAAGGGATCCTAGGGTGTTAAGGTCCCTGTCCAGTACCCAGGGACTCTGTTTGGAGAGCCTATGTAGTAGCCATGCCTAGATTGTTAAGCTGAGAGCTGCCTTCCAAGCCTTTACACTGACAGGTCCTCTGTGAGAAGACAGATATTTTTTGAGCCTTAACACTCCTTGATTAAGTGGTCAAATGTCACTATCCTAGTAAGAGGGTCTGCTGTTTTCAAAAAAAAGGTGTGTTTGTGTGTGTGTGTAGTGTTGAAGTGTTTTTCCTGCATGTATATATGCACACTACATGCATATCTGGTGCAATTGGACGTCAGAAGAAGGCATCAGATTGCCTGGTACTGGGGTTACAGATGGTTATGAAACAAATCCCAGGTCCTCTGCAAGAGCAGTAAGCACTCTTTTAAAAGACTTATTTATTTTATGTATGTAGCTGTCTTCAGACACAACAGAAGAGGGCATCAGATCCCATTACAGATGGATGTGAACCACCTTGTGGTTGCTGGGAATTGAACTCAGGACCTCTGGAAGAGCAGTCAGTGCTCTTAACCACTGAGCCATCTTTCCAGCCCCAATAGGTACTCTTAACTGCTGAACCATCTCTCCATTTCCTAGTAAGACATTCTTGATTGAAAATGTACTGCTCCCATCCAAATAGTACTGTCATTCTGTGGTTTTTTTTTTTGTTGTTGTTTGTTTGTTTGTTTTGTCTTTTGTTGTTATATCAAAGTGCTGCAGCAATACAGAACAAATATCAGGCACTTAGCAGATGGAATTGTCTTAAAGGGTTTTGGATCTTTGGTAGTTGAAATTAGTTTAGAGTATTAGACTAGACTCTGAAGTCTTACACAGTGTTTGTGCTAGGAAGCGGGATGTGAGACTGTTACCTATTGTTATTACTTCCAAAATCTAGTGTCCATTATCACTACCACTTTGGTGTTGATTTCAAAATGAAGGTTTTCTTTCTGGTATATGGAGACTGCTTGTTATATTTAGATTTCAGACCTTAGAGGAAAGTAAAAAAAGTAGCTTCACCCTCCTTGGGTCCCTTTTACTTTGTCCAAACACTTGACCAAACATGGTCTAGTCTCATAGTAACCAGGTCTGCCCTGGTTTTTCCTGAACTCTCCATATCTCGTGGGCCACCCCACTACTATAACTGGGTGGTTCTAGACCAAGATGACATGCCTGTCTGACCCCAGGACACATAATTTACATTCTTGGAGAAACTGATGAACAAAATAAATGAATGTGTGTTTGAGAAGTCATAAAGGAGCCTGGGGGAGTGTGGCGTAGGTGGAGAAATCATTCTTTGCTCTGTGCTGTTTATAGCGGTGCATGCTAAAGACCCTGGCTCTTTAGTTTTCTGGGGCTGTGGAGTTGATGACATGCTGTGAACTGTGCAAGTAATGCAGTGCCTGCTAAGAGAGGTGTGCCCAAGGGTGAAGGGAGCAGAATCCTGGGGCTCTTAGGTTGGAAGTAGATGGTGGTATTTAACTAAAAGGTGTGCTCTGTGGTGTGCTCCCAAGCAGAGTACCATTCCCCTGTTCTTCTAGGGCCACCCATTATAATTCTGTATTTCATTACTATGTACCCTGCCTCTGATTTTGCCTGAGCCTCCTATTTCTTGCCTATAAAACTGATGCCAGGTTGGCTTAGCTCAGGCTTCAGAGCAGTTTGTACCTGCCCACGACATGCTGATGGCTTCAGACATGTGTCAGCAGCAGAGACATCTAGTTTTGTGTTAATTTATACTGAAGTGCTAAGTACCTTCAAAGAAAAGCTTATTTTTACTTTTGAGCTATTTATTTATTTAAATTTTTATTTATTTTTGAGACATTGTTTTATGTCTTACTATGTTGTAACGACCCGTTCTTCCACACGTTCGGGGGCCACTATGTCCCAGCCTGAGCTGCTGCTCCGGTCTGCGGGTCAGGGTCTAGCAAGAGAGACAGTGGGGATGGAGGGACAAGAGATGCAAAGAATGGAGACAAGACAGAGTCTGGTCAAGTCCCGTTTATTGGAAGGAAATCCTGGGTATATATAAGCATAAGCAGGGGAATGCAGCTGAAGACACTTTACCACGTGTGCCTTGCAGCTGGGGGCATTAAACAACAAAACAAGATATGTGGGAAAAACAAGATGTTTATCAGAGTGTGCTCAGCTGTTGTAGGCGGTTGAAAACAAGTCTTTTGTCAGGTTATATGGCCTGAGGTGGCTGCAAAGATGATAGCCGCTTTCTGCTAGGAGTCGGCTCCCAACACTGTGTATCCCTGACTGGCTTGGAAATTGCTGTGTAGACCAGGCTGGCCTTGAACTCACATAGAAATATGCCTTGCCTGGCTCTTTTCTCCCAAGTAGCTTTAAACTTATAATAAATATATAAATAAAATAATTTTTTTTTTTTTTTTAAATCAGCAGCTGGAGAGATGGCTCAGTGGTTAAGAGACTCGCTGACTACTCTTCCAGAGGATCTAGGTTTGGTTTCTAGAGCCCACATCTTTGCTCACAGCAGTCTGTAACTCCAGTATACTAGGGGATCTGACACCCTCTTCTGATCTCCATAGGCACTGCATGCTTGTGGTACACAGGCATGCTTGCAAGCAACCAATACACATAAAAACAATTTCTTAAAAGTTTACCATTTTATGTATATGGGTGTTTTTCTTGCATATGTCTGTATACCATGTGGGGCCAGAAGAGGGTGTCAGATCCCCTGGAACTGAAGGTATAAACTGTTCTAAACTATCATGTGAGTACTGCAAATTGAACCGAGGTCCTCTGGATAAGCAGCTCATTGTAAGGGCTGTTGGGTGCAGGACCACATCTAAAGGCCAATCCTTGAAGAGGAACACATGCTACTAACAGCACAAGTTCCATCTGGGAAACTCTGGCAAATATTCTTTCCCAGAGGCTCTCAACTAGGGTCAAACCTGTTAAGGACTAGATTTGGTATTCTCACATGTAGGAAGAAGTGTTTGTTAATGGCAGTCAGCAGATAGAGGCAGTGATCTTATTAAACATCCTAGAAAGAAGAGGATACCCTCACAACAGAGATAGACCAAGCCTAAAAGTGAACAGATCTTGTTAAGAACGTACTCTGGTCTCAGAGGCAGTGATACTCAGGTCTCCAGTGGCTTGTGGCTCCTCAGGAGCTTGGCACTGTATAGCCATCCCTCAGAGCAGAAAAAGTACAAGCCTCAGGGTTAGAGATGCCAGATGCAGAGAAGAAAAGCATGGGTACACTAACTCAGGTTGAGATGGTATCACAGAGGGTGAAGCACACTTGGCAAAGATGCCAGAAGCCCAAATGTCTGGACAGGAGCTATCCTCTTGCCAAGCAGCTGGCTTGCCATTTCCTTCTCACCTGTTACTGTCCAGCAATGAATTCAGCAAGATACCCAGGCTTATGCCTAAGGAAGAGCCACCTAGATACCATTCCTCACTTTCTGGTCTAGCTTCTCTTGGACTCTTGGCACAAATTTGGCTGGAACTCTGCTTGATAATGCTGTTTCCAAATGCCAATCTTTGACATTTTACTTTCTGTGAGATTATGCCTACTATTTCTCTGATTTAAGATTGTATTTATTCCCGATGAAGTGAACTGTTAGCACAAAATTGCGAAGAAAGAAATACCTAAGAATTTGTATCTAACTGCCATTAAAAACCCTGTGTCTTTATAGTACAGCAAGTCACTCCAGAATGCAATGAGACAAGTCAGAAACCTGAAGGAAAGGAGTCTGCCTGAGCCTACTTATAGTACATATACTTCCCAGAGCCTATCCCAAGAGTTTCAACCCAAGTATTTCCTAGCTGTGAGCACAAGACACCTAATGCTGATACCTTTCCTTTAAGATGCCTGACAGTATCACTCAAGCCTAAAATAAAATTCTATTGAAAAGTTCAAAGCAGGGCTGGAGCTATATGGCTTAGCAGTTAAGAGCAGTCATTTTCACTGCAGAATACAGAATCTGGCTAGTCAATTGTTCGTGGACTGTACATGGGCACTTTTCTTGGAATGTGCTTTGGTGGCACATCTGAACTGACCATGTGTTTTGGGGGTGACTCTTGATGTCTTTTGCATTGGTCCAAATCAAGGATACATCAGATGCTATATTTTGCAGTGCAAAGTGCCTGCTTTGAAAAATGTCCTATCTGTGTCTTTCTCAATCTGTTTAAGTTTCACTCTTGGCACTCTCCCTAATAAACACTACCAGTAGTAACAAATACAAATTTCCTGTTCTCCATATCTCCTAACCTCACATACTTGCTTAGGTAAACTGGGTATTTTCTGTGGCACTTGCTAGCTCATGTGTGGATGGGTGTTACAAAGGGAGTTGGCAGGGTTTGTGCCCAGTAATGCTCTGCCTTTCTCTGAGTCTATTCTGCCTGGTGGTTTTGGAGTCTGTTGGGGTAAGGTTGTGCTCTGTCAAGTGAGCCCTGTGTTTTCTAGTGAATCCCACTCTGGCCAGCAGCTGCCATAGAGATCAAGAGCCATTGATCATACTGTTCTAGGTAGGTGCCTGGACAAGGGATCAATAGAACCCAGTTCAGGTACAGACTCATCATGGGACATAGTGCTCTTCTCTGAGCTTCTGTTCTGAAGGCTTTTATTGTAACCATGGAAACTACTCAGATGGTAAAGAAACGAAGGTTCTTGAGATACATGGTTAAAAACCACAGGCCCATGTATCAGCTTTCAGTGGTTTGCCTTCCAGTGGACTCTCCAAGGGCCAGAACTGTAAAATTAGCAGTCAGGAAACATGAGCTGAAGATAGCTTTTCTTAGTAAATGTTCCTGAGGGCAGTATAAGTATTTATTGTTTGTATCCCTCAGAGGGTGTTTGATATTATGGTCTTCTGTCCCAAAACAACCAGTTTGATGGGGGGACTGTCAGACGCATTTCTTCTGTGACCTCTTGCCCTCGTTTCAGAAGAAAGCCTACAGCCCATGGTACTGTCTCTGCAGGCATTGTGTCAGGTTCTTTGAAACTCTTCGTTGTTCTCAAATGTCACTCAGCACCTTGTAGTGCTTGGGCCCTGACTACTATGAAGGAACAATATTGTCCCCTTTTGGGACTTCCATGTGTAACTTGGTGGTAGAGTGCATGCCTAGTGTGTGTTTGGTCTCAAGAAGCTTAGTTGGCTCCTTTCCTGGATTCCTTGGTTCAAGAAGTATGTTGGTGCGTAGTTAGGTCTTCCAGATCCTGAGTCAGCTTGTCACAATCTATTTCTTAAGATTTTATATTTTGAATTAGGTGTGATGGTGCATAGCTTTAATCTCAACATTTAGGAAGCAGAGGCAGATGGATTTCTGAGTTTGAGGCCAGCTTAGTCTAAATAGAGAGTTCTAGGGCAGCTAGGGCTACCCATACTTTGTCTTCCCAAAAGGTATGGAGGGGAAGTAGAAGGAGGAAGGGAAGAAAGAGAGAATTATATCTTGTGGTGGTTCATATCTATGATCTGCAGTGGGATCAGGAGTTCAAGGCCATCCTGGCCTACATAAAATCCTATCTCAAAACAACACCAAAAGTTTATATCTGAAATTTTCCATAGCACACCGACGTTGCTTTTTGGCTCTTTGGCTACACAGGGTTTCTCTGTGTAGCCCTGGCTGTCTTGGAACTCAATCTGTAGACTAGACTAGTCTCAGAGATCCGCCTGCCTCTGCCTCCCAAGTGCTGGGATTAAAGGCGTGCGCCACCACTGTCTGGTTGACACTGACCTTTTGAGACAGACTCTCATTATGTAGCCTTGGCTGGGATGAAATTTGCTATGTAGACCAGGCTGATCTCAGACTCACAGAAGTCTGTCTGTTTCTCTGGGTGCTGGGACTAAAGGTGTACATAACCATACCTAGTTAAGTCTAGCTTCTTGAGCATGTAAGATTTCATCACAGAAAACCACTTGCCTCCTTTTTCACCAGGACAAAGCTTGAAACCATTAGGCTCAAGTTAAATTTATTTAATTTTTTTTTTTTATTCTATTAAAATGTGAGGTAAGCAATACCTGTAATCCCAATGCCCAGTTTGTCACCCTCACCCTCATCACTTTCTTCTATAGAGTCTCCTATTTTTATTCAACCGGTTCTGCCTTATGCATGTATTTCACTGCACACACTCACAAACACGCACACACACCCACCAGTGTTGGAGATCCATGTGCTGGACAAGCATTCTACCATTGAGCTACTCTCCTGGCCTTTATTTCATTTAATTAGAAGTTATTTCATGGGGCTGGAGAGATGGCTCAGTGGTTAAGAGCACTGACTGCTTGCTCTTTCAGAGGTCCTGAGTTCAATTCCCAGGAACCACAGGGTGACTCACAGCCATCTGTAATGGGATCTGATGCTATCTTCTGGTGTGTCTGAAGACAGCTAGCTACAGTGTACTCATATACATAAAATAAATAAATCTTTTTTTTTTAAAGTGAAAGTTTTTTTTTTTTTAAAGTTATTTCATATTTACCTTTTAAAAATTCCAGAAAGGTACAGGTGGTTCTAATGTAACCTTCACCAGCTCCGCCAGTTGAAGAATCATCCTTCTATACCTTATATCTAAGGGCTGCAACCTGTTCCCTAAGTATGCGCACCCTAGCTTACCCATCACTTTTCTCTGAGCATCTGAGCAGTTCTCAGCTTTTGCTATAATATCTAAAGCAACATTAGACGTTAAGTTTTCCCTGTTGGTGCTAAGCATGGAACCAGGGCCTGTACATTCTAGGCGAGTGCTTTACCATAGAGCCATACCCATAGCCCCTGTTTTTCTTTTGTAATGGTTTTAAATCTGCTCTTAAAATGCTGTTAACTTATTTTCTTAGGTTGAATGTCTAAGACAAAGAGTAATATTGTTCAAAAATTTTTTAAGTTTATTTTTATTTTTTGTGTCTGGTGTATGTGTGTGTGTGTGTGTGTGTAAGTGTTCGTGTGTGAGGGTGTGTTTGTATTATCTGTGGGTATAGGTGAGGTGGTGAGAGGACAGCCTCAAGTGTCAGTAGTCATTTCCCGTTTTGTTAGGTTAGAGGCAACGTTTATTTGTTACTGTGCTACATACTTAAGGCTAGCTGGTATAAGGGTTTCTAGAGAATTCTGTCTCTACCTCTCATCTTTCCATAGAAATGCTGAGACTACAGACAGGTGGTATGCATCTGGTGTTTACCTGGGTTCCAAGAATCTAAACTCAGATAATAAGGCCTGAACAGCACAAGCTTTTACCCATTCCATTAAGCCATGTCCCTTGTCTAACAGGTTTTGTGTGTGGAAAATACTTGGCTAGTATTGTTGTGTTCCTTTTTATTCAACATAAATTCTACATTTGCTGACGATTTCACTGAGACTTTAAACACTGTTCAGCACACAAGAAAGTTAAAACTTAATTTTCTGCTGAGATTCTTAGATCCTTATTATAGCCAGGTAGTCATATTTCATTAGTAATGCATTTGGTTAGCTCCTTCATAGTTTTACAGTTTGCCTGGCATGATGATATAGGGTTACTACTGATGGTGATTGCTTAGCTAGGTGTATGCTTGCTGCTACCCTGGCCTTCCAGGGAGTCTGCTCTCAGGAGCCCAGGTTCACATACTGCACTATGGGGTAGGCAAGACACCCTCCTGTGTTACCATCTGCTCTCCCTTCTCCGTACTCATTATGTTTAGGTCACAAGATGTTCTGTCTAGATTTGTTAAGCACTTTGCAATCTCAAGATGAGCATCTCCTTTAGCTCTTCTAGGTGGCTGAGCTTTCCTTTGCTAACTATTGTGTGCACACCTATCCTACTATGTTTCCAGACCCCTGGCTTCTTTATGGTTCTGTGTTTCTGTCTCTGTTTATCTAGAAAGCAATCATCCTTGTCTGTCCCAATTAAATCATATACAGGCATATGCCATGTTTACATAAATTAACTAGTCTACTTAGCACATAGAGTTATATTTAAGCAAAAAAAAAAAAAAAAAAAAAAGAGGGAGGAAAGAAAGGAAGAAAAGAAACAACTCACTTTATTTCATAACATGTGGACTCATGGCCTTTTCTTAGGTTTAGCTTATTTTTTTCCAAGCAGTCTGCTTTTAGTTTTTGAATGGATCACCTTTTAGTCAGTGGCAACCTTGATGTACTGTTTTACAGAACAGGTGGGCGGCTTAAGAGATACTGTGATTTCAGGACCTAACTCCGTCAAGTTGTGTACTTTTAAATTTTCTTTTGAGCATACTGGGAATTGAACCTAGGCCCTCATGTATTCTAGGCAAGCATTTTAGAACTGAGCTATAAAAGTTTTCTGGAGTTCTTGAACGAGGAGAACTGTTAAACTAGTACCTAAGTAAATTGGGTATGTTGAGTTCACTTGATTTTAATTAACTTACTTTGTTTTTTTTGAGATAGGGTTTCTCTGTATAGCCCTGGTTGTCCTAGAACTTCCTCTGTAGACCAGGCTGGCCTCAAACTCAAGAGATTGCCTGCTTCTGCCACTGAGTGCTGGGATTAAAGGTCTGTAAATGTCACTAGAGTATTGGAGGGAGTATACACCCTAGCCTGAGTTCATTTTATGATAGTATGTGTGTGGATGTGTGGTACATATGTTTGACTAGTGCAGTCTACCCTTTTCTAATAGCTTTTTGTCTGCCTGCCTGCCTGCCTGTCATATAACAGGATCTTCTTGGCCTGAGTTTTGACAATTAGACTTTGTTGGCTGGCCAGTTAGCACCCCAGGAATTGCTTATACTTTCCCAGTGCTGAGATTATAAGGATAGACTACCAGACTTGGATTTTTCTTACTGTTTTATTGATTTTAGGGGGAGAGTTGGGTACTAGTTACTGAACCCAGGGCCTTATGCATGCTAGGCACCTGCTCTACAACAGAGCTATAGCCCCAGACCACATTTTTTTTGTTTAATTCTGCAGATGGAATTTAGGTCCCATGCTTACAAATCAAGTAGTTTATTGAGTGAGCTATATCTCTTCAGTTTTATAGTTAGGATAGTGTAACCACTATGCGGACATGCCAAGGGCAGAGCTGAAGAGAAGCATTTATAGATGTGGGTACAATGTTTACATATTGCCAGTTTAGCTCTGAACACTTATTTCCTTTTTCAGTGACTCTTTCCCTGCCTCCTTTTTTTGGTGGATGATCTTGCTGTGTAGCCCAGACTGGCTCAGAAGTCATGATTTTCTGCATGTTAGAGTTTCAGGTGTGCACTACCACACCTGGCTTACACTTCCAACTTTAACTGTGTGCTTCCTCTCATCTTTTATATTTCTCTCTCATGGGACGTTCTGTAATCATTTTGTTGACAGTTGCCAAATTTCTTTCTAAAGCATTTTAATAGTAACACCCATCTTGGGTGCCAGCCATAATTGTACGAGTATTCTTGCTTTAGCATAAGTCTTGCCAGCATTGGGTGTCTCTGTATAAAGTAAACATGCTTCAGAATTACAAATGTACAATGTTATGTCTGCTTTTCTTAGCCTGGCCTTGGAAAGTGGTTGGAGTAGTGCTAAGAGAGATGGGAGAATATGCCTGAATATGAGCAAGGGAGAGGGAGGGAAAGACTTTGGCTCCAGTGGACACCCAGATCAGATGTACTGTTCTGCCTTCAGCAGTATCATAAAGTGCTTATATTTGGTTCATCTGCTCAGGACAATAGAGCCATTTGACTCTTACCCCTTTCCTGTGTCTGCAGTATGACGCTGTGCCCATTCAGTCCAGTGTGGTGCTATGTTCCTGCCCATCCCCATCAATGGTGAGGTCCCAGACAGAGCCCAGCTCGTCCCCTGGCATTCCTAGTGGTGTTAGCAGGCAGGGATCCACCATGGATGGCACCACAGCTGAAGCCCGGCCAAGCACCAACCCCTTGCAGCAGCACCCTGCCCAGCTGCCACCACAGCCTCGCAAGAAACGCCCTGAAGACTTCAAGTTTGGGAAAATTCTTGGCGAGGGCTCTTTTTCCACAGTGAGTATGTGCCTCTGTTGCTGCTGCTGCTGCTTGTTGAGCACAAGGTTCTCTTGTAAGCACTGACTACTGCGAATACCTGACTAGTATTGTTCTCCCTATGCCTGTGGGTTGTCTCCTGCTGTAAATGTCACTAGAGTATTGCAGGGAGTATACTTACCTAGAAGACCACCAGGAGAAAGCATGGTTAAACTGGATTTTGTCTGTTTTGGCCTATACCTTTATTCCCTATACTCAGGAGGTTGAGGCAGAAGAGTTTGAACCTGGAAGTTTCAAGGCCTACTTGGCAACATATTAAATGCCTGTCTCAAACAAATAAGTAAACAAAAGCATTTGTTAATTTATGCTCTGTGTCTTCCTGTCTTAATGAACAGGCCATAGGAAGCTAAAAGTTCCTTAGATTGAAAGTTAGTATCAGAGTTAGTATCTCTTTGGAGACTTTTGGTAACATTCAGTGACAACCCTCCCCCTCCCCCTTTGACCTGTTTTTGTTTGTCCATTTGTTTGTTTGCTTTAGCACCTAAAACTACGACTTAAATATTTGTTGGAGAGTTGGCCTTCAGATATTTTGTTCCAACTCCCAGGCCAAGTGGTTATTGCTGCATGATCCAGGCATGGGTCACTCACAATTCAGAACATTCTCCAATGAAGCAGATTTCTGTGTTCCAACTCCAGTTGGAAATAGGGTAGTTCCAAATGCTCATAACTTTTGGAGAGTTCCTAAACAACTAGTCTTCCTTATACCTGACTTTTTGAAGATTCCATATAAAAAGTTGTGTTCTCTTCTTTTTTTTTTTTTTATTTATTTTGAGATTTATTTATTTTATGTATGTAAGTACACTTGTCACTGTCTTCAGACATACCACAAGAGGGAATCAGATCCCATTACAGATGGTTGTGAGCCACCATGTGGTTGCTGGGAATTGAACTCAGGACTTCTAGAAGGGCAGTCAGTGCTCTTAACCCCTGAGCCATTTCTCCAGCCCTTTAGATTTTTTTTTTTTAAGATTTATTTAGTATTCTTTATTTTTTTGAAACAAGGTCTCACTACTTAACTCTAACTAGCCCAAAGCTTTTATGTAACTTAAGCTTGCCTTGAATTCAGAGATCTACCTGCCTCTGCCTTCTCAGTACAGCCTATTTATTTATTTATTTATTTTGGGTTTTCCAGACAGGGTTTCTCTGTGTAAGCCTGTCTATTCTGGAATTCTGTAGACCAGGCTGGCCTCAAACTCAGAAATCCACCTGCCTCTGCCTCTCAAGTGCTAGGATTAAGGACGTGCGCCACCACTGCCCGGCCTCAGTACATCCTTTAAAGATGAGTGCATGAAAACCATGACTGGCTGAAATTTTTTTCTTACTCTTTTTTATATTCATGAAAGATTCTAAGAAAATAAAACATAAAATACAGCTTACTTATATTCTTAACATCTCATTCTTTTTTTTTTAAGAATTATTATTTATTTTATACATGTGAGTACACTATCACTGTTTTCAGACACACCAGAGGATGGCATCTGATCCCATTACACATGGTTGTGAGCCACCTTGTGGTTACTGGGAATTGAACTCAGGATCTCTGGAAGAGCAGCCAGTGCTCTTAACTGCTGAGCCATCTGTCCAGTCCCCCCTAACATGTCATCTTAAATTGACTTTGTTGGCTCTTACACTATAAGGTTTGGGTCTTAATTAGCAACTCTTGTGAAGTAACTTGGAAGGATTGTGCCCTTATGAAAAAAATCCTCTAACCATGAAGATCACTCCCTGTGCCTTTGGTACTCACCACACTTTGCAGAAAGAGAACTGCTTGAGATCCGTGGGTGTTGCACTCAGCTAGGGATGATATTCTAGTGAAGCTCTTCTTTTTCTCAGTTTACTCCTTTATATTTATCTTCACAGGGCTGTAAATTACACACCATTCTTTCTGGTGGCACAGTCATCCTTACTCAGTGCCATTTTGAACTCATGCCATGAGGCACCTGGGAAAGAAAGCACTGCAAGCTAGAAGCTCCTTCCTGCCTCTTTGGAATCTGTAGCTCTGGATCTCAAATTAGGTGTTACACTGATTCATCTCTCTATTCTTAAATAGTGAACACTTAAATTGGATTTCCAGGGGAGGAATAAAGGACATAGAGTTACCAGATTGAGCAGGATATTCACTTGGCAGATCCTGAAACTAGTGCTAGAGAGCAGACAGTTTCCCAAGTACTCTATCACATCCAAGATAGTAATGACATCACCCCTGGTGACATGGAGCAACATGTCCCATGCACTTCTTTAGAAGCCTCTGTTCTGTAGGAAACTTGCTTATGAAATGCTAAGTTTAGAAATCTGATCACAAGCTGGGCCTGATGACACATGCCTTTAATCCTAGCACTCAGAAGGCTAAAACAGATGGATCTCTATGAGTTCAAGGCCAGTCTGGTCAACATCGTGAGCTCCAGACCAGGCCAGCCAAAGTTTCATAGTGAGACCCTATCTCAAAAAAACAAAGCATTCCCTCACCCCCGGCCTCCAGTAAACCATGGTGCTTTCCAACTGATGCTTCTCCAGGATTGTTTCTAGGGAGCCCTGTCACAGGATGTGATTTACAACCAGAAGCCAGGTGACCCTGGCCTGTGGCCTTCTAAAGTTTTTCCCCAGGCCCAGTGATTTCTTAGTGATTTCTTCCTTCCTCCCTCCCTCCCTCCCTCCCTCCCTCCCTCCCTCCCTCCCTCCCTCCCTCCCTCCTTCCTTCCTTCCTTCCTTTCTTTTCTGTTTGTTCGTTTTGTTTTTTTAAGAAAGGGTTTATCTGTGTAGCCCTAGCTATTCTGGAACTTGATCTGTAGACCAGGCTGGCCTCAAACTCAGAGATCCTTTTGTCTCTGCCTCCTGAGTGCTGCCACTGCCCAGCTAAAAAGATGTAGTCTGGGAGTTTTTCCGAAGAAATTTCTAGTACTCACATGTCAGTCAACCAAATTCTTTTTTGTTTGTTTGTTTGTTTGTTTGTTTGGGATAGAGGGTGTTGAAACAGGGTCTCACTGTGTAACCCAGGGTTGCTGGGACCTTGGCCTCCTGTTGCCTCTGGCTCCCAAGTGTTAAGATCATAAATGTGCTCTCATGCCTATTGGTTCTTAAATTTATACTTTAACTGTACTATGAGAACTTTTGGTAGCTGGCTGATTATGAACTTTTGAAAACAATGGCACAATTACTGTTTGTGATTAGCAAAATTCCATGTTTGCATCATGCTGATGTTAACTATTAGAACACACTAACACAAGGAGAAGCTTTGTGATGTTTGTTAGTACAGAATCCAGCATAACTTTAAATGTAACTTCAAATGGTGTGTATAGGCTGGACAGCCTGTGCAGGGTGTCAGTGACTTATGTTTTTTTTCTCCCCAAACTAGGTTGTTCTGGCCCGAGAACTGGCCACTTCCAGAGAATATGCTAGTAAGTACTAACTCCAGTGAGCTGTGTGTCTGGGATTCAAGGGTGGTGCCACTTTTATACATATGACAGCCTGGGTATTTGCAGGGGCTGTGCTCATTTTAGAATCTATGACAAGGTTAGTCTTCAAACCTTCTAAACTTGGGTGGGTGGTTTTGGGACAACTTCAGTTTATGCCGGTTACCTTTAAAATTTTACTGGGTTTTGTTGTCGTTTGTCTGTTTGTTTACATTTTCTAATGTTAGTAAACCCACTTCTCTCTTACCTTAAGTTAAAATTCTGGAGAAACGTCATATTATAAAAGAAAACAAAGTCCCGTATGTAACTAGAGAGAGAGATGTGATGTCACGCCTGGATCACCCCTTCTTTGTGAAACTTTACTTTACATTTCAGGACGAAGAAAAGCTGTGTATCCTTTGCATGGTCAGTGCAAACCATGGTCTAAAAACCACCTTGTGTTTTAGATTAATGGCTGCATTGTTTGTTCCTTGAAAGGAAAAGGCATGGCACAGATCCCTGTGGGTACTGATACCCTTGGAGGCAATAGACAGTACCAGCACATGGCTGAGGCTCACCAACATGCCCACAGTGTTGATGTGTTGATTGATAAATGTTATACTTAATGGACTGTTTGCTGGATATTGATGTAGAAATGTTTCTTCATTCATCTAGCAAATGTTCTGTCTGGTGTGTCTGTTAGGTATTATTGCCTCCTGCTTTTAAAAAGTTGAGGGCCTGAGAGGAAAAAATGATCATGGGCCTCTTTAGGTGTTTGGAGTTGGGATTAACTTGTCTATATCCTCTTCTATCTCAAGTTACTGAGTTTTGTCGGAAGGACAACTTGACTGGGTATTAAAGAAGTTCAGGAGTGACCTACAGGAGCTTAGAGTGCTATCCTTCTGAAGCTTTATGTCTGCTGGGCTGCTCAGTTCCTCAGAGCTGTTCAAACTCTCTCCAGCAGATTCACCTTGCATGTATGTTCATTGTCATTTGTCCACATTCCTCTTTCTTCTCCTCCTTTTTATTTGCTTATTATTGCCCCCCACCCCCAAGGTTTCAGTACATAGCCCTGGCTGTTCTGGAACTCACTATGTAGAACAGATTGGCCTCTCACCCCCAAGTGCTGAGATTAAAGGCATGCACCAACACCCCCACCATCTGTTTTCACTTTTAATGACAACTAAGATTCTGCTAGACGTATCTGCTTGTGAATGGGAATCCCTCCATTCTCCCATTTTGAAGTGCTTATTTACAGGGAGATAAGCAAACTGCTGATAAGGGAAGGCTCTTCCTTCTTTGTGGGATTGATTATACTTTGGGAGAGCTTGTGCACAGACTTTTAAAAATTATGCCACAAATGTCCAGGTAGCAGGACGAGTTGGAAGGAAGGTGTGGGTATCTGGAGTGAGAGTCATTGAGCCCTGTATGAGGGCAGAAGCATGTGGGGCCTACAGTTAGCCAGCTCCCTGAGCTGTGAAGTCCTGATACCAGTTATGGTTTTTCTCTTAGTATGGAGGAGTATGAGGTTTGCTCTGACTCTGGTAGCTTGTGGTCTAGACTTGGGAAAGCAAAGTTAGGTGTCTGATGATATTTGCCTTCAGAGCCTGGTCTACATTGTCATCTGTTACTGAGCCTAGAGAGACTGGCCAGTGACTAGATGGGAGTAGTTTGTCATTTAATGTATGTGGTGCTTGTTTGAAGTCTGAGTGGGCCCATTCTGAGGAGGCGATATGCAGATGTTACCCACTTGACCAGCTACACAGAAGAAGCCTCTGGGAGCATGGAGACTCAGAGGCCACAGATCATGTAGGTTCTGATAAGGGCCAGCCCAGTTGCCAGCCAGGCAGTCTAGTATGTGGCCTGTGCCTGGTTAAAGGATTAGCCCACGAGCAAGTTATTGAGAGTTGGACAGGCAGTTTCTTGGGGGCAAAGTTCATGACAAAAGCAAGGCAGTAGAGACAGACCAAATGGGCTCTTTCCAGAGGGTCTGCCTAAAGAGTACTGGTGGAAGGTCTAATTTATTCCAGGAGAACAGATGTGTTGATGGTGATGGTCTTTAGAGCAAATAGGGCTTACTGGTTCCAGTATCCCTGGTCCCCTACTTCTGCTGTTATAGCTCACACAGCAGCTGTCAGTAGTCTCTTTATATATCATTACATGTCTCTCTGAACCTGTATTGATTCCTTTTTTATGTCCCCTGTGCATGAAAGTACCCCTTTTTGAGTCCATGAAATCTGTAGCTACCAGATGGAGGTCCAGGCCCAGGCCTACACTTTTTTATTATTAAATTATTTTATTTATTTATATTCCAAATGTTACCTTCCCTTCCTGGTTCCCCCTCCTTGAGTTCTTCATTCCCCCCTACCCCCTTCCACACACACACACACACACACACACACACTTAAAATTTTTTGACCCAGAATTGTTCCCATCTAAAGGCCTAAACTTTTCTGCCAGTGTTTGGAACAATGTTTTTTATTGGTCTTGAGATTTGTTTAGTTCAGAGTTTGGAGGCCGAGTGATCAGATGGGATGCATGGTGCATGGTGTAGCCCTGTATATAGTGGATCGTGGATCATGTGTGAAGAAAGGATCACATCTCAAGCCAGGAAGTATAGTTGTGGGTGTGCTTGGGTTTGCTTCTTTCATGACAATCTTCTTTGGGGACTTTCCAATGACCAGTGAGTCTCAGGAGCTCAGTGACCCACAGACATGTCAGTAAACCCTGCTTCTTAAAGATCTTATCACCTCACACTTGTACTACCTGGAAACCAAGTCTTCTAGTCCTATGCATCCTTGAGACCCCCAGATTCCATCAGGACTAGATAACCCAGACCCATTCAGAACAGGTTGAGAATTAGGCAGAGCCTGGGGACACCTTTGCCATAAATTGAAAACAGACAGGTGGATCATGCAGGGACTATTGAGGGTTCATATATACTATGGGGCCCTGGAAAGTGAGTGCAAAGGCTAGGTCAAGCATAAGGTTTCCCTGTCTTAGCATAGTACTGGCTTGGTCAGAGCCTAAACAGTGGGGAACCTTTCTTTTCGCACCCAGATGAAAACCAAGAGGTCTCAGACTCAGCTGCTTTCCATCCTACTATCTTGGAGTTCCCACCAGACCAGTCTACACCTGCTTGTCCTTGTGATGCCTTTTTTGTTGCATAGAGTCAGGACCATTGCTTCTGACCAGAAGACTGGGTTCTGATCCTGTCCATTGTTTTCTTTGTGAACTTCAGTCAATTGTTTAACCCCTCAACCAGGTTCCTCCAGTTGCACATATTGGACTCTTAGACTCCCTGACTCTGTTAAGGCCCTTGTTAACGCTTGCCCTCCCAGGAGCTCACCCAGTCTGTGACAGCTTTTGCCACCCTGGAGCACTGACTGGCCAAGGGAGTGGAGGATGTTCTTAGGATGCATGTTATATTGATGAGGTTTACAAGGACATTCTGTAATAGGGAAGGATATATATAATTGCAGAGAACCACCAGCCTGAGAAATAATCCCAGGCACCTGCTGTATTTAAGAGCTACAACTTGCCTCTGCTTCTCTTCTGAGCTGAGACCCATAGGTGTTCCTCTCACAGGAATCAGGAACCAGTGAAGGGTCAGATAAAGGGCAAAACTGTGAAGCTAGAAAGAGTGAGAAGTTACCCCCTGTTCTCTTGACCCATGACCAAAAGTGTGGCCTTATACCCAGGCTTCTGACTAGTGAGGCCCTTCTGTCAACCTCTGTTAGGCCAGTACTGGTGGCTCCATGGAATGTCTTAGTGTTTCTGCTGCCATAATAAAACACCATAACCATGAACAACTTGGGGAGGAAAGGGTTTATTTCAGCTTAGAGTTCCACACCACAGTCCTTCAGTAAGGAATGTCAAGACAATAAATCAGGGCAGAAACCTCAAGACAGGAGCTGTTGCAGAAGCCATGAAGGAATGCTGCTTAGTGTCTTGCTCGCTATGGCTTGCTTAGCCTGTACACACCAAGATCACTTTCTCAGGGATGGCACCACCTAAAATGGGTTAGGCCCTCCCACACCAATCACTAATTCAGAAAATGTACTAGAGACTTGACACCTACGGGCAAATCTTAAGAAGGTAGTTTTTTAATTGAGAGTCTGCTGGGCGGTGGTGGCGGCGGTGGTGGCGCACGCCTTTAATCCCAGCACTTGGGAGGCAGAGGCAGGCGGATTTCTGAGTTTGAGGCCAGCCTGGTCTACCGAGTGAGTTCCAGGACAGACAGCCAGGGCTATACAGAGAAACCCTGTCTTGAAAAACCAAAAAAAAAAAAAAAGAAAAAAAATTGAGAGTCTGTCTTTCCAGATGACTTGTGTCAAGCTGACACAAAGCCATCCAGGACAATGCATCAGCCTCTCTTTTGAGGGAGCAGACAGGATACAGCTTGGCCTAAGACCCTCTATTCTCCATAGTACATGTTCTAGGTCTCTGTCAGACTTTGAGTTGAGAGGCACAGGTTGTCAGAGATGGCCCTGCCAGGGGCATCTTTACCAGCTTTAGTTGTAGTCCTGGCTCTTCTGGGTTGTTTCCTTACCTAGGGTTTCAGGCTTCCACTTTAGTTTTGATAGCAGTGCCTTGCAGACAAAAGCCAGAAAAGAGCAAGAAGTCCACCTTGTCTTCTTGTATGAATTTCAAGGTTGGCCTCATCATTGCTACTTAGTTTAGTCAGCATTTGGGCCCTTGTGGCCCAGTCTGCCCGAGAGGTTCGGTACCTGGAGATTTCCAGTAAGAAACACAAATGTTTAGTGCTTTGGAGAAAAATAGTCATTTGGATATGTTTTCTGTCAGTCTTCAGTCCTTTCAAAGAAGGGAAGCATGAGCAGAACCCATTGCAGCATGAAGATGCCGGGGTAGTTATTTCTCACCTTCCCAGCAGGTGTTTCACAAATAGACCAAGTGACTTAGAAAACTAAATTTGTTATGAAGCATGACACTTTTATGCCTAGAAGGACAATTAGCCCAGTCCATGGAGTACAGAAAGTTCAGGGAGGGCTCACAGTGGTGGCCATCATTTGGGGTTCTGTTAGCACTCAATCTTCAGAACTGTGCTCTTCTGCACAGTAAAGCCGTCCACATGTCGATGCCATGGCCCTGGTCTATGGATCCAGTAGCTATCTAGAGACTTCCTTTCATAGGTCACAGCGGCATCTGGGGACCATTTGTCTAGAAGGGCACCTGGGCTTGAAAGGTGCTGTTTGTGTTTTTTTCAGAGACTGTGTCTTAGAAATTTTGTGCTGGCATTTGGTCTTGGAGCTGGGGCCTGGATCTGACCCCAAAAAAGGCAACTTATCTTGGAGCACAGGTACCTTCAGTTTGCATTTGATGAAAAGGAAGTTCTTTTAAGGTTAATTTTTAGAAAAATATATTTTTCCATTCTTCCTTAACCACAAAATATTCAGATTTTGGCCTTAGTTATGCAAAAAATGGAGAGCTACTTAAATACATCCGCAAAATCGGTTCATTTGATGAGACCTGTACCCGGTTTTACACGGCTGAGATTGTGTCTGCTTTAGAGTACTTGCATGGCAAGGGCATCATTCACAGGTAATGGACACTGCCCCAGATGGTGTGCATAGCACAGTCCTGTACAAGTAATCCACACGAGTCCTCTGGGGTTGGCATCGGCTGGCCTTATACAAATTATGATGTAGGTATTTTCAGATGGTGGCTCACTGAGAAAGCTGTAAACAGGCTGGAAGTAAAAGGACCTTGCACTTTGAAAGTTTGTCTAAGTCATCAGTTCAGCTTGGGTGAGGTGTCTTCCTATGACACTAGCAGCTTAGATATTTGGTGCTTTTTATTTTGTTAGCTGCAACTTTTTTATTTATTTAATTCTGGTCACATTTTTTGTTCATTTTGATAAAAGGCAAATTAGAACTGTGTCTTATGAACTAGGAAAGTAAGTTCTATAATATGTTACTAAAAGTGGTAGACGAAGAAAGCAAGGTTGGCTATTGGAAGCCAGAGTTGTTAAGTTTGTAACAACTCACCTGCTTTATAAAGATAAAGTGATACAATTGTAAAATTATTCTGAAGTGCCTATATCCTGTGCTGTTGATGCTTGTTTGATGTGAACTTTGGGCTTATGTTCTTGGTTTTTAGTCTTGTAAAGGTCAAGATTCATCACTTTGTTTTGTTTCTATCAAAATGTTGAGCGTGTGATAATGCTGCTACTTTTTAAACATTTTGTCTCAAAGGTTAAATTCTTTTACAGAGACCTTAAACCAGAAAACATTTTGTTAAATGAAGACATGCACATCCAGATCACAGATTTTGGAACAGCAAAAGTGTTATCCCCAGAGAGCAAACAAGGTATGTTTGTTTGATTTTTTTTTTTTTTTTTTTTTTTTTTAAACAGAGCCCTGTTCTGAGCTTAAGATTGAGAGCAACTTTGAGTCACATGTTGCATTGTATAGTCATTATCACTAATACACAGATTCCTTTTGGCTCCTTTTGTTCAGTTTGTGACTCTAGTAGTAGGGGACGGACCAAAGAAAGCGCTGCTAGTTCTTACTCCGTAGAACATCATGTCAGATCATTTGTGAACTAAGGGTAGAGTTGGTGGCACCTATATATGTATACATTGTAAGTGGTGGCTTGTGGAGCACGTTTTAGATTCCATTCTTCTCACTTATCCTCTGTCTCCCCATCTGATATGTACAGCTGCCTGTGATGGCCCAGGCAGCCTAAGGAAGGTTCTAGGAAAATTTTACCTGTTTATAATCACCAACTTTCCAAGTCCTGTTCAGAATTAGCATATAGTGTTGGATCGCCTTCTAATGCCTTTACTATCAGGGGAGGTGCTGTTGGGAATATTTTTGGTCCAGAAAAGTAGGATGGTTTGTCACTAACATCTTCAGGAGATAGAAAAACTGCCCATCTGGAGGTATAGTAAAGAGAACAGTTAGACACCTGAGGACTGTGCCATAGCATTGAGTAGAGACAGTAATCCATTAATGATGCTTCTTGGGGGAAGGAAGGCTGGAAAGTTCATCATGACCTTGTAAAGGATCTCTGATCCTAAGATGCATGTGATTCTTCAGAGCTGCCTGGTCTTTTTGCCTATATATACTTAGGGTCTCAATGTGAGAGAGAAAGACTATTAAAGAAGGTACTGTGGGATATGGTTGGCCACAGGCTTGGAGCAGTTGTGTTAGTGGAAGGAAGAGTTGATAAGAACTTTGTGGTATGTGCTTTTATGGCTATGACTATGGCTACTTTTTGGAAAAGAGCATGCAAGAACACGGTGCAGTAGACTTCTGACCTGTCTCCACAAATAGCAAGCCAGAAGGTGGGAGCCAGAGATGATTGCCGCTGGGGTTAAAATAGAAAGTCCAGGTAATGAAATGGGTTTTGTTCACATGGTGCTGTAGGAGATAGCCTGCTGGCTTCCCTTCATGGGACTTTGCTCTTCCCATGTGTGTTCTTACCTCTGTACACTCCTCCTGTACTGCTAACATATTTACACCACCTTTTGGGGATAGCAAACCTTGTCTTTGAGGTAAGAGACTTCCACAGGTGGTATAGTATTATGCCCTTGCTGCTCCTCCTTTCACTGGACAGCTGAGATGCCCTGATACCTGCATCTGATTGACTCATTCCTAGTAAGTAGTAGTCATCTGTTTGTCCAATGACGCTGACTTTATAACAAGTTGAACCAAATAACCTCCCCATCTCTTAACTCTTTCTTGTCGGGAGAGTCTGTCTGTTTTCTCATCATGCCTATGCTGACTTTTCCTGACTAAAACCCGGATCTAGGATGTATATGTGATCCTGAATGAGCTGTTCAGTTAGGCTGTGCATTGGGCATTTCTTTCTTTGTGTAGATTTTCTTAAGAATTTGATAATTCAGCATAACACTAATCTTATTACTCTTGTAACTACTTTAAAAAGTATAAAAATGTAGCCCTGCTCTATCTGCCACATGGAAGTGGAGTTGTCATGCTCCTCAGGAGCCTGGAGTAAATGGGAGGTGGACCTCTGATGTGGGTTCAGAGCAGATGGTATTCACCCTTAGCTTGCAGATGAGTGTCTCATGGGCCAAGATTACAGATACTGGAATGTAGAGGGTCCCTGGGCTAGAAGCCTAAGTCTCATTGTCCTAGTACACCGAATACCAAACTAGTGGTAACTAAAAAGAGAATGGTTTCTGATCTGTAGTTGTTTGGTTTTGCCTGTTGTGTGTTCTATGTATATTTAGGTGCCACAGGTCCAGCCATGTGTACCATGGACAGGACCCTTACCCTCACATTGCTTTGCTTTAGTGACAAGATGATGGATGAATATGATGAAGGTGCCGGGTGGATAGGGTCCAGTAGGTATCCTTAGATAGGGTGCCTTTGATGGCTCAATCTCTTCCAGGTGACAAGCTAAGCGCTTAACCAGCTTCCATCTATATAGTTAGATGTGGATACCTTGAAGAATACACAAGAAGGGCAGTGTGGTGGTGGGGCCACGGATTGCATTTTCAAGTATGACATTTCTTCTCTCTCCTCCCCCACTTTCTAGCCAGGGCCAACTCATTTGTAGGAACAGCACAGTATGTTTCTCCAGAGCTGCTCACAGAGAAGTCAGCGTGTAAAAGGTAACTTGTTTTTAATACAACTGCCCTTCTCTTCTCTCTGTGATATCTACTAGGTTTAATCATAAGGAATTACTATTTGAAAGAGAGACTTTAGTAGGTCTTAACTAGTGAAATATGAGCCTAGTACAGCAATAAATCCCTCATAATCCCAGCGTCTCAGAGGATGAGTTAGGAGGATCATGAGTACAAATCCAGACAGGGATACATGGTAAAACCTTGCGCCTAAACGAACAAAAATGGTTAGATTTAATGGTGCATGCCTTTAATTCCAATCCTCCAAGTCAGAGGCAGGTATATTTCTGAGTTCAAAGCCATTTTAGTCTATATAGCAAGTTCTAGATCCAGCCAGAGATACATAGTGAGACTCAAAGACATTAATTAGTCTTCTGCTTTTTTTTTTTTTTTTTTTTTTAACATTTGCTTTTTCTTTGATATGAAAACCAGGCATAGAAAATAGTAAGATAGGGGGGCTGGAGAGATGGCTCAGTGGTTAAGAGCACTGATTGTTGTTCCAGAAGACCTAGGTTCAATTCTTAGCACCCACATGGTGGTTTGCAAACATTTCTAATTCCAGTCACAGAAAGTTTGAAGCCCTCTTCTGGCCTACAAAGGCATTGTATACACATGGTACAAATACATACTTACATACATACATACATACAGTCAAAATATACATAAAGTAAAATAAATACACACACACACACATAAATAGTGAGGTGGGCATGGTAGTACATACTTTTTTCTTCTAGCAGTTGAGGTAGGAGCAAGATCAGGCATGAGTCTTCAGCCCTAACAGTAGTTCTAAGCCATACTGAGCTGGATAAGATTTTGTCTCAAAAACTAAATGCAAGCAAATACCCCTCTCCGAAGTAGCTACTAGCTATATGTAAAATAATTGTTTATTCCTTCACACTGTTAATCTGTAACTCAGATTTCCAATTTTTAGAATTGTGGTCAGTCTCAGGGCCTTACCTGTCCCTGGCACATAAGTGCTGGTGACATCTTGAAAAGGATAAAGCTTGGCTGCAAGATTTGATTTTGTGCCTGCACTGTTGTCTTACATGGTCGTTGTTGTTCATATCCTATGATGCCAAATTACTGCTAGCAGCCCACAAAAACTGCATACAACTAGTACTTGGGGATAGTTGAGAATGGAAGGCAAAATCAGGTGTATGATGGCATCTCAGTGACTCAAGAGAGCACAGGAAAGCCAGACATTCCATTTTGACAGGAGAGGGGCCAACCTCTGTGACATCTAGCTATATTGAGGAAACTAAGAGACATTCAGAATGGTACACTTGTGTAAGGCTGAGACAAGAGGATGGATTGAGACTCTTGGGAGTTTGAGGTCAGCTTGAGCAGTGTAATAAGACCCTCTCTCAAGAAAAAAAGAATAATTACAAGTAAAATGGACAGTCTTAAATTTTTTTGTGTTGGTTTTTTGAGAGAGCCTGGCTGTCCTGGAACTCAGTTTGTAAACAAGGATAGCCTTGAACTCAGAGATCTACCTGCCTCTGCCTCAAATGCTGGGATTAAAGTCATGCGCTATCTAGCCCTACTACTAGTCTAGGTGTTTTTAGAAGAGGAGCAGGACTTCAGAGTCCAAAAATGGAAGGGCAGGGTGCAGATCATGTCTTGTATACATCCTGGGAAGGTCCTTTTGAGACTCACATGTATCCAGCTCTCACATCATAGAACATGTGAGGTAATCATAGCATATCACCCTATAGTGACAAAGCTGTCTCTCCCAGCCCCATTGCCTAGCCCTGGGAGCTTCTCCCTCAAATGTCCTGAAGTTGTGGTTAGCATTTATCTTCAACCCCACCTTACCTGATCTGCAGCAGCCTGGCGTGGCAGCATGTTGGCAGTGAATTATGTTCTCCTTTCAGAATGAGAAAGGGACACGTGTGGAAGTTGTCAACCTGCAATAGAAGTGACATCTGCAGGGGAGATGAACCACTTGGTAGTTGTTCCTGTCAAGTATAGTACCATTTGACTCAGGTCACAGGGAGATGCCCAGAAAAGCGAACTCAAACGTCCAACATCCCTGGTCTTAAAGAATAGGAGTAAATTGGAGGCTGAACCTGGGGTGGAATAGACAGAGACTGTAAAGTGAACTTTATTTGTCATTTGAATTATACCAATGCCATTTTTCTTTGTGTTTTCCCTACCTTAAAGTTCAGACCTTTGGGCCCTTGGATGTATAATCTATCAGCTTGTGGCAGGACTCCCACCATTCAGAGCCGGGTAAGAGGGATCCTGTATATCTCAGGCTTCTGAGCTTATCACCACACACCCCACTGCCAACAGCTACTGGTTGTGCCCAGTTAGGGCAGAACTTCCATCACAACTTATGAATGTGTGATGCTTGGGACCTTTAGTAATATCTGGCCTGGGAGGTGAGGGTGACTTTGGGTTGTTCTATAAAAGTACAAGTAGTACGAGAGATTTGAAAAACCCTTGCCCAAATAACAGCTTTTTTTTTTTTTTTTTTTTTTTTTTTAATCCACAGAAATGAATATCTTATATTTCAGAAGATCATTAAGCTGGAATATGATTTCCCAGAAAAATTCTTCCCTAAGGCAAGAGATCTTGTGGAAAAACTCTTGGTAAGTATTTTGAATTTTCTTGGGTATTCTTTTGAAAGATGTATTTAAGGTATACAGTGGTTATATAGTCAAATATTTTTATCTTATCTCGTTATATTCCCTTTCACTTTTCCAGTGCCTAGTTCTTGACTTTAGTAGGACAGGAAATTACTGTATTATTTTCCATATGTTTGTTAACATCGCATCACATTTTTAAGTGATTGCCACTGAGTACCTGGGTTTATCCCAGTGACAGGTGGCTGTAAATCTTACTTCAGTGATATCTGCCAATGCCAACTTTAGAGTGTAAGCTATATGAAGACTTTAAAGATCAAGGTAACAAGGCAGAGAGAAAGAGATTTACCCTAGAAGGATGTGCCATTTTATGTTCAGAAGCTGTGGATCTCAGCCCTGTTTGCTTCCTTCCTAATTCTTTGGGAATCAGGGCCAGTCCTATATTCCTGGGTAGGCCCAGGCTGCTTCTTCTCAGCCATCCTTCTGGACTCTTCCTTCATTTCCCTCAGTAGAGTAGGCTGGGGCACAGGCACTCCTAAGCCCACCCCACCCACCCAGCAGCATCTTTGCTTTGTTTTCAGTAGTATTTCTTTCTCTATTTTTTTAAATAATATTTTTATTCTTTGAGAATTTCAGACATTGTATTTTCAACATATATGCTCCCCAACTCCATTATTACACTCTCAATCCTTTCCCAGCTTTGGAATTTCTCCTTCCTTTTTCCCGCCCTCCTTCCTCCTTTTGTTCCCTTTTCCCCCATCAAGTCCACTAGGTTGCCCAGCTAGTCTTGGGAGTGGGGCCTGCCCTGTGTGTAGTCAACCTCCCGGGGCAACATCATTTTATAACATTTGGAGCTGTGGGCTTTAAAAAGATACTTGTTGCCCTCTGTATTTTGAGGTTGAGATTTGTTTTTAACCTGTGGGAAGAAGCGGGCAGAACCTTGTCTGAGGCAGGGATCCTAATCAATCTTGGCTTTTTCTGCCATGGCATGAAGAGGCCTGGGGCTGGACCACAGCGTCCCTATTCTTTCCAGCAGGTCTCAGGGCTTAAAAACACTTCCACAAAATAAACAAGTAATTACATTTCAGTCCTTACAGTGACACATCTTGGCTATCATTTAAGGTTTTAGATGCCACAAAGCGTTTAGGCTGTGAAGAGATGGAAGGGTACGGGCCTCTCAAAGCTCATCCATTCTTTGAGTCCATCACATGGGAGAATTTGCATCAGCAGACACCTCCGAAGCTCACAGCTTACTTGCCAGCAATGTCAGAAGATGATGAAGACTGCTATGGCAACGTAAGCTGGCACATATGGAGGGGGGTAACCCAGGCAAAGAGAAATCCTGCTTGCCATGCTGTGTGAATATGACTTCTTGAGACCTTAATGTGTTATTACTGGTTAAAATGTGTGAGTGAATATTGTGGACTTGGTCACCGTTGACTGCTTTACTGGAAAATTGTAAATGACCAGCACACCTTGAGTAGGCTGATCCCTGTATTTATCTGCTCAGCTGATAAGCTTTTACCTCATCAGCTAGATAGAAGGGAGGCAGGATGTGGTCTGGACCTGTAGCTGAGACCAGTGCCCTGCCATAATCCTTCACCTCCTGACACTGGGTCTTTTGGAAGCTCATCATGTTATCTTTTGGCTCAGAACTTTTCTGATTTTTTTTTTTTTTTTTAATGTTCTGGAATGCTTTTCATTTTTCCAAGAGAACCCAGAATGCTACTGGTTTGAGTTTCCAGGGATGTGATGTGGGAGGTTAGACTGCAGTCCCTGTAGCTTGATGCTCAGCAGTATGTGCCTACTCTGTTCCCAGAGGCACACCTAGGTTTGTGGCCAGTCGCTGTCACTGGCTTCAAGGCAGCTTGTCTCTGAAGAATTGAGAACAGACATAAGACCTTAAATATACTTTGTTCTTAAAACTTTCTCTCAGCCAGCCAGCGGTGGTGCACCACTGCAGTCGCCGTGCTCTGGAGTCCGAAGCGGCTGTCTGTCTGTCTCTCCGGACTGAGTTTGAATCCCGCCTGTGCTTGCTCACAGGGAAAACAAAACAAAACAAAAACTTTCTCTCTTGATAAATGGGAAATACCAGTAAAAGAAACAGATAAAAGAAACCACAGCGTGCTTCCATGGTTTCAGTCTTATTTACCTGACTCTTCCTTCATTATGACCTTTATATTTTTTTATATTTATTTGTTATATTTTTATTTATTTTATTTACAGTCCAAATGTTATTTCCCCTCCCACACCCCCGTCCACTCTCCGACTGTTCCACATCCCATACCTCCACCCACCTACCTGTCTCCATGAGGTGGTTCCCACTCCCCACCCCACCTGACCTCTAAACTCCCAGGGGCATCCAGTCTCTTGAGGGTTAGGTTGCATCATCTCTGATTGAACACAGACCTGCCAGTCCTCTGCTGTATATGTGTTGGGGGCCTCATATCAGCTGGTATGTGCTGCTTGTTTGGTGGTCCAGTGTCTGAGAGATATGGGGTGGGGGTCCAGATTAATTGAGACTGCTGGTCCTCCTACAGGGTCTCCCTCCTTCTCAGGTTCTTTCAGCCTTTCCCTAATTCAACCACAGGGGTCAGCAGTTTCTGTTCATTGGTTGGGTGCAAATATCTGCAAATTTCAGCTGCTTGTTGGGTCTTCTGGAGGGCAGTCATGATAGGTCCCTTTTTGTGAGTATTCCATAGCCTCAGTAATAGTGTCAGGCCTTGGGACCTCCCCCTGAGCTGGATCCCACTTTGGGCCTGTCGCTGGACCTTCTTTTCCTCAGGCTCCTCTCCATTTCCATCCCTGTAGTTCTTTCAAACAGGAACAATTATGAGTCAGAGTTTTGACTGTGGGATGGCAACCCCATCCCTCACTTGATGCCCTGTCTTCTTGCTGGAGGTGGGTTCTACAAGTTCCCTCTCCCCACTGTTGGGTATTTCATTCCCTTTGAATCCTGAGTCTCTCACCTCCCAGGTCTCTGTTGCATTCTGGAGAATCCCCTCCAACCTCCTACCTCCCAAGGTTGCCTGTTTCTATTCTTTCTGCTGGCCCTCAGGGCTTTAGTCCTTTTCCCACACCCAATACCAGATCAGGTTCCCCTCTTCCTGCTCCCTGTCCACTTTCCCTCCCTGGTAGTCCCTCCCTCCCTCCCTCCCCACTCGTGATTGCTTTCTTCTAGTTCATTGATTTAAGTCGGTTTTCCTCATTTGATTTATGTTTTCTTGGCTTGTTCTAACCAGTTGCCATGCGTAGAATTCTGTTCAACTGACAAAGCAATTCTAACATTTACCTAAAAGCCTTCCAGAGCAGCCAGGGTTGGGGGCAAAGGGGTGTGAACTCAGCATTGAAAATGCTAAGGCAAGAAGATTAAAAGCTGGAACTGGAGAGATGACTCAGTAGTTAAGAGAACTTTCTTTCCTTCCAGCCATTGTGATTCCTAGCAACCACAAGTTGGCTCACAACTCTCTGTAATTTCAGTCCCAGAAGATCCAACACCTTTTCTGCCCTCTGGGAGCATTAGGCACACACATGGTGCATCTATCTATCTATCTATCTATCTATCTAGGTCTTTCTCAATAGATGGATAGATAGATGGTGGATGGATGGACAGACAGACAGATGTGCAAGCAAAAGTCCTGTATATATAAAATAGTAAATACAATACTGAAAGTTCATGGTCAGTCTGGCTGCAAAGGTAGGCACTGTCTCAGAACAAAACAAACAATACCCAAACAAAGAAGGTCTTCTAAAGCTGAATTAAAGCCATTGCTATTTGGCATATCTCCATTTTTTCCTAAAATGTTCTTTGTGCCCAGATTTCTAGGGAATGAAATTCAAGTGCGTCTATACTGACATTGGCCAGTTTCTGTGTAGTGTGCTTCCTGCAGAGAACGTAGGCCCTGAGCCAGGAGTTCCTGCCCCTACCCCCGAAGCCTGTTAAATGCTCATGAGTGGTGCCCTGTTGGATCATGTCATGGGGTGCTGGTGGAATCCTCTCTACTAGGACTCTCATCCTTGCAGAAGTTAACCAGGAATGGGAGGCAGTCCTTCAGCTTATGGTCTCTATGCCTTCTTCCCCATCACTTCCAAGGGCAGCTATTTTTTTAAGGAAAGCATAAACTCCATTATCTTCAATCTCAGCAGCCAGGAGTGTTTCTTTGTGTGTATTTGTACATATATATGCATCCAAGCATCTCTGTAGGCCTGCTCTGCATTGCTGAGGACACGGCTTTTTTTATTGAAAGCTTTGACTTCTACCTGTGTAATCTGGTTCTGAGTGGCAGCAATTTGATTTTGTTGGGTGGCTGCTCAGCTCTTTCAGTACAGTTTAAGGGCTGTATAAGAATCTAGGCAGATAGCTTCCTGTACCAAAGTTCACCTTTAGGTAGTGAGATTGGGCCTGGGGAGTGCTGTAACAGATGAAGTCTACTCTGAAGGTACTCCTTCTGTATGGTTGGGGCAGCTCAGTGATGTGGAGAGACAGCTTTGTGCTGGGTTTAAATTCAGAGTTGGCTAGAGGAAAGTGACTCTGAGCTTCAGTTTCTGTGTCAGAAATTGAAGCCACGTACTGGCTCTGAAAGTTTTTGTGGGGGACACCTCTCCCTCCATTAGAAGTATGATAGTCTCCCTGTAAATTGAAGCAGAGACATCATTCATCTCACTGGGGAACCTTCATGAAGGAAGTGGAGACAATGCTAGTATGTGAGTCTCTGAAGTCAGCAAGATGGAGTTGTGACTGCTGTGGGTTGTGTAAGCATAAACTGTGCAGAGGGCCACTGGGCAACAGCAAGGAGGTGGTGGACACAGGGCCTGTAGAATCTGCAGGGGGTAGAGGCTGATCTCTGTAGATTAGTAGCCAGGGCTCTTCTGGAAACTCAGGGTATAGAAGGTAGGGCTCAGGAGGGTAGGGCCTTCACCCAGCCTAGCTATCTGCCCAGGGTGGCCATAACTAACTTTAGCATGTTCAAAAATCTTTGCCCTGTCATTGCTTGGGAGTGTGCTAGATAGAATGTGGGCTGCCCACATGGCATGTAGTTCTGCTTTCTGTGTCAACACTGGCTTGTATTTTAAAAAAAACAAATGCAAGCTAAATCAAGCTATGCAGTGACTCTAAAAACCTAAGACCCCTGGACTGAGTTCCCTGCCAGGGGCATGGCTTGGGGTACTATGCTGGGTGAGCTTCCAGATTTCTTTTCCTTGGAGATAAAGGATTTGGTATAGTCCCTCTTTGACCTCTGTTTCTATCAGAAGAGGAACCTGTAGCAGAAGGTCCAGCCTTGCCTTTGTCCAGTGGTCCAATAGCCATTGGAAAAGAATCTGTCTATATACATCAGTACAGGCAGTCCATCTGCCTTTGAAGTGTATGTAAGCTTGCCAGGTTATGAGTGGCTGTGGGGGCCAGGCAATGTGGGAGGGGTCTTTGGCCTTAAAGACAAATTAAGGCAGCTTTCTCTTCTCCTTCTTCCCTGCAGTACGACAATCTCCTGAGCCAGTTTGGCTGCATGCAGGTGTCATCCTCCTCCTCTTCCCACTCCCTGTCTACGGTGGATGCCAGCCTGCCCCAGAGGTCGGGCAGCAACATAGAGCAGTACATCCATGATTTGGACACTAACTCTTTTGAACTAGACTTACAGTTTTCAGAAGATGAAAAAAGGTTGTTATTGGAAAAGCAAGCCGGTGGAAACCCTTGGTAAGAACTCTAGGCATCAGCAGCCCTGTCTAGAATACAGGATGTGTGGGGAGCAGACATGGGCTGGGTTAGTTGTCCTTGCCTCACCT
Source organism: Mastomys natalensis (assembly GCA_021653895.1). Lineage (NCBI taxonomy): Eukaryota > Metazoa > Chordata > Mammalia > Rodentia > Muridae > Mastomys > Mastomys natalensis. Next base: position 60,461 of record JAJTUV010000668.1, read on the forward strand.
CTCCAGTGATTTTCAAAGAAACAAACTTCCTAAGTTATCCTACCTCAGGAATGGGGTTTGAATTACATTGTTTTTTTGACAATTTTTTTTTATTTATAAATTGATTTTAAGATTCATGTATATGAAAGCCATTCTCTATTCTGCCAACATTTTCTTCAGTCTATTGATGGGTTTTGTTTCATTGTTGTAACTTTACAATGTCCATCCAACTGGTTCCTGTTTTAAATTTGAATCTGCTGAAAGGGCTTCAGTATTTTTACCTGGCACCCCACCATACTCCCCTACCCCCCTTTTTTTGACAAGGTCAAAAGACCTTTTGACAGGCCATTATGTAGACCACCCTGGCCTCAAACTGATATAAATCTGCTTGCCTCTGCTTTCCAAATTAGGATTAAAGGTGTGCGCCATGATGCCTGACTTTTTCCTTCTAGAATTTTTATGCTTTTACCTTTAAGTTTATTCTCTGACAATTTTATACATGTATATAATATATTTTGAGCATATCTATCCCCATTACAGTTCGACATTTTTTTGTGGCAATGAGCTCTCTCAGGAATATATATTTGAGTGTAATGAGAGGAGAAAAACTGAGGGCTTGTTAAGGCAGGAGGGAGGAATGTTCAAGACTCAGGAGGCTTGTGAGGAGGAGGAGGAGGAGGAGGAAGAGGAGGAAGAAGAGAACCCTTAGTAGCTTTTCCTGAGGGATGCAGTTGGCTAAGACTAGACTGTCTTACCACCAAAATGTATTTTCTCTAGATATGGCTCCTAGAAATAATCTACCATCTTGAGGAGTTTGTCTCTTAACTCCTTCTTTCCTAAGGTGCTAGTACTATTAAGGATAGGAGAAAAGGATTTTTGATTTTGCTCTATTTTTATTTATTATTTTAAAAAAGATTTTTTAAAAAGTTATGTGCATGTGTGTGTTTATTTACATCAGTGCAGGTATGTGAGGAGGCTGAAGTGTTGGGGCCCCAGATGTTTGTGAGCCACATGGCATGGTTCCTGGGACCCAACCTCAGGGCCTTTAGAAGAACTGTAAATGCTCCTGAAGGCTGAGCCATGTCTTTACCTCCTTATTTGTTCATCTTTTAATTAACATGGTTTCATTATGGTATTCCCATGTGTTTTCTTTTTATTGATTCTCCCTTGCCACCCACAGATTTGTACTCCTCCTACCCCCAGTAGTATCCTTTCCACTTTCAGATTACGAGTATTCTCTTTTTGTTTGTTTTGTTTTGTTGAGACAGAGTTTCTCTGTGTGACCCTGGCCGTCCTAGAATTCAGAGTTCTGCCTGTCTCTGATTCCCGAGTGCTGGGCTTAAAGGCGTGTGCCACCACTGCCCGGCTCATATTACATTTATTCTATTACCCCTAACTTTAAACCCTTTTGAAATTGCCCCTTTCCTTAAGGCTTTCCTTTGCCCCTATGGTTCTCTTTCTAGTTTCACGACCTATACTTGTCCCCACCCCATACACATGGATGTAAGCACGTACATACACACAGAACTAAGGATCTGCACGTGAGAGAACATGTTTCCCTGCAATTTTTTTTCTTTTGTATTTTTTTTTCTTTTTTGGTTTTTGGTTTTTTGTTTTGTTTTGTTTGTTTTGTTTTGTTTTTTGGTTTTTTGAGACAGGGTTTCTCTGTGTAGCCCTGGCTGTCCTGGAACTCACTCTGTAGACCAGGCTGGCCTCGAACTCAGAAATCCACCTGCCTCTGCCTCCCAAGTGCTGGGATTAAAGGCGTGCGCCACCACTGCCTGGCGTCTTTTGTATTTTGAGACACAAGTCTCACTGAGGTAGAATGAACTGTGTAGCCCAAGGTAGCCTTGAACTTGTGACAATACTTCTACTTTAGCCATCTAAATGTTATAGTTACAGGTGTGAGCCACTATGGACTACTTTTTCACATCCATTCATCCTTTGATGCAGACTAGGCTTGTTCCCTTTTCTTGCGGTTGTGAATACTGGAACAGTAAACATGAATGTGCATCTCTCTCTCTCTCTGTGATGGACATCCTATGTATATCTGTATCCTAGGAGTGATATAAGAAGTCATATAGCAGTTCAAGTTTTAATTTTGTTTTTTTGTTCATATACTTGTATCGGCCACATGTATGAGGATACCTGCAGTATTGAAGAGAGGGTGTCAGTGTCCTGGAGTTGGAGTGACAGGTGGCTCTACCGCCGTCTGACGTGGGTTGTGGGAGCTGTTCTCAGGTTTGTGGGAATAGCAGAGTATGCTTTAACCACTGACAATCTCTTCAGCCCCTATAATTTTATTCTTTTGAGAAACCTCCATACTAATTTCTGCTCAGAACAACAGTAAGTAAAAATTCCTCTGTCCGCTGTGTAGCCCTGGCTGTCCTGGAACACACTATGTAGACCAGACTTGCCTCAAACTTAGAGACCAGACTTGCCTCAAACTCAGAGACCTACCTCCAGCGTCTTTGTCTCCAGAGTGCTGGGGTTAGAGGTGTGCACCACCACCACCACCACCACCACCACCACCACCACCACCAGCATCGTCATTTGTTTTCTTGATGGTAGCTATCCTTACTGGGATGAGATAAATCTCAAAATAGTTTTAATTTGCATTTCCCTAGTAGCTAAGGATGTTGAATACTTTTAAAAACATGTATTAGCCATTTGTATTTCTCCTTTTGAGAACTCTCTGTTTAGCTTGAATCTGCAGAATCTGCAGTTTGGATTTTCTAAGTGTTTACTTTTATAGTTCTTTATATATTCTAGATATTAATCCCATGTGAAGTGTGGCTGGTAAAGATTTTTTCCCATTATGAAATCTAAGGAAGATTTTGATCAAAATAATTTTAGATGTTAGGTACAGTTCCAAGCAGGAGTTTTGTAAGGGCATCCTAGGTCTCTGTATGCTGAGTCCAGCTGTCTTGCTTTCTGTAGTCTCATGTAAGAGCCCATCCTCTTAGAGCCTGCTCAGAAGCACTGTCTCTATGGGTATGTGTGTTTCAGCTCTCCTGGGTCTTCGCCTCTGCCTAGGGCTGTGAGTGCTAGACAGAACAGGAAGCCTACGGTCTCTTGCCTGCTGTCTTTGGTTTTGGGATTCTCTCTCCTTTCCAGTCTTTAAGCCAAGTGGTGGTAGTCCCAGCATTCAGGAGGCAGAGGCAGGCTCATCTCTTGAGTTTGAGGCCAGCCTGATCTACAGAGTGAGTTCCAGGACAGCCAGGGCTACACAGAGAAACCCTGTCTCAAAGAAACCAAAAAACAATTTCAGTTCTATGTGGAAAGTGATGCGTCTGCAGAGTTTCAGGGATTTCCTATCCTTCTTGTGGCAAAATTAATATATTAATGCTAAGATAATATTTACCTTTTTCTCACTGTTATTTGCTGCTAGTATGCAGTGGAGTTTTTCAGTGATCACATACTGGAGGGTGGACATTATCTTGACAGTACATAGAATGTATTTATATATTACTTTATTTGAATTTTATGTAATAGACTTAAAGATACATATTTTTGAGATTACTATAGCCTAACAGTTCTACTATACTCTAACTAGCAATCTTCAGTTATACCTGCTATAGTTAATTTGTAATTTTAATCATCTAGTAAGTCATTACTTTAAAATTCTGACCATTCATGTGCCTGTATAGAAATACAAAGTAAAGTTTGTTGGTCTGTTTTGCAATAATATTAAAAAATATATTAAAGTACTATTAAACTTCTGTAATTTTTATGTAAATAGTTACTTGTGGACACATTTATAATACAAATGTGAGCATGGATAATAACTTTAAAAATATTTTTTTTCACTAGTCACCATTTACATCTACAAAGATGTCAGTGGCTGCAGAGATGGTTTAGTCAGTACAATTCTTGCTGTGCACCGGAGGACCTGAGTCCTCAAGTCCTAACAACCACATAAAGAATTAGGTGTGGCAATGCAGTCAAGAGAAAGCATTAATTAAGAGCTAATATCATTCTCATGGTTGGGAGTATGGACCCATGCAGTTAGGTAAGAGTTGGAGCAATAGCTGGGAGCTTTACATCCTGATCTGCAGACAGACAGGGAGATACTGGACTAGCTGTAGGCTTTTGAAACCTCAAAATCTACCTCTAATGACATACTTCCTCCAAAAGTCCACATCTCATAGTTCTTTCAAATAGTTCCACTCCTTGATGACTAAGCATTCAAATATATGGGCCTTTTGGGGCCCATTCTCATTCAAACTACCATAGGTAGAGATACACATTTAAAAAAAAAAGGGAGAGAGAGAGAGAGATCAGATGAGGGTGGTACCTGCATTGACCTCTGGCCTGCACACATGCAAATATATGTGCATGCACACACAGATTTGAGTTTTCTGCCTACATGGTTTCTGGGCACCAGGGTCTGCACCAAAACATGGTAGAGGTTGGGTCCAAGTCAGTGCTGTTCATGTGTCTTGGTAACATTTGCCGGTCACCCATTGCAGAAGCAGTATTCAGAAAATTGGTAACTGATGTAAAGGTTTCAGATAATTGGAGGATAGACAGTGCGGCTATATCCGCCAGTGACTATTGAGGGCATGAGAAAGCAACACATGGCACAGCAGATTACAAAAGAAGACTTTGCTGCATTCGATTATATACTGTGTATGGATGAAAGCAATCTGAGAGATTTGAATAGAAAAAGTAATCAAATTAAAAACTGCAAAGCTAAAGTTGAGCTACTTGGAAGCTATGATCCACAGAAACAACTCATTATTGAAGTTCTCGATTACGGCCATGGCTCTGACTTCGAGCTGGTGTACCAGCAATGCCTTAGGTGCTGCAAGGCCTTCCTGGGGAAGACTTACTAGCTGGTCCTGACCACCACCATTGAGCAACTCACTCATCAGTGCTATGCCCAAGGGGTGGCAGTCTTTAGCTCCATACCCCACCTCTCTTTTCAGCTGACTTACTGTATGTCTTTAAAATAATTGTAGGTGGAAATTAGGCATATGTTCAGAAAGATAAAAACATTTGAGTCAGACAGTTTGAGGTATGGCTAAACATTTTTAGATTGACTAAACCTCTGACCTTGACGAAATTACAAAATAGTGGAACAAGCAAATATGGAATAAAAGAAAACCTAATAAAGTAAGAATGACCTACAAAGGTCCAGGTCAGCCTCTGAGCCCAGCAAGCCTGGGTAGCCTGGTCTAACTGGAGTGTGTGCGTGGCCAGTTTGCTTGCCTTATACCTTTCTATTATAGACTCTTACTGTGAGAATATCTCCATCCACAGCAGCCTTCCATTTAACATTGGAAGAGTTTAAACCCAGACACACTGAGGGCATTCAGGTATTTTAGAGAGGAGAAGCTGGATGTGACAATGGGCCTGGAACTCCAGCAGGTTGTCCTGGGCTGTACAGTGACACCCTGTCTAAAAATAAACAAAAATAGTAACAGACAGGAACAGCAGATTGATAATGTTCACAGCTTTAGTCTTACTTGGGTTTTGTCTAGTTTCTTGAGCTTTGTTACTAATTGAGCCACTTTGCTTCTTTTAGGTGTGCTTAGATAGTGGTATGCGTTTGTAAGTGTTCTTTCATCCAGTTTACAGTTACAGGCAAGCATGAGTAATTTTAGTGTATTTTCAGAAAAGGGACCTCAAATTTATATAGATGTATGTCAGAAAGGGATGTGAATTCAACTGGGAAGTTATCAAATACAACTAAAATACGAAAAAAAAAAAATACAACCTATTTGAGTTTTCTGAAGAAGACATGGTTGTAAGAACTGCAGAGCTATGGTATTTTTTCAAGCTCAGACTATCCACCCTTGGTAAGGAGGCTGTAGCACAACCATCCCTTCTTAAGGATAGCAGAACACCATAGAACCAGGGTGGCAATCCACTGGACTAGAGTTAGCCTACCCAGTCCAGCATAGAACCACTGTAGAGAGTGTGCTCTCTCTGACATGCAAAGGAGGCATCTCCCAGTGAAGAGAGCAGTTCTGAAAATCTCTGCAAGAAAGTACACTGGGGAAGGTAGACATATAAAAAGATGGAGAAGACCCACAGATGAAGCACTGGCCATCACAGTCCTTTCAGAGCACTGAGTAGGCGCCTTTCATCACCAGGAAACAAGACCGACGGCACTGCTGCAGAGGCTGTTTCAGCAAAGTACTTTTTTAAAAACCAAGAAGGATGCACTTATGATATGGCCCAGTATAGAGTAAATCAGTTGTAGGCATGTATGTGAGTACATGGAAATAAATCAATTTTATGTGTGTGTATGTGTGGAAGTTAGGCCTATTGGCAAGGGCCTTTAACCACTCAGTCATTTTGCTGTTCAGGTTAATTGTTTTGGTTTTTTTTGTGTGTCTTTTTGTTTGCTTGCTTGCTTGATTCTTTGTTTTTCCTGAGACAGGGTTTCTCTGTGTAGCCCCGGCTGTCTTAGAACTCACTTTGTAGACCAGGTTGGCCTTGAACTCAGAAATCTGCCTGTCTCTGCCTCCCAAGTGCTGGGATTAAAGTGTACGATTAAAGGCGTGTACCACCACTGCCTGGCATGTTTATTTTCAGTTAAGTAAATAATTGAAGCTGGGAATGGTGACATATGCCTGCAATCCCAGCACATAGAAGGCAAAGGCAAGAAGATTGAGGCCGGCCAAGTCTGTGAGGTTCTAGGCAAAGCGAAACAATAAAGATGAAAGCATGTGTTTGACGTTTTCTGGACTATGTATTGGTAGTTACAGTCCAGAGAGAACAATGCTAATAATAATGCTAACATTCCTTCAGTGCTAGAGGAGAGTGTAGTTCATGAGGCCTGTGCTGGAGAGATGGCCCACTGACTAAGAGCACTGGCTGTTCTTGCAGAGGACACAGGTTCATTTTCCAGCAAACAGTGGCTCACAACCATCCATTAACTAATTCCAGGCAATCTGATGCCTCTCTGACTTCACTGGCACTGAGCACATACATCATGTGCACACATATATGCAATCAAACACTCATGCATAGAACGAATAAACCTTTAAAGAGCAAAATAAAATAACATGAGGCCTAAAGGCTAGATTGCTGGTATTTAAAACAGATTCATGCTTGCTCTACAGCATCACAGGTCTCCTTACCTAAGTACAGCCAGCTCAGGAGAGATGTCTGGAATGTCAGGGGCCACTCTCACTGTACACTCCAGGATTGAAACAGTGAGGCTGTGCTTGGGCCTCAGGCCCAGGTCCTTAGAGAATTGTCTTGGGGTCTATGTGGATAGCAGAGAGGAGAACCAGGCTTTGGAGTTCTGCATTGCATTGCCATTATGTAGCTGACCATGGGTGAAGCATGAACTCCTTAGCCTCTGTGTCTTCATCTCTTTGGCATTGATGACAGAGTTTCCTGTTTTAGAAGAGCCACATTGCTATGTATGAATTCAAAGTTGCATATCAAGCCTTGGAATATCAAGTTGCAGTAAGACTAGGCACATCTGAAGCTATCTTTTAAGGATTCGTGATTCTATATAACTTTGGATTCTAGGCATTCTTAGGTGTCCTGGCTTGAAAAGTAATTTGCAGATTCTAATATTGATTTACAGTGGCATCCAAACCTCTGTGAAATTTTTTTCACCCAGCATGTTTTGTTTTGGCCCTTTTTGTTTTCTGAGGCAGTATTCCAGGCTGGCCTAGAACTTGATATGTAGGCAGGATAACTTTAAACTCCTGATCTTCCTGCCTTTGTGTCCCGAGCTCTGGGATTAAAGTTATTGCCAGCACACTCAGCCTCGCTGCAGCTTTTTTGACATGATGGTGATGATGATGAGATGATGAGATGATGATGATGATATGTGTTAGCTTGTTTCTGTGGCTCTGTCTCCCAACCTTCCTCTACTATGCAGGTATCTCCAACTAGAAGATGATCTCAGGAATAGATTATAGCCCATATGTACAGATAAAATCTTACACATTGTATCACTACATCTGGGGTATCTCCTGGACCTGAAAAGAAGCTGCATCTTTGGGGTGGGGGTCGGAGACAGGATTTGATGGATATAAAGTCTACAGAGGCCCTGTGGGGATTTTCCAAAGGGTAGCGTAGCGTTTGGAGAACTGCTGGGTCATTCTTCTTTCTTTCTTTTTTAGGCACCAGTTTGTAGAAAATAACCTAATATTAAAAATGGGCCCAGTGGATAAGCGAAAGGTGAGTAGGTTCCCTGATCCTCTTCATCCTATGACTCCCTACTGCTTCTATCTCAGGTCAGTTCTTCACCGTGGGGTCCTGCCTTGAATTGTTGGACATGGCACTTTTCATCTTGGGATGATCTTTGGAGATCATCTCTAGATTTTATAAAGCCAGGAACACTCAGTCTTAGAGAAGCAGTCCAGTCCTGTGGAAAACCAGCCTTATGCTCTGGCCACAGGGCATGGTTGCACAAGTCTAAGGTTTCTGTCACGTTGAGGAGGACAGATTATTTCTCAGAACCCAGCAAGTAGACTTTCATTAGAAGATTTGAAAATTACAGGGATTGTTATTTATTACATTTCCTAGGCAACAAGTAGTGCAGAATATATCAAGACTCTGCCAACAGGAGCCTCCTGAATACACTTCCTGGCTGTGTATTCTATAGAAGTGAGAATCTCCATGAAGATGGATTGAGGCCTGGCCTGCCAAGGGCAGGACTCTGTGCCTTAGAAAAGCTGAATGATCAGGGTACTACAAGCTAGCCACTGAAAGGCATATTGTAAGCTAAACAGCAGAAACCTGTTCTTATGTTTTTCCCTGATGTAATATGTTGGACCTAGGTTCCAGGTTGAGGAGAAAATGTCTCAAGTGAATGGAGAGGTCGCTGGCAGTCACTATGTCCTGAGCTACTTACCAATTAGTCCCATCTGTGTCTTGATCAAACAGTTTATTTTATTTATACCAGGGTTTATTTGCAAGACGACGACAATTATTACTCACAGAAGGGCCACATTTATATTATGTTGATCCTGTCAACAAAGTCTTGAAAGGTGAAATTCCATGGTCACAAGAGCTCCGACCAGAAGCCAAGAATTTTAAAACTTTCTTTGTCCACACGGTGAGTCTATCCCTATAAGGTGTCTGATTGTGTCTCCTCACAGGCTTCTACATCTCTGTTGGAAGTGTCCTCTAGGGTCAGGTCAGCATCTTGAGTCTTAGAGACAGGCCTATATGAACAACTTGGACCTGAATTGAGCCAGGAGATATACTCTGTTTGATTTTAGTTTTGGTAGGTCACCTGCCCACATACTTAAGTTCTGCACCTGTAGAATGAAGAAGCTCACTGTGCCCACAGGCTTTAAAAAGGTGCTGGCAGCATTGACAGCAAAACAGGCTGGGTGGGGACGGGACTCCCTGAAGGACATCAGATGCTCTGTTTTGCAGCCTAACAGGACATATTACCTGATGGATCCAAGCGGGAATGCTCACAAGTGGTGCAGAAAGATCCAGGAGGTTTGGAGGCAGCAGTACCAGAGCAATCCAGATGCTGCTGTGCAGTGACGCGGCCTGCGGCCGGGCTGCCTATCGCTGCCAGGATACCTGCCCCAGCGCGGCTCGGCCGCCACCCAGGACACTTCCAGACCACCTGCCAGCCATCTCAAGGAGAACATAGATGGCAGAAACCTTGCAGCTTTTTTATTTAAAAGAAAAGAAGAAAAAAAAGAACCCAACCACACAAAGAACAAAACAAATAGCCAACAAACAGGAATTCAGGGTCGCTTTGCTTGCTCTCTGTGCTCTGTGGTGGCTTCATGCACTGCTGTGGCCATGGAGACCCAGCTCCTTGCACGGTAGTCCAGCTTCTGCCCAGACCAGTGGCCAAATTTGGCATCACCAGCCCCTCCTAGCATCCACAGGAACCGCATGCCTGCCTCTGCCCTTCCCCACCTGATACACACAGCTCCTGCTGTGACTGAGGGACTGGGTGTATCTGGCCTACCCCAATTGTTGCAGAATCCTTTACCAGGAGCCTCTTCACTCCTCTGCTGGGGTAGTCACCAGCTTGCTGTGGGTACAGGGCTCTTAGCTTGTGTATGTTCTCCCTTTCTTGAATCCCTTGTATGGCCCTAGAAATTTGGTCAGGTGCGTTTCTGGTGACATGATTTCTGTGGTTCCTGCCTTAACAGTAGGCAGGTTATATGATGAGAAGAATGAAGGCTGTTGTAGTTACAGGTGCCCTTACTGGGCTCTGCTTTAGCGTTCCACTTCCTAGAAGTTTATCCAGTGAACTAGACACCAAGCCAAGCACCTGTCCAGGAGGGTTGCTGTCATACCAGCACCTAGGTAATACCAACTAGATTATTATCAGATACAGAATTCTGTCCTGAACTTGGGCAAGGCTGGAGGTACTATGGAGAATCCAGCCTGGGCCACTGCTTCCATGAAGAGAAGTGGGGCAGCAGGCCCTCCTGGGAGTTTCTGCACAGGTTTAAGTGTGTAGACCACATGCCCTATGAAGCAGGCACTGAGAAAACCCTAGGGTGTGTCCCATTATCCCTCTCAGCCTCACCTGGGATGCTGTAGGTAAACACTTCTCAGCTAGCTCCATTTTTATAACTCTGTTGAAAATCTAAAAGCCTTCCCATGTTGCCTGGTCACCTACTCCCATAAAGTGTGGGCCTTGCCTGGAAAGAATGTTATCACTGTCTTGCTTACAGGAACAGCCCTCTTAATCTGAGCCTGCCTATGCTGGCATATCCAGTATTGGGACACTTCTTTGATGCTAAGCTGACAATGCTTTGTTCTATAATACAGATGGCCTGGGATATTTTGGCATTTCTTGCAGAGTGCTACTAAGGGACTTGGCTGTACCTCTCTTTGACTAGGATATCCCCAAGACTTGGCCCTTGGTGTCTAGTGGTTAAAAGTAGGCATCTCCCTTCATAGTCTGCTCACAGCAACACCTCAGACTCCCATGTCCTAAAGGTAGCAACAATTTTGCCATTTCTATTAACTTTCACAAAGGCGCCTCCAAATACCCATAACAGAGGTTACCCCAGTTCTGTCTACGGTGACCACCTGTGGTCCAGGCCATCTAAACTGAGAGGGGAAAGATTCTATTCTCAAACCTTTAACAATAAGAGTGATAATTTTAAGCTGGGGTGGAGTGTAGATGAAAAACCAGCCATCATGCTGTGGCTGGGGTGCTGGATATGTACAGAGATTTTATTTAGACTCAGCTAGATTGTGTGATAAGAGCTTCAGGTGACCAAGGAGCAGGACCTCACTTGCCCGTATAACCCAGGGAACAGGTATGGCCTAGTATGCTGTCAGCCTGAGAGTGAAAGTGGGCACTCTTTTCTCTTGGTTTTTGAAGCCTGTGTTAGCTAAGTACACTTGGCTATTTCCTCCTTGGAGTCCTGTTCTTGCTCACACCTTGTGGCTGTTTAGCCCTCAGAGTACCCTGTATCCTACATTTGTACACGTAAGAATGGCTTCCTGCCTGTCACACCTGCCCTGCATGCAGAAACAGGGAAAGGCATCTCTGAGGGCACTTAACTACAGGGGACCAGGGGACTGAGGCTTGGCTTGAATTAGACCACATGGCTGGCTGTATATGGGAGAGTCCTTTGTTGCTTCCTTCCCTGGAGAGCAACACTACCTCCTGGACTTTACCAAGCACCACCCTAACCTCCAAAATTAGGGTTCAGCTGAGCTAGTAGTGGGTGGCCACCATGACTGCCCTATACTACAACAGCCAAGCTCTTCCCAGGTCACCTTTGTCCTTACTGCCCTCCTTTTCTTGATTTTTTTTTTTTTTTTTAACGAACCATGCACATTCTTTTCTTTCCTTAGCTTAAATCACTTCATTTTTTCCAGTCCTCCTTAGAGCTGTCACCCTGTGTGCAGGTGCCTTACTTTGTAGGACAGGATGTGGGTGTCAGTTTGTACAACAGTTTGTGTGTGTGTGTGTGGTGTGTAACAGTAAATGTAAATGCAGAATGTATGTAAGGAGAGAAAGAAATGGCCTAGTAGTACCTCTAGCAATCATGTGTCCTAAGAATGGCAAGGATGGAAAGAAAGTTGAAGACTGTTCTCTGGCTTCTCCTATCTAGGTACAGTGGACTGTACCTCACAGCCCACTAAGCCCTGACTTCTCTTGGCATCACGGATGAAACTTAGCTTGAATGGGTCATTTCCACCTGTTTTTCTGTGTTCCAGCTGGACAGTGGCCTCCCCATGTAGAGCTGAGTCTCTACACTCCAGGGAGTGGCATCATGGCTCAGCTGTCATTCTGAGCTAAAACCCGGTAGATGCAGTAAAAACCACTTTGAGAAAGATTGCTTGTGTTAGGCTGAAACTGATAGAAACTTTACCTGCTGCAGCCCTCTTTGGGCCACCCTAGTGTTTGTGATTCATGCTCGAAGTAACCTTGCAGACAGTTGTGTGGCACAGACTTCCAGTGCCAGCAAGAGGGCCGTAATTGTGTGCTTTCTTTAAAGAAGTTTGTTTTCTGAAAGCAAAAGAATAAAGGAAGGCCCATCATTCAGAGACCACTGTGAGCGTTTTGATGTAGATCCTGTTCTCCCTAACTTTTTTTGTTCCAGTGCTGGAAATTGAATTATGAGGTTCAGGAGTGCTAAGCAAGTGCTCTACCACTGATACGCATCTTTAGTCCTTGTTTGCTTTTTAAACCAAACTGGGAACACATACATTTATCATTCTACATCCAGCTTTTTCACTTGACATTTTCTCTTAAGCATTTCTCCATGCCATGAGTAGTTCTTCAAAAGCATGTTCCTGATAATTGTGGGATCGAATGGTGTAAATTTATAAGTTATCCAATTGTTTCCCTGTTGTAAAACATTCAGATGGTTTTTGAGTTTGCTTTGTGTTTTGTTTTGTTTTTGCTATTTAAATAATGCTGTGGTGAATATACTTATAAGTCCTTGATTTTTATTCTGATTTTACCCCTTCCTCACATACCTGAAGTGGTATTTTTGGGTAAAAGAATTTGTTCATTTCACAGCTATTCCTCCTTGGTCTGATGTTTAGATGCTCTGTGTTCCAGCTATAACCCTACCTTCCTTGTGTCCTACAGATTTTGAATACATCAATTCTTGCTAAGCTGTGTGTTCCCAAGAAAGTTTGACTATGACTGCTTTTTTTTTTTTAATGCTAAAATGTCATTACTGCAGATTCCTTTGTGACAGATTTTTTCCAAAAGCCAGTTTCTTCATTTTCACTGCAAGTATCTGCTCCTGCATGTTACTTCATTTCCATCTTTGCTGCTGAGGCTTCCAAGTACTTGGTGATGTTTTCAGAATCTTGTACTTTGTGTCCACGATGGTACTGAATCTGCTTCTACACAGTCAGCAGAGATAAAGTGTTGAACTGACCTTGCCACATGCCTAATGGATAATTCATAATTAAGTTTATAGACTCAGAAATGCATTTGGGCCATTCGGGAATCATTAGCAAAGCAGAATAACAAAGCTCTTCTTGGAAAAGAAACCACACAGATGATTGGGTTTTACCAAAAGTACAGTTGTGAGTGTTCTTGCTCCACACCTCAGGTCTTGGTTCAGGACAGCACAGTGGCCAGGCTTTTTCATTGCCAAGGATGGGTATCCCAGCTGATGCTTATGTAAACCTCCTTGTGTGCTGCAGTGCTGCAGATAACTATCGTGCCCGCCCAAATTGGATAGTATCTTTATCTGTGTTGGGTGGCACCTGCTGGTTCAATTTGGAAACATGCAACAGAGATTTTCTGGGCACCATACTCAGTTACTTGACTGTCAGAGCTTAGGGCTGGAGATGTGTAGAAATCAGTTTCCTGCCCTCCTCTGCCTCAAGGCTTCTCCCCACTGTTCCATATACCCATGGTGTTTATAGCTGATTCTTGGGTGGCCACAGCGACTCTGAGTATGGTTAAGATGCAGCCATACACTTTTTCCATTTGCTTTAATGCAAAACCCAACATAAACTGATGGTGATGCCAGTGGGTGTATAGCACTTCTTGGGTAGAACATATGACAAGGGCCCTGATAGATTCGACAGGGCAGGGACCACTCTCAGAACCTCTGAAGATAACTGGCTTCTGGCCTAATACTTCAGGGTAATAAGTCAGAATGTGGAAAAGTGGCCAAGAAGGAAGCTGTTTATATCAAAAGCACTTTTGCAGTGGTGAGCAAATGAATTAGCCAATATGAATACCTGAAATTTCCCTGTAATTCATTTCTTCCATTTGAAGAATCCAAACTGTACAGAAGTTTTTACAAATGGCAAAACTTCCCCTCCCCGTGTAGTCCACCCTAGTTTAATCATCTGGGTTAATGACTGCAAGTGGGTCATTGTGCAGGTGAAAGCCTCCATTATGACCATAGTGTGATTGGACATGCACAAATTAAACACTGTTACAGTATTTAGAGCTGCTGCGGCTGTTCCATAGCCACGTACAGTAGGATGAATCAATAGTCTATTGCTGTCATTCAGGTTGGTGGCAGTCAGTTAGAACATGTGTAATATTCTCTACCTGGTCTGTAGCTGTAACTGTGATGTACAGGCAAAGGAAAAATTAAAAATACTTATGAAAACAGATAATGCAATGATACTAGGATATACACTTTTGTATTTTTATTCTTATATAAGGTTATTTGCTGGCTATTGTCGGCCTCTAGTTCAGTCTGTGTTATTTAAATTCTAATATATGAATTATTTGGATTGAATTCATGTTTGGGGCCACGTTGTTGTATGTATTGATGTACAGCCTTGAATGTGAATAATTATTGTAAACTATATTTTACAACTTTTTTCCTGGCTTTATTATATAAATTTTCTATTTGGTCATGGTTTAATCATATAATTTAATGAAACAATTTTTCTTTTTTTTTTTCAAATATATGTGCTTTAGATGTAATTACCGGATGATGGATTTCCCTCGTATGCTCGGTAGTCTTGTAATAAAAGCATGTAGAGTGTACACGTTCTTCTGTCCTGTATCCTCTTTGGGTGTGGGTGGAGCTTGAGCCGAGGATGCCCTTGAGAACCCGAGGCTTGCTCCGGCTTGCTTCGCCGGAAACGGTAATCTCCGGCCTGCTTTTCGAGCCGGAACTTCCGCCCTGCACATGAGCACTGGGCGGGCACTTTATTGGGGCGTACCTATGGGCGGGACAACTCGGGGGACTGTATTAAAGAACGAACGCTTCCGGCGAAGGGGCGCTGTGGCGGGGCTTGTTAGGATCATGGCGGAGAATCACTGCGAGCTGCTGCCGCCGGCTCCGAGCGGCCTCGGGGCGGGGCTGGGGGGCGGCCTGTGCCGCCGCTGCAGCGCTGGGATCGGCGCCCTGGCTCAGCGCCCCAGTGGCGTGTCCAAGTGGGTCCGGCTCAATGTCGGCGGCACCTACTTCCTCACCACCGGCAGACGCTGTGCCGGGACCCGAAGTCTTTCCTGTACCGCTTGTGCCAGGCGGACCCCGACCTAGATTCGGACAAGGTGAGGGCCTCGCGGGTCAGCTGGGGTCTGACCGCCCTAGTCGCCACTCGCGACACACACCTCTCCACACAGCGGGCACTCTCAGCCTAGCGTCCTGGGCCGGAGGGAGGATGGCACTCCTGTACCCACCTGCGTCGGCCCTCTGGTTTAACAGTGCCTCTCTTGCCTTTTCATGCTCTTCGGTCGAGAAGGACCCAAGCTTTTTTGTGGTCCTACTTTCTTCTCCCTAGATTCTTTTGCCCAGGGTGTGTGACCACCACCGCCCAACTATTTGCTGGCTTTGGAACCTGAGAACCCTTTGCATTCATCTGGTCTTTTCACATTCCAGACGTTTAAATTAACATAGGCCATGGGGGTTGATACAGTGGCTACCTTTTTTCCAGTGACTTGCAGAGTTTGTGCTTCAACCTTCTCATCCATAATAAGACCAGGCATCGCATCTCTTAGAAAGTACCTGCTGAGTAAAAATGTTCAAAGGTGTCAGTTTACTTCTAATAAATGAATTATTTGTATTGAATTCGTGTTCGGGGTCAGGTGTAGAAAAACCTTAGGGTTGTGAAAGAGAGACCAGGTAGAGAATCCTTTTCGATCTGCTTTTCAGACTTCATTTCCTCACTGCCTTTGAAAAGGATAGGAATTTCCAGTTTAGTTTGTGGTTTATCTTTAATTAAACGCTAATACTGTTATACCTGTGGTAATAGAAAGTATTTCAATTATTATCATTACAAAAGTTGTGTGGTATACTGCATAACTGATAAATCAGTATTGTGCAGGATTGAAACTTAAGAAAAATGGTTCTTCACCCTTCCCCTAGGCAGTTTACTAGTCTTATATTAACTTGAGTTTTCTGGTTCAGCCTACATGATGGCACTTGATTTTGTGCCTTGCCTGCCTGAAAGTTGCTACTCAGAAGGTTTTCCAGAAAGATTGGAGCCCATTGCACTTTAAACGGCCTGACAGAGCGCCTTCTGAGGCCCGGCATTATGACCAGGAAATAAGAACTCTTGAGTTACTGCAAAATAATCAAGAAGTTAGGGTTTGAGATACTACTGTGGTAATCCTTCATACCCTTCCTCCTAGCTGTTCCCATTTCTGACTTGACCAAATCTCTTTACTCTTAGAGAATTGACCTTCCAGAAAATGACAGAAGTCTGAAGGATGGAAATAGGCTTTTGTCAGCCATGTTTTCTTTTTATAGTGAGAGTGTATGTTTTACTTCTGGGTTTTTTTGTTTTGGTTTTGGTTTTTTTTTTTAGGTTTTTTTTGAGACAGGGTTTCTCTGTGTAGCCTTGGCTGTCCTGGAACTCACTCTGTAGACCAGGCTGCCCTCAAGAACTCAGAAATCCACCTGCCTCTGCCTCCCAAGTGCTGGGATTAAAGGCGTGCGCCACCACTGCCCGGCACTGCTGGTTTTTCAAACAGTGGGCATTTATAATCATTCTTGTCTTTCTACCCAAGTATCTCTGTCTTGTGTATTAAATCAGATTTTAAATAAAGACAAGAATGATTATCAGCCTTGGCCATTGGCATCTGGTGTCTTTTGCTTACTTAGCACTGGAACAATGTATTTAGAACTGTTTGACCAGCATAGTTAAAGTCAAACATATCTCTTCATTTTACTGTCTTTTAAGATTACTTTATAATTTATCCTTTATTGTGTTGGTGAGATGGCACCTGCTGCCAACCAAGCCTGATAACTTGAGTCTCTAGAATCCACAAGGTGGAAGGAAAAAACTGACCCTGAAAAGTTATACTCTGAGCTGGGCAGTGATGGTGCACGCCTTTAATTCAAGCATTTGGGAGGCAGAGCATGAAGATATATGAGTTTGCGTCAGCCTGATCTATAGAGCAAGTTTCAAGACAGCCAGGTTTACAAAGAGAAACATTGACTCAAAACTAAACAAACAAAACAGCTGATGGCTCAGTGGTTGAAAGCACTGGCTGCTCTTCCAGAGGCCCCAACACTCAACACCCACATGTAGCTGGCAACTCTCTGTAACTCCAGTTTCAAGGGATCTAGCACCCATATAGACATATGCAAGCAAAACACTAATGCACATAAAATAAGTCATTAAAAATTCATATACAAAAAAGCCAGGTGGTGGTGGTGCATGTTTTTAATCCCAGCACTCAGGAAGCAGAGGCAGATGGATCTCTGTGAGTTCTAGGCCAGCCTGGTCCACAGAGTGAGTTCCCAGACAGCCAGGGCTACACAGAGAAACCTTGTCTCAAAAAAGAAAAACCCAAAAATTAAAAATAGAGAATTGTACACTGACTTCTCAGTTCTCATTATGGTACTTGTGTGCCCACACACATACATAAATAAATGTGTGTGTGTGTGTTTGTGTCTATACTGTGTATATGTGTTTTTCCTTTTTTGCAATGGAAGAGTAATAGAATATATTTTAGTTGTTTTTTAAAGTTTATTATTTAGGAACTAGAGAGTTGGTCCAGTGGTTAAGAACACTTGTTGCTGATACAGGAGGACCCAGGTTGGATTGCCAGAACTTCTCATAGTGGCTCATAACCATCTGTAACTCCAGTTCTAGGGAATCTGACACTCTCCTTTGACCCCTTTGCATCAGGCATGCACATGTTACACATGTATGGGCACCCAAAACACTCATAATGTAAAATAAGTCTAAATTGTATTTGTTTAGGTAACATGATTTCAGAGTTATAACAGGCATGCACATGTTACACAAACATGGGCATCCAAAACATTCATACATATAATGTAAAATAAATCTAAATTTTCTTTAAGTAACATTTGATTTCTGAGTTATAAAACCACAATTCAGAACATAAAAATAATATAAGTCCCAGGCATGATGGAAAGCACCAGTAATCCCAGCATTTTGGGAGGTAGAAGCAGAAGAATTGGGAGTTTGAAGCTAGCCTAGGCTACATAGATCCTCTCTCCAGAAAAATATAATAGATACAGTCTTGGTCCCATGGTTGACAGTGTTTGGTTGAGTCACAGGTTGCTAGAAAGAGTAGTTCTAATTCATATTAGCTGTGTTACTAGAGTGTTCAAATACGAAAATCTATAAATGTTGTATGTTTGTAGCGTGCCCACGCCCCTAACCAGGTTCTGATGGAAGAGTGTCCCAGGCGATCCCACCTTAATTATTAAATCCTAAAGAGGTTAGAAGGGAGGGGTGTTAACAGTCGGAGGCCATTAATTACATGATGGAAGATAAACAGGATGTTGATTCACGTGGAAAGATCTCAGAGCTCTGACCTCATAGTTAAGATCAAGGAAAGGATACCTGGCAAATACTCCTTAGAGTTGAACTTTAACAGGGATCTGGTGGAAGATTCTTTCTGGGATTTGATTGGTGTTTATTGAGTGCTTACCTTTGCAGAATGTGATGCTAAGATGGGACCTGGGTGAGGAGATTTAAGGGAAGATGTTCCCAAAGGAACTTTCTGGGTTTCACAATGATGGAAGAGCACCGGAGACAGACTGTTGTGTGGGGCGCCAGGCCGTGAGTTACTATGGGGAAATAGTGTCTGGGATGCAGACGCACTCAGAGCGTATTGACTGTCCTCTCAGCTTGACATCCAGTCCTCTGGGCTGTCCCCGTTGCCCATGTCCTCATAGCCCAGTGTGGGGACTTACTATACATACCATGCCAAGTATCCCTAGACCTTTGACTTCTTATTTCAGGGCCAACTTTGAGCCCACTGCTCTGTTCTTTTTCTAGACAGCCTGAGTGAATTCTCACCTCCTCTTGGGACACCCTCCAGCGGGACTGTGGCTGTGTTGTGCATTTGAGCATCTGCTGTTGTGTGTCATTTTCTCCAGTGTTACCCTTGGGGACAGGCCAGGTGTGACACTTCTAATCTGCTCCTGGGAAGTGCTTTGCAAAGGCTTGATATTTGAACCATTTTGGTTATATTTCAGCATCCCATGGTGTGTCAAAACAGAGTTGCTGTTTGTAGCTCAACCGGCCTGTGATTTAGTGTGATGATGCTTCAGGGAGAAAGGGAAACAACAAATACTGTATGGTTGGAAGCTGTCCTGAACTACATAGTGTTCTGTCTCTGATGGAGGCACATCTAGAGAAAATGCTACCTGCATATGAACTTCTGCCCTTGGCATAGGACCACTGTCCCAGCTTTGAGCTTGTAGACATAGTTACACCAGGTGGGTCTTTGGAAAGCGTTTACTACAGCCAGGTCCCTACGGTCCTTCTCTGTATCCACTTCGGGTGCAGTTGGTGCTGGTGAATTTTAGGGTTAGAAAGATATGAAAGGAATATTACAGACTAAGGGATGGGATGTAGGTGGGAAACTATCTTTGAATCAGTGTTGGCAAGAGAAGTGGGGATTACTTAGAGTATAAATGGCAGATGTCGTTCTGTGTCCCCATGAGCATCCTGGGCACTGGGCAGAGCTGCGTCGATCGTGTGGGTGTCTAAGGTGCCCGTGTGTTTTACTTCGTCAGTGCCTGAGGATGTGGCTGTGAGTATTCTTGGCCCTGATGGTGCATCCTGGTGTTGTGCGCTCACCCGCTTCGCAGTTGGTGCCTGTTGTCACTGTGTCTGGTCACCTATGTCAGTGTTCCTCTTTCAGAAGCCTCGGTCCCGAGCAGGCCAAGAGGACTTGTCATCTCATGAGGAGTTGGATCTTTCTGAGGATCTCAGGGTATCCTCTCAGGTGACAGCAAGGTGGCTGGCAGGTGCAAACCTACTCTTCTTTCTGTCTACTACTAGTGTAGTTCCATTATTCTTGTCCAGCATGGCAGTGCCTGCTTTGATTTCGCACAGGGATCAGAAACTCTGGCTACCAGCGAGCTTTCCCACGTCAAGTGTTCGTAGAGCTTGGAGCTATTCAATTCCCCTACGGGTGGGGTATGGATGTGTTAGCTCTGAAAGTTCAGGATTGAAGAAAACAATAAGGCCAAGATACTTGCCAACCAGCCCTTCTCAAAGAGCATGCTCCTGGTCCCAGGAGCAGAAACTTACGGGTAGGAGCCATCTACTGCTTCCCAGACATCAGTGCAGGCTTCAGTGTGGTTCCTTTTCAGAGCTGTCTACACTTTGCTTTTTTGGTGATTCTCTCCTCTGCATACCCTGGGCTACTAGCCAATGGGAGAATCTGCATGACTAAATCTAGTGGGATGCCCCTGTTTAGGTCTAAGTTGACTCTCATTAGGCCTTGCTTAGGGGCAGCTTGTTCCCAGCTTGCTGTGGGAAGGAGCAGAGCTGCCTTGTCTGGCACTGTGTTTTCTTATAAGATGCTTGACGCCTTTAGGCTTAGGAAATACAGCTATGGAGCTTTGGTGCAACACTCAGTGCCCACGGAGATGGCTTTGAGTTAGCCCACAAGACATCTCAGAGTAGATGTGATCCCAGTATTCCTGTTGCCCTTGTTCTGGTGGGTTCTTGCTTAGCAGTTGACCTTCACACTTTTTGGCATAGTTTTGCAAATGAGGCCTTGGTGGTCAGCTGCTAACTATCAGCTGATGTTGATTATTCAAGCACATGAGGGAAGGTAAGTGCTACTGGGTGCTAGACAGTCTTTAATGAAGGGAAAGAAGAGAAGGAGAAACTGGAGGCCTGCTCTTTGAGCCTAGCAAAAAGGTAAGGAAGAGTTTAATGCTCAGTTTATC
Organism: Mastomys natalensis; assembly: GCA_021653895.1. NCBI lineage: Eukaryota > Metazoa > Chordata > Mammalia > Rodentia > Muridae > Mastomys > Mastomys natalensis. The sequence continues at coordinate 81,472 of JAJTUV010000668.1, forward strand.
CATATGGCCGTGTGTTAGGAGGGTAGAAGCCACCTTGAAGTTGATGGGATGGTAGCCTTGGAGATAGCTGAGGGGATGTCACAGGTGAGCTGTGGACCTCTAGTTGGGCTGTCCTGGCCAGAATGCCCTGGACTGCTGACTTATTAGCCAGAATGGACAGGCTAGTGCTTGGAGTTTGAAGACTGTGGAGCCAGCCAGGGAAGGCTTCCCCTTGGGCACACCTGGTCTGGATCCTTGTCAATGGTCATATTTCCTGTTTCTCTTCTCTACTGTCTGGCTGATGATGGCAGTAGCCTGTTAAATACACACTCTCTGGCAGAAAGGAGGCAGTGTGTGGGGAGACTGTGTGTAGGTCTTCTGTACGCAGAGCACCTAGGGAGGAAACCACCCCAGGAACCTGGAAAGTGGAGAGCCCATCTCTGGCAATGCAGATGTTCATGGCAGTTTTATTTACACAGATGGTTGGCTCTGGTGCAGTTGGGAAGTCTCTCCCCATGAAGGCTCCCGTCTAGTAAATCCTTAGGACACTGCAGCCGACCTCCGCTCAAGGAGCCTGCCACGGGTGAATTCTAACCATTCTGGTTCCATGGAAAGCTTCATTTGTGGGGTTCAGTTCACGAATCTCACACCTTGAAAGCTTTACCATTGTCCTCAATTCTAGTTCCCAGCAAGGGACAGGAGTGACTAATGTGCCATCTGGAGCAGGGATACATTCCTCAAGTCATGGCTCCTGAAATCTGAGAGATCTCCTAGGCCACACTAAGGGTCCCAGTGAGCCAGAGCCCTAACACACCCTTTACCCCAAATCTGACTCAGAGGTCTGTCCTATGTGCTGTGTCCCCCATCCCCACCACCATTCAGGGGTGGTTTTGGTGGTCAGCATGGGTTCCACACAGAGAGTGAAATGAGAACTCAGCTCTCCTTACTACAGCACACTTGGAGGGGAAAGCTGAGAGGAGTGGGAGGGGTGCTGGTGTGCGGTGCAGCCTGGGAGCAGGAGTCCGCACTACCAGCCTCACTCTACAAATCTCAGTGTCTCTCACAAGCCCTGGGTCTCTGAACCTCAGTTTCCCCATTTGCAGTCGGTGATGTCTGAGACCTCTTCTGGATCAAAGATATGACAAATATGTATATAGCAAATCAAGAAAATAGAAATAAAGGTTTGTATGTGGATATGTCACTGGAAAGGGATAATTTCAGAGTAAAATCTAAGCATTCATAAGTAGGTTGATTATGCATGTTGGCACATACAACATTCAGTGCATTTGACTTAGTGGGATAGTTGGTGGAGTATTCTTCCAGATTTAGTTCACAACACTCCATTCTTAATTTTAATTCTCTTCTAGTGGCTGCACCTTGTCCCTTCCATTGGGATGGGTGCAGGTGCACCGGAGCCTTGAGAGTGAGTCAAGGAACTCTCCACCTGCATCTTCAACTTGGAGGTTTGCCTGAGGCATAGTGACTTCAACCTTTGTCTGCATGCTCTTCCAGAATTAAGAGGCTATGTTAGGATCTTGCCCTAAAGGACTACAGCTGGAACTGTGTTCTGATTGAATGACTAATGACCATCCTCTTACTAGGCATTTTCCCACCAGAGACACTGGCTTGAGACAGGTTTGTTTCTGGAGGTTGTCTCTAACTCCTTTAGAAATTGATTTGTGGAGCTAGGCTTCCTGGGAGCATGTTTGATGTGGTCTTAATCTGGCCTTTGCCCATTTCCACCCTTGGGGAAGATGCTCATAGGCGCGGCCAGGGGAACCACCTCAGGCCTGACAAGTGCCCTGCCTAGCTCAGCGGCCAGTAGCTCAGGCTTGAGTTTCAGCCTGCACATTATGCCCACTCAGTGCCAACTTGGGCATCAGCAACTGTCTCGCATATGTGGACTGTAGTGTATGCGCGGGGGAGTTGGCTCTCATGTAATGTTCAGAGCTAAGTCCTTGATCCCTTTTTTATGCCATATTTCCAGCCAGTGCTGCCCTAAGTAGGTCAGACACAGCTCCACTGAGAAGGATTGTGGAGAAAGCAGTCTTAATTCTGGTGCTTTTATGGAAAAACAAAACCTTCCCACCATACTAATGCAGACAGGCTTTTGCCTAAGTCATATTAGGACTGAAGAGAAGAGGAGAAAACAAAGATCCCAGGGACGTATCTTGGCTGCTTCCTGGCTACTCTGAATCTGCTGGGTTTCAGAAGTGGCTTCCTTACACGTCTTGTGTGCTCTTGGCATAGCTGATGATGGGGTCCCTGCCTCATTTGGCCCAAATTACTGTAGTAAACATCTAGATAGTTCCTTGGGGCCTGAAATGGAGGAGCACACTTTTAATTCCAGCACTCAGCAGGCAGAGACAGGTGGATCTCAGTGAATTCAAGGTCAGCTAAGGCTATATAATGAGAAGATACCACCTCAAAAATAAATAATACAGATAGACAGACAGTAATCTTACTGATTGTATGTGAGTGAACTGAACTCTTGTATTTGGATTTGTGTTTCCTGGTTTTCTTCTTTTCTGTGCTAGGCTAGAGGCCCTAAGCTGTGTTACCAACATGGACTGCAGTGCTGGTGGCTCACTTGTCAGTCTCCCAACACAGCTTTGCAAATGGGAATACAGCCTGGGGTGCTCCCACAGTGGACACTGCCATGTGTATCATGGTGGAAACCTGTGGGCTATGGGGTTTGGCCTTGACCTTTGACCCTTACTGTGGAGTTGAGATCTCCCACAGACAGCTCCTATGAAACTGATGTGAGTGGTACTCATACTCCATTACCTCTCTCCAGACTCTGGCCTCCGTGGTTGGGGACTGTCTAGGCAGCTGACCTGCTTTAATGAAGTAGCCACCAGAAGAAACTGGCCAGAGAGCTGAGAGATGAGGTATAGAGGAAATAGTCCCCCAGTTTCCCTGATTCCTGGGAGTGTCTAAGTGTGAGCCTAGACTGTGGAGTTTTAGAGAGAGTATGAATATTTAAAGAGACAAGACTTTTAAAGTTTGAATATTTAAAGAATGAGACTTTCAAAGTTTGCAGTTATGTGTTACATAGTGATTTGTAAGGTTATAGTTTAACAGTGATGCATTTGTGTGTCAAGTTGACAACTGGTCAATTGTGTTGGCTAATTTTATTTTTTAATTTAATTTTGTTTTTTCAATACAGGGGTTTCTCTGTGTAGCTCTGACTGTCCCTGGAACTTTGTAGACCTGACTGGCCTCCAATTCACAGAGATCTGCCTGCCTCTGCCTCTTGAGTGCTGGGATTAACAGCATGTGCCACCACTGCCTGGCTAAAATGACTTATGTATTTTATTATTTTATGAGTGTTTTGTATATGTTATACATATGCCCTGTATAAGTGCTTGGTGCCCAGAGAGGGCATTATATTCCCTGGGACTGCAGTTACATGTGGCTGTGAGCCACTGTGTGTGCTGGGTACCGAACCCGGGTCCTCTGCAAGAGCAGCAAGTGCTCTTAACCTCTGAGCCATGTCTCTAGCCCTGCTGGTTAATTTTATGTCAGCTTGCAACAATCTAGAGTCATTTGGGAAGAGGGAACCTCACTTGAGAAAAATACCCCCACCAGATTGGCCTGTGGACCAGCCTGTGGTCAAGTTTTTTGTTTTTGTTTTTCCCTTAATCACTGAATGATGTGGGAGAGCCCAGCTCCCTGGGTGGTGCCACCCTGGGCTGGTGGTTCAGGGTGCTATAAAAGGAGCTGAGCAAGCCATGGAGAACAGACAATTAAGCAACACTCCTCCACTGTCCTTGGATCAGCTCTTGCTTCCAGGCTGCTGTCCAGCCTGAGGCTCTCTTCTCTTACTTCTTTCAGTGATGAACTGTGTAGTATGGGGCTGAAAGCTGGAATAACCCCTTTCTCCCTGGGTTGCTTTTGACTATGGAAATTAACACTTCTGGACATAACACAATATAGGCCACACTGCCTCCCGGGTGCCACGGCTTTACTTTCCAGCCGGTGACAGTTGCTGTCTCTGAGACTCTTTGCCTGATACCTCCCTGTGTCCATTTCCAGCGTGTCTCTGTCCTATTCTCAGCACACGCTTTCTTCCCTGGGTGGCCAAGAGGCTGGTGCAGGGGTCTTCACAGATCACGGGACTGTGGATGTGGTGCAGGGGTCTTCACAGATCACAGGACTGTGGATGTGGTGCAGGGGTCTTCACAGATCACAGGACTGTGGATGTATGTGCTCAAGTTCCTGCTGCTTACCCTGCTACCTGCCAGCCTGGCTCAGCAGCAGTTTTCAATTACTTAGCTCTTGTTTTTCTGGAAGTCTCCACATCTAAAGTGCTTCTTTACTGGATGCAAATGGAGATCCCCACAAAGTGCATGGCTTGCCCTTCTTTGTGGCTAGGGTTAAGGCAAACAGGACACGGGGCTTCAAGCACAGGATACTGGCTAGAAGAGTCTGAAGCTGTAAGCAGTTTCCTTGGGCTGCTGTCCCCGTGTTGCCACTTCTGGAACTTGTAGTTAAGTCTTTCGTTCCTCATGGTGAGTCCTCAGCTCTAAGAGAACACTGGACAGTGTACAGCCCTCTGCTGTCAGACAGCCACACTGTGGCTAGGATCTCACATCAAGTACTCTGAGAGGGCGTCATCCTAACTGATCATTTGCCTGAAAGAGGCCTCTGGTCAGATGTGTCCTTTTCTAGGCCAGGGGCTTTGGGTTAGAGGGTGGATGCTTTGAAGCATTTGTCAGAAGGCTGCCTCCTGTAGGGCATGTTCAGTGAGAGCCAGTCACACCCAGCATGTGAGCTGGCCAGGCTTTGCAAGTGAACCTGGTTGGGCAGAAGCTCAGTACCACTTCATGGTTTTCAGGCCAAGTGCCAATGCAGCAAATCCAATGTTAACGGCTCCTCTGCTCTGTCATCCTTCTGGGCTTCGGAGGCCTAGGTCACTTTGACATACATAGTCTTGTGCCACTTGTTATTCTCGAAGCCTTCAGGAGGCTGCTGAGTGAGGGCACTCAATGGACAGCTCTCTCCTGCTTCTCCCTTTCTTCCTTTCTCCCTTACTACCTTCCCCTTATTCAGGAGACTGGACTCTGAAGCGATGGCCATCATGACAAGAGAGGTCCCAAGAGTATCATGAGCCCCTCCCCACGACCTTTTTTTTTTTTTTTTTGATCTAGCAGTGGTCTGTCAAGGGGCATTGTGCTATAAATATTCCTGAGCATGGTGATATGGAAATGTCACACTACAGGGAGCACTTCCACGTGAACAGAGCAGAAAGCTCTTGTGGTCGGACCATTCTTTTTTCTATAATGTGGGAATAACTGCTTCTGCCCTTCTGAATCCTGACTCCTTCATTTGGCTTTGCTTGGATGATGGGTCTAGAAGACTGAGAGAGGCTGCAAGAATAAAGGACAGGTCGCAGAATGGAGAGCCCTCTGACCTGTTGTCCTTAGATGAAGGGATGAGGGCTCAGGAGTAAGGACAGTCACATTAGGTGGAACAGAGACCCCAAAAGAGAAAAGAACTTAGGGCAAGCCACTGGCTTCCATCATCCCTGCCTCCCAGGCCTCAGTGATTTGATGTCAGCCACGGCTCAGGTTTCTCCCTTTGATCTGCCTGTGGATGTTGGGAAGAACCCTTGAAAATACCAGTTTTTATTGCCCCAAATGCAGAAATGGATGTCTGTGAAGACAGAGCCTCGTGAGGCTTATTGCTTTGTGGTTGCTACCTCTCTGAGCTACCCATGAGCATCTATATCCGAGGGGTTCAGGGAAACCCTCACACGTGACACGTGCCCATTCTGTTCTTGATGCCTAGACTGCTGCCTGCTCCCAGAGGAGCTCCTGACTGTTCTGCTCAGGGAAGCCTCTGTGTTTATTGATTTATGGAGTCGATTTCTTTTCCTGGTACTTGGTATGGCCTTGCTGATGGGAAAATGGGTGGTGGCCGTGCTTTAGAGACCTTGGAGCCCACTCACTGCATCCCTTGGGCTCCTGTCCCTGGCTATCTGAGAAGCAGATATGAGGCTACATTTGTGGTGGAAGCCTCACCCTTTATCAGCTTGCCGGGGGTCCACACTACATCCCTGTTGGACTTGGAGCCCCCACATTACATGCGGCCAATCTATGGCAGCAACTGGGTGTGTCAGAAACCACTGGCCCACACCTGGGCGTGGATATGTCCTTGTAGCTTCTGTGCATCACCCTTTTGGTAGTCCCTAATGCTACACCTCCTCTGACCCCAGCCAGGACTGTATGTGACTCTCATACTGGACATGTTTCCAGCAGGCCTGCATGGTAGGAAAGATGACTGCAAGAGATATCCTCCATGGAGGTATCATGGTAAACCTCTAAGGATATTAGTCCTCAAGTGGGACTCGTGCTCAGTCAGAGTCAGCAGGCGGGTGCATATGTTGTCCTACAGGTGGCTCAGATTCCACAAGCCGCTGACCACAGAGTAAGGATTTCCTTAGAGATTGTAGTCACTGGGAAAGCCTGAGGACTGTGGTTCAGCAGGAAATGAAGGTACCGTGTGTGGTCACTTAAACATGCCACTGCCCCAGGCTTCACTTGTTGCTATAGGAGGCTCCTGATAGTAGGCTTTGGGGCTCAGTGTTAGAGGTGCTGTCTCCAGTAGACTGCTGCTTGGACGCCTCCTCTTAGATCTCTGCTCCAAGATGCTCTGGGACAAGGAAAAGTAGGTCGCTGAGACCTGAGTCTCCAGAGTCTCACAGTTGAGCCATGGAGCATGGTGTGGTGGTGCACACCTGTAATCCTAGCACCCAGGAGGCTGGAACAGGAGGATTGCAAGTCTGAAGCCAGCCTAGGTTACATGGCAGTGTCAAAAGCCATCCTGCCCTAGATAGCAAAGCTGTCCTGTCCTGTGACAGGGGTGGGTGAAGAATTAAATTGTGAGTATCGGCCCTTCTTAGCTCTTTCTCAGAGCTTTTGGAACTGGAGGAATATCTGGTTGGCTCAGATCAGTAGACACAGGGAGGTAGTCTAGGTGATGGCTGAGACTTGCTTTAGACCACAGCAGAAACAGAATCAGAAAATGTTCAAAAGTTCTCTGAGACAGGTGCATGTGCAATTGCAGAACCTACACAGCTAGTGCTCTTGTGTGGTCTGGCCTTAGTCTGACTGCAGAACCACTGGTGTCTACGTAAGAACTGACAGCATTTTGTTCTTCGCAGGATGAAACGGGTGCCTATTTAATTGACAGAGATCCCACTACTTTGGACCTGTACTGAACTACTTGAGACACGGAAAGCTGGTTATTAACAAAGACCTGGCAGAGGAAGGTAAGTTGTCCATTTTCAGCAGGCACAGGAGCTCTGCATTGGTACCTGGTAGACGTGCTGGTTGGTTACTTGAAGGTGCCTCAGTGAGGGACTGCATTGCTGAAGGAGCCAAGATGTGCACCAAGTGGCTAAAGGTTGCAGTGTACGCAGTTTAGGTGTCTTGGTGATACAGTGTGGTGGTTCTCCCAGGTCCCACAGCTGCTTTAGTTTCTGCGGTGTGAGGCTGTCTCATGGATACTTTTACAGCAAGTCCTGGGAAGTGGGGTATGGAACCCCTGCCTGTTTTCCTTCCAGATCAACTCAGGGATCCTGTGCATTTTGCATAGTCTCCTCACTGGCCAACATTCTTTCTTGCCTGGTCACAGAGCACAAGACACACAGCACTAGGCTAGCTTGTCTTGATTCAGAAAATCTAGGACCATAGAAGGCCTTAGTAAGTTCTGGCACCTTTCCTGTATTAATTGGTCTGGGTTGAATTGCGGCACTTCTCTTTGAAACTCCTATCATGTCTCTTCTTTCTTTAGGGTCTCATTAGGTACTGTGTGGATTGTTATATAGAGACCTTGCTCTGCTCTGGGGTTGTATAAGCCATGCTTGTTGCCTGGCAGCCTTTCACCCATCATTCCTTGACTCTGCCCTCCCCACCTCTCCCATGTTACCATGCTGTGTCAGTCTGAGCTGACCTGGTCCAGTGCGGCTTCCCTTCGGGCTAGAGAGATGAAGAAGGCTATACAGATGAGGACATCTTAAAGCAGAGCTCCTGTAGTCTACTTCTAAGTTTCTGGGAAGCTTGAGTCCTACGTGTGGGACATTAGATAGCAGGTTGTGGGAAAGCCCTGGGCCAGGAGTGACTCTGGGCAGGGAAATGAGGTATCTATGAGTGGGGCACATGCCAGAGTCTGTGGCTTCTATACTGTTCTAGCACCTTCAGGTTCTCAACAGGAAGAGCCAGTAGCACAAACAGACACCTTCCAGGCTGCAGAGAAAATGTGTCTGTTATCTCCCAGTGTCTGTGGGCTGAGACACATGAGTCCATGTGTCACCTGTAGTGACAGTGCCGTAAGTATGTCTAGTAAACGGACCAGCATTTTCAGTCCTATGCTGATCACTGAGAACTGAAGGATCTGTGGAGCTGTTAGGATAAGCTGGATGTAAGGACCTCAAGCTAGGGATAGGGGTGAGGTATAAGTGCTTTGATCTGATCTAGTAAAAATCACATTTGTTTTTAAACCTCTATTTCAGGAGTGTTGGAGGAAGCAGAATTTTACAATATCACCTCACTAATAAAACTTGTAAAGGACAAAATTAGAGAACGAGACAGCAAAACATCCCAGGTGAGATGGGTGACTAATCTGCCAGTAGCTTCTAGGCTTGGTGTGTAAGTAGGTGTGACTTCTGTGTGTGTAGCCTTGGACCAGAGCTGTCCAATCGACATCCTGGTGCTCCAGGCCTTTCTTCTTCCTCATCTACCACAAAGGAGCCATACTCCTTTGCCTGGTCCCTTGCTGGGGAGTCCACTGCAGTCAGTGTAGATAGGCAGTTCTGTGGAAGTTGTGTGGTGAGTGCACGGAGGAGAGGGAGGCCTGGCAGGGAGAACGAAGATGCTAGAGAGCAGAAGCTCTGATGGGAGAATGTCAAGACCTGATCTGCAAGTGCAAAGGCCTGTGGGCAGCATGGCAGAGAGGAGAACAGCTGGGAGCTGGGAGGTCAGGTGGCACAGATACTGGGCATCTGTGCAGTCACTGGGAGGAGTTGGGCTTCCTGGGGCCTCTGCTGCCCACAACTGTGTGCTTGAGTGCTGTGTGAGGTAGGCAGTGCCCCACCTCTGGGGAAGGTCTCAGCAGCATTGGTCTTATCAGCAAGCTAACTCTGCACTTGAGAGTGGTTACACCCTCTCACCCAGCTCACTAAGTGAATTCTGGCAACACCCGGGCTTGGTCCACTTAAAGCCCTCTCATTGTCTCCTGGGCACGTTCCCACTGCACACCTTTAGACCATGCCTCTCTGGCTCACTGATGGCTGGGAGTGGGAATATGCAGGTCTGACCAAGCCTAGGAGGGAGGAGGCTCTTCATTAGAAAGGTCCTAAGATTCCCCATCCCCTCAGTTGGCCTCTTCTTTCCCCTTTATCCCAGTCCCACTCAGGACCATGTGATCTGGACTGCTTCAGTCTCTTTCTACATTGTGGAGGTAAAAGATCCTCCTGGCAGGCCAGGCCTCACAGAAAGGTGATAGCCATTGTCACTCGATGCACTTGGGCAACAGCAAAGCCAATGTTTGCTGTTACCCATTTGCCACTAGCATGAAGCACCACCTGAGCAGCAGCAGCCTGGGACCCTGACTTGTGCTGTACATATTGGTGGCCCTGGAAGAGCAAACTTGTCTCTTGGCTGTCTCCCATCCCACATCCAAGACCAAAGTCTACCTGGAACTGCCCAGGGAATCCCTGTTAGGCAGGAAAGATTAAGCAAAAGATTGTGCAGCCCTGCATGAAACATACAAAGGTTTTTTTGTGTATTCACATCTAGCCACAGGTGCTCTGAGGATTTCAGGAACATGACTCATTTTATTTTGGAATTTAGAAGTAGAAATATTTTTGAAGGGAAACAAGAAAGCTGCAGTAGCAGCTGTTGAGCCTGTAGGGTGGATGAGTGATGTGTTCAAGGTTGCTTCGAACAGTGACCTGTGATGGTATAAGGCTAGGGTTGCTTGGGGCATGGTGGAGTCTGATCTCACGGGGCATTTGTCCTTATAGATGCCAGTGAAGCACGTGTACCGTGTGCTGCAGTGCCAGGAGGAGGAGCTTACACAGATGGTATCCACCATGTCAGACGGCTGGAAGTTTGAGCAGGTGATGAGTGTGGGCTCATGGGAATCTTCAGGTCCCAGGGACCATTACATAGTCCCTGTTCTCTCTGACTCTGTGGTGGTTTTCTAATGCCAGCTCTTCCACTGAGGATGTTGTGTGCCCTGTCCAGCACTTAACTCTGTGTGCAGAGCTGAACTGAGTGTTTCCTGCCCCCACACATATCAGAGGCTGCCTTGTCTCTGTCCTCCTGGGGGCCTGGTGGGTTTTAAAGGCTGAGTATGCATGTGTCTTCTGCCCATACACTATTAGAATCACGTCAGAGACTTGGGCAGAAGCCTACCCATCATGTCCCTGGCATGTGGCCCAAAAAAGGCTGTGCTCTGGAAAGCAGCTGTCACCCTTTCTAGATCTGTGAACTGGGTCGCCTCATTTGGAGCCAAGTGCCATTTGCTCTGTTGTCTTGTGACTTCTGACTGGAAGAGAGTCTCCTCCCATAACCAACTCCAAGACTTTGCCCTTAGCTGTCCTAGAAGATCCTTAGACTCAAAGCACAGGCACTCCTCTTTCCCCTCGATTCTGACCTTTGTGCAGTCACCATGGTTAGACTTGTATGCTATCAGTTCTTTCTGGTGAAACCCAGAGAGGCTGAGTCATGCTGGCTAGTAAGCTGCACTCTGCTTCCTCAGGTGGGACTAGCATTGAACTGACAAGCTTTCAGAGAACAAGGATGAAACCTAAGCCGTTTGAGGTGGCCAATTCAACCTAGGATCACCTAGGGGGTCAGTGATTAGATCAGAATAGAGCTGCCTGGTAAGGATACAGAGTCTCTGTGGACAGGTTTATGTGTCCCCCTCAGTGGGACCTCCCACAACTACCTGATCCAGGCCAGCACCAGGGCAGTCAGTCTCACCTGGTGGGGTCCACTCCTTCCGACCACTTTGTCCGCCATTGCTGAGAGGACTGTAGCTTACCCGTGTGGTAGATTTCTCTCCTATCCTGTTTCTGATGTATAGACACATGAGCAGAGACCACAGTGGCTAGTGACCTTTGAGCCACTCCTGCTTCCTCACTGTGCCGTTGGCATCCTTGCTATGGCCTCTGTGGTTTCCCTTGAGTTATTTTGTGTTTAAAAGAACAAAAGTGCTTGATGTCTCTGTTGAGCTTTGTCTCAGACTCATGACTGGAATAATGACCGTGGTCCTGGCCCAAGCAGCATACTTGGTGACCTGGAGGCTCATGAGGCGTGTTAGAACATGTGAGGCTATATGGAAGTGCAAGATCTCACTGTCAGTCAGGGTCAGGCTCACTCAGTGCTCCAGGCTTTTAGCACTGTTGGCTCCTGTTACCAGCACAGCCCTGGGTTCTCTGCCCCAGGAGGACACTAGACTTAGTCTGTAGAGGTCCTACTTACCCCAGGAGGGTTGCTGCCTGCCATCAGGTACAAGGACAGCCAACAACAGGTCCTCAAGTGATGTTTGCACATGAACTCTGGCCTCGCTCAGCTCTCCCTCACCTACCTTAACCTGTGTACTACCCCGCCTCCTGCACGCCCCCCCCCCCCCCCCCGAGCCTGTCATCATCCCTAGGGCCCAGCCAGGAGTATCAAGAGAAGTTCAGTATCTGCAGAGAGAGCCTGTCCCAGCATGTTGAGCAATTACGTGGGGCTGCAGGTGTGGGCTCCGACAGTAGAGTGCACTGGGGGTTTGCTTCCCGTTAGTTCTATGGAAAGACCTTCTGGCTAAAGCTAGCTCTCATCTCCCTGAGCTTCCACAGTCTGTGCCATGTTCTTACTCCTGAGAGCTGAGTACACCTGAGCACATTGTCACAGGCTGTGTCTCTCTTCCAGCTGGTCAGCATTGGCTCCTCTTACAACTATGGGAATGAAGACCAGGCTGAGTTCCTCTGTGTGGTTTCCAAGGAGCTGCACAACACTTCATATGGCACAACCAGTGAGCCAAGTGAGAAAGCCAAGGTGAGTGCCACAGGACACCTAGTCCTTGGGGCAGGCTCTGGGGGCTAGCCTTTCTCTTCTTTTTGCCTCACTGATTTTTGTTGTTCCCTTTAAACTCTTAGTTGTGAGGTCTCTCAGTGGCAAAAGATCTTCACATGAAGCCACCTATTGTGTCAGAAAAGAGGCGCCTTTCTAGCATGTGTGTCCATAGCCACAGGACAGAATCACTCCTGGAAGTGTCCAAGCCTCGTGTTGAGTTGGTTGGGCCTCCATATCAGGACTGTCACTATGGCTGCTTTCTCTGGAAACAGCTTCAGGTGTGTCAAGGGAAGTCTTGGGACATAAGTTGAGGGCAGCTTCTCAGAGCAGCTACCTCGGATGCACACCGTTGGTCTTTCACATTTGCTTTAATGTGTAAAAGGGATTGTCCTTCAGTTCCGCCCTTCTCTGTAGAGAGCAGTATTAGCCAAGGGTGAAGATGCAACCTACTTTTAAATTACTCTCAGTTTTGGCGACCTTTCCCCTGAATGCCTTCTAGCTTGGGCCGACAGATGCACGTGTCCCCACAGTGTACATTGTTGGTCTGGACTGGATGATCCCTGAGCCTTGGGGTCATTTGGTGGTGGCTTGTAGAACCTTGCAGTCAGCTCAGGGGAAGAGTGGGGCTAAGGCCTTGCTTAGGCTGAATCTAAGGCCTTACCATGGCATTACCCAGGACTTTATGAGTTTGGGAGAGAATAGGCCAGACATGGTGGGCTTTACCTAGAGACTTGATGACAACTTGAGACCCTTAGTCAGTGGCCCCATAAGTGGCTTCTGTCACCCTAGGGCTTTCCATTTAGCCCTTCCTGATCTTTAGGGTGAGGACTTAAGAAATGGGGGCCAGAGTTCCCCAGAGGATCTCTAGGAAAGCATACTAGCTGAATCTCAACAGTGTTCCCACATTACCCCACAGTGTGGGGTGACAGGTGTCTTTGCCATTAGCTGATAGAGTATACCTTCAGAACCTCCTGAGTTCCTGTCCTTAGCTTCTGTGTGACCATGAGAGGTGAAGAGGGTTGAGGAGGGGACAACCGCTCATCCACTGCTGCCCAGCACAGTGTGACATGAGTTGTACAAGTTTCAGGCTCTGCAGCCAGTTGAGGGCCAGAGCCCCAGCTCCTGGCCTGGGGCAAACTTCCTCTGTGTCTTAGATCAAACAGGCATCCCTACCTTCTAGAGCCTCTGAACTAACCATAGAAGGGCATTCCTGTTTGTGAGCAATGCCAGGACTCTTTCATTCATTGGTTTTTAAAGCTTTTGTCTCCCTAAATTTACAGCTTTCATAATGAAACTCACCAGAGCTCATCTCTATCAGAGCTCACCCTCCTCCATGGGTTTACAGCTGCAAGAGGAGTTACTCCGGACTATGAGGAGGCTTTGGACATGGCCCCAAGTCTCTTTGTCCCTATTTCTCACTTCAAAAATAAGTGGCTCTGAAGTAGAGCAATAATACAGTTTGCGCATGTGCTTGACAGCAGTAGGTTCCAGGGCCCCAGAGCTGTGGAAGCCTGAGAGCCAGATCTAGAGGAGAGGCGCTTGGGAGCACGGGCACACTGGGCTATCCTTCTGAGAACATTGGATCCCTTTGACACGTGTGTCCTCTATGGTCAGCAGCTACCATGTCCACACTGAGTCCTGTCCACAGATGTCCCCTAAGCATGTACTGCCACAGTCTTTTCCTGTTTCAAGTGGGAATGGTAGGAGTAAGGGCTGTTAGGGCCGTGGGACTATAGCTTGTGTGAGGAGTCAAGCCAGTTTTGAGTGAGGGGGCAAGGCCCAGGTGAGTGAGTACCTTGCCTCTAGTGCAGAGCCTTCCTTAGCCACTCGGACCTGCAATGTAGTCCCAACTTGGAATGCAGCGAGAACCCTTAGGCTTAGGGCCTCCTTTTGTTCCAGAGAAGTACAGCTACTAGAGGAGATTTCTGGGGCCAAGAGCAAGGGAGCCTTCTGTGTAATCAGGTACAATCCTTCCCCTATGTGATCCCGAGTACCTCACCTATGAGGGAACCTCTCTGGATCATTGGGCCCAGTGTGAATCTGGAACCACTCCTACAGGCATGATTTATTGATGGGCTGATTAACATCCGCACGCATGGCTGGTCCATGTCAGCCCCTTTGACTAAGGTCCCACCTCTGTCATGCACTGGGCTTTTGATGGACCCAGGTCCACTAAGTCATTTCCCAGGAGCCAGGACTACAACAAAGGCCTCAGGCAGGGCTCTGCTCCCTGGCCTGCCTGGAAGCTGTAAGGCAGGTGCTGGCTGCAGTTCAGCCAAACTTAGGACTCCCCAAGGTTTTCCCCTGGGTGATAGACCGGTTAGCCCTCCTGCAGGCCTTCACTGCTCAGGCTGGGCTGACAGCTGTCTTCTTCCTTTCTGCTGTTCACACCAGAGTGACAGAGAAGAGACGAGCCACCAAGGCAGTGAGTCAGATTAAACATAAATGTCACGGTGAGCTCTGCAGTCCTTTAGATAGACCCAGAACCGTAGTCTCCTTGCCCCATGACCCCTGGTGACTTTTGCCTCCACCCCTCCTCTGTGCTTCTGTAGTCCTGTAGTTGACAGAGACTTTGATAGTTGTACCTGTGTATCTGCAGTAGAGCTCCCTGTAGGAGGGATGAGGGTGGGGGTGTTGCTGAGATGCTGCTGCTGCTCTGTCATAGTGTCCTCCATGGATGCCATGGGCAAGATGGGGGCTTTGGATCATGTGAGGCTGAGGGTGTGAGCACAAGAGTGTCCTGGGGCTGAGGGTGTGAGCACAGGGGTATCCTGGGGCTGATCAGTGAGTGTTCACTCAGTCCCTCCTGCAGCCTCTGGGTGGCCTTCTTGTCAGTCACAAGATCATAGCCTCACATAACTTGCTGAGCCTTGGTACAACAAATGTTAAAACCCATAGGGTTTTGTTCTCACCTCAGGGACTCAGGTTTGCACCCATCTCCACTAGGATTAGACAGGCCCTCAGCCCCACATCCTCCTCCACCCAGGCCCTCTCAGCCTGTTCTTACAGTGTACATCTTGAAGGCCAGATCTATGCTAGAACCTGAATGGCTTGTTACCTCAACAGGGCCTACCTGTTGGTTCCTGTGCAGGAACCATTACCAGTGGTAGGTGGGGTAAGACTAGCCTTAGGAACATGAGCATTGCCCAGGAGGAGCATTGACAGTGGAGCTGCAGGCTGAGAGCACTCGCTGCTGTCCTGAGCAGCTCAGTGCACAGAGAGTATGGAGACACCTGGCCATCCAGGCATCTGGGCTACCATCTCGGAAGCAAGGGGAGGAGTGGTCTCAGATCCCAACCCTGGAACTAAGTATGTCTTTTTCCTTTTGGAGTTGTACCTTTCTTTGAGACATTGTTTCACTATGTGTAGCTCTGGCTGGCCTGGAACTTGCTATGGAGACAAGGCTGGTCTTGACCTCACAGAGATCTGCCTGCCTGTGCCTCCTGAGTGCTGGGATTAAAGGCATGGGCCATCATACCTGCCTTCTGGAGGTCTACTTTTAAGTCATTGTGTACATATAGCAGCTGCAATCTTTGTCTCTTGACACTCAATATATTTACAATCTAGCCCTTTAGGAGAGTTTGCCATGAAGCAGTCAGAGGGATACATACCTGTAATCCCAATACTTAGGAGGCTAAGGCAAGAGAATTCTGAATACAAGACCAGCCTAAGCTACATAGTGAAACCCTTTCTCAAACAAAACAGAACAGGACTAGTGGAATGGCTCAGTAAGTAGTCACTTGCCTTGCAGGCCTGGTGACCCAACTGTGACTTTCCAGAACCCATGTAAGGGTGAAACCAATTCCTGAAGGTTGCTATCTGACCTCCACACACAGTGACATTGTACATATATTACATTAATAATGACATTATTATTATCATCATCGTCATCATCATCATTTAAAAGTTAAGAGGGCAAGGTATGAGACACACTTTTTATCCTAGTACTTGGAAGCAGAGGCAAGTAGATCTATGTAAGTTTCAGGCCAGCCAGGGCTACACAGTGAGACCCTGTCTATCAATAAATACA
Source organism: Mastomys natalensis (assembly GCA_021653895.1). Classification (NCBI taxonomy): domain Eukaryota; kingdom Metazoa; phylum Chordata; class Mammalia; order Rodentia; family Muridae; genus Mastomys; species Mastomys natalensis. Next base: position 97,555 of record JAJTUV010000668.1, read on the forward strand.
TTTAAAAGGTAAAGGGAAACATGAAATTTAAGAGATAGGGTCTGGTTTTGTTGCTGGTTGGTCCCAAACCCCTAAGGCTAATAATCCTCCTGTGTTAGCCTCCTCAGTAGCTGGCTCTAGTACCTGTCTGGAAGGATAATAATTTAATATAAGCCATACTGAGATAAGTTTCCTGTCCCCTTTTCACTTTTCAGTGTGTGAAATCAGGTATATGGCTTATGTTTCAGCCCCTCAGTTCTGACATTCCTTTGGAGGGGTTCTGTAGCCACCTGGGTAGGAGACTCTCAACTGTGACCTGCCTTGGGTGTGAGCTGTGACAGGCACCCAACCTAAAGCATGTTGGGACTGACAGACGCTCAAGGGAGCCGTGCCTGCTGTCAGGTTGGCTGGAGAAGGTGGTCACCAGGCTTTGGAGGCTTTCAGAGTCCCCTGGAGAGAGGGGGGTCTTTCTGAGCCCCAGACTGCTGGGAGTTTTTACAGAATGTGCTTAACGTCACTCTAGCTCTGAGGTTCTGGGCTTGTGGGGAGAAAATAGTGGTCCCCACAAGGCAGACTTAGAGCAAGCCCCAGCTCCCAGAGGTCATGGATGAAACTGTGTGCCTCCCTGTGGAGACAGAAAGACAGGAGCATGCAGGAGGTAGTCCTGCGCTAGCCAAGGCACAGTGCTGCATAGCCCCAGTCCCAACATGTTTTTAAAAAGCCTCCAGGGACTTCATCCCAACTGGGTAGATATACAGCTGACTGCAGTATAGTAGCTAAGGAGGCCAGGACAGTTTTTCAGCCAGAGTAGGAGCAAAGGGTGAGAAGGCAGCAGTGCCACAGGTTAGCAGCCTGAACACACAGGGCATCCACAGTATGGTCCTGCTTGGGAAGGTTTCCTAAGGTCAGCAGAGGGCTGGACCAGTGAAGAGTCCATCCACTTCTAGTGGATGGGATGTTGGTGTTGATCTGGTGGATGTGAGGGACCTGGAGGCTCATGTCAGCTAGCTGAGATCCTGGTCTACAGTTGAAGGTTTCCTCTAAACTCTGAACCAATCAAGTCTGGGCTCTGCTTTCTGAACAGGGCACTGGGTCAAAGCCTATGTGCTCACTCTACATTTGATATTTTTCAGATTTTGCAAGAACGGGGCTCAAGGATGTGAGGAATGCTGACAGCTGAAGAAATGATTTTCTTTTCCCCAAGATAAAGTGAGCCGCCATGTGCAGAAAGCATGGCTGTGAGAAGAAACCTGCTTTTGATCATTTCTCTAGAGATCTGGGTGTGGATCCTTTTTTGCCTAAGATGTGGGTGGCAAGAGACAGCCCAGCTGTCGAGCCAGTCGTCCCCACCGGGAGGCAGCTAGGGCTGGGTCGGCAGTCTCTGTGGTCTCACTGTTCTTTCTGAGTGCTACGTGGGACTGAGGCAGGATGCTGCTGACCAGCCTGTGCATTCCAGAAGATGATTTGAAAGACAGGGTCCTTGGTGCTACACACAGTCTGCAACAAGCAGCCTGGGCCTTGCCAGGAGGGAGGGGCAGTAGCTGCAACTCCTGTCCAGTGCACTGTGGCTTTGGGGTGGGTGCCACTCATTACTGGATGAGCACCGGGCCCATCCTCGAGTCAGGGAGGCTGCTCTGCCTCCAGGCATGATTGGTTGATTTCTCTCAACCTCGGCTGAGGCTCCTGACAAAGGCAGTCTCCACATTCTCACTACTTCTGGGCACTTCCCCTGGACTATACTCCTTCAGAGCCAGGCTCTTGCTCTGGCCTGTTGGCTTGGCCCAGGATCATCAAGGCTTCTTAATTTGTATTTTCCAGGCAAGAGGACTTTGTATCCCTTTTTTAAAGTGTGGATAGACCACCCGGTGTTTATACTCTTTAGAGATGCCTAAAAGTGTTGCTACATTTTGGATTGATCTGTTAAATCATTTATGGAGATGGAGGTTTTGCCTCATCTGTCTCACCTGTGGGCTCATGGGGGAGCTGGCGCCTACCAGTGCCTTTATTGTGCCTGGGATGGAGGCTGGGACGGGAGGCCTGTCCACCTGGCTTCTGGAACTGACACTCCAGGTCATGTTGAACATTCAGGATGTTTACAGTGCAAACATGTCTCCTTCTCACTGGCTCTCATTTCCTTGTATAACTATGCAGTTCTTCTCTCGTGTTTCTGGAGTGTTTGGGACTTTGCACAACCTGCATGGGCTCTATTCATCTGATACGACATTGGAACTGCTAAGGTTCCTGCAGAGGCTGCACCTGCTGGCTTGAAACAGACCTTTCTCAGCTGGTTAAGGGATTGTAGCAGGCCACAAACTTGGCCCAAACAAGCAAGCTCTGTGCTTCTTGACCCCTGGCTTCCCAAGGGAGCTGTGCAGACTGACCTCCATGGCTGCCCACGTGCAGGCCAGGGCCTCTAACACTGCTTGTTTCAAATGCTTCCGGAAACTTCTTGCCTAGACCCCTTCCTTCTCCTCTGCCAGTAACTGATTAATCAAGTTCTCCAGCATCTAGGACTGACCTCTTCCTTTCCTAAGGTCTGTTGTATGTTGTTAAATATTTGGCTTAATGATTCAGAAAAACCTGTCTGTGGGGTTGGTTGAGCCTCAGCAGCCCTGTCCTCCCAGCACTCTGGGCCCAGTGACTGTGCTGTTGGCCACGGGGAAGATTCTGGGATTGCTGGACACTTAGCATTGTTTGATTTATGACTTTGACAATAGGCTTGTGGGGTTTTTTGTTTCTGTTTTTTTTTTTTTTTTAATTTAATGATATTAAAACTTAATTCACTAAAATTCTAAGGGGATATTTATACTTTTATACTTTTTTAGGTATCCGTATTTTATCAGCTTACCGTTTAATGCCTAAGTTTCCCCTGGAAATAGTAAATAAAATTGTGTATTTATGAATGTGTTCAGCAACTGTTAATGTCTTGAAGAATGTGAAGAAGTGTTGTCAATCCAGAAGTGTGTCCTGGAAGACCAGGATGGTACGCTCCTGCTTCTAGAGCAAAACCTCTCCAGGCTCCCTGAGGACTCGCTTCCCTTAGGCAACAGGGATATCTGTGCTGTGCAGCCCCCGACCCGACCCAAGGGTACCAGCAAGGGCTGTCCTGTTGCCCAAGCTAAGATATGGGTGGGGTTTCTGTACAGTACTCAGTTCTCTGGGCCAAAAGGTACCCTGTGAATGCTGGGAACGGAGTAGGGTTAAGGGTCTAGATTCTGCTCTGAGAGGTCTCCTAATGCTGACCTGACTCACAGACCAGAACGTGGCATATTTGAACAGAAGGCTAGCACAGAGGCAGGCAATTTATTGTTACCCTCAGACAGTCTCCCAGCCAGGAGGGTGTCTGGAGAGGGACTAAGGGCACGGCTCCAGCAGTCCTGCCGATTCTGGGAAGCCAGCAGTCGGGTAGGAGAGGCAGTGTATGCGGCACCCCCAAGTAAGTTCACAGCTACCGGACTCTGTGCAGAGCCCATCCTGGGCGGCTTCTACCAGGGTGCTTGTGGACAAGACTACACTTCTGGTTGGATGATACCCATGGGCCCAAAGGAGTACAGAACCAAGGCTCACATGCAGCTTTCCAAATCCATGTGTAAAGAGCCATGCTTCCTGGGGCAAAATCACAGTTGATGGGTCTCCAAGCCTGTGAGCCCAGAGCTTACACTCCTGCAAACTGCCCTGCACCCTTGTATGGGCTCCAGTGTACCAGCTTTCCTCTGCAGAGTAGAAGAGTAACCAACCACTCTTAGGCCAGACACTCAATCTGGTCTAGAGAAGGCACTCAACAGCCTATCCTTAGAGGCCACAGGCAGCCGTGGGAAGAGGAACCCTAGAGGGCTCCTCATGCATGTTTGTTATACGTAAGTGCTAAGTGATCCATTCTGGGTTTTTTTTTTTGTTTGTTTGTTTTTTGGGTCCCCCCCTCCCCCCGTGAGACAGGATATCACTCTGTAGCCTGGAACTCACAATATTAATTAGTCTGGTCTTGAGCTTACAGAGCTCTGCCTGCCTCTGCTTCCCAGATGCTGGGACTAAAGGTATGTGCCACCACACCTGACAGTTACCCATTGGGTAAATAACAGTGCCTGCTCCACCTGAGACAAGGCAGGCTTGCCAATGTGAGTGTGTAGGTGAATATGCACTTGTGGCTGGATGTGAGAGGAGCGTGGTTTGTGAGTGTCTAGTCCTTTCCACTCCCCTGCTGTGTTACTAGAAAGTGGGAAGCTTGAGGTTAAGGAATGAACCAGTAGGAAAGGAACCTCGGGATCAAGGAAAGAACATAAAGTGTATGTTGCCCCAGGAGGGGACTCTCTCCGCCCATTACACAGTTCCACTGAAGCCCTTGGCAGCTTGTGACCTGCCCTCCACCTGTGTCTGTCACTGTCCACAGTGCTGAAATGGGACACCCATTGGTATTCAAAGTGGTGAGACAGCCTTGGGGTGACAACAGGGCAACTGGGTCAGAAGCATCCTAGCTTGGGCGTGCTTGCAAGGGTCCCATCTCACTAGGAGCCAAGCTCTAATCCTCCTGGCCCACAGCTTGCTGGCCTCTAAAGTCCTGCAAAGATCCCCACATAGTCCATGATACCCTTTTTTTTTTTTTTTTTTTTAATGGAGGTGAACATAAATAAAAGCAGCTGGCATATAAGACGGGGGCACAGTATTTACAAATGTACAGTGGATGGGGCTCCACCTGCCAGGCTGGGCAGCCCTAGAGGATCCTGAGCAGTAGTGCTACCAGGGCCAGCACCACTACATGGGCAGCCAGGCAGGGGGCAGAGTTCCCCGCCAGGCGCTGCCGACCTTGGGGGTCTCTTTGCTGCTGCTGGTTGCTGGCCCTCCCCTGAAACTGCAGTTCTGGGATGATTTGGTGAACCCATTTGTGATGAGAAGTCATACGGATGTAGACACCTGGGCGATTCCGGCGGGCACAGCCCTCTCCCCAGCTGATCACTCCAGCTTGCACCCATGACTGGTCCACAAAGCACACCAATGGGCCTCCAGAGTCACCCTGTGGGAAAGCAGAGGGCCGTCAGAACCCACCCTGGCCTCACGAAGGCCCTGGGTACTCTCGTCTCATCCCAAGAACCTCCTCCCCACTGGTCCTCTCATGGATGACCCTGGTTGCCTGTCAGTGGCATACACCCAGTGTGGTGTTCGTTGGAAATGCAGCTTTTGGGCCCCCATTTCAGATCCAAGACTTGTTTTATCATGGCAGCTAATGGAACCACAGTCTACCCTCGACCTGGACTGAGCGCCTCTAGAACAGTGTTCCCAACCCTGCTGATGTAGTTACCTTTTAATACAGTTCCTCCTGTTGTGGAGACCCCCAGCCATAAAATTATTTTCATTGCTACTGATTTTGCCACTTATGAATTGCAAACATGTGCTATGTAAGGTATCTCACATGTGACCCCTGTGAAAGAGTCCTTTGATCCCCAGAGTTGTCAGGACCCACAGGTTGAGAACTGCAGCTCTAACGCCTTTGCTATAACACCCTACCTTACAGGCATCCTTCTTGCCCTCTGCAAAGCCTGCACAGAGCATGTCATCCTTGATGGTTTTGAACTGTAAGTCAGACTCGACGTCTTTGCTGTACAGCTGGTTGCACTTGGCCGTGTCAATGATCGGCACAGCAAGTTTCTGCAGGATCCGTGGGTTCGGTAGTCGGTCTGGGGAGGGAAAGGCGGCCTGCAGCTCAGTGGGCAGTCTTAATCAGGATCCTGAAGGCTCTGGGTTCTCGAGAACCACAGCTCACTCTGCCCCTCCCTGGGTTTCCTCCCTCATTAATAGTACCAGGCCTGCTTGTCTCCCTCTCCTGTCTCCCATATGCACAGCTGTTCCTCCTCCAGCATCTGCTCCATTCATGCCTGCCCCACCCATGGGAATGGAGATCATGTATACCCATATCAACAGGAACGCAGTCCTGCCCCTTCTTAATCAGTATCTCCCTTCCTCCCCTAGTTCAGTCCCCCTCACCTTGTTCACTGGGGCTGCCCCAGCCAGTGACCCAGCAGTTCATGCCTGACTCAAAGACGATGGAGGGGTCGGGCAGGCACACAGGAAGGATGTGATTGGTGAAGGTCACAGGCACCTGTAGCTCCACCAGAGCCACATCAGCACTGGAGGCCATGCCTTGGTACTGAGGATTGCTGTTCACCTGCTTCACGGGGACATACAAGGCATGTGGTCCTGGCTGCTGCAGCTTCAGTGCCCCCAGTAGGACCTTGTATATGGATATATCTGAAGTGCTAAGGGAAAGAACAGCTGGTGTGAGTAGCCGCCTCCATGAGGAAAGGGACCCACAGTGGGTGAGTTGTTCTGGCCCACTGCAGTATCTGACACATTCTTCACGTGTAACAATGTCCTCTCCCTGATAAAGGCGGTAGAAACTGAAAATCACCCATCTTTCCCTGGCTACCAGGTGACCTTGGGTAAGTGACCTAACAAGTTCCCTGAGACTCTGTTTCCTCATTTGTAAGATGGGAACACTAAGAGTCCTACCTGAAAAGCCTGCTGTAATACACACAAATTTATGAGGTACAGTGAGCCCAAGGCCTGCCTCTAAGCCCCAGGTAGGCCACCTTGGAGCTTTGTGAAATAATTGCAGGGGCTGGCAAGATGGCTCAGGTACAGATGCTTTCCGTGCAAGCCTAAATGCCCAAGTTTTATCACACACACACAAACAAAAACAAAAAATAAACAGTGACAGGAGAAACAAACTCCGAAATGTTGTCTTCTGACCGCCACAAGCACACTGGACACGTGTCCCTCCCCCCAAACACACAATAATAGATAAAATAAAGGGAAAAGAAGAATTGCAGATCCATGAGGAAAGAGGTGTAATGTTTGGAGACCCTGAAAATCTGAGGCCAGGTGCTTCACGTGGATGGGTGGGATGTGAAACTGCCCTCTGAGGTGATCTTAAATGGGGTGAGGAAGAGGGACATTCTGTTCCAAATCTTAGGGTTATCAAACCAGAGAGGGCTCTGAATTGGTTGTATGTATGTGTGTGTCAGGGAGTGGGGGGAGCACTGTAAGAACAAGACCCCAGGTATCCACTGACAGAGCAGCTGCTGGACCAGGAGCCGAGGCAATAGTGTAGCTTCCAGGTGTAGGGTTGGACCTAAAGGAAAATTTTAAATTATTTTATTTATGTGTGTTGTCTACATGTGTGTCCATGCACTGTGCGAATGCTTAGAGCCTGCTTGAGCCAGAAGAGGGTGTTGATCTCCTGGAAATTGAAGTATAGAAAGTTGTGAGCTACCATGTGGATGTGGAGAGTTGAACATTGGTCCTTTACAAGAACAGCCAATACACTAAGCTATCTGTCCCATTCCCTAAAGGAAAACTTGGGAAGACAGTAGGTGGGTATTACTGGGTAAGTTGTGGGACAGGGGTGGGTGTGTTGATGGTGGTGCTGTCCATAGTGCTGAACAGTTGTGCACAGGCTTCGTCTTGTCCCAATCACTGGTGAGAAGCTGAAAGCCCCAGGGCCACTTACTTGGAGAAGCAGTGTGCAGCAGTGAGGACCCATGTTGGTGCGATGAGGCTGCCCCCACAGAAGTGGATTCCATTGCGCTGGATGCTGACCTGCCAGGGCCATTCACCTTCTAAGGCATCTTCCCCACCCACCATCCGTTTGAACATCCTTGGATGCCCACAGGCTGGAAGAACATGAAATCACTCTCTCAGGGAGGGGCTGGCTCCATGGATCCAGCTCCACCCCAAACCCCACCTGCCAGCTCTCACTTTCTGTCAGCTTTCTGCCCTTTGTGGCCCCTAAGCCACGCAGGACACTGGTGTTCGGAGGCCCAAGCATCAGAGGCTTTTGATACAGGCTAACCCTTTCTAGTTCTGCCTTCCCATGAAACTCAGACCTCTCACTTATAACAAGGTGACAAGACCCAACCTGGGATCAGGAAGGTTGACGTGACATGGAAAATTCACACCCAGAGCTGGACATGGGTCCCTGAAGGATGGCTGTATGTCATGTATTCCACGGGATTGATGAGCCAAAGAATAGTCATGACACAGCAGGGAGGGTGTCGCCTATCCTGGACCTTGTCCCTGATGCCTCTACCATGGACTGTTTTGCTGATCATATTAGAGATCTTTTCTTCCACTGCCTTCTGGACTCTAGTTCTGCTTGGCCACTCTGACTGGCTTTCCTGCCTCCCATGCATCTTTCATCTTTCCTATCCTTATCCTCCCCCTCTTCTCTCTCTTCTCTCTCTCTCTCTCTCTCTCTCTCTCTCTCTCTCTCTCTCTGGTGTGTGTGTCCATCTACTCCTGTGCCTCAGTTGATCCCACTTACCTCTCAGAGCCCTGGCCCCTTCAGTCCCTGTAAGGAAGAAAAGGGAGATCATCAGTGAATGTTACCTCGCCAAGGTCTGTTCCTGCTCCTGCCTCATCAGAGGGTCCTTGTCCATTGATGACAAGAAAGACACCAGGGAAGCTAGTACTGTGGCCACATGGTTGATCTCCTGTTTGGGGCAGGTTGACACTCTTCTTGTCCACATAGGGATCTCTTCTTCCACCTTGCACCCCTGTTTTTGTCTTGAAATATGGAGGTGTAGATAGTGCACGGGCCTCAAATCCTACAAATGTGATGTCTGTCTCACTCTTTGAAGGCTCAGCTCTGGATGACAGTGGAAACTCCAGAGGCCACCTCCACAGATTGTCCATCAGGGCTCCTCTCAGTCTTTCAGAATGATCCAGTCTTCTTCAATTCTCTCCAAGTTTAACTGAGGTCCAGACATCCATGGTCACTGTCTACTCTCAAGGGAGTAGAGTTGGTTTAGCAACCATGAAGGGTCAACCTCCCGGGACTATAGAGGACTATACTTCCTGAGGACTGAGCCCTTTTGTCAACTGTGACTATGTTGACCATCTTTGCTGGACCACCCTCAAGGTGAGGGGACAAGCAGAGAAGAGGAATGGGGCACCTGGAATGGGATCCATTTCCTAGGGCTCATCACCCTTCATCCAACCTCCATAAACTCCATTCCAGACTCAGATTCAAGCCCAGGCGCACATACACACCCCCAGACCTTTAGCTTTACTTCTCCTAGTTACTGATCCCTTGGTAGGTCTGTGGGAACTAGATGGGGTTTCAGCATGGTCAGGTCTCTCCTCCTGATTGGTCACATTTTCTCTAAGCCCCATCACTTGAGCCCAAAGGGAGGGATGAAAAGAAAACCATTCTGGGATGCTGAGGGTCAAAAGGGATAGCAAATGGCCATGCTGAGCCTTACATGGCTTGCGGTGCCCAAGCCTTTAAGGATGTCACAGGACTCCTCTTCCTGTGGAGCCTCCAGTCATGCAATTTGCAGTGCTACAGGGGACCAAAATCCAGAATATGGCTTGGCAATGGGGTAGAGTTCAATTGTGTTGAGGACAGGGTGTGGTGGTTAGCTTGATAAAGCTAGAATCATCAGGGAACAGAGTCTCGATATAAGATCGTTTTCATTGGGTTGGTCTGTGGATATACCCATGTTGGGGTGGGGGCATGGTTATCTTAATTGATGTAGGAAGACTCAACCCACTGTGCATGGCACCATTCCCTAGGCACGGGGTGGGTTGGTTCTGAACTGAGCTAAACATAAGCAAGTGAATATACATACATTCATTTCTTCCTACTCTTGACTCTGGATGTGACCAGCTGTTTGAGGTTCCTGGTTCCCTGAAATGATGGATTGTCACCTGGAAGAGTGAGCTCAAATAAACCCTTTACCTTCCAGGTTCCTTTTTGTCATGATATTTTATCACAGCGCCAGAAACCCAGAGGAACCAGAGCATAGAGGAGCAAGCGGTAGCTACTGCTGAGGACAGAAGCAGCTGGCTCTCAAAACAAGGTGTCAAGTAGACAGGGACATGTGTGATGGTCTTGAGGAACAGGGCTGTGCTCTGGACTTCTGACGTGTGTGGCTTGTGAGTTCATGTGCCCTTCATAATGCAATGCACAGTATATAGTGGGTCATAGCTGTTACCCAGTGCTCGCCACTCAAGAGGCTGAGGCAGGAGGATTGCCTGGAGTTTAAGGCCAGACTGAGCTACACAACGAGTACCTGGCCAGTCGAAGCAATGTCATAAGACTCTGTCTCAAGATAAATGAAGTGGCTTAGTGGTTGAGAGCACTTAGCGTTCTGGCAGAGGACTTGGGTTCAGGTCCTATCACCCATGTGGTGACTCACAGCTGTCTGTAACTCCAGTTCCTGCAGATCTGATACCCTCTTATGACCTCCATAGACACTACATGCATACAGGACACATGCATATGTTCAAATAAAGCATTCATACAAGTAAAAGATATACATAAATAAAATAAAGAGCCAGAGAGATGGCTTGTTGGTTAAGAGCGTTTCCAGCTTTGACAGAGAATCCAGTTCAGTTCCCACACCCAGGGAATCCAGCGACCCCTTCTGGTCTCATGGGTAAACTACCTTCACTTACACACACACTGGAGAGACAGAGAAAGAGAAACGAGACAGACAAAGACAGAGAGATACATATAAGTAAAAATAAAATCTTAAAATAATATAAAATGCAAACATGATCAAAGAGAGTCCCCATCTTATTAGTACCCAGTTGGAACTGATCTCTAGGCCCAAAGAGCCGGCTTGCAATGTTGCCTAGCTGCCCTCTGACCTCAAGGCACAGGTCCACTGCAAGCCTTCTCCTCCCTCCTCCTGGAACTTGTAAGAGCCTTCTATGCATCCTTTCTCCAGTCAGTCTCCTGTCACCCATTGTCTCTGCAGCTTAGTCTTTCAGGCTGTGGCTCCCAGTCTCTTCAAGTCCCATGGGCAGTCTATGTCCATCCTGGACCCCTGATGGGAGTGGCTGAGGTCTGCGAAAAGGCAAGATCAGCCCGGGGATTCCTGGAGTGCTGGTCACCCTGGGCTGAAGTGAGCAAGCATGTCACCCAGGGGTCCAGCCTCAGGTTACGGCAGTTTGTGAGCCAGAGGCAGGCTGCTGTTTCTGCTTTGGCAGTGACCTCGATTCATCCACCCACAGGAGCCAGCACAGTGTCACACCCAATGGAAATGGGCTTTCAATGCTATCATTCTTGCTGCTAGAGGCCATGGACAAAAACATTCCTGGCATTGGGGGAAGTGGGGGCATCCCCACAGAGATGCCCACTAATGTCCTCCTAATCGGAGTCCCAGATGAGACATGGTCTGGGGTAACTTGGCCTGGCCCAGGAAGGTGAGGTGAGGACACGGAAGCATGCTGGCTGCTGAGCTGGCCCATCAGGCCTAGGAATGTGGGAGAGTTTCCCTTGTAGAGAGGAGCCCTTCCCACAGGAAACCTGGTAAGCAGGGCACCTGGTTAGAACCTGCTGACCCCTGCTCACAACGGGCAGGGGCTGCTTCTCCCTCTGAAGCCAGGAGCTGGGACCTTCCTCAGCCTGCAGTTCTTGTCCCCAGCTCTCTGCTGAGCCTCAGCCAGATTTTGAAGCTTCTAGGCTCAGAGGGCAAGCACAATTCATATAAACCTAGGGGCTTGGAAGTCTGCAGGCCTGGGTTCAAATCCTATAGGTGTGGACACTCTATCATCTGCAGAATGGGAAGAGAGGCCTCTAGGGGAACCCCAAACTCAGAGCATGGCACAACATGAGAGCCTGGAAAGATGGGAGTGTGGCTCTAGCCCAGCCTTGGGGTCCCCTCAGGGCCATGACCACACACTCTGCCAGACCTTCCCACAGCTCCCTCGCCAAGTCAGGTCCCTGAGGTGGAATATTTGGGAACTGAGCATATCCTCTGGGAACCCCATCACTGAAAAGAGGTGGTTCCTTTGAGACTCAGGCAGGTCCAGGGATTGGGGGGCTGTGATGGAAGTTAGTGCAGAACAGAGGGGCCCCTACAGAGAGAAATGGCAGCAGAACTGTCTGCCCCTGGACTGCAACTCACCAGATCTCAGCAGCAGTAGCAGCAGCAGCAAGGCAGCGATGGGGGCTGCCTCATATTCTCTGGCGCAGTAGATGTTTGAGTCCTGGTCAGAGGTGGCAGAAGCTCTCCCTAGTGCTACAGAGGTGCAGGCTCCATGAAGTGAGGTTTTATGCTGGAGGTGAGTGTCAGCTCAGCTATGCCACCCAACCTGTCAACCCTGCCTGCCCAGCTCCTCTTCCGAAGGAAGGAGGTGCCCAGAACACCAACTCCATGACCCGGCCCTGAACTACAGGGGCCAGACCCCTTCCTTTGTATACACCAGAATTCTGGAAGCAAGGTATTGTTCCCCTGTATGAGCTGACCATAGAGGACTCACTGCCTTCCTCAATTGACCATAGGCCCCATCTAAGTTGACAGAGTCTACTTCATCCAAGAGGCCTTGCATTTCACTCATTCATTCATTCATTCATTCATTCATTAAATACTTATTGAGCACCTACTTTTTAATCTGACACCTGTGGCCCAAGGTTGATTTATACCCTGATGGGGGAGTAGACGTTGAAGAACTAAGGTCGGAGTGCTTGTGCAACCAAGAAAGTGAGACTTTGGCCGGTCCCCGCGGCCCCTGCCGATGCTCTTGGACCACACACACACATCTGCAGATTGGCTCAGGGAATAGGAACCTATGCCCCTCCCCTGCCAGTCTGGAGCTGCACCTTCTGGGCGCGGCAAGAACTGTTCTGGGAAGGCGACATAGTGACCGGCAAGGTGGCTGTCCGGTTCCTGCCCTGGGTGCACCGGCCGGTCAGGCTCCGGGACATGAGGCTGCGGCGGAAGTGTCCCTGGAGGAAGTTATTTGGGGCACGAGACTGACATCAGACAGAGCTGGGCAGAAGTTCCGAAGACCACTCCCTTCCTCCAAGCCGAGGAGTCAGGACGCAGGAGCATATCCTGAATGTCTCACAGCAGATCCTGCCAGGTCAGGAAGCGGCGCTGGACAGCGGACCTAGCCCTGCCTCAGTTTCCCTGCTGGTGCAGAGGGTGCAGCGTCGCACCCTGTTGGTGTGAGCCAGGGGAGGTCAATTGCCCAACAGGGTAGCGCAAGGTCACACAAAGTGCAAGAGTGGAGCCCTCTGGTGGCCGTCGCCACTCCTGTGTGGTTCCTGTCTGCTGTGCAGATCCCTGTACCACAAGTCTCTGCTCTTCCAGGTCCCATAATGCCTGGGGGCGGTAGCATTGGTATCCAGGACTTCCCCAGTGGTTGCCACCTTCTCTGCAACTCCTACACATCCAGGTCCCCGCATTTCCGAGTGGGAGCTCAGGCCTGGGGCTCCTCTGACGCTAGAAGGGCAAGCTGTGGGAGGACTCATACACTCCTTCCTAACTCCCTCCCTCCCTCCCTTCCTTCCTTCCTTCTTTGTTTTTATTTCACTTGTGTTGTCTTAAGACAAGTTGGACTGGAACTCACTCTGTAGACCAGGCTAGCCTCTAACTCACAGAGCTCTACCTGCCTCTGCCTCCCCAGTGCTAGGATTAAAGGCAAATGTCACTATTTGTTCCCATTTTCCAGTGTGTTCATGAAAGCCCTGGATGAGAGCTACATAGGTACCCAGTAGTTTAGGAAGAAGACACAGAAGGGAATAGAGAGCTCACCTTGCAGCATGGACATCCTGGGAGAATTAACGTTTGAGGGAAAAGGTCTTCTTATAAACTGTGTAAAGTGTTTCAAAGCAACTAGATGGCCACACTTCAGATAGACATCCAGTGATCAATTAGCCCTACCTTTGAGGCAGCTCCTGACCCTTTGAAGCTAAGAGCTTCCTCGTGGAGCCCTTTTTTAGTTTTTCCTCTCCCTCCTCTCTCTTCTAACAGCAAATACTTTGCATACAACTCTACCTTGAAGTCAGGTGAGCAACAGAAGTGTGTGGGGCCCTCCCACCGTCAATGAGCCGGACTCCACACTTCCACGCCTCCTACCCCCTGCACCTGGAGTCCACAACCAGTGAAGTGAGCAACAGCAAAAAGCTAGATGCTTCTCCACACCCAGCACCACACAGAGGGGCTGAGGGCTTCTGACCATAAGGAGCTCTCTGGAGCATATTATTGTGTTTTTTTTTTTTTTTAATGTTATTATGTTCATTAATTTACTGTGTGTTCATGAAAGGGCATTCGTGCATGTGAGGGAGGGGCAGTTAGCCCGAGCACAACATGCAGTAATCAACTCTTTCCACCAGGTGGGTTCCAGGGGCGGAATGCAGGTCTGCAAGGGTGGAGCTCCGTTTCTTGCTGAGCTGCCTCGCTGGTCTCCTAGAGCATCGTCAAGTTTAGAAGTCACAGTGGCTATCACAAAAGAAAAGAGCTATGGCCCACAAGTTAAAAACACAAACATTGCTTACAAATAGAAAGGTAAACAAAAGGAAAAATATCAATGTAGGAAACATGGCTGGATGATGACACCGTTGTTACTCAAGGTGCTCAAAGAAATTAGTCAGAAAACAAAATGAAATAAGACAAAGAAAACCCAACAAACCCCACTGAATCCTAAAGGTGAATGGGTGAAGGACAGAGACACATGACGAAGAGGAAGCTAATTTGGCTAACACGTGTGCTGGGAAATGTTCACCTTAGTAATTACATGAATGCAAATCAAAGCAAAGAGAGATCAGTTGTCACTCAAGGGTTAGCAAAGTCTGGAGGAATGCTCTTAGGCAAGGCTGCAGGGAAGTGGGTCAGAGGGTGAGCATAGAACTGGCCTTGGGGAATTGATTTTTATCTTGAGAAAGGGTCATGTAACCCAAGCTAGCCCTGAACTCACTATGTAGCCCAGGCTATGAAAAAAACATTTTGACTAAAGATGTTACATTTGCACAACTAAACCTGCCTGTAATTCTATAATTCTAGCAGTTGGAGGCTGGGACAGAGTAATAAAAATAAAACAAACAAACAAGAAAACCAAACAAGGTTAGCCTGGGCTACATAGTGAGATCTTACCTATCTGAAACAACGCAACATTTTATTTTATTTTAATTTGTTGAGGCAGAGAGGTAGAGAGGCAGAGGCAGAGAGGCAGAGGCAGAGAGGCAGAGGCAGAGAGGCAGAGAGGCAGAGAGGTAGAGGCAGAGGCAGAGGCAGAGGCAGAGGCAGAGGCAGAGGCAGAGGCAGAGGCAGAGGCAGAACAGAGGCAGGTGGATCCCTGTGAGTTCAAGACCATCCTGGTCTACATAGTCAGTTTCAGGACAGCCAGGGTTACATAGAGAGATAAGAGAGACCCTGTCTCAAAAAGTCAAAAAGTTAAAGGGAGAAAAAGAAAAGAAGGAAGGAAGGAAAAAAAAAGAAACACAAAGGTTTACAGAAAGTACAACTATAAAAAGATTAGATTTATTTTATATTTTATTTTATTTTATGTGTGTGTGTGTGTGTGTGTGTGTGTGTCTGCTACCTGTGTGCAAGTGCTCAGTCCAGAAGAGGGAGTTGGGTTCCCTGAAGCAGGAGTTAGAGGCAATTACACCAGGTATGTGTACTGGGTCCTGAGAAGATGACATAAACTCCATTTTAGGACTAGGCCTGACTTCAAAAGAAAAGTCATCTGTTTCAGGGACTGACCATACCCCCCCTAAGTCATCAGTCCCAGGAGCTAGGCCATAGGTCACCATCTCTAGGCACAGACCATAAAATTCCAGAAACAAGGCCACAGAATTCCCTGTCCAAAGAACAGCCTGGAGATACGTGGGGAAGCACAAGGGTGGGGAAGTATCTTATCTCAGGATGGGCCGTCTGTGCAGGGCAGCCTTGTATGGCTGTCACGGTTGGGATACTGATTTAGGAGTTCCCGGCCAGCAAGGACTGGCATCGCGCGCTCCGCCACCGCGCTGAATTTTTTTTTTTTTTTTTTTTTTTTTTTGGTTTTTCGATACAGGGTTTCTCTGTGTAGCCCTGGCTGTCCTGGAACTCACTCTGTAGACCAGGCTGGCCTCGAACTCAGAAATCCGCCTGCCTCTGCCTCCCAAGTGCTGGGATTAAAGGCGTGCGCCACCACCACCGCCCGGCACCGCGCTGAATTTTTAATCTGACGAGACTACTAAAGGATGCGCTCCAGCACAAGACTTTAGTTGAGGAAGACTTGAGATGCAAGGAAAGGAACTCAAACCAGGGGGAGAGGGAATGGGATCTCAACGGGACAGTAGCGGCCAGAGAGTCACGGGAGAGCTCAAAGAGGGACTCCGTGAGAGACAATGGGTTCTTTGAGCTGCAGTAAATGCTGTTAAGAGAAGCTTGCTCCAGATGAGTACCTGGAAAATGCTTTTTCCTTCTCTTTCTTTCCATTTGCTTCCATTCTTTCTTCTAGTAAAAAAAAGTATGTGAATGTGTGTGTATGTGAGTACATGTTCGTGTGTGTGTGTGTGTGTGTGTGTGTGTGTTGTGTGTGTGTTCAGGTGCATATGTGCCTGTGGAGGCCAGGAGGTTGATGCTGGTTTTCTTCTTTGCTCTCTCTTTCTCAGAAAACAAGTTCTCACTATTTGATGAGCCCTGCCCCGCCCCCTGCCCCTAGCATAGCTGCAGCCATTTTGTTCCATGCCTGCCAGCTATTTTATGTTGTTGCTGTAATCTGCCTGCCAGTCATTGATGCAAAAGAATAACTTGACTCAGAGCAGGTTCATGCTAACCACCTACCCTGTTATGTTCTGAGGTTTGTTAATCTTAAGAAATTCGACAACTGCTGGCAGCGGTGGTGCACGCCTTTAATCCCAGCACTTGGGAGGCAGAGGCAGGAGGATTTCTGAGTTCCAGGCCAGCCTGGTCTACAGAGTGAGTTCCAGGACAGCCAGGGCGACACAGAGAAACCCTGTCTTGAAAAACCAAAAAAAAAAGAAAATTCGACAACTGTAAGCTCCACTTAGGACCAATCAGAATAAAGGTCAGTTAGAACCGTTCTGTCTAGCTGGTCAAAATAACTTGAGTCAGAGCTGACCATTGGGCATCACTTCCTGCACATGAGCTCACTGTGAAATGTTGGTGGTCGTAGCCTCAGCATGGAATTCTGAAATACAACCCTGATTGATCAGTCGTATGTGTTCAATAAACCATCCCTTTCTGACTGAGATCTATGTGTCGTTTGTGGGACCACTCCTGGACTCCAACACTGTGTAGCTCTGGCTGGCCTGGAATTCTCTGAGTAGACCAAGCTGGCCTAGAACTCACAGAGATCCACCTGCCTCTGCCTCCTGAGTGCTGAGATTAAATGTGTGCATCACCACTCTTGGTTCTCTACCTTATCTTTTGAGACAGAGCCTCTCCCTGGACTTGCAGCTCATGGACTGGGCTGGGCTGCCTGGCCAGTGATTTTCAGGAGTCCCTGCATCTGCCCCAATCCCAGCACTAAAATTACACATGTAGCACCCAGGTTTTACATGAGACCTAGGTGCTAGGGATTTAAATTCATACCCTCACATCATGTCTGTAAAACAGGCACTTCACTGACTGAGCCCTGTTAAATGGTCACCGTTCTTTACACGAAGTCTCATCCTCAGGAACTGCTCAGTCTGTACCTAGCACGGCTGCAGCCTGGAGGTGAGTGTGGGCAGCTCTGCCTGCCCGTCACCCATGACATCGTGTCTGAAGGCAGAGATCAGATGTGGCTCCAGTTCCCTCGCTGGCTTAGCACATGGTAGCGTGGGTCCCGCGCCTCGCTCGGCTGGGTGGGTTGCAAGGGCAGATAACAGATATGAAGGGATAGGGAGTTGAGTAGGACTGGTGCATGGTGTGAAACAACGAAACAATAAAAAGTTGAGGAGGAGGAGGGAGGGAGGAGGAGGAGAGAGGAGGAAGCATCCTTGAGGTGAAATTTTCTGGGAAGTCTTTCCTCAAGGTCAGCACATACAGGATTGAAGCTGTGGCCTAAAGGTAGCCAAGGCTGTATCTCACGCTGGCAGCCAAAACCTGGTGATGTGTGAGAGTATCCCATGTGGTACTGGTTTTGAAGGGACTCCAGGGGTCATGGAGAGCAGCCAAAGCTTGGCACTGTGTGGCAGAGCTGGAGTCCCTCAACAGAGGCCAGAGGGAGCCATTGGTGAAGGTGCAGCATCTGTTTGGGGTATATACCAGAGAGATGGGTTTAAGCCAATAGAAGGTCTTTATTAGCAATTACACTGGGTATTAAGGATTCCAGTGTAGCACCAAGTCTTTCTCGGGGTGGGGAGCTTTTAAGCACAGGAAACGTGTTCTGGGTTGGCATACTTCAGTTATTAAGAACAGTTAGCCAGAAGCAGAACTACGGAAGCCAAAAAGCAAGGTTAGTGCATTTAGAGACTTTCTCGGAGCTGTGAATCGTGATGGATCAGGTCTTTGCTTTGCTTTTGGCAGGCGGTGCTGTCTATGTGCTGAGTTTTATGACCTGAATGGTACTTCCATTATGGAGTCGGTTGTGCTACGGTCTGGGAGCCTACAAAGATCTGGGGTCCTGTCACTCCCCAGTTGGAGCAGATCCAGCATCTTGGAGAAGCCAGTGCCATGGGATGACCACCAAGGACATGAGTAGCTGTGGAGCCGAGTTATTCTGGGCCCAGAAGACAAGCTGTGTGTACTGCCAAGGGTGGAGCTGGAGACATGACCAAGCCATTTGGGAGGAGAATAGAGCACACATAAACCCCAGACACTGGGCACTGTGTTATTTACACTGTTGGTGTTTGGATCTGCCTTGTTCAGATTGTATCGATGGCCTAGTTCTTCCCTTTCAAAGTAAGAAACTAGTTAACTGATTTTTTAAAAATTATTTTACAGGAGCCCACAGTTGAGGAACTGTGACCTTTTAAAGAGACTTTGTGTTTAGTTTACTTTAGTTTAGTTAGTTTAGTTTTTCAAGACGAGGGACTCACTATGTAGCTCTAGCGGTTCTGAAATTCTTTGTAGACCAGGTTAGCCTCAAGCACAGAGATCCACTTGCCTCTACCTTCCGGGTGCTGGGATTAAAAGTGTGTGCCACCGTGCCCCTCACAACTTTGAATTTTAAGAGAAACAATGGATATTTTAAAGAGACAGTTTTTGAAGTATTGAAAATGTAGAGACTGTGGAACTTTAAAAGTTATATATACTATGTCTATATTGTGATATTAATCTGAGATCTTAGAGAAGGAAAGGCTATTGTTAAATGG
Organism: Mastomys natalensis; assembly: GCA_021653895.1. NCBI lineage: Eukaryota > Metazoa > Chordata > Mammalia > Rodentia > Muridae > Mastomys > Mastomys natalensis. The sequence continues at coordinate 116,570 of JAJTUV010000668.1, forward strand.
TGTTGTATTTGTGTATCAAGTTGACAAGGGTCAGATGTACTGGCTGGTTCTATGTCAACCTGACACAAGCTAGAGTCATTTGAGAAGAGGAAATCTCAATTGAAAAAATGCCTCCATAAGATTTACCCGTAGGCTCTGTCCCTAGAGATATTGCAGGTGTTGCTGCTATGACACATGTGTGTCAGTAGTAAGTGACAGAGGAGACAGGCTATGCCTATGCTCAGTGTTGTGACCTGTGAACGTCTGAATGATTAGTAGCCTAACATTCCCTGAAAGAAGCAGGCCTGGGGAGCGTAAGATGACCCCTGCCCAGTGCCATACCAGCACCCCTGAGACCACTCCTGAGATGACCCAGGACACTCAGAGACCCTGGGTGCCACTAGGAGGAGCAAATAAGTGGTAGAGAATGGAGAGAGAGAGAGAGAGAGAGAGAGAGAGAGAGAGAGAGAGAGAGAGGAGAGAGACAGACAGACAAGGATGTGGCCACAGTGAAGAGAGGCAGACAGAACTGGAGACTTGAGGGTACTGAGGGACAGCCTGTTGTGAGTAGTGGTGATGCCATCTGGGGCCACACCTGGGTCATGGACTTGCAGGAGCAGAGGTCTGTTACCACCAATGGCCAGGCAAATGTCCCTGGTCTGGACTGTTGCCAGGGGACAGGTTGATGTTTGAGGGCTGTGTAGAGCTGGCCCCAGCCCCTTGCCTGGGCATTGTTAGGGAGCTGGCCCCAAGGGCATGGAGAAGGCAGGAGAGCTGACCCTGCCCCTAGCCAGATGCAGTACTCTGGAGAGTGAGCCCCCAAAGCACAGTAGAGCTGGCCCTGGCTGCAGAAGCAGTGGGTGAGCCAGCCCTACAGCTGGTCTCCCATGCAGTAGCATGAATCAGGGAGAGATACCCTGCTCCCTTCCCATCCTCCTTCCACCTGTGGCAATTAGGAAAGCTGCCCTAGGATCATGACAGCAGGTGAGCTGTCCCTGTCCCTCACCTGTAAAGCACAGCAGAGCTGGCAAGCTGGCCTAGAGGTTGTGAACATGGGAGAGCTGGCCCTACCTCTTGTCAGCTGTGCAGTGGGATGGACAAGGGGGAGATCCCCTCCTCTCCCTTTGCCTTTGCCATCTGTGGCGGGTGGGAGAGCTGGCCCTGCCAGGGTCTGTCACCAGCCTGTAGCACACGGAGAGCAGCCCCTGCACCTCCCCTGGGCAACATAGTAGAGTCAGGCCGAGGGCATGAGAGCAGAGGAGCTGGCTCTGCCCCTTGCTGGCGGCAGCATTGAGTGTGTCAGCAGGAGCCAGGCGGGAGAACTCACTCTTGTCCTGTGGGTGTGGGAGAGCTAGCAGGCTGACCAGTTCAGATATCTCCCAGGCCCAGATCCAGGGCTTTGAATTGGCTCACCCCAACATCTACCCAATGATGAACTGCTGGAGTTTGTGAAGGGGTCAATCCAACAGATCCAAAACTACAGGATTTGCATAGCACAGGGCAACACAGGATATCCGAGAGGGGTCCCAGTGAGGTTCCAGAACTGATGGTGTAGCAGAAGCCAGAGGCTTTGAGCCAGACCAGTGACTCATTGCAACGAACACTTGCTAGCAAAGCGGTGTGGACAAAAGGGCATACTGTGGACACACTGTGACATACTGTATTGGTTCCTGCCTCCAGGTTCCTGCCCTGTTTGAATCTCTGCCCTGGCTTTCTTTGATGATACACTGTGATGTAGAACTCTAAGCTGAAATAAACCCTTTTTTCCAAGCTTCTTTAGTCATGGTGATCTATTGCAGCAACAGTAACAGATCTCCTTCTTTTCAGGGTTAACTCGTACTTGTCTTTTAGACTTAGCTGGGAATCTCCCTGTCCAGAAAGCCTCTGTGGTTTGCAGGATAATGCAGTGTCTTCCCCTGGGGTCCCCGGGAGCTCACTCATCCTTGCCTGTCTCCCTGTAGCTTACGGGCCAGATGCTTTGTGGAGACATTGCTTCTACCTTTCTCTCTTGTTGGTCAGAGGACCCTGAGGGTAGATCCTGCATGTCCAAGCACTTAATCCTGCACTAACATTTCCCACATCAGCCCTTGGGAAGCATTTGTTGGGCTGAATCTGAGTCAGCACTTGTCCATTTGCCAAATGGAGTTCTTGTATACACTGCTCTGAAATGAACAGAGTTAAAAATAAAATAAAATAAATAAAATAAAACCAGATGCCCCAGCAAGTTTGAGCAGCAGACGGAATGTCTGAGACACTGTCCACCTGTGGTGTATTTATACTTAATGAATTCCTTGTTTACATAAAGCTGTATGCTCACCCAGGCTCTGTGTTTGTATCTGCTGGCTCAGGGAGGCTATTCTTACCCTCATGATTGAAAACTTGACTTGGGTAGTGAGCTTTCTGCAGGATCCTCGTTCCCTGCAGTTCTCAGGGAGAGCTGAGCCTCTGCTTTTTTCCCATCTCATCAATTGCCCTCCCTCAGCCCACCCCAGGGTACAGCACATGGACTCTCCAAACCTCCCTCAGTGGCTTCCAAACACCCACAAACAAGCCAGTGGTATCTTAGTAGCAAGAAAGATGTGCAGGAGAGATCACCAGAGAGGAAATGGCAGAGGGAGATATACACAGGTCTTAGTCCTTCCTCTCTACTCCCTGGTCTGCACACCACACACAGTGCGGCCACGGAATGCCGTTGTTGGTCATACATTGGCAACCTGGTAGCTGGTGCAGGTACCAGTGTTCATGGCTCACAGAGGGTAGCATGGGTTCACTGTAAATGCCATGTCCCTGGATGCTCTGAGGTTGGAGGAGGAAGAGCTTGCCTGCAGCCAAAGCCTGCAGCCCATGGTGATGATGGCCTGATCCCGACACCAATCCCTGGTCCTCTCTGCTGTAGAACTGGCTTGTCACAGATCTGGATCTGGGACTGGTCTCCTCACCTTCACCTTGTAGCTCAAGTACATCCCCTGCCTTTACTTTCTCTTCCCAATTTTCCAGACATTTCAAAATATTCTCCTGCCATCTGCTTAAAAACAGCCATGCCCCTCCCTCCAAACTCACTACATATTTTATTGTTGTTGGCCTTTTTTTTTAGTTAGGGTATCTATTGCTGTGAAGAGACACCATGACATGATGCTGGAGAAGGAGGCAAGAGTTCTACGTCTCGATCTAAAGGCAGCCAGGAAGAGGCCTTTTCTGCACTGGGCAAAGCTTGAGCACTAGGAGACCTCAAGGCCCCCCCACAGTGACACACTTCCTCCAACAAGGCCACACCTATTCCAACAAAGTCACACCTTTAATAGTGCCACTTCCCATGGGGCAAGCATATTTAAACTAACACACAGAGTTTCTTTGCGTAGCCTTGAGTGTCCTAGAACTTCAAATTTACTGAGATCCACCTGCCTCTGCCTCCCGAGTGCTGGGATTAGAGTCATGTGCCACCACCGCTCTCCTCCTCTCCTCCTCCTCCTCCTCCTCCTCCTCCTCCTCTTCCTCCTCCTCCTCCTTCTCTCTCCTCTTCTCTTCTTCTTCTTCTTCTTCTTCTTCTTCTTCTTTTCTTCTTCTTCTTCTCACTCTGGAGCTAAGGTTGGCTTAGAACACAGGCAGCCCTATGAGAAGAAGGCTGCTAAGCTGAAGAAAAAGTATGAAAGGATATTGCTGCCTACAGAGCTAAAGGAAAAGACGATGCAGCAAAAAAGGGGGTAGTCAAGGCTGAAAAAAGCAAGAAAAAGAAGGAAAAGGAAGATGATGAGGATGACAATAATGAATAAGTTGGTTCTAGCACAGTTTTTTTTTTTCTTGTCTATAAAGCATTTAACTCCTGGTACACAACTCATCCTTTAAAGAAAAAAATTGAAGTGTAAAAAACAAAACAAAAAACAAAAAACAAAAAAAAGAGAAGAGTCTTACTCTGGAGCTAAGGTTGACTTAAAACACTAACTGGCCTTAAACTCATAGCAATCATCCTGCCTCAGCCTCCCAAGGGATTAGAGACATGAAGCTCCCATGCCTGGCTTCTAATTAAATGTAAAACTTGAGATATTTATTTATGTGTATGAGTGTTTTGCCTGGTTATATATATCTGTACATCACATGTGTGCTGGGTGCACAAGAAGCCTAGGAAAGGGCATCAGATCTCCTGGGGCTTACAGACAGTTCTTACAGACAGAGCTGCCTTATGGGTGGTGGGGATTAAACCCAGGTCCTCTGGAAGGGCAATCCTAACTGCTGAGCCTTTTCTCCAACATCCTAATTCAATACTTAGCGCATGCACAGCGCGCACACGCACCCCACACACACACACACACAATTATATTTGTGGTAGTGAGAATGGATATCAAGGCTTCTTGCTGACTCAATGCAAGTATACCTGGAACCCCCAAATGTGTGAGTGTGTTATGTGCTGGGGATTAAACCCAGAGCTTTGAGCATGCTGGGCTAATGCTCTCAAAATGTTTTTAATATCCATTTTGCAAATAACCATCAGCTCTACAGGTTCAGCTATGCATATGGATTCAGCAGGGCAGCGAGGCCTGAGACTCTTGCACCCGGCCGCTAGGTGGCAACAGACACAGATTCTCAGCTAGCAACCTGAGACCACGTGGCTGGCTGTTTCCGTTCTTGTTCTGCACCAGAGAGCGATGACGATGACTTTCTGGGTCACACACAGGGTGGTAGAGATCCGCGGACATAGAAAGACTGTTTGTGGCTTCATTCGCAGTCTGGTCATCAGGCTCTCTATGAGCATTTTGTAAAGTACCCCTGGCATTTGAGTAACACCCCAACAGCCACCCGGTAACTATCACCCACCAGCTGCATCTATCTCTGAAAGCCGACCTACCGACCAGCCTCCTAGGCAGGCATCCGTGAGTGACTTTCCGGTGATTATACTTCCTCCTGTCTGGGCATCTGCAGAAGTTCAGACACTAATTGGCTGGAGTTAATTAGCCACCGGTCTCTTAGTTTATATTTTTGCCCAGTCGGATTACTGAGGAGGCTCTCCGGGAGGAGCATATCCCCTGAGTCACCCGGACAGACAACACCTGGGCAACACAGGACAGGCCCCTGCTCAGCAGAGGCAGGTGGTTTATAGCAGGAAGGCTGGTTTCTCCAGGAGCTCCCACTCTCGCATGGTCTTGGACAGAGCATTTAACTTGCTGTGTCAAGGTTTCATCCGCAGATATTCATGCTTCCATGTCTAAACCCCATCAGTTAACTAGCTTTTAGAAAACATTACTGACAACTGGCTGGTCCAACAGTAGAGTTTGTTGTAGTCCAGGTTAAGAAGGAACTCTGCCTTGTAAGCTCTGCCTAGAATGAAGACGGAGAGGACAAAAAAGGGGGACCATGGTTTGGGGGTCTGCTTTAAGGCAGGCCCTTTGCTGCAAGACCTAGGCGGGGCTTGGCTAAGATCATGTTAGTAAAGGATTAAACAACTCTAGTAGTTTAAGACTGCTTCATGGTAGGAGGGCCTCCAAGTCTTGAGGAAGTCTTATGATTGAGGATTTTTCCTGAACTCAATAGTAAGGTTATTTACAAAGTTTGTTTTCCTGGACAAGTGTTTCCTGGACCAGTTAAGTCACCATGCATCTGTAGTATACTGCTTCACTCAGTGAGTTGGAATCCTTTGGTTGATTTTATTCTTTTAACAATCTCATGGAGCCTATGCTGGCCTAAAACTTGCTACGTAGTCCAGTGCGAATGTTTGAATGAGAATGGGTTCCCTAGACTTACAGATTTGAACACTTGGTCTCCAGCTGGTGGAACTGTTTTGGGGGAAGAAATTAGGAGGTGTGTGACCTTGCTGGATTAGATGTGTCACTGGGGCTGGTTTGAAGTTTCAGAAGCCAGTGCCATTCCCAGTTAGGTCTCTCAGCCCAGTGATTGCATCTCAAGGTGTGAGCACCCAGACACTGCTGAAGCACCATGCCTGCCTGCTGGTCTGCTGCCTGCTGCCTGCTGCCTGCCTCCTGCCGCCTGCCGCCTGCACCTGCCGCCTGCCGCCTGCCGCCTGCCGCCTGCCGCCTGCCTGCCTGGTCTGCTGCCTGCTGCCTGCCTGCCTGGTCTGCTGCCTGCTGCCTGCCTGCCTGGTCTGCTGCCTGCTGCCTGCCTGCCTGGTCTGCTGCCTGCTGCCTGCCTGCCTGTCTGCTGCCTGCTGCTGCCTGCTGCCTGCTGCCTGCTGCCTGCTGCCTGCTGCCTGCTGCCTGCTGCCTGCTGCCTGCTGCCTGCTGCTGCTGCCTGGTCTGCTGCCTGCCTGCCTGCCTGCTGCTGCCTGCTGCTGCCTGCTGCCTGCTGCCTGCTCTGCGCCTGCTGCCTGCTGCCTGCCTGCTGCCTGCTGCCTGCTGCCTGCTGCCTGCTGCCTGCTGCCTGCTGCCTGCCTGCTGCCATGCTCCGTCCCATGATGATCATGGATTCTAACCCTCTGAAACTGTAAGCCCCAAATAAATAAATGCTTTCTTTTATAAGTTGCTTTAGTCATGGTATCTATTCATAGCAACAAAAAAGTGATTAAGACACCCAGTTTAACCTTGAACTGATTCTCTTTCTTTCACCTCCCTAGGGTAGAGATACCAGCATGAGCCATCACACTAGCTATTTTATTTATCTGTTGCCATTATGGGCACTTTGTTACTTGTAACAGAGACATCCTGTTACAGTTACCCCATTTAATGTTGCAGGGTAGGAGGAATAGAGGCATACATGTGGTGGGCCAAGGTTTCAGCCATCTTTTTGGTTCTGAGGACAAAGCAGGGCTGATGTAAAGATCTAAGAGTTTCAAACTTACTTCTGTGTCAAAGTAATGAACAAATAGTTGTTAAATGTCTTCCAAACACGAGGTGTCCCCTTGTGAAGTGCAACACAGGTGTGTTGTCTAGAGCTCTCACTGTTTTCTTTGTATGGGATATGTGCAAGGCCTACTTGAGGGTATTTCCAAACTATAATTCCACAAGCTTGTCAAGGTCTTAAAATGGCCCTGTGACCTTGAGTCCCAGCCTTCCTACTAGGGAGCCATGTGGACTGGGGCCAGCTCTTCTCCTGAGCACATGGCTTCCTGTATACAGTAGGGAATGTGGCACCTTAGACAGCGCAGCAAGCGGGGGAGCCACGTCAGCATAGCTGCCACAGTTGTTTTGAAGAGAAGTCCAGATGATTCCGGGGTCCTCAGTCCTGCACACTGTGAATCTGGGACCACAAACCTCGTGAGAGATCATGGGTCCATAGGAGGCAACTTTGGAAAGACATGGAGTTATTCAGGTTGAGAGGAAAGTGGCAGAAGAAAAACTAACCATCATCCCAGCCCAGGACACCTGGGACTCCTTTGGGTCACTCTTTGTACTCAGTGTTTAGCAAGCAGTTTTTTACAGGTCAGGAGGTCTTGGAACAGGTTTGTAGGAGACACTGGAAGTCTCTGTTTGAGCAGGCATTATCTATCTATTTATCTATCTATCTATCTATCTATCTATCTATCTATCTATCTATCTCTTAGTTGGTTAGTTTGAGACAGGGTCTCACTCTGAAATCCTGGCTGGCTGGCATGGAATTCACAGAACTCTATCTGCTGTTTCTGCCTCCCAAGTGCTGGGATTTAAGGCCCGCACCACAGTCACCAGCCGTATCCACTCTTTTGGCAAATCTGAGCAAAGCCTGGTGTGGAAACTAAAGCATCTGAGCACTGAGGGGCACTGCGGCTTAGGGAGATGGCTCATTTTTTTTTTTTTTAAGTCTTTAAGATTTCTTTATTTCATTTTTTTGTGTGCAAGTATTTTGCCTGCATGTGTGTATGCAAACCACATGTGTGACCAGTGCCTCGGGGAGTCAGAAGGTAGCATTGCATCCTTGGAACTGAAGTGACCGATGGTTGTGACCCACCCTGTAGGTGCTGAACACTGAACTGGGTCCTCTGCAAGAGCAACAAGTGCTCCTCTTACAACTGCTGAGCCATCTGTCTCAGCCTCAGAAGTGTCTCTTGAGCAATTCACAGTTGGCATCCAGTTTAGTCCTTTCAGAACAGTGGCTGAACATTGTTGTGCTTAGGAGATGTGGGGCTACGGGAGTGGGGCAAGTTCAGGTTGTTGGTGCAGCCTGTGCAGAGCAGAAACAGGTGAGGGACAGACTCTGATCAGAGGAGATCAGTCCCTGGTACCCGAGGGCTGGGATCTGTTAGTCACTGGAGCATCTGCTCCAGAGATTCCTAAGTGTTTGAGTCCCTTTTAGGGCATCAGACCCTCCATTTTGGAATTGAGGAAATTCTGCCTCTTCTGTTCCTAGCGAGGCACTTTCTGTTCATTTGGTTCTCAAACTTGCTCTTTTACCACAGGCCTGTGGCCAAATCACTAGCCACCAAAAAATGACTTCTGGTCTCAAGGGCAAGAAAGACAAATTTTTCAAACCACACCAGGATTTGAGGGAAAATATTTGTTTTCTAGTTGTGTGTGTGTGTGTGTGTGTGTGTGTGTGTTAGAGAAAGGAAGAGGAAGAGTGACAGGTCTAGAACTTGTGAGGTGATAGCAGGAAGGTCCTGAGCTCAGGGTCGGCCTGGGACACATAGTGATATCTTGTCAAAAGGGGAAAAGTGTGTGTGTGTGAGTGTGTGTGTGTGGTGTGTGTGTGTGTGTGTGAGAGAGAGAGAGAGAGAGAGAGAGAGAGAGAGAGAAGAGAAAGAGGAGAGGAATTGCTGTCGCTTCCTGGGCATGATCAGATAAAATACATTATTGACAGCTGCAAATAAATTTATTACCTCTGGCCTAGTTATTTCCCAACTTGAGGAAGTAATTAGAGATGCTTTCAAGGATTTTTGAGCAGGTTTTATTGAGCCATTATATGTAACAGTTCAAAGGAATGGGTGTCCAGTCTGAGAAGATACGTGCTTAAGTAAATGCTGTTGCGTTTTAAAATGGCATATTATACAGGCATTAATAACCATGTCATGAATGGCTTTGTGGTATGGTAAGGTGCCAGATCATATTATAATTTAAATCCAATTAGTGTAGTAGTATGCATCTAATAATATAAAAAGAAAATACATAGAAATATATAGTCTATAACTAGTTTAATTAAGTAAAAATTTTGAGACTTTCTTTTAATTAGTTGATTGATGATTTTTAATTTTTTTTTTAGATTTTTTTATGTGCACGAGTGCTTTGACCTGTCTTAGTTACTGTTCTATTGCTGTGGAGAAGACACCATGACCAAAGCAACTTATAATAGAAAGCATTTAATCGAGATTTTGCTTACAGTCTAAGGCCATCATGGCTGGGAGCATGGCAGCAGACAGGCAGACATGGTGCTGGGGCAGCAGCTGAGGGCACACATCAGATCCGCAAGCATCAGAGGTGGGGGCTGGGCCTAGCATGGGCTTGATTAAGGATGTTTATTGCTCTTCTAGAGAACTCAGGCTCAGTTCTCAGCATCCATATGGGGCAGCTTGCAGTCATCTCTAACTCCACACCAGGGACTCTAACATTCTTCAGACCTCCTTAGGTCCTCACACATACAATGGATATGTGCACACACACACAGACACATAAATAAAAAATATAAAAATAAGCGGGTGGGGGGTGGGGGTGGGGTGGGACTGCATAAGGGTATCTTGGTTCTTGGCTGGGCATGGGCCTGGAACCCTGAGACTCCAAGGGAGAAACGGCAGGAGTTCGGCTACGTCCCCAGAACCCAGGGTCCTGACAAGCAGTCTAATCTCCATGGACCTACATTGTTCAGTCAGTAGGCCATTACAGCCCCTCCCAAAGTGCTCGGGTAGAGGTGTGAGTATAGGCCTCCGGCTCTAGAGAGATTTACATACTAATGAAGGCCAGAGGGCGGAACCAATTAAACCTTCCCAGAACCTCCCCCTTTATCTCTCCCTATTTAACTCAGGTTTGCCCTGAGTTTCAGTGGGGAGGTTAACATCCAGATCCATCCACCACCCGCCATGCCATGAAAATAAACCCTTTTGGAACCAAGGACTTCCTCGTATCATTGGGGCCTGCCATCGCCAAACTTCCAGCCTTTGGAACTCCAGACGTTTCTCCTGTATGTGGGACCTGTCGCCTGAAAGCCTCCGGGACTCCTCCACTGCAGCCCCCTTTCCCACAGGGGCGTATAGTGACACCTTTAATCCCAGACAGAGACAAATGGATCTCTCTGAGTTCAAGACCAGTCTGGTCTACAGAGTGAGTTCCAGAATAGCCAGAGCCACAGAGATGCTGCCATAAATAAACTAATAAACAAAGTTTTAATGGGAGAAATGAATGGTTTGCAAAAGGTCCCAACAGGTGCAATGATGGCTTTCCTAAAACCACCTCAGAGCTGCTGCTTGTCAGTCAGTGAAGGAACCTGTTAAGGCATTCAGCATGCTATGGCAGGATGGCTCATCACTTAAGAGCACTAACTCCCGTTGCAGAGGACTCAGGCTTGGTTTCCAGCACCTAGATGGTGGCTCACAACTGTCTGTAACTCTAGTTCCAAGGGATCTCATGCCCTCTTCTGACTGTCCCAGGCACTAGGCACATACATGGTACACACACATTTATGTACACAAAATAGTCATACACATAAAAATAAATAAAGCTTTTTTCAAAGGTATATTTATGACATGCTCAAAAGAAGACTCAAATCACTCTGTGTTTACACTCCGTGTTTACAATCAAAGGAGGGACATTATCCTGTGCGGTCGGTGCCACCTGCTGTGTCCCAGCGCTCAGGACTTGTGTGCTTTAGTGGTAGCTGTGCCTCCTCTGCCTCCAGTTAGACACTTCCAAGCAGAGAGAGGTAAAGCAGAGCTGCAACTATCCTTGGTGGCTTCCCCAGTGCTTCCATCTTCTAGCTCAACCCTTCCTTACTTTTCTGAGCAGCGATGAGTAATAGAAAGGATGCCATTTGCACTAAGCCTGAAGAGAAGATGCCAACTTTGGACATGGCTGAGGCTCTTCAGGCACACCGTGTAGCATGTGCAAAGGCCCTGAACCAAAAAGGAGCAGAGCAGAAATAGCGGACCAGTGTGGCTGCCGAGAAAGAGCCCAGAGCAGTAAGGACAGAGAAGGCAGATCAGTCAGCCTGGTCAGCGGCCAAGGGCTTAGACCACTCCAAAAGCAGCGGTTACAGGAGGCTTTTACTGGAAAACTAGATTTAACGTTGGTCTGTCTAAGTTTGTTTATTAGAGGCAGAGCTTCCAGTAGCCTAGAATGGCCTGCATCTTGCTATGTAGCTGAGGATGACCTTAAAATTTTGCTATTATTACATGGTGTGTGTGTTCATGCATGTGCGTACGCACTAACACGGGCACACCACAACAAATATGTAGAAGACAGAGGACAGGTTACAGGATTTGGCTGCTCCCTCCGCCATGTGAGTCCTGGGGTAGAACTCAGGTTGTCAGACCTGGCAGCAAGTGCCACTCTTGACCTGAAGAATCATTGCACTGGCCCTAATGCATCTCTGTTTCTTCTTTTTATTTATTCTTCTCTCATACAATACATCCAGATGGAAGCCTCTCCTTCCTCCACTTGTCTAAGTTGCCCTGCCTCCTCTCTCCCTCAGATCCACTGAGCCCCCATTTCCCTTTGAAAAGAGCAGCCCCCCCCAGCGACATCACCTGAATATGACATAATAAGATGCAATAAGACTAGGCACAAACCCTTATATCAAGGCTGGAAGAGGTAACCAGTAGGAAAAAAAGGGTCCCAAGAGCAGGCAAGAGTCAGAGATGGCCCCATTCCCACTGTTGGGAGTCCCACAAAAACCCATGTTAAACAACCACAACATGTATGTAGAAGACCTAGCGCAGACCATGCAGGCTCGGTGATTGCTTCCTCGGTCTCTGTGAGCTCCCGTGAGCCCTGCTCAGTTGATTATGTGGGTTCTGTTCTCCTGGTGTCTTTGACCCCCTTGGCTCCTACAGTCCTTCCTCCCTCTCTTCTGCAGGGTTCCCCGAGCTCCACCTACTGCTTGGATGTGGGTGCCTATGCTCTCTCTATCTGGGGAAACTTCTCTAAGCATCAGAACAGCCTGGGCTGTGGGGCTGTTGCAGTGTTTGGGTTTACCCATGGGGTCTATGGCCATGGAGAAAAGTCCCCGGATCCACTGGGATCTTCCAGGCCTTCACAGTGGTCATGCGATGTGGAAGACGGATGTAGGTGGGAAGGAAGAAATGAATCAAGGACGATTCCCCAACCCAAGTCTTGAGCAACTGGGGATCATGGTGCCAATTTTGGATCATCTGATGCGAAGGTGTCTCTTTGAGACACCTGCTCAAAGTTCAGGTCCCCCCAGAATGCAGGTTATGGCTTGAAGAGACAGGTATGGAAGCAGGAGTGTATGTGGGGGGTCAGGGACCACCCAGCACACACGGTGGCCACTCCCTGATGCTGATGCTCTTCCACACACCTGCAGCTCTCCACCCTGTCAGCCTCCTGGCTGCAGAAACAGCCACTGACTGGCCCCATGTAGCTCATTAGCAGCAATTAGCAGAATCACTCATTTCCCTGGAGGGAAGAGGGGGAGGAGGAACAGGCTGGGAAGTGGCTCCCACCCTGCGGGGGTGGCCCAAGCTGGTTTCTCCACGTTTCCTCTGTGGCAGGCATGACGTGGCTGCCCAGGTCACGCCTGGGGTGGGGGACAGCTAGGCCATGGCTTAGAGGTGCCCCCCAAGACAGAGACCTGAGGTTCTCAGCTATGTTTACAGCTCACCCGGGAATGGAAGCAGAACCATTGCTTTCTACCTCCCCTCAAGCTAGGCTAATACCCCGTGTGGCCTGTTAGTTACTACCCTGGTGAGTCTCAGACTTTGGCCAGGAGATAGCCTCGGCCATGACCTCTGTGTCAGAACCTGAGGCCCTACCTCTTGTCCAATGAGTCAGGATGAGTCACCAGGAGTGTGAGGAACAGTTCAGCTTGGCCAAGGGCACCCCTGTGTGTCTGTACTCCTTTTTCTCTGGGCCACTCCCCCAGCTGGGTTCTGTGTCTGGCTCCCTCTGGAACCTTCTGGCTCTGTTCAGGGATTGTTCTGTTTTGTGGCTGTTCTGCCTTATCAAGATGCTAATGTGATGCTAGCCACTTGAAGTTTGCAAAGTATTTGGAAATTTAGTTGTCAGTCCCTGCCAGCAAGTAGCGCTGCTGACATTAACAGACCCGCCACCAGCATTATTATTCCGTGTTATTGAGTCAGGGTTCTGCCTTGTCTGGCTTGATGTCTTTCTCTATAGCCCAGAGTGCCTAAAACCTGCTGAAATTCTCTTGCCTTTGGTGTCCTGGGTGCTGAGGTTACCCCCACATCTGTCTGTCTATTTTTAAATTTGTCACGGTGCTGAACTGAGCATGGGACCTGGGGCTTTCGACACGGCGAGCGGGCAATTTATCTACCACTGAGCTCTGCCCTCAGGGGCCTGTGTTCCTTTAATTAGACTGTGATTTTAAGGACAGTGAAAAGAGAACTCTAAGCTCACCTGAGATCCTGTGAATCACCCACAAAGAAGTAGCAGCAAGTTACTCCCTCCAGCAGAGGGAGCAGGCTGGGATCTGGGAGGAGAGGGAGGGTCCTGGAGCCCAGAGTGGACAGCCCAATAATATTCTTGTGGGAGGGCTAATCACTTTCTCCTCCAGAGTGTCCCCACACCAGGCTGTTGGGCATTGTCCATGGGAACCACGAGTCAACAGTTACTTCTTTTATTTTATAAAGCTTTTATTCTCTCTCTCTCTCTCTCTCTCTCTCTCTCTCTCTCTCTCTCTCTCTCTCTCTCTCTCTCTCATGATAGGACTTCTTTACTTAGCTTAGGCTGGAACCCATGATCCTCCTGCCTCAGCTTCCCAAGTGTGGACAACAGGTGTGTGTCATCACACTAGACTTAGGCCAACACTCCAAGATGCAAAGGCTGGAAGTACAGCTTTGAGGCAGTCTCTGGAAGGCAAGATCTCACACGGACGCCGCTTACAAAAGACAGAGAAAGTGGGGACTCAAGGGGCCCCAAAGGCAGGGATGAGTGCAGCTGCGGACAAATGTGAAACGCAAGAACCAGCTATGCTGAGACATCATATGACTCCAGAGACATCCCCAGCCTGGTGCTCTGGGAGTCACATGATTATCATGGAGTTCCTAGAAGCCCAGCATCCACAGAGTCAGACAGCTAAAGCTGCATATCTAGAAGATGTGGGCTGATAGATGGTGGGGTTTAAGGGTCCCACCAGGAGGGATCCCCGAGAGCACAGGAAGGAAGGCTGAGCAGGGAGATGCTTAATCTCCTCCTAGAGGAAACGCTGCGACAGTCACGTGATAAGACAGGGAAAGCTTTATTCTCAGAGGTCAGGAGTTCCCACCACACAGACCACATAGCCCAGCACTGGAAAGTAGGAGATGGAAGAGAGGAATCCACGGGTATGTACTGTGCGGCCCCTCGGGTATGTACTGTGCGGCCCCTCGGGTGTGTACTGTGCGGCCCCTCGGGTGTGTACTGTGCGGCCCCCATCCTGGCACCCCCCACCCTTCAGGAGAGCCATGGATCAGCATAGGACCAGGTGTGGTAGTTTAAATAAAAATGTCTCCCATAAGTCACCAGCATTAGGTCCTCAGTTAGTGGTTGTTTGAAGAGGATTAGAAGGTACACCCTTGCTGGAGGAAGTATATTACTGGGGGTGGGCTTTGAGGTTTCAAAAAGACGCCTACAGTTTCAAGCGGCTCTCTCTGCTTCTGTTTGTAGCTGGAGAGTTGTGTGAGTTCTCGGAGTCCGATCCCGCCACCATCTTTTGCTTGCTGCCTCTGCTCTGCTATCATGGATTCTAACCCCTTGGACTGTAAGTCCTAAACAAACTCTTCTATGAGTTGTCTTAGTTGTGATGTCTGACCATAGCAGCAGAAAGATAGCTAATACAGTTGGCTTCTGGAGGAAGGGGAGGAGGGCAGAACTTTGGGGGTTTAGAGGAGCCTGAATGAAGGCAAAGAAAACATGGGTGGGGTCTAGGGCAGGGAACATTGGAGGACTCTGAGGGGCACCACAACCCAGGACTAGCCAGAGTCCCAATGGAGCCAAGTTTCAGAGAGGTAGAGAAACCCAAGTGCCATGTAGGTTCACAAGGAAATAGGTTACCAGACCATCTGGGAGTGTGATCAATTGGCTGTCAGGACATCGTCATGGGAAGATGATGAAAAGCCGTGGAGAGCACCTCAGTGGTAGCCCAGTATCCTTAGGGCCCGCCAGACCAGGACCCTCAAGCCCATCATGCCCCAGTGGATCAGCGAATGCTCAGCCTATGCAGGACTTACTTGTCTAACCGCAGGGACAAACTATCAGACAAAAGCGACGTAAGGAAGGCTCGTGGTGTGAGAGGATGCAGTTCCTCACAGCACAAAGGTGTAGAGCTCGGAGTGGCTCACGGTGGTGGCCATGTGAGGAGGTTGGTTGCATCAAATTGTCAGTCAGGAGGCAGAGAGAAGAGAATGATGGTCATTAGACTTTCCCGCTTCCTCTTTTATTCAGCCTGGGCCCCCAGGTCATGGGACGGTACTGCCATGTTTAGGCTGTGTCTTCCACCTTCAGTTCTGCAAGCCACAAGGTGTGTCTCTTAGGTAATTGTATATCTGACGTAGTTGACAATCACAAGCCCACTATTCCTCAATCCGATACGCAAGCCGATTATGCTTATCTGTAACTCTTCAGTCTTTTCCCTCAAAGGTTCATGGTTGTTCACGAGTTTCCCCGCCTCCCCCCCAAAATATCTTTTGTTATTGTTGTTGTTGTTTGGGTTTGTTTGAGACAAGGTTTCTCTGTGTAACCCTGATATCCTGGAACTCTCTCTTTAGACCAGGCTGGCCTTGAACTCAGAGATCCACCTGCCTCTGCCTCCCAAGTGCTGGGATTAAAAAGTGTATGTCATCAAGCCTGGCTGAGTCCCCAAAATCTTAATAGTTCCAATATTGTTGAGAAGCCAGGATCTCGTCTGAGACTCATAGCTGCCTCTTTGAACCCCTGTGAAATATGTATTTCCAATATAAAATATAAAACTTCTCCCTCCGTGCTGCCTGCCAGGTGGCTGCCACCTTCTGTGTGGCGTGATGGCTGCCCTCCAACCTCCGCTGAAGCCCAAGATCATCAAAAAGAGGTCCAAGAAGTGCACCTGGCACCCGTCAGACAGATGTGTCAAAACGAAGCATGCCTGGCAGGAACCCAGAAGTCTCAGCACCTGGGTGTGGGTAAGACTCAAGGGCAAGGTTCTGATGCCCACAATAGGATATGGGAACAAGAAGACCAAACACGCCGGCTTCAGGAAGCTTCTGGTTCTCAGCAGGAGTTGGAAGTGCTCCTAATGTACCACGGATTTCTCCTAATGACCACGGATTTCTCCTAATGTACCACGGATTTCTCCTAATGTACCACGGATTTCTCCTAATGTACCACGGATTTCTCCTAATGTACCACGGATTTCTCCTAATGTACCACGGATTTCTCCCAATGTACCACGGATTTCTTACCGTGCTGAGTCATTCACAGCATTTCCTCCAAGAACTGCGAAGCCATCGTGGAAACGGCAGCATGGCTGACCATCAGAGTCACTAATGCCAGGCTGCACAGTGACGACAACGGGCAGATAGGCGCACATGCATGTTCTATCTGTGCTTACATAAATCTGCAAAAGTCCCGTTCCGTGAGGGAAGAACATGGAGGTAGCAGGGAAAAGGTGGACCAAAGCAATGTTGAGGGAAAACCCTACAGTTCCGTGTCTGGGTTCCAATAGACTTGGTGGTGCACTCCTGCAGTTCTGCAGCCTGCAGTACGTGTAGCCTCTCTCGGGTCAGCTCAGTTCTGTGCCTGTAGTTTTCCTTGGTGGATGTCTGAGCCTTGGCATAGTCACCATGCTAGAGCAGTGGATCTCAACCTTCCTAATGCTGAGACCTCATTCTGTGGTGACCCCAACCATAAACTTATTTCTTTTTATTTTTTATGTCCTCCCCCACCTTCCCTTTCCCCACTTGCTCTGGCCCAAAGGCTTTTATTTATTTATTATATGTAAGTACACTGTAGCTGTCTTCAGATACCCCACAAGAGGGCATCAGATCTCATTACAGATGGTTGTAAGCCACCATGTGATTGCTGGGATTTGAACTCATGACCTCCTCCAGAAGAGCAGTCAGTGCTCTTAACCCCTGAGCCATCTCTCCAGCTCCATAAACTTATTCTTGTTGCTCTTTTGTAACTGTCATTTTGATACTGTTATGAATTTTAACACAAATATATGACATGCAAGATATCTGATATGTGACCCTGTGAAAGGGTTGTGGGACCCCCCAAGTGGGTCGCAGCCCACAGGTTGAGAACCAGTGCCCTAGGGGCTCCAGTACAATTTAGGGTTCACTTTTTTATTATAAATATGTTTTTATTATTTAAATCAAATCGTAATTTTTACTTATTTACACAGGGGTTATAAACACAAAAAGGCAGAATGTGGGGAAGGGGATGACACCGGAGCATAGGTGTTCAGGGGGAGTACAGAATCTTTCAGAACAGGGTATCAGCTGGGTGAAGGTTCAGGGGACAGGTCACTATGACTCTGACTATGATTCATTTGTCCTTATCTATGTTGGTACTATCCGAAGAGGCTATCTATTTACAAGGTCTATGACTACTCAGGCTGGTAGATTTCCACAAAAGCTGCCTGTTTACAATAGCTTCTAGCCATCTATTTCAGTGTTTTTCCACAGAGACCTAAGACTTTGTGTTAGCATGTATGTATGTCAGGCCTATTGCTGAGTTTAAGCCTGTGGCTGATTTTAGGCCTTCAGTGTATAAGCAGGACTGCCCCTGACATCTCCTCCCTTCTCCAAGCATAGAAGGGCCATGGTGATTCTAATCTTTCGAAGGCGGGGATAGAGGCCTGACCTCCAATATTAGGGTTCACCTTTATAGCTTTCCACACTAGACTCCTTGCAGAGAAACCAACCTTGCTACACATTACCTGGCCTCAGTGATTTTTCTGGAACCTGGTGCAAGCTTCCATGATCTGGACATTAAATGAATACATTAAGAAGTAGTCTGGTTTCTGTGAGCCTTATCAGCTGAACTTGCCTATGCAGCTGTCTAGCAGGGAGCCCTTCAGTAGTGTTCTCCATCCAGGCTTGAGTCTTTCATCTTTACATTGCCAGCCTTTGCTATGAGGGTCTTGTCTTCAAAGAGGGTCTGTCTCAGGGCAGAGTCCAGTGTTTCTCTGTAGTGGTGCTAATCTCTACATTTGCAGCTGCTTTCTGCATCTATCTTTTCTAGATCTTTAAACTCATACCCTTTTTTTCCTTATCACACTGCATATTTTCCTCATATCTAGAACTTTCTCATGGCAGAACTGACTAAAAGCAGTGAGCAGTCACCATGCTGCAGCTTGAACGCCATGTCTTGACATTCTACTAAACAGTCCATTGCTTTGCAACTAAAGCCATGGGAAGAATGGCAGCCATTTTCAGCCAGAAAGATAACAAATGGCCAGTAGTCCAGTTCTGAATGGAGTTGTACGTTCCTCTGAAATCTCACGAGCCCAGGCTTTACCACATACATTTTACTCGGCAGTCTGGTCTTCCTGACTCTCACCAGAGTGGTCCATCAAACTGATCATAGCACTCTAAGGCTTACCAAAGTCTTCTCCATTCCTCTCAAAAAACCAGTCCGAAGGCCTGCAGACCACATGGTCACATTCTTCACAGTGACAACTCTCTTATTGGTAGAAGTTTTCTACCTTAGTTACTTTTCTCATTCCTGTGACAAGATACCTGTGCTTGCAAGTATGATGGCTGCCATCTTCATCAGCATCACTATGACTATTTGTAAGAAACCTTGAGATCAGCCTTGATGGCTGATAGAAGGAGGGGGTGGACAGGGTCATTAGCCCCTCTGCTGAGAGTCCAGCTGTTCCCTCCTGTACTGTCTAGCTATTTGTATGTAATTCTGCTTTAACAGCATGTGGCCTTGATGCTAGAATACAAGACTGGGAAGGCTAGCTGAAGGTGGGGTTCTATCCACACAGCCACAGGTAGTCAACAGTCATTCAGTGGTGAGGTTTTCCAGCAGTGCGGCAGCTCTGAGGCTATCTGTGCTTCATCCGTAAACCTAGTAAACTCCTTTGGTCCATAACTTGGACAGTAATGTACTTTGGTTTGTCACTGGAACCCTGTAAGGAGGGGATAGACATTTGTTTACATCTCCCCAGAAGGGAGTTCTTGCAACAACCCAACAAATAGGCATAAGGAAGAGGTTGATTTTGGCCCATGGTTTGAGAAAAATCAGCCCATACGACCGGGAAGGTATGGTGGCGAGCATGAGGCAGCTGGGCGTGAGGGATGGTTCAGGAAGCAGGAAGAGATGGACAGCGTTGCTCAGCTGACCTTTCCCTTTCCCCCTTTAAATCCTGTCTGTGTTGTCAGTCTGACGGTACGATCACTTGGGAGATGGCGTCTGAGCAAGGTTTTGGGGGAATTACCTTCATTATACTAATTGATGTGGGATGATCCATCTTGGTCATAGGCAGGGCTGTTCATTGGTCAGGGCATCCTTGGTTGAATACAATGGAGAGAGCTGCCTGAGCACTAGCATACATTCCATCCCCCTGTTTCCAGATTGTGGGTGTCATGTGACCTCCTTCCATTCCTGTTGCCTTGATGGATTATACCTTGAATTGTGAAAGAAAATAACCCTTTCTCCTTCAAGTTTGCTCATGTCAAAATATTTTATCTTGTCCATGAACACGTAACCAGAGACTCTAGGACTCCAGCCACCGGATGGGATGCGCCATCCATATTTAGGACGATTCTTCCCTCAGTGAAACTTTCTGGAAACATTTCACAGACTTACCCAAGGGGTGTCTCCTGGGTGACAAGTTCAGCCAATGAAGACCAAGGCTGGCAGCCCTTTCTAGCCTATAGCCTTTTCTTGTGAGGCCATGAGGCTACTGACTGGTTCTTTTCACATGTGGATGAACTGAGGCCTGGGTTGGGGGTACAACGAAGCTTAAATCAACTGGGAGATGCCGGGCACCCACTAGAACAAGTTGCTTTGTTATGTGTTTTTGATTTTTTGTTTTGTTTTTTGAGTCAGGGTCACATGTAGCCCAGATGGGCCTTGAATTCACTCAAGGCTTACCTGAGTCTCTGATCCTCCTCACCTCCAAGTGCTGGGATTACAGCTGTGACTTTATGCCTAGTTTTATGCTGGGACGGAGTAGGGCTTTGTGCAGTCTAAACGTTCTACTAACGAGCTGCATCTCCACCAACCAGCCCTTTTTTTGGAGACAGTCTCTCATGTTGTAGCCCAGGCTTGTCTAGAAGTTACTATGTAGCCTAGGCTGGCCTCAAAGTTGCTGAGATGTTCTGGCTTTAGCCTCCTGGGTGCTGGGATCACAGATGTGAACACAACCCCTGGTCAATTCACTTATTTTTCCAGTTCCATTTCAGCCATCAGAGCAGGTGTCAGTTTGGTTTGTGCCCTCCCCCCCCACTCCCAACCTCCCAGATTCCTCCAATGCCCCCAACCCTCCTGACCCTCCCTCTCCCTCCTGACCCTCCCCCATGTTCAGTAATGCCTGATGACTGACTTAACTGATTGTGTCGTATTTCCTTCGTGTATGACTCCTGGACTTTGTACAAGGTCCAGAGGAGTAGGCGGTGCCCTCTAGCCTTTGGTTAGATAAGAATGGATAACCTTGTTCAAGGCATGTCCCCTGACTCCCGGGGCCTACATCTGAACCGCCAGGGAGGGTGAGTCACCATTTTTTTTTGGCTTCTGCATTGCCAGCTCCAGCTGTTCCTAGCATGCTAATGTTCCCGCAGCCCTATCAGCCATCAACACCTCAGTGTGAATTGGCTGGTTTCCCCCAGCAGCCTGGCAGGGACCCGTGGTGTGGGTGGCAGGGCTGGGCACCTCATCCATCTCTTGCATAGCATGAAGATGCCCAGCTGGGACGCTGGGTGTGAGTCTGGCACATGGTAGGCACTCAGTAAATATTTTGCTGAATGTTGAATCATGCCAGGGACTTTGAGAACTGACTCTTCACGTCCTAGGAACTGGGCAGTATCCAGTGCTCCCAAGGAGGGGAGTATCTCTTCCAAAGCATGTACTAGGAAATCTCCATCTAGCTTTTTGGTCGTCCTCTGACTCCCACAGAGCCCTTCTGCTCGGGGCTTCTTCTTGATCACCCATCTCAAAGAAGGCATCATACTGGGGATGTGCCTGCCTCTTAGGTCCCCAGGACAGCGAGTCAGGAAACTGGGAAGGGCAGAGGAAATGTAGAGGCAGGATGCTGTAGCTATTGGTCCCCGACCCCACATTTTCTACAATCACGTATTCATTCGACAAACATCTACTGAAACCCAGTGTGCAGCAGTCAACAGGCTTGGATCTGAGGGTGTCTGGGGGAGATGCCCTCCCCTCCAGCATTCACAGTACACTTCCAGGCCCATGCTTCTGCTCCCCTCTGAAGTACCTCAATGGTATTACTCAGCTCCCACCCCTGGGAGATGTGAGCTTCCTATGTGATGTGAAGGACCTCATACCTCGCTGGGTGTCCCAGTGACCCTAGCTTAGGGCTTGCCCAAGAGCAGGGGCCCAAGAAATGTTTGTGGAATGAGTTGAGGTGGCCACAGCCCTCCTTGTCACAAGGAGTGGGTTAAAGTAGTGTGGGAGCAGCTGAAGGTGCAGAAATGGCCCTGAGGGGGACACGTGATTAAGTGAGTGAGTGTTGCCCCCACATTTGCTCTATAGCCTTGGGGGTGTCTGGGGAAGCTGGCCTCATCTTGGCTGCTTCTGTAGTGACACCCACAATCACAGAAGGGGAAGAATGCACTGCTGGGGTTCCCGAGGCCACACATTTTGCATGTTTGGTGTGGGGTGGGGCAGGGGCTCTCTGTCTCATCTTGCCTGCAGGTTAACCCTGACCTGCCTCCTTCCCCAGACAGTGGCCCATAGAACAGCACCTCAGACTACAGTTTTCACTGAGTCTCGTTTCCTCCACTGCCAGGTCTGATCCCAGAAACTAACCCCGGGGAGAGGGACACATTTGTTTGGGATGATGTCAATGCTTCCTGCTTGAGGTGAGGGTATTAAGAGTATAGGACATAGAGTCAAGGACAATTCACACCAGCCTATGGCACCCCAGTTTCCAAAGCCCAGCTCCCTGGCCCTTTGTGGGGGGTCCCATGGGGTGAACGTGACCACAGGGTTAGTTATTCCCAGGTGTGTTGGGGGTGGTGGTGCATACATTGTGGCTCCTGCTTTGGGATTGGCCTACTCCCTGGAGTTCAGGTGAGAAATGAGTCACCTGAGGTTCACCCACAGTGACAACTGAGAGGAAGTGCCAGGGACGGCTCGGCCAAATGGCCAAGAGGCCATCATGTCCGTCCCTTTGGGGCCTGAGTCACAGCTTTCGGGGAAGTGGGCTAACGGGATTCCAGGGCCCCAAGCATCTGACTTGAGTCACAGAAGCAACCAGTGCCCTGGACATGGGCCGTTAAGAGACAAGGTCCCCTGGCAACCTCAGCCACAGGCCATTCCAGCTTGAGTCACTTCCTACCCAAACACTCTGCAAGCTACAGGGCTCTTTCTCTGCTTACCTGGCAGTCAGTGTTAAAGCTATGCCCTAGACAGTCAACAAGTCCCTGCCTGCCCCTCTGCAGGGTGCACCCTCGGCACACATCTGAGCCAGAGGCCTCCCATCCAGTCTCCTGGTGGCACCCCTTAGACCCTAGTAACTGGTTGTTTCCTTCTGGCAGCCCTACCTCCTCTTTGACCCACAGTCTGGGTGGCCCAGTCTCAGCCACCTGGGAGACTGGTCCAACAGCATTCCTCCTCACAGGATAAAACCTGGGGCGACCTGGAGGGAACCCTACACACTACAGCCACCCGTCCTGCCAGTCTCAACCAATACAGCCCTTAGGTCCTTTGAGCCAGCCAGCAGCCTTGTTGGGTGTCCACCCCTACCAGCAATGGTGATTTCCAGACCTCCCCCAGAACTGGGTGGGGACCAGTTCAGGATCTTAATCTTTCTGGTGCTGCTGACTTCTACAGGTGAGCTCCAAGGGCCTGCTGCTTCTCCTCCCCACAGTCACCTCCTCTTTGCCAGCTCAGCTCAGCTCCTTCCCTTGAATTTGTTCTCCTTTTCACTGTCTTTCATCTCCCCATGCCTCTGTCTCTGTTCTCCTTCCTCTGGCATGTGGTCTGACTCCATGTCTTGTGCCTCGGTTTTCCTAGCAGCTATGAGGATTCAGTGCATGTGAGTCCGTGTGGGTCATCATACCTGTCAGTGCCACTTCCCTGTGTCTCCATCTCCTGTTCCCTCTCCATGGTCTCCATGTTGGGTCGCCTTCTGATCTGGAATAGGAGAACAACTGACCGGGTTTTCAGGGAGTTGGGAAGAAAACCTGGGTGCTGTGCATGTGTGTGGTGTGTGTGTGTGTGTGGTGTGTGTATGTGTGTGTGTGTCCCAAGCTCCTCTCTTCCTACTCATAGGATGATGGGACAAAAACTGGTGGCCTGGGAGGTAGTGGTCTGAAGATGTTTGTCCCAAACAGGGTGTGGAGGTACCTGTGGGTGTGTGTGTGTGTGTGTGTGTGTGTGTGTGTGAGGAGAGAGAGAGAGAGAGAGAGAGAGAGAGAGAGAGAGAGAGAGAGAGAGAGAAAGGCGGTGGGGCAGTGAACAGTGCTGGAGGGCCTAGGATGAGTCTGTTCAGGAAGGCGGGGGATTCCCAGGCATGGGGCACAGGGCTCCTTACCACCAGGCCTGACCCTCTTTACTCTCTTGTTCTCAGCTACCTCAGTGCTGTCAACATCCGAGGTGAGTGTGAGCGGTGGGTGGCAGTGGGGCTGTGTTTGGACAGTCTTTGTATCTGACTCTATAGGGTAGGTCAGTGTGGGGACCCCAGTCAGAAGGGAGCATGAGATTGAACAGGAAGGGATGGATACAGACAAGAAGAGCTGGGGCAGGGCTTAGGAAGGCGATGCATCTAGAGGAGGGAGGCTGGGAGGACAGAAGGGTAAAAGGCCAACAGAACTCAAAAAATCAAGGTTAAGGGGAGTGGGAGGGAAGTGCAGATAAAGGAGAGAAGAAGTAAAGGGCCAGTCCAGGATAACTAAAGGGGACTGGAACAGGGACAGGGACAGGGCAGGCAGGCACTCACCCTGCAGCAGTAGACTGTGCTAGGCCTATGTTGGACTGGGCACAGGTCTGAGGGTTTGCAGGGCTTGGAGGCAGTTGACAGGCAAGTCAGAAGACAATTGTGTCTACTGAGATGACAGAAGATGCCATCCCTTGTGCCAGTGTCCCCAGACTGTGGAAAGCCTCAGCAGCTGAACCGGGTCATAGGAGGTGAGGACAGCACGGATGCCCAGTGGCCTTGGATTGTTAGCATCCTCAAGAATGGTTCCCACAACTGCGCAGGTTCCTTGCTCACCAACCGCTGGGTGGTCACAGCCGCACACTGCTTTAGGAGGTATGTGGAATCAGGCTTGCTTTTGACTCTCCAGGACCCAGGCTTTCTGCCTCAGCCTCTGGGCTGTCTAGGCCTCTATTCAGGGATCTTGATGCCATTGTACCAGGGACTCTCCCTCTCTGACATCTTGTTCTCTCTCCTTCCAGCAATATGGACAAGCCATCTCTGTTCTCAGTATTGTTGGGTGCCTGGAAGCTGGGGGAACCAGGCCCAAGATCCCAGAAAGTAGGCATTGCTTGGGTGCTGCCCCACCCCAGGTATTCTCGGAAGGAGGGAACCCATGCAGACATTGCCCTGGTGCGCCTAGAGCATCCCATTCAGTTCTCTGAGCGGATCCTGCCCATCTGCCTACCCGACTCCTCTGTCCACCTCCCTCCCAACACCGACTGCTGGATTGCTGGCTGGGGAAGTATCAAGGATGGAGGTGCGGTTCTCCTTTAACTCCAGAAAGCTCCAGGATAGCTTGGGACAGAGGGCAGATGCCACTCAGATACAGATTCCAGGGATAGGAGAGAGCGGAGAGCATATGTGCAGTATAGAGACAAGAAAAGATGATTTGGGGACTGGAGACATGAACTCACAAGAAGTCAACTGTCAATTTTTGGTCATGTCTAGTTGAGTCTTTGACCGTATTTTAAAGCAACAATAGAGACTTGCAGCAAGGAAAAGGATAAGGAGTAAGAGGAGGGAGGGAGGGAGGGAGGGAGGGAGGGAGTGAAGGAAGGAGAGGAAGGAAGGAAGGAAGGAAGGAAGGAAGGAAGGAAGGGAAGAAAAGCCAGTTATGGTGGGACACACCTTTAGTCACAGCACTCTGTCACAGCACTCAGTGGGTAGATGCAGGCAGAACTCTGTGAGTTACTGTACAGTCAGGATTACATTGAAAGACCTGAAGTGGGGAGGGAGAAAGAGAGAGAGAGAGGAAACACACAGAGAGACCAAAGAGAGACAGAGACAGAGAGACATTTGCAAAGCTACTGACACAAGAATGGGTAGATGTGAAGGGTGGGCTGACAGGATGAAAATGTAGCCAGCACACATGGGAATAGTCACCCCTGGTGGCAACATCTGTGAATAACAAGCAAAATTCCCAGGAGGAAAGGAAGTCTATTACTATAAAGCCCAATTTTCAAACCAAGTCTGGAGGTTTGGAAAATATCATCTACAATCACAAACCAGATGAAATACAGAGGTAGAAGAGAAGCAACAGGAAGGCAGGTGGTAGCCAGATAGACAGAGTCTGGGACAGACAGACAGAACGGGACAGATAGCCTGGGATAGACAGACAGACAGAGCCTGGGATAACAGACAGACAGAGCCTGGGATAGACAGACAGAGTCTGGGATAAGCCCAGACAAACAGAAGTCATCTGTGGAAGACAACACAGTCGAGACCTAGAAGACAGAGTTTGAAGAAGAGACTGAGTATTGACAACAGGGAAGGAACTGGATGAACCTGGGTGGAGAAGAATTGCACAGGCATAGGCAGGTGCTGGAACTCTGCAGGCACTGCCTTTTCTTGGGGTCCTCAGGCTAACCCCAGGGAGGGTGTGTGGCGGATGCAATTCAGAACCTAGGGGATACTAAACACACTGCCCTTGCGGGAAGTCCATCCTGCTGTGTAGCCCTCTGTGGGCATCAGGGAGCTGACTGACGACAGAATCTAGGGCTATGCATCCATGCTTGTGTTCAAGAGGTGGAGAGCCTGGGATTAGAGTCGTGAAGAGCAGATCCACTCACCTTTGAGAAGTGCTACTGGGTGAATAGAGGGGACTAGATGCTGACACAGGGCCTGACTCTCTCCTTTGCTCCCAGTGCCCCTGCCCCACCCTCAGACCCTCCAGAAGCTGAAGGTGCCCATCATTGACTCCAAACTCTGCAAAAGTTTGTACTGGCGGGGAGCGGGTCAGGAAGCCATTACGGAGGACATGCTGTGTGCTGGCTACTTGGAAGGGAAGAAGGATGCTTGTCTGGTGAGTGCCCACCCTTTCGTCCACCCTAGCTGGGAAGCTTACTCTCCATCACCTCTGCCTATGCCTCCTCTCAGAGTCTCCCCAGGGACATCCTCTCTCACTCTCGCTCAGTCTCCGTTAGCCTGTCTGGGCTTTTCTTGTTTATACATGGGTTGTGCATGGAGCATTTCAGCAGGAAAACACAGGTAGGCAGCTGTTATTCTGAGAAGGGCCCAGCAGTTCAGAACCCTGACCTCAAGGACCAGTCCCATGACTGAATGAGGATGGTAGGACGGTGGAGCAGTTAGCCCTGAGGTGGCCAGCACACGGCCTGGCTGCAGTGCCCATGTTGCCAATGGTATAAGGACTTTCCAAACCTGCAAAGCAGAAGTGGCCTCATCTCCTGCTCCTTGTGTTGTGGAGAGGGCATGCCGCCAGAAGTGGTTCTGTTTGGAAAGCCTGTTCTTTTAGGGCCTCCACAGAACGGTTGGCTCAGTACTGCCGCCTGCAAGGGCACATTGTCTGCAGGTGTGGCTTTCCTGACTTCCCTTTCTTCTCTGCAGGGCGACTCTGGGGGTCCCCTGATGTGCCAGGTGGATGACCATTGGCTACTGACTGGCATAATCAGCTGGGGAGAGGGCTGCGCGGAGCGCAACCGGCCGGGTGTGTACACCAGCCTCCTAGCTCACCGCTCCTGGGTGCAAAGGATCGTGCAAGGGGTGCAGCTGCGCGGGCACTTGGTGCACAGTGGGGACACAGGAAGCTCCTAAACTGGGATCTGAAGATGAGCAACCTCCTGCAATTCTCTCTGCTGTAAATAAGTCTTCTACCTCCCGGGGGCGCCTGAGGCCTACGCGGGAGAACAAGGAAGGCCTGGACCCGCCCACAGAGAGGCCCCGCCCCCAATCGAGGACTGTATTTGTGTGTGTGTGCACACACACACACTCGCATGAGTGCAGAATGATTTTTTTTTTACAGTTATTTGTAACCTTGCACACATATTTATTCCAGTTTCAATAAATTATTTGTTCTCAGTTCCTGTTTTTTTCTTTACCTCCGTGTACAGTAAGAACCCAGTTGGAATAAAAATGCTAGGATACTGTTGGTGTGAGGCTGCACATGGACCTGACTACAGCTGCAGCTCGGCTCCCTGGACAGGCCGACCCTTGCTTTTGCTAGCCTTTTCTCTGAGGCAGCAGTAGGTAGGAGGCAGGAGACTTTGGCCTGAGGACATGGCTGTACTCTACTGAGGAAGGCAGGGTTGGGGGTCCCCACCAAAGAAGGGCTGACTAGAGAGGCCTGTGTCTGTGAGAATGGGGGTTGGCTCCTCTTGAGGCCAGATCCATCCCCCTCCCCCGCAATTGAAAGACTCAAAGCGAGTTGCTCTTGAAGCAAATTGTCCAGACCAGCCTCTGCCAGACCTTGTCTGGTTAGGGTGAGCTTCCGGCTACACCCTGCGGGTTGCTGAGTGGTAGGATGCTCTTTACAGAGTCCATAAAATTCCTCTCCACCAAGGAGTGCAAAACATTGAGGTGCAGGCCTGAGCCACCTCTCTTCTTGCCTCGAGCATAGTGACAGCTGGTGAGAGGGTCTGTGGCTTCCAGAATGTCTGGGACCAAAGTCAGCGGCCCTCAGCCCTGCAGCCCAGCCCCCTCCCCAGGCCAGGGCTGTGGACTTTTCCCATCTGCTTGGTGAGGTGGCTGGGCCACTAAAACTGGATGAATGTGCACTTTATAGTGGTTGATAGCTGGAGATCCGCCCAAAACAAAGGCCAGAAAACAGCCAGCTCCAACAGTTAGCTGAGACAATCTTCACTAAACAGTGTCTCCTACCAGGAGTAACAGAGGTGAACATTGTCCAGGTTTGTGTGTTTCATGCTTTGCGGAGAGTCCAATCCTGAACGTTTAATCCCACTCTTCCAACCTACACACGTTAGAGGAGGAACCCAGGGCCTCTTACACATGAGGCAAGTTCACCCGCTGCCACTGAGCTGCACCTGTCCTGTGCTGTTTTGATTTCTTTTATTTTGTTGTTAGAAAGCAATAAATGATGTTTAAAAACAAACAGCCCAAACTGGCCACCTGCTTGTAAGGGATACAGCCTGGGAGCACTCGGTGGCTCAGGTGTCCCAGGTCCCAGCATATGCCTGGCTGAGTTCCCCACAGTCTCTCTGTGTCTACAATTGTCCCTTGCCCCTCCCCCTCTTGTGGTTCTCTCCCAGCTCTCCCTTGCTGGTCCCCTCTCCTTCCCTCAGGAACCTCTCCCTCTCCTGCTGTTCCTGCTCACTCTGACCTCAAGCTCTTACTTGCCCTGTCTTGGTTCTGGCCCTCTTTTTAATTTTATTTTAAGTATATGGGTGCTTTGCCTGCATATATGTGTATACACCATGGGCATGACCAAAGAGACAAGAGAGGCCATAGGCTGCTGTTACAGGCAGTTGTGCACCTCCATGTGGGTGCTAGGAATCGAATCCAGGTCCTCTAGAAGAACAACCAGTGCTCTTAACCACAGAGCCATCTCTCTAGCCCCCTGAGCCTCTATTTTATTCTTCTCTTTCTCCTCTAGTTTCCCCTTCTGTCCTGTTTCTCCCTTTCTCACCTGTACTCTGATCCTGTCCCATCCCATTCCTCCCCATCCCCATGTGTCTGTCTCTCACATCTTTCCGCCAATATCATCCTTACTGAAGGAAGTACCTTCAACAGCTACCTGTGGTCCTCAGTCAGTGGGTTAACAGGCTGGTGGTGTTTGTGTCTGGGAAGTCTCTGTTGGTAACTGAGATTATGGAGGGCTCTGGCAAGCCCTCAAACAGAATTGTAATCTAATAAAGGAAAGAATAGGCCCTCGGGGTTTAGGACGTGGCAGTCACTGAGTGGGGTTTCTGAAGAACTCCTAACGAATGGAAGGTTTACGATAGGGAAGTGAGAAAGGACTCAGACTTACTTCTTAGTTATGCTGGTTTCTTATATTTCTGGCTGGCAAGAGGCTTCATCTAAGCTCAGGTGAAGGACTCCTCTTCCATCTCATCTATCCCAGAATTCCTACGCTTTCAGTTCTGCCTATCATTGGCTCAGCTCCAGTTTCTCAGGCAAGATGGTCAACTGTCAGGACCATGAATTCTCTTTTCTGGAGACACACCCCTTTGGGGGCTGGCACCAGGCTTCAGGCTTTTGCTTCTCCCAGCGTGAGAGTCCCGGGAAATCCCCACTTTGAGGTCCACTGCCTCAGTGTCTGGTAGTCAAAGGGAAGAGGGCAGCTTTCTCTTCAGAGTATTGACACTTTTGCCAAGATGGTGACGGCATAAGGAGTCCTGCGAGTCCAGGGCTCCAGGGGAGCATTGGCCGTGCATAGGGGAGTTGGTGCACTGGGGTTTTCTTGACCCCTCCCCACATGGGGGACTCTCTTGCAAGTCCCAGATCCTACACAGTCCACAGTTCCTGTGGCAGCTCAGAGTGCTAGGTCTATCTTCAGGACTCATAGGACACCTGAGCCTCTGACTCAAAAAGGGAATGGCCTAAACGTGTCCTGCTCTGGATAAGGGGACATAAAAGTTACTGGGGGCTGCAGATAAAGACCTTGGGTTTGGGGGCAGTCTCAGAACCCCTCACTGGCAAACATGTCTTTCCTAGGTACCTTCAGCCTTCCAAAGTACTTGCATAGCCTGACATCCTCTCCAGAGCTGAGTGGAATCTTTTAGACTGTGACAAAAGTTATCACAGCAAGAATACTGCCTCCATCAACCTGAGGTCTGGGTGCTCCCAGCCTGCTCCTGGGTGTTCCCCTCCCAGTCTGTGCTCCCAACCCACTCTGCTCCTGGCTCTTTCCTTGAATTTTGAACTCTTGAATGTGGGGCAAGTGGACCATGCCACCAGATGGAAGAACCTTAGCTGCTTGCATTCTAACGCTAAGTGGGTCCCTCCAAATTGTTTGCATGGAGGGCCTGCTGCACATAGCTTCTGGGAACCTGCCCCCAGTCAATTCTGATTGGTAAATAAAGATGCCAGCAGCCAATAGCTGGGGAGGAGAGACATAGGCAAAGTTTAGGGTTCCAGGCTGGGGAACATGAGGAGGAGAAGGAGGAGACATGGAGGCCACCATGAAAGGTAACGTGCAAGAGGGAGAAGCAGAGCCACCATGTAAAGGGCAAGAGACACTCGACCCAGAGTGCTCCTCAACTGCATCAAGAGCAGCCAAGATGGAACACAGAAATTAGTAAGTGGTAACTTGGAGTTCTGGGTGGGAAGTGGATTCTAACAGCAGGGAAGTTAGGCCCAGCTACTGTGCTGCTTAAGGAATATTAAAATATAAGGCTGTGTGTGTGTCTTTCACCCAGGAACATAAACCACTGAGGTGGGCAGTAACCCTGTACCTAGATTTATTAGAAATATCATTGCTACAAAGAACTGGTAAGGTTGAACAGGCTCAAACCCTGGGGAATCGAGGAATACAGAATGGCAGGCGTGGAGCCAGCTCCCTGCCCGTCATGTAGGGACAGCACCTGAAGTCCTTCCCCATGTAAAAAGAGCATCCCTAACACCTCAGGCTGAGCCAACAGGAAGCATCTACCCCTGAATCCCACCCTATTCACAAAATGTCCCTATCCAGATGGAATAAAGTGCAGGAGTTATTTCACCGAGAATCATCTAAGAGTAGCCGTTTTGTTGAGCTGTAACACTCTGGAGAAGAGTTTTCTTTCTCAAGTACACTGGTCTCACCGAAGCTGGCCACCTCTGCTGCTGCTGGTATTGGCGCTGCTAAGGTAGAGGTAAGAAACCCCGGCTACCTGCTCTGCATGCTCTTGTTGGACTCTAAAGATCTAAAACCAAGGGACACGCTCCCCCAGAGACACTCA
The DNA here is from genome assembly GCA_021653895.1 of Mastomys natalensis. NCBI lineage: Eukaryota > Metazoa > Chordata > Mammalia > Rodentia > Muridae > Mastomys > Mastomys natalensis. The sequence continues at coordinate 147,790 of JAJTUV010000668.1, forward strand.
CGGATGGGAGTTGCTGCAATAGCATGAGGTTTATTAATAAATTGATTAAAAAAAAAAAAAAAAGACCAGTGCACTGTGGTTCTCTTGCATACAAGCAAAAAGAACCCGGAGCCAAAATTGGGGGCAGAATTTATACCATATTCACAAGACTCATAAGGGCAGTTTTACCTCTTAATCAATAACCACAAAGGCTGACTTCAACAGCAGTTCCCATGCTCAGTCTCCGTTCCCAGGCCCAGTTGCTAAGTAAGTCAAATTTGCACCTTATCTTTTACAACTTAAGTGACTTCTGTTTACCCAGGTTGTTCATCTCCCTTATCTTGGGCCTTTTCCTCTGGAATGTTTGTTTGAGCCTTTGCAATGTGCTCTTCCCAGGATGTGCCTTGGGGGCAGCTAATATTTGACTCAAACTTAAGGATCTTTTAATTTTAAGTTCAAGCTGAGACCTGAAGTTACATTCTTACATTCAAATTACATTCTTACACTCTTCCCTTCAGAGAGCTGAAACACTTGGGCAGTTCAGGCCAGACCAGAGCCCTGTGGAACCTTTCATTCTGACAGGACCAGAGATCCTCAGAATTTATCCATCTGGTTCCTTGGAGAACGACACCTGGAGATCCCCATCACGGACTGTGTTCTGCCTCCCCTGAATGGCCAGAACATGCCCAGCATCGAGGCAGACAGGTTGAAGAAACCTTTCCTCAAACCAGTGCAGTTTTGGTTTCAGGGTTCAAGGCAGATGCATCCTGGATAAGTTCTCCACGATTTATCTCAGCATCCCTCTCAGGCCCAGTAAGAAAATGTTACAGTCTAGGTCATGATCAGGTTTATTTTCTCAGCCAGTTAAAGGCTTAAGAGGCACAAAAAATCTGGAGCACAACAGGTATCAGCAAAGAAATTTTGGGTACAGCAAACAGGAGCAGAGAGAATCACTGACTGAAGATTCTGGGGAGAAATACAGGCATGCCACAGACACACACAGGGAAATAGACCCTTAGCAAGAGCAGAGCAGGGAACTTGAAAGTGAAAAACATCCAGCTCCTCTCATAGTCTGAGGTTTTAATGTCTCCCTCCCCTAATTCAAGTTTGCTCAGCTTTAAGAAAGGCAGGATGGCTGACTGACTTACAACTGTTGTATAACTTGTCCTGACCTAGCCCTTGAGCAGGGTGGGCCAGTCCATCAGCAGTGGGCCTATTGCTGAGAGCCAAAAGCCTACAAGGCTTGTGTTCAAGCTGCCAGGCCTTTGTCAGCTCAGGAGGTCAAAGAAGAAGTTGACCACCCTGAAGTTCACTATCTTTATTGCCCAGCCAGGACCCTCTCCCTGTCTGTCTGTATACCAGGGTGTCTGTCTGTCTCCTAGTCTCTCCTCCACTCCGCACACAGAACAAGGATTTTAAAACACACACTTAGCCACAGGGCTTCTCCACTGGCTGCCAACACCTCTCCCTATCCTCCTCCCTTGCTTCTTCCAAACACTACAATTTCTCAAGTTTCTCTCCTGGTTACTAAGTCTCATTTTCCATGAGACTGTTGATGAATGAGATGAGTAGTTTCTTAGTAAGCCATTGTCTCTGATAGAAGGGACACGCTCAGCTGGAGACATCCATTACCACCAGCTTACCTTTAGTCATAGATACAGATGCAATGCATGTCAGCAATCATCTGATGATCATGAGACATCTGTGATAGTTAATCTCAACTGTGAGTTTGATTCGATCCAGAACCACCTGGGAGATGGACTCTGAGCATGTCTCCAGGGGATTATCTTGGGTTAATTGAGATGGAAGCCCTGCCTGTTGTGGGTGGCACCATTCCCTTGGCTGTGCTCCTGGAGAGTATAAATAGAGCAAATGAACTGAGTACTTATCATGTATTGCTTTGTGCTTCTTTACGATGTGAGCAGCTGCTTCAAGCACTCTCCCCAACTCCACCAAGATGGATTTTGTAACCTCAAACCAGGAGGGAAAATACTCCCTTTCTCCCTTGAATTTCTTAGGTCATATAATTTGCCACAAAGAAAAATGTGACTAAAGAAGAATGTGACTAAAATAATAACCCAATGGCTGCAAACGAAGATTCCAAAGTCGTGGATGAGAAGACGCAGTTGGGTGCAGCTGGCACCTGAGGGAGCTCCCTTCTGTCTGGCTTCCTTTTCTCACCCTATCCCCAGTGGTTGGTTAAGGGGAAGGCGAGAGCGATCAGCCAGAGGAAGGAGAGTCTAGAGCAGAGCAAGAAAGCAGTAGACTGAACATGGCCAGCAGACTGGTCTGGTGGGCAGGACAGAAGCAGGAGTAGAGCAGGGAGATAGAGAGGAGAGAGGGAGAGAGACAGGAGAGAGAGAGAGAGAGAGAGAGAGAGAGAGAGAGAGAGAGAGAGAGAGAGAGAGCATTGCCAACATAGCAGGGTTATAAGAAGGATGAGTAGCTGGGGAAGGAAAGTGGGGGGGGGAGGGGGGGTAAGGGGTAAGGAGGAGGGGTGAGAAGGGCTGGGTGCTAGCCTGGACTCTGAACCTTGTATCATGCACTTGTGACACTGAGGGAGCCTGGAGGCCAGCGTGTGCTTTGGTATGCTAATAGGCCCCATGGAGTATGGGGGAATTCGAGGGTGGGGAGGTTGGAGTGGGGGAGGTATGTGGGGGCACATCCTCATAGAAGCAGGAGGAGGGGGAATGGGATAGGGGGTTCCTAGGTGTGGGGGGGAATAGGGTAAGGGGATAACATCTGAAATGTAAATAAAATATCCAATAAAAAAATAAAATAAAAATAGGCACCAGAGAGAGCCACTTGTCCCTTCTGCCATCCATAAGGGAAATGACTCCTTTTGATAGAGGGGGCCAGCTTCACAAGTTCTCAAAGCTGGCTTTTGTCTAACACCCAGAATTTGTGGAAACAAGAGTTTCCTGATAGTTTGTTGTATTCTTCTTCTATATATATAATCAGTGTGTTCCTAATGACATATTTGCTTCGAATATTTCATCTCACAATAGTTTTGAACTTGCAGGAAGATTTTAAGTGTTAGGAAGCTCCATCAAACGGGCCTTACAAGTCACAGAGGTCTACTTGTCATGGAAGAGCTACAGTTAGATGTCATACCCATAATCAAGTCGCAGTAAATAACCCAGATGATGAAGAATTGGGCTCCAGCCTGCTCACTAGAATTTTAGACTCTCAAATCATCCTTGTTGTTTTCAGGTGTCATTGGTTTTCATTTCATACTAATTCAAGAGACTGTCTTTGCTTTTTCTCTCTTTCTATAGATATCCCAGTACACAGAGCACCATGGGAAAGAGTCTCTCAGCTCTCCCAGCTGTACTTGGGGAGTTTTGTATCTTCAAGTCCCCGAACTGCTGTTTACAGGCTTGGCTGGGCTGTGTGGGCTCCACATGTTGGTGGAAGAATGGCCTTGTCGCTCTTTGACCCTTGTGTTCATGGGTTATACATCCAGGGGACCAAGGACTGGTTCCTGTGAGTGTCTGCAAATAGCCATAGATAGCACAAGGTAGACAAGAGCATCCAGGACACAATCGCCTCCACCCATGAGGAAGCTGCACTGGCTGTTGTGTTTTATAAAAAAGAAAAAAAAGCCAAGGATATGTTTGGAGGAGGTGCTGTACGGTGGAGGAGAGGGGGAGGGGTGCCTCTGCGGGCGTGTGCTGAAGCATCCCTTCCCCTGAGGGACCAGCCATACCATCTATAGTATAGAACAGAGTTTATTTAGGGCATGGGGAGGGGAGTTGAGGGGGTAGAGACAGAGAAAGGTGGAAAGAGAGAGAGAGAGAGACAGAGACAGAGAGTAAAGGAGTAGAGGCCAGATCTGAACATATGGAGAGAGTCAGAGGGGGTAGGGGAATGGGGAGAGAAGGGACAGAGAGGGAAGAGAGGAAGAAGAGAAAGAGAGTGAGCAGGTGTGAGTCAGGCACACCTGGCCGTTGCCAGGTAATGGTGGGCAGAACCTAGAAGAAATGCCAACACTGGCCTTCAAAGGACAAAGTTCCCCCTTCTGGTCATTCCTCTTCATTCTAGTCTCTAGTGGCAGAGCCCCGCTCAGCCCTTGGGCTTTTGTCCTGCTTCACTGATTTATATTCAGTTCTTGGGTGGAGCCATTTGGTTTCACAGCATTGTATACTGTCCACAGATAGGTGACTCCAAAAGGAATGCTTTCCCTGTGTCCATCAGCCACTCAACCCCTCCATGCAGATGACAAACAACCTCAACCCTAACCCAATCTGACCCAAACCCTACCATCCCTCCCAAGCCGGGCCCACCCCATCTTAGCAAAAGTAAGAGTCCATCTTTGCAACGGCTCCTTGTTGGATGTGTAGTGACTGGGACTCTTACACCGATGATGGATGTCTGATCTTCCCTGTCTGCTTGCCCGGAGTTTGAGTCAGCCAGGAGGCTGGTAAAGCATACCCTTGGATGAGATCACTTACAGAGAGGATTAACTAAGAGGAGAAGACAGCCCGAGTGTGTGCAGCATCGCCCATGGACTGGGGGAGCCTGCAGGGAATAACCAGGGAAGAGGAGGGAGGGCCAGCATTCCTTCTTGGTTCATGATCAGCAATGAAGTGAACTGCTCTACCCCGTCACACACTTCCACAGACATTGAGATGTCGAAAGAACTCCATTTTATGCTAGGCATCCAAAGAAGACAATTTCCCAGCAACCCTAACTCAGCGACCCTGACCCAGAAATGTACAGCCCTGACCACCTACTTGTTACGTTGTGACTAACGACCTTTCGGCTTCCGTAACCTGCGTGTACATGCATTCCAGGATTACTTTGTGGTTGCCTTGACTATCTAATCTAGGCAGAATAAAACAGCTCTTGGCTTGCTTGTGCAGACGCTCAAGGTCTCCTTGTGGTTTTTGCCTTTAAAAGTCCTTCCCTTGAGCTAGCCTCACCCATCCAGGGAGAGCTGGTCCCATCCCTCCCCAGTCACTGCTGGCTTCCTTAGGTGATGGCTTCTGGTGTTGATGCAGGCAGAGAGAAACTCATCCTCCCTTGGGGGTGAGAGTATGCTGGCTAGACACTAGGAATTTGACTATGCTCCAGTAAGTCTATAGGCAACACAAGATGAGCTTGGTTTTTCCTGTTTTTTTTTTTTTTTTGGGGGGGGGAGAAGGTCACAAAGAAGGGGGGCAGACATCAAAGACTTGATCAGGGTGCATGATATGAGATTCCCAAATAATCATTTTTACTTTCCCTCACCCTGTTTTGTAAGGCAATTTCAAGCTTGGCCCAGAGATTCTTGCCCTGCTGGCATCTAATTAATAAACCTTTTTAAAAAAGAATTATTTACTTGTTTTATGTATATGAGTACACTGTTGCTGTCTTCAGACACACCAGAAGAGGACATCGGATCACACTACAGATGGTTGTGAGCCACCATGTGGTTGCTGGGAATTGAACTCAGGACCTCTGGAAGGGCAGCCAGTGCTCTTAGCTGCTGAGCCATCTCTCTAGCTCTGTTTAATTTTGGCTTTTAATTATAATTAGATTGAGTCTATGGTCCTTTCCCAGGGGTCAGGAACTCGGTAGCACCATGATGCTAGGCTCACATATAAAGTTGAATGACCATGGTTCAAACTCTTTGAAACCAAGAGACTAAAATAAATTCTTCCTCTTTTAACTTGTCAACAGGCATTTTTGTCCCAGTGACACAAAGGTAACACACAGTGAGAGCCAAGAGCCCCTCGGGCTTTTTCAGGTCCTTTAAAGTTTTACCTGCTGTGACCACTCCAAGATTTAGCCATGAGAAAAGAAAAGAGATTCATACAAAAAGCCGTAGGCCAATATTTATGGCAACTTTATTTATAATTAACAAAAAACTTGAAACACCCCAAAGGTCTTTTAACTATTGAATGAACAAATAATCACCTAGAATTCTACTCAAAAAAAGGTGGGGGTGGTGATGAGGGAAGTGTCGTGTTAGTCTGAGGTGAACTGACCAGAGATGGCAGCAGGAAGCGGGGGCAGAGGGAAGTGTGACCTGCATCAGAGATGGTGCTCGCCAGCTTCCTCAAGCGGAAGAAGCCACAGCCCTGTCGGGAGATACGCCTCTACCCCCTTATTCGTTTGAATTGCTCACTCTTTGATTATCAGTGGGCAGAAGAGTCCAGGACAAATGCTTGTGAAAGTAAATCTGAAATTATCAAAAAGGATCATGTGCCGGCTGCAGCAAAGGCAGTTCTGAAGAGGAACAGAGGTTAAGAGTCAACAGGTGCTTAAGAATTATGTGATGTGTTTACTGAAGTCCTAACAGACCATAAAAACGCTGTATACATCTGTTTATATTGTGGATTAGTAAAACATTGACGATTGAAGGAAAAGGAAGAAAGAAAGAAGAGGAACCAGCAGCATCAAGGCAAATGATGTCACTGTCCTCCTGAAACCCTGTGGTGACTTCTCGCCCAACTCAGAGGCACTGACATCCTGTAAGGCTTCTTCCTGACTCCTGATCACCTCACTACAGCCCGAGGCTGCCTACCTGCCTATCTTCTGGAACACAACAGGCAAGCCTTTGCCCTGACCTTTGCCCTTGCAGCTCCTTCCTCCCTCCATGATCTGCGGTCCACTTCCTCCTGACCTCTGACCACAGGTCACTGTCTCTTTATAGCAGTGTGGCCCCCCAGCCCTCTACCTCACTTCTTCTGTGCTTTCTGTTTCTCTCAGAGCATTTATTACTGTTTAATATGGTCTAGACTTCTTGTTTGTTGTTGTTGCTGTTGGCGGGGGTGACTTGTGTGTTTGCTTTGTTGTAAGATAGAGTTTTACTATGTAACCTTGGCTGTCTGGGAACTCAGAATAAACTGCTTGCTTCTGCCTTCCCAGTATTAGGATTGAAGGGCATTCCTGGCCTCTTTAGTTGGTTTTTTTTTTTTTTTTTTTTTTAACTTCACAATCATTTGTTTATTTTGTGTGCTGGGGTAGTGATTCATGAGTCAGATATATGAAGTCAGATCACAATTGGAATCCATTCTTTCTTGTGGCTCCAGTGATCTGACTCAGTTTTCTAGCTTGGCAGCAAGCACCCTTACCTGCTGCGGAGCCATGACCAGCCCTGATTATCTTTCTTAAGAAATCCCCTCTTCTCCTTTCCTTCACCATCGTGAGCCTACACCTGATTTGTCTCCTCGCCATGTCTTCTCACAAGACTTTCAGAATCGATTCCTGGCCAAGGAACAAAAGCAAAATCACCCTACTCCTCAACGGATTCTGATGAAAACTAGTAACAAAATCAGGTACAACTGTAGGAGAAGACACCGTAGGAGCACAGCTGAGTCTGTAAGGATTCTCATAATGGCAAGAGTGAGGGTTTATAGGAACCACGGTCATCTATCAATCCTACTGGATGGAGCTCAACATTTTGAACTTGGAGACTTGCTCATGTCTAAATTGAGGGTGTGGTTTGTCCAGTAATAAAATGTAGAACCTTTAAAAGAAAGAATCCTAGTTTATTGGGGTTCAATCTTTATTGTTTGGCGAACCATGCGGATCGCTCTGTTGTCTTTTCTCATTTCTCATTTGAACCTCACATTCTCTCATTAGCAGAAATCTATTTTCTATCCAGACCTTGCCTTGTCTGGGGATTAACTGCTCTAGCGGTTGACCGGGTCCAGAGACCTAGCAAGAACTGGATTCCCTGCGATAACTGTGTTCCCATGTTCCCATGTTCCGTGTTCCCATGGAAACCCATCTGCATCCGTTACTTTTCTTGTCACCATGATGAAACTTAGCAGAAACACCTTAGAGGAGGACGACAGAAACATTTTGGTTCACAGTTTTCAAGTTTCATGGTGGCAGGAGCATGTGACTGACGTTTCTTGTGGTCATGACAAACATGCTGAACATGACAGAGAAGAGCCAAAGATCATGCACCCCCCAAAGGACCCACCCCCAGTGACCTACTTCCTGCAGCTAAGCCTCGCCTCCTGAAGATTCTAAAACCGGGCTGCAGAGACGCCTCATCTACGGTCAAACATGAGGACATGAGAAGTTAGATCCCTGGGCCCCATGCATTAGAAGGAAAGACGGAACTGACACACAGGACATTCTCTGTCCTCCGCTTGTACACTGTGATACACACACACATGTACACACACGTGTACACACACATGTACATATGTACACACATGTACACACAAATAGCCAGTGAAACACAAGCCTCTGAGTGCATTTCACACTCAGTCCACAAAGGTATTCTTTCAGCAGTTCAGGTCCATTTGTTTGGTCAACATTTGGTCTCAGTATGCTGGCAACAGAAACAAAACAGAACAAAACAAAATACCCCATCCTGTAAAAGGACCCCCAGAAACACATCAACTCAGGTGTTAGTTACCAAGGGAAAAATTAACCAGAAAACCCATTAGCTTTGCTTGCCCTTCATCCACCTTAAAAAAAAAAAAAAAAAAAATCCTTCCTATTCTAAGCCAGGTACAATGCCCTTAACCTCTGAACTCAGGCAGGATGTGGGGGCCAGCCTTAGCCTCACAAGTTTGAGGCTACCCTGGGTTACTTGAGTCCCTGTCTCAAACTTTACTTTTAAAAAAAGTGACTGATTTTGAAAGTCACACATCTTCCCACTAGATTTGCTGTGGAGACCTCCTGTGGTGGGTGGGTTGTGGTGAAAGTTGCCTTGGTTCCCTCTCATGGAGCTGAAGGCCCTGACTTCACTTTGGTCTTCAGAGGTCTAATGGGTGACATCTTTGCCTCCACACTGTGTCTGTCCCCTTCCCAGCCTTTGGAACTGTACATGGATATGTGGATGGGTCACTGGAGGAATGTTTTCTCCAAGACTATGACACATGGTAAACTTGGCCTGCTGCATGTTGGAGCTATCGAGCTTCTTCTGCCCCGCCCTGTGCGCAATCCTTCAGCTGTTCTCACGTGTCATCAGGCCCAGAGCAAACCACAGGGCCAGGATGTTTGTACAGGACACTGGCATCTGCAGCTAGGGGAGCTCGGCAGCTTCTAGGGCGAGCCGCCCATCAGTCCAATTGACAGGTGTCTCACAAAAAAGAGAAATATCTTTTGACACTGTGCCTCGGCTAGCAGAAAATCACAAGAAGCTACCCTTCCCTCAAAAATCAATAAAAGCCCCCGCCCCTCTCTTTGCTCAAAGCAGCACCTCAGCCCCAGACCACCTGGATGCTGATGTCTTCTGACTAGATGCTGTTCCAGTCTTCCTTTGTTCAACTCATTCATGGCTAAACTGCCTCAGAGTCCCTCCTGAGGGGTTGACTTAATTTATATTTTTATCATTTCATATTATTTATTTTATTATTTTATACATTATTATTGATTTATTATTAGTAGCTCCTCCTCCTTCTTCTTAATTGGTTTAAACTTAAAAACTGTTGAAACAAAAAGAACATAACTTGGAGTCTGAAGAGCAGCAGCCTGGAAGCCGTGGGTGGGGCAGCGTGAGCCTTAGTGTTCCCGGGAGGTAGGGAAGCGGTGAGCTCACAGGCTGTTGACTGCCGGGAAGGAAGTCTCTACTTGCAAACTTAGTGGGAGCTGGCTTTGTCAAGAAGCTGGCCACTCTATCTTACTCCAGTTGCGAAAGGAACACCTGGCCATTTCTTGTGCTTACTTGTATCGCCCTTTAACTGGGTGACTCAGAGACTGGGTATCTCCACTCTGAAGTCTATTGTTTTGGTTTAAGTCACACTTTATTTATTATTTGGATGGGCCTTAGATTCTCTGTGTAACAAATGGTATTAAACTGCTAATCCTCCTGCCGCTTACACTCAGAGGCGGAGGTCACAGGCCTGTACCACCACAACCAGTTTACGTGGCACAGAATTCAAACCCAGGTCGTCCTGTGTGCTAGACAATCAGTCTACAAATGGAGCTACATCCCCCAGCCCTGCCTTACTCTGGATTTTAGAGAGTTTGTTTTTTCTTTCTTCTTTTTTTTTTTTTGGTTTTTTTGAGACAGGGTTTCTCTGTGTAGCCCTGGCTGTCTTGGAACTCACTCTGTAGACCAGGCTGGCCTTGAACTCAGAAATCCGCCTGCCTCTGCCTCCCAAGTGCTGGGATTAAAGGCGTGCGTCACCACCGCCCGGCCTTTTTTTCATTTTTATCTGTCAATGGATGAGCAGGATGAAAAGATCCATAGCTTTTATTGTTGCTGTTTTGTTTTTTAAAGAGGAAGAAGGCACGCATTCGCACAGGTGAAGCAGGCTCTCTCACTAAACCCAGAGCTAGGCTGGCAGCAAGCTCTAAAGATCTTTTTCCTCTGTTCCCCACACGACAGTTTTAAAGGCATGTATGACCATGGCTGGCTCGTGTGTGTGTGTGTGTGTGTGTGTGGTGTGTTGTGTGTTGGTGGTGAGAGAGAGAGAGAGCTGAAAATTTGTGTGTTGTGAGGGGGGCACATGTGTGCCGTCATGGTACTCCAGTTGAGGTCAGAAGTCAAACTTTGTGGGTTGGTTCTTGCCAGTCCTTGTTTGAGATAATCTCTTCTCACTGGGTAAGCCAAGTTTCAGGTCTTTATGCTTCCAGTCTCCCAGTAGGGGCACACTGTGATTGTAGACATTTGCATGCTCCTCATGTTTGTATAGCAAACACTGTTGCCGTCTGAGAGCAGCGTGTTTTAACCATATACCCTTCTAGCAGTATGCTCTACCTGCATAGGCTGACTGCAATAACACCAACTCCAGGAAGCCCTCAATTTAGAACTTGAGTGTGTGTTATTTGGGTTCCCAAAATTGCGCCAGAATCTGCATGTAAGACACTTGCTGAGGGTCCCTGCCCCCATTGGCTTTGATTGGTAAAGTTGCCCGCGTCCAATGGCTAGGCGGGAGACAGAGGCGGGACTTTAGAGCAAGGGAACCAAGAGAGAAAGGATGGAGAACCACCATGATGTGAAAGAAGGTTCAGGCTTGAGAGGTGCAGAAAAGCAGAGCACAGCTGGGCAGTGGTGGCGCACGCCTTTAATCCCAGCACTTGGGAGGCAGAGGCAGGCAGATTTCTGAGTTCGAGGCCAGCCTGGTCCACAGAGTGAGTTCCAGGACAGCCAGGGCTACAAAGAGAAACCCTGTCTCAAAAAAATTTAAAAAAAAAAAAAGAAAGAAAGAAAAGCAGAGCACAGCAATCATGTAAGAGCTGGGAAGGAGCAGCTCCGATTGGGTTTAGAACAGCAGAGATGGAATATAGATTTTAGTAGGTAATAACTCAGGAGTATCGAAGGGGAGGTGTTAGCCACATGGACATTTTGGAGTGGTCTAACCATTGGGCTGTTTAAGGCATATTAAAATCTAAGGCTGTGCGTGTGTGTGTGTGTGTGTGTGTGTGTGTGTCTTTCGATCTGGAACTCAGAACTTTGGGGTGGGCAGCAAGGAATGCACCACTGTTGCCAATTGATCTGAGAGGTTAATTGGCAACTGCAACAAGACTCTGTTTCAAAAAACAAAACAAAACAAAAACACAAAAGAAAAAACAATAAACAAGCAAAAAGCAAAGCAAAACACCTCCTTGTAAAATCTGTAAAGCTAGGTAGGTTCTATAGGTTGACTGAGAAAAACAAATTGATGATAAGAATCTAGGGGATGATCCAGGGCCAGAAAGGTCTCTAGTCACACAGATAGAACAAAGGTCACCAGAAAGAACACACGTCCACTCAGCTGTCAGGATATAGGAGGCTTTTCATTCCTTCCCTGAAAACACCAACCCTGTGAATGTAACAGCTGGGCTCCCCTACTGCTGATCTGTGAGCACAGGCCTCCATCTTTCCCCACTTGAGTTGATTTGCTCTGGCATTTTATCAATGACGGATGAGGTTATCAGTAGAGCTGACGAGAGTAGTTGCGAATATCAAGGAATCCATTAGATTGCAACATGTCCATGCACCTCATTCACTTGATGGAATTCTTCTACAAGGAGACAGCTTTCTTTACTATTTGGCTATCCTCAACATAATGAATTATTTTCCTAATAAGGTTAAAAAAAGACAAATCTTTTTGTAGTATCATTGGGAACTCATTGTTCCGTATTTATCTGATATATTTGACCACTTGACAATGTTGTCCTGTACCCCTAGAGGGGAACATTCATGTCACACAGTGAGTGCCTGGCGCTTAGAGGTGAGGACTTACTAACCATGTAGCAAAGTGGGACACAGCTCTGTACTTCAAACCCAGGTGTGCCTAGCAGGGGCCTTAGGTCACGGAAACCTGGTTACATGGACAATTAAATTTTTTTTTTTTTTTTTTTTTTTTTTTGGTTTTTCGAGACAGGGTTTCTCTGTATAGCCCTGCTGTCCTGGAACTCACTCTGTAGACCAGGCTGGCCTCGAACTCAGAAATCCACCTGCCTCTGCCTCCCAAGTGCTGGGATTAAAGGCTGTGCGCCACCACGCCCGGCTGACTATTAAAATTTTATGCAAAGAATTATCAGCTTGGTCTAAAGTTAAGCAGATACCTGAAAAAGCAAAAGATTTTAAATGTTTAAGAAGTTAACTACAACTAAGAGAATAGTGAAGCCAGGAACTGTTGACATTTAGAGATGCAAAACGGCCCATGGAGCAGAAGTCTGAGGTCTGAGAAGCCAGGGAACATGGAGAGGAATCCAGAAGCCTGTGGTACTGGATGCCTGTTCCTGTATCAGAGATGAGGCAGGGCCAAGTTTGCCCTAGAAATTCTGAGAAAACAGAAGCCAGGAGGCTCCATGGCCACTAAGAATCAGTGGCCAGCCCTGTAGAAGGGGCAGTCCAGCTGTCAGAGGGAAGACACACTTCAGAGAGTTTGAAGTTGAACCCACTGAGGGGTTCCTTGGAGTCCTGGCTTGAGACTTGAGAAGCAGCAAGGGCCCAGCTGTGTCCTCAGCAGGGCTGGAGGCTGACCCGAGTCTGTCTTTTGTCCCTTGCATGGTAGAGGGAAATTTGAAGTTGTCATAGTGACAGAAGGAAATATCTTCCTGAAAAAACATTGAGTATTTCTGAGTTGATACTTCCTGGACTGGAGGGCAAACCCTGGCTACATTTGTTTCCACAGTGACCAACAGGACTCCATGGGCTCCTAGTTCTTAAAATAGGGTTGGCCAAGGGAGGGCCATGAGCCACAGTGTTGAGAAGGGAGCCTGGACTTAGGTGTTCCTCTCTCATCTCTGAGTTTGATGTGGGGCCAGGGAGGGCAAGGATCTTCTGGCTTCCCTCAGTTAGCCCTGGGTCTCCTGACATAGTGGGTAAAGCAACAAGGGTCCCCACCTTCCTGAAGAATGCATGAAACTTCCCTGTACTAACCCCACAGGTGAACTGACAGACAACTCCTATCATCTCTGGCTCCTGATGGGCCATGAGTTCCCTGGCCTTCACTAAACCACATCCCTGGAACTGCAGATCGGGAGCCTGACTGGGGCGGGTCCTGCCAGGTTCCAGTTTGATTGCCACTAAACTCTGAAATGCAACCCTCCCCTAGACGCTTCAAGGACTCTGACCCCATTGTGCTGTGGACCGGAGAGGAGCCATGGAGTCCTGGACAAGGTGCATCTTTCTTCTCTTGCTGCAGATCCTGACAGGTAAGGAGTGTTGGTTCTTCATTCTTCCCAATTCCTTCCTCCCATAATGGCCTCCGCACCCTTCCTCCATCTTCTTGCTTCGTTAGGAACCCTTGGCCACTCTCCCTAGACAACCAGGAGGGCTGAGAGTAGAAGGCCAAACCCCTTGTGTGCATTGATCCTGAGGAAGACAAGAGGGGAAAGGGCAAAGAGAGGATAATTGTTCTTTCTGAGTAGGGCACTGCTCCTGAGTCAGGTCTCATGGGGATAATAACTTCGTGAGGGAAATACTCATCCCAGGCTCTTTCTCTTGTTTTTATTTTTTAATTCTATGAGAATTAATGTGTATACAATCTATTTTGATCATATCCATCTCCTGCCTTCTCTCTCCACCTCCCCCGAGACACCCCAGCACGTAACTCTATCAACATCGTCATCATTGCTCCTTTCTCTCCTCTTCTTCTGCTGCAACTCAGAGCCCAGCCACTGCTGTCCACAGGCACATGGGTGTGAACCACCCAGTGGAGCGTGGACAACCCACTGGTGGCCAGACCTCAAAGAAAAATTACTCTCAATCACTTACCAGCCATCAACTGCCAATAGCTCCTCCTCGGGAGCCACTCCCCACCCACAGTGGCGAGTTGACGGCCAGACTTTGCGCAGGTCTTAGGCAGACTTCTACAGCAGCTGTGAGTAGCTACATGGATGCACCCACAGAGTCATGTCCGGAAGACAGCATTTCTCCCCCTCCTCCGGCGAGCATTCTTTCTGCCTCCTCTTCTGTGATGCTCTGGAGTCTGGGAGGGTGTTGATGTAGATATGAATTGCCCCAGTTAGGGCTGAGCACTCGGTTGCTTATTCTTAGTGTTTTGGACAGTTGTGAGTGTCTGCATTAACCAGAGCCCATTGAGAAACCTTCTCTTGTTTTTCAGGGGGACGTGGAGATATATTGCCTTCAGGTAATGAATGGCCCAGAGTTTCCCAGGGAAAAGTCCAGGGCAGGGGATGAAAAGAGTTGTTGGAAATGGTGGGACGCAAGAGGGACTGGCTTTCTGAGAAGGTCCCTCTGCAGTGTGTGGCCACTCCCGAGATTCTGGGAAGATCGTGGGTGGCCAAGACGCTCTGGAAGGACAATGGCCTTGGCAAGTCAGTCTGTGGACAGCCGAGGATGGCCATGTCTGCGGGGGCTCCCTCATCCACAAGGTGTGGGTGCTCACGGCTGCCCACTGCTTCCGCAGGTTAGTGAGGCAGAGTGGAGGCTGGCTGCTGTTCTCCTTACTCTGCCGCTCTTCAGCAGATGCCTCACAGGCTGGGCCTGTCTCTTCCTAGGTCTCTGAACCCTGGCTTCTTCCACGTGAAGGTTGGAGGACTAACACTTTCCCTTCTGGAACCCCACTCAACCTTAGTGGCCGTGAGGAGCATCTTTGTGTATCCCACCTACCGCTGGGAAGATGCGTCTAGCGGAGACATTGCCCTGGTGCAGCTGGACACTCCTCTGCAGTCCTCCCAGTTCACTCCTGTCTGCCTCCCAGCAGCCAAGGCTCCTCTTACCCTGGGGCTGTCTGCTGGGTAACAGGCTGGGGGGCCACCCAGGAAAGAGGTAAGGGACTATATCTAGACCCAGTCACTACTCCTACCCAGGGGAAGACCTGTCTAAGGGATGTGCTGCCAAATTATGGCTTCATCTTAGCCAAGGTGCTCACTCATGGTGGGTTTGGGGAACCCCACCCAGTGTCCAAGTTTCTGCCCATTGTACAAATGGGTAAGCTGAGGCTTAGCAGCCATGAGATTCTGGAAGCTCACAGGGGCAGACAGGACTGGAACCCTGGTCCCTGACTCTGTTTTCTGGTTTGAGGACATGGGAGGGACTAGAGAACAGAGAGAAGGCAGGAGGCCCAGGCTGTCTGCTTGCTGGGCAGGGATCCACAGGTTTGTACTCAGGCCAGGCCTTTCTCTGGTCCAGACCTGGCGAGTGTCCTCCAGGAGTTAGCTGTGCCTCTCTTGACTCAGAGGAGTGTGAAAAGATGTACCACATCCAGGGGACCAGCCTGTCAGGGAAGCCAGTCATCCAGTCGGACATGCTCTGTGCAGGCTTTGTAGAAGGCCAGAAGGACTCCTGCCAGGTGACAACAGCCCTCTGGGTGTCTCTGGCACCCCTGTCTTGTAGTCTGTATTCATGCCCCAGAGGCTCTAGGAGGACCGGAGTACTTTCCCAGGCTCTGTGGCCTTGGCAGAGAGTGTTTTAAAAAATTTTTTTCTTAACTGAGCCCTCTTCCTTCTCCCTTAGGGTGACTCTGGGGGGCCACTTGTCTGTGACATCAACAGTTCTTGGACCCAGGTCGGGATCACCAGCTGGGGTGTTGGCTGTGCTCGTCCATACAGGCCTGGCGTCTATACTCGGGTGCCAGTCTATGTAGACTGGATTCAGAGGACCCTGGCGGAGACCCACTCTGATGCCAGCAAGTGCCACTCCCAAGCCTCTAGGACATACCAAATCCTGCTGCCAGTGTTGTTGGCCTTTGCCTTGCCAGGGGCCCTGTGAATCGTGAGCTCTAGAGTTCTGGATCCTCTTCTGCTGGGCTTGGAGACTCAGAAGCTCAGAAGACACTGAGAAAATGAATCTCGAATGGTGGTTTTACAGGTGACAGCGTGGGAGGTTTGGAGGCTGCAGTGATGTCACACAACAGCCCTGCAGCGGGAAAGTAGATACTCAGAGAAGGCGTGTGAGCTTCCTAAGGTCACACAGCTAGCTGCTAGGGTAGAATCTCCATTAAACAGGTATGGCTCAGAACCTGTGCTCTAGCCTAGAAGGAAGTCTCACTATATGGCCCAAGTTGGCCTCGGCCTGCTAAGTGAATGCATTAGAGACATGCATCACCACACTTGGCTTTTATTCTTCATTCATCATGCATCGTTGTTCTGGGAGGAAAAACATCCTTTGACATGGAACTAGAAAGGTGACCTAGCAGTTAAGAGACTTCCAGAGCACCAGAGCTTGATTTTCAGTTTACAACTGAAGGAGATGCTGCTTCTGGCCTCTGAGGTCATACACACATGGTTCACAACACACATACAATTACAAATAAAATACTTTTTATAAAGATTTGTTTATTTTATGCGGACGGGTGTTTGTGCAGTGCTCATTCATATCTCTTGAAATTAGAGCTATAGACTAGCATTACAGACGGTTATAAGCTGCCATGTTGGTGCTGAGGATTAAGCCTGGGTCTTGTGGAAGAGCAGCCAGTGCTGTTAACCACTGAGCCATCTCTCCAGCCCCCAAATAAGATATGTGTTTTTAAGAAATCCTTTGGCAGAGTAACTTCACACCTGTTCAGTCTGACTGAATTCAGTTGCATCCTATTTTCCAGAAGTATCTGACTGTGTATAAGGAACATCAAATTGGTCAACTGTCATGTGCTACTTGAGCTCTCTGAGTAGCTGGCTCTGGGAACAGGGTTGTCCCCATCCACTTAAGACCCAAGCATGTCTGCCTCCCAGTGCCCTTCAAGGTCCCTTATCTAGTAATGGGCTGGCTCCTGTTACTCTGTGACAGGGAAGATAACACAGCAGACAGTGCAGGAATGAAACCTTGTGTCGTTCAGAACTGCTGGAGAGAGAAGCTTTGAAAACAGAGGCTTCTCTTGCTTATCTCATGCTACAAAAGCACCTGCCATGGAAGAGAAACAGAAGTTTGACCACAGATAGACAGCTCATTTGGGAAGCCAGCCGCAGTCTTAACTTTCCCAGTTCCTACTGGATGTCGAGAAGAGCTATTTTGTGATGTCATCTCTATCTATTTGTTCTTTTACTTGGAAGGAATGCTCTGCCGTGCCAGGACTCACTCTATCGGAACTCTAGCCCCTCCACCAGGTTCCCCAGGTCAGGAGATGAGGTGTGCTGAGTCCCTAGTTTGATGGTGTTTTTGCTGTGCAAATCACTTGCTATTTATTCTTTTTTTTTTTTTTTTTTTTTGGTTTTTCGAGACAGGGTTTCTCTGTGCAGCCCTGGCTGTCCTGGAACTCACTCTGTAGACCAGGCTGGCCTCGAACTCAGAAATCCGCCTGCCTCTGCCTCCCAAGTGCTGGGATTAAAGGCGAGCACCACCACCGCCCGCCTATTCTTTTACTCTAATTTACTATATACTTAATAATCTCACTCATTTAAAACTGCAAGCATGGCTGCCATAAATTCTCCAGATTGTAAAGAACACTATGGTAGATTTTAAAATAGTCCCTCATAGGGCTGGAGAGAATGGCTCAGTGGTTAAGAGCACTGTCTGCTCTTCCGAGGTCCTGAGTTCAATTCCCAGCAACCACATGGTAGCTCAGACCATCTATGCTGGGATCTGATGCCCTCTTCCGGTATTCAGGAATGCATACAGTTAAAGCAATCGTACATTTTAAAAAAAAGAAGTCCTTCATGGGTTGGAGAGATTGCTTAGTGGTTAAGAACACTGTCTGTCTTCCAAGGTCCTGAGTTCAATTCCCAGTGCCCACCACTGTAGCTTACAATGCCCTGTGATTACGGTTTCAGAGGACCTGACATCCTCTTCTGGCCTTCATGGGCGCTACATATAGCACAGTTACATACATGCAGGTGATACACCATATTCATAAAAATAAATAAAAATCTTGGAAATTTTTAAAAAGGCCTAGGCAGTTTGCCTGCATTTCACAGTAAGAATCGCTGTCTTCCTTCTGTATGGTTATTAGCAAAAGTCCCACTCTTTCTTGAAAGTGTCTCAAAAGTATGATATTCCGACTCAGTCAAGCCAAGAGCCAGGAACCCTTTGACGTGTCAGTCTCAGCATGTGGCTACCATGGCCACTTAATAGTCATCGAGTCTTCATTTTGCCAGCTCTGACCTGTGGAACATCTACCACATGCTCCTAACCTAGACTCTAGGTGCTGCATGACAGCTGTGGGTGCCATCACCTCCTTGGCTGATGAGTGCCCTCTACTGGGTTTTAGCAGATGCACAAGAGGACGCCTGACAGAGGTGAGAGAGACCTTTGCAGCCTTTCTTGGGAGGTTTGAGAAGCTCCCACTGTCTGTGTGAGCTGAGGTGACTGGGCCGCAAGGGCTGCAGAAGGAATGACTACCCTCTTGAGAGAACCATCCAAACTCTATTTCCTGAAACTCTGCTCACTCTGGGTAGCTGACTTGAGTGCTCCCCAGAGAGGACTGTGAAGTCAGCCCAGAGAAGACTGTCAAAGCCAAGCGGGAGACTGGAAATGGCTTCATCGGCACAGTGTTTGCTGCACAACATGGAGACCCGACTTGAATCCCAGCACCCATGTGAAGATGCCAGTGCATCTGTGAGCACAGCAGTCTGAGTGCCAGGGAGGAGGAGACGAGCAACTCTGGGGCTTCCTGAGTTCCAAGCCAGAGAGGGGCCCTGCATCCAAATATAAGACTGCTAGCACCTAGGGTAAAGCAGGCAAGATTGGCTTCCCACCTACACACACAGCCCACACACACACACACACACACACACACACACGTCATCTACACACACACACACGTCATCTACACACACTCCAGACACACACACACAGAGTCATGTACACACACTCCAGACACACACACAGTCATGTACACACACACTCACAGACACATACAGACACACACACAGACATATACACAGACATATACACATGCGCGCACACACACATGCACACACATCACACCCAAAGCTATTGTGACTGCCCAGGGCAGAGGGAAAGGACATGTGAGCAAGAACCCTGTGAACCCTGGTCCCTCTCTCCCTTTCAGAGGAGAGATGCCCTTGACAGCCTCTTAGTTATGTCTGGGAAGATATGTCCATCATTCTGTTGCCTCTGAGTCTGGGTGCGGTGGAATCCCTTGCTCTGTTCCCATGGACCCCCTCCTTGCAGAAGTCTTCTCTGTGTTCTCCCTTCCTGCACGCCGATCTATCCCATTGGTCCTTCCAGAACCCAGAACTCAAGTCTGGTGAAAGATTTGGCCTTTCAGAGACCACCTTGTTTCTCACTTCCTCTCGATGTCCAGGGTCAAGTATTTTGCTAGTACATTGTCTCCTCATGCCTCAGGGTAACTATCTCCCAGAAGTCAGCAAGGACAGCGGAGTAGAACAAACGCAAAAGCCCCAGTTTTGCCGTCTGATTTTGTTTCACAATTGATCTTCTAAGCAGGAGTTCCTGTTGCCCGGCCTGGCTTTCCATGTAGCTTCTGATGACTTTGATCCAGGGCTGGGATTATGTGGACGTGCCGCTAAGCCTGGTTTCAATTCTGCATCCCTGCTTAACCCATGACAATCAGCACACCTACCCTGCAGGAGTCAGCCCCTAGGAGGTGTCCAAACAAGAGCCCGCCTTAGATAGCCCCCATTATCCCTTCTTCAGCTGACCTCACAGCCTGGGGCTAAGAGACCCTCCTACCCAGGCGAAGTGTGTGTCTCTCTGTGCACCAGCGTGTACCCGTGTGCCTCCATGTGTAGACCAACCTTTGTTTCCGAGTGGCACCTCCCCCAAAGACTACTCCATCCCCGTCTTCTCCTTCCCACCCTACTCCCTCAACAACAGGTTACAGGAAGGAGTAGAACGCAACCCAGAAAAAAATCCAGATTCCGCAGCAAGGTTTTGGGTCCCCTTTGTCTTCTCTAGTCTGGCTTCCCTCCCAGATGATTGTGCCAAGATGGGGATTTCTACTTATAACGCCCTCTCACCTGGCTTCCAGCTTATGGTAGCAGCAGGCAAGGAGGTGCTGGGGTTGGGCTGGGGGTAGCTGGGAGTGGAGGGAGTAGAGGTCATGGCAGGCACCCTGGTGACTGTACCCATTCTTTTCTACACAGGGGCTTGTCGCAGGCACCTCCGCTGGCTGCACTGTCCATATGATCTGGGTGGCATCCCTCAGACACGGATCTAGTGACAAATTTGTTCTTGGACAGGCTGTAACAGAACTTTGAGTTCCGTGTTGCGCAAGAGGAGGCAGTTCATGGGCAACACAGACGGCACACAGACGCGCCCTGCGGGATCAAGCCAGAACAGGGATAAGGAAGAGTTACAATTTACTCAAATGTTCGGAAGACCCACAAGCTGATTTCTGTCCAAAGGTCAAATTGGGGAATGATCAGCTGAGATGAGGAACTAAACCAGGAGCCAAGTGTAGGACGGTGGGGCTTCCCCAGCAGTAGCCCAGGGCTGAGGGTACCATGGCTTCCTCTCTGCACTTGTGTAAGTAAGTGAGAGGTGATTCTCAGGGACACGTGGGCTGTGCCTGTGGCACCATATGTGTTTGGCTCCAGGCTTCCAAAACAAAGACCCTCCATGATGTGGATGCCGAGGTCACTGGCAGGACTGTGCAGGGGGCTTCAGAAAAGGTCATTCTCTTCCTGATGGTGGGCTGGGCACAGGAGGTGATGGGAGGGATAGAATTTGGGTTTCAGTAGCATGCCTCGCCACAAAAATTACTTCTGCCCTCTTGGCCTTGGCTTCATTAGCAGTAAAAAACTAGAATCAACCTCCCTTACAAGATGTTTAAGATGATTAAATGAGTAACAGTGTGTACGTATTGCCAGCACATCGAAAACTGATACATACTGAATGCTGGTCTGTTCTCCATCCCCACCCATCATTCAGACATCCCTCTGTTCACTGGCATGTCCATCCTCCTAGCTATGTGTACATCCATCGACAGAGTCATTCATCCATCCATTCATCCACGCACTCATCCAAATATCACCTACTGACCTATCAACCTATGTGTCTATGCAACCATATACTTGTCAATCTATGCATTTATTCATCTCCCCATTTATTTGTTTGTCCATCCATCTATCTACCTATTCATCCATCTACCCATGAACACACCCACTTACCCGTCCACCCGTTGGTCCCCTCACTCAACAACAACAAACCTCCAACCAGATGACGGCATACCACCTTGCACCCATTCCGAGACCCCTCAGCAGGACCCAGCCTCCCTGTGCAGCACCAGGAAAGCAATTCTGTCACCACAGATTTCCTACCCATTGTCCTGGCCTCGTTCCTCCCTCTTACTGCCTAGTGTTACTGGCTCAGCGGGGGGTTCCTTCACTCAAACACAGATAAACGTCATGACGAGACTAACCACAGCACTGGGAGAAGGCCTTTATTCAGGGCTTGTGCTCAAGCGTAAGACAGGTAGATCATGGGATACAGTCTAGGATTTCTCTCCCGGCAAGCTTTGAATGTCTGTCAAGTGGCTTGTGCTGTTGTTTGTGGCATAGCTTGAAAATTGGCATTAAAACAGTGCACAGCAGGGCAGCCTGCTCCTGTTCACGGTCTGTGCTCCCGCTCATGGTCTGTGCTCCTGCGCACAGTCTGCCAGTGCTCCCACTCACAGTCAGGCTGTGCTGCGGCTGACCTAACATCCTTACTATTGATTGGCATTTGACAACTGACCAGGAAGGCCAAGTGGCAGTCATAGCCACATTCTGAGCATGAGGGTGTAGGAAAGCCCCTTTGTAGGCCTTGGAGGAAGCAGGTGGCATAAATGGTGCCAGCTTATGACGCAGAGCCTGCTTCCTCATTAAGGATGGGAAACGTGCTTGGGAAGTCCGGCCTTCTTGCCCCTATTTCAGCCTCAAGGGACACAGGTTCTGTCTTCTCTTGTGTCTTTCAAGTTTCACCAGGTGATAACTTATACCCATGATCCTTGCAGTAGGGAAACTGAGGCAGGAGGATTGTCTTGTGTATAAGACCGGCCTAGGCTATTAAGGAAGAATCTGACTGAAAACAAAGTGTCTGTTAGGGTGACAGCTCAGGCGGAGAAGTTCCTGCCTTGCATGCACAAGGACCTGAGGTCCGGCCCCAGAACGCAGGTTTCAAAAAATGACAAAATGAACAAATGAAACACAGATGTGGTCGCTTAGTCTTGAACTCCCAGCTCTGGAAAGGCAGAGGCAGGAGGATCCTGGCCAGCTTAGCTCAACTGACAGCTCCAAGCCAATAAGAAACAGTTTTAAAGAGCAAGATAGTACCTAACAAAGTCCTCTGGCTTCTACATGCCTGCCTGCACAACCACATGAACACCACACACACACACACACACACACCACACACCAGTGACTATGTGGCTAATGGAACTTATTTATTTATGTATTTATTTTTGAACAGTGTCTCACTCCTTAGTCTGGCCTTGAACTTGTGGCAATCCTCCTGTTGCAGCCTGCAAGATACTGAGATTGCAGGAATGAACAGTCACTTCCTGTTGCATTTGTATTTATTTATGCAAGTATGTATTTATTTATCTATCAACTTCTTTATTTTTTGATGAGATAGGGTCTCATCTATCTCAGGCTGGGCTTGAACTTGTTATGTAGCAAAGGTTGATCCTCCGGCCTCTTTCCTTCCAAATGCTGGGATTGCAGGTGTTTATAACCACGAACTCCAGCGACACAGTTAGTGCGTGGTGATTATACCCGTGTTTATAATCAGACTTAACTGACATCATGTTAGAAGTTGAGCCCAAGGCTTCTTGCGTGGTACCCAAGCACTCTGCCTACTGAATTATGTCTCCAGCCCTTGACTCTCCACACAACTCTTTTTCAATTGCCTTTTGCTCACTGCCAAAGTGTCTTTCTATTTTTCTAACTTTTTCTTTTTACTATATGCTTATTTGTTTGTTTATTTATTTATGAGACAGAATCTCTTCAATGTAGCCCCAACTTCCTGGATCTTGCTGATTAGACCAGGTTAGCGTCAAACTCACAAAGATCCACCTGCCTCTGCCTCTTGAGAGCTGAGATTAAAGGGGTGTTTGAATATGCTTGGCCTGAGGGTGGCACTATTAGGAGGTGCGGCCTCGTTGGAGGAAGTGTGTCACTGTGGGCACAGCTTTGAGAACTTCCTCCTAGCTGCCTGAGAGACAGTCTTCTGGTGGTCTTCAGATCAAAATGTAGAATTCTTAGCTCCTCCTTCACCATGCCTGCCTGAACGCTGCCATGCTTCCTGCCATGATGGTAATGGACTGAACCTCAGAACCTGTAAGCCAGCCCCAATTAAATGTAGTTCTTTTTAAGAGTTGCCTTGGTCATGGTGTCTGTTCACAGCAGTAAAACCCAAGCTAAGACTGTGTATTTTTATGTGTGTGCACATGTGCACATGTGCGTGCATAGAGGCAGGCTGACTTTGGGTGTATTTTTTAGTCACTGTTCACATTATTTTTTGAGAGAGCATCTCCCACTGAATCCAGAGCTCTCTGATTGGGCTAGATTGGTTAGCTAGCAAGCTGCAGGCATCCGAGTGTCTCTGCCATTTAGCTCTGGGGTTACAGGTGCACCCTGACATGCCTGGCTTTTTTTCTTTTTTCTTTTTAAAAACATGTGTGCATGCTTTATGGCATTAAGTTCAAGGGGTAGTATTTTTATTTTGAATTTTTAAAAGTGAGACGCTCAGAGTAAGCCAGGCCTATCAGCACACCAGCCTACATATGTCTGACACCCGGTGAGAGTGGTGGGCAGAGCAAGCAGAACCTAGAAGGGAGAGATTGCTTTTTGTTCTCCACTCCCTTTCTTAGTATTGTTACTTACTTACTTATCTGTCACATGTGTCCATGTGTGTGTTTGCTCGTGAGTGCCCCAGGGTGCATGTGTGCAAATCAGACGCAAAGCTTCGGGAGGTAGTTCATTTCTTCCAATATGTAGGTCCAGGGTATCTATCAGGTTATTAGGCTTGGGGGCAAATTCTTTTACCAGTTGGACCCCTCATTTGTTCCCGTTGCACATGGCCCTTAGACTTCATCTTCTTTTCCAAGACAGGGGTTTCCTATTAAAACAAACAAAAACATCAGACATCTGGGCAGAGGCTTGGGAAAGAAGCCATTCTAGTAAACAACACACCCACCAGAAAGTGGTTCCCATTAGTGGTCCGGGCTATGATCTCCATCTGAAAGGTCCCTGCGGGCTCTTGTGCAGAGCGCTTCCAGGTGGGAGCAGGACATTGGCCACTGGCTTCTTTTCACTTCTGTCTCTGTGCTGACAGACACCAACCAGAACAACTTAAGAGAGAAAAAGTTTTTTGACTTCTTACCTCAATTAGTGTTTGAAGAGGTGTGTCTCTCGGGTGATTCTAGATTGTGTCAAGCTGACAATTAAAACATCACAGTCAGGCTGGAGAGATGGCTCAGTGGTTAAGAATACCGACTGCTCTTCCAGAGGTCCTGAGTTCAATTCCCAGCAACCACATGGTGGCTCACAACTGTCTGCAATGAGGTCTGATGCCCACTTCTGGTGTGTCTGAAGAGAGCAATGGTGAATAGATAAAGTTTTTTTTTAAACAAACAAAAAAGATATCACAGTCAGTGTCTTCGGGAACTGTGAGCTCCCGGCCTAGGAGCCAAACAAAGCTGTTCCTGAGGACGTTTTCTCTCTCTCTCTCTCTCTCTCTCTCTCTCTCTCTTTTTAAACTATTTATTTATTTATTTCGAGACAGGGTTTCTCTGTGTAGCCCTGGCTGTCCTGGAACTCACTCTGTAGACCAGGCTGGCCTAGAACTCAGAAATCCTCCTGCCTCTGCCTCCCAAGTGCTGGGATTAAAGGCATGTGCCACCACTGCCTGGCTAAGGCCATTCTCTCAAGAGCTTGCTTGCTTGCTTGTTTTGTGTACTCAGAGATCCACCTGCATCTGCCTGCCAAGTCCACCACCACCTAGTCTCTCATGTGATTTTTTTTCCATTAATTAATTTATTTATTCACTTTATATCCCAATTGCTACTCTGCCTCTCATGTGATTTTTAAAGATTTACTTAAAAGTACTTCTTTATTTTAAATTATGAGTATGAGCATGTGGTGGTGGGGTGCTGTGCAGATGCGTGCAGAAGGAAGAAGACGGCATTGGATTCATGTATGTCTATGAACATCTCTGGGAGTGAGTGTGTCTGAGTCCCACCCATGACAGTAGGTCAGAGTTCTGTTCTCTTCCAGTGTGGGTCCCAGGGATCGAACTTGGACAGTTCAGGCTTGGTAGCAAACACCTTTACCTGCTGAGTCTCACCTTGTGGGCCTTTCTCTCTGGGTTTTCAGTCACAACTATGGGAAAGTGACTAATGAAGTCCTAATAAAAAGACTAACAACACCAACTTTAGCTGGGACAGCGAGCGGCTGGAAAGAGCTTCTATTCTGTGGAAAACACCAGAGGTATTTCCACTTTGAGAGCTGATTGGTGCTTTTTTCCTCTGCTTGTTTTAGGGCTAGGGTGGGAGTTGAGATAGGATCTCTTGTGACCAGGCTGGCCTTGAAATTGTCATGTAGTTGAGGTTGACCTATAACCTCTACCTCCAAAGTGCTGGGATTACAGGTTTGTGTCACCATACCCAGCTGGTTTTGAACATTTTCACTTTCTTTTTTTTTTGGTTTTTCGGTTTTTCCCAGACAGGGTTTCTCTGTGTAGCCCGGGCTGTCCTGGAGCTCACTCTGTAGACCAGGCTGGCCTCAAACTCAGAAATCCGCCTGCCTCTGCCTCCCAAGTGCTGGGATTAAAGGCGTGCGCCACCACCGCCGGCTACATTTTCACTTTCATTAAGAGGCATTAATTCCATTTCAAGAAGAATAAAAACTTCTCTCCCTTCAAGACTTAACAACCTCCAACAAATAGCACAAATGTTCACCACCTGATAAATGAATAAAAAGTGGGTTTATAAATTAAGAAAAAAAAGACAAAGATCACCTATGACAGTTAACCTCAATCAACAACTTGATGAGATCTAAAATCATCAGGGAGATGGGAGATAAGCTCCAAAGATGATCTTCATCATGTTAATTGATATTGGAAATCCTGCCCACTGTGGGTGGTGCCATTCTCTGTGCAGGCGGTTTCCAGACTGTATAAAATAGACAGGGCGCTGAGAAGCAGCTTGTATTCATAGCTCTCTGCATTCTTGTTATGGATAGAATGTGACCAGCGGCTTCAAACCTTGACCTCCCCTTAACCTTAGTCCTTGAACTAAAATAAAGCATTTCCTCCTTAGGTTTCTTCTGTAGAGTATTCTATCACTGCAGCTGGAGAGTTAGTTAGGACACAAGTGAACTACAAAACAGAAGACTCTCAGAAACATAGTATCAGATGAAGGACTCTGGATACAAGACCACCTCCTGGCAATTTCTTTTACACGAACCTTAGAGATGGCAAAACTAGCCTGTGGTGACAGAAAACAGGTTGTTGGCTACCTGGAACTCTGATGGGACACACTGAATGTCAGGGGAAACTCTTTTGGAGCTAACATTCCTACTTATAATGGCAGCAGAGAATATGGGAGTGTGCACATTTACTAAAAGTCTTCTGACTGCAGGATACGTTTATTGTTATTGTTTTGTTTCTTTTTGACAGGATCTCACTCTGTAGCCAAACTAGTCTTTAGCTCAGATCCTCCCCCTTTGGCCCACTGAATGCTGAGAAAACATCTGTACTTACCACACCTGTCTCATATATGCTTTTTATTGCTGGTGAGTTATAACCTCAATAAAGTTGGTTAAGCCTGAACAGGAAAATACAACTGAATAACGAAGTCTAAAGAAAATAGGGCGACTAAGCCCCAGAAAGCTAGACAAAGCTATGAAGCAAACTGCACCAATGACTGTGTGCATGCAACGAGACGGAAGATATTCCTGTGTAAAGGTCAGACAGATAAAAGAACAAACACATAAAATAAAAAAATACCTCATTAAAAGACATGAGATGAAGTATTGAGGCTCGCTATTCTATTCCACATGGGATAATGAAAAGTCCCAGAATCGATTGAAAGCAATGGTGCACTGAATGTACACTTGAACATGGTTTAAATGATCTGGGAATGGCGTTTCACACCTATGATCCCAGTACTTGGGAACCCAATTCAGAAGGATTGTCATGACTTTTAGGCTACCCTGGGCTATATAGGGACACTATTTAAAAAAAAAAAAAAAAGAATAAGCAATAAAAGTAATTAAAGAGGGGCTGTAATTATGGCTCAGTGGTCAAGAGCACTTGTTGCTCTTGCAGAAGACTGGGTTGAGTTCCCAACACCCAACCATCTCTAACTCCAGTTGCAGTGGATCAGGTGCCCTCTTCTGATATCTGAGAGTACCAGGCATACACAAAATGTATGTAAAGCATTCATACACATAAGATTTAAAAATGATAAATATTTTACATTAATTATATACAAAATAAGCCGGGCAGTGGTGGCTCACGCCTTTAATCCCAGCACTTGGGAGGCAGAGGCAGGCGGATTTCTGAGTTTGAGGCCAGCCTGGTCTACAGAGTGAGCTCCAGGACATTCAGGGCTACACAGAGAAACCCTGTCTTGAAAAACCAAAAAAAACAAAAACAAAAAAAAAATTATATACAAAATAAAATTGGTTAAATAGTAATTTTTCTTAAATAATGAATTTACTGGTATGTTTATTATTATAACAATAAATCCATATTTGCTAAACTCTCACAGTATATAAATGGATTTGCATGACCCCAGAGTGACTGGGGACCAGGATCATAGAGTCTATGGGGAGTACAGACTCTTGATTCTTAGGTTTCGAGCCCTAGCAAACAGACCCTGCTCTGACACCCCTTTAGATCCAGTGAGCAGGATGGGAGAGGAGCTGGGCGGGGTGAGAAGCCTCAGCTATACTCCTCAGAGCCATATTTTAACTAAACTCAGTCCTGCCACAGTTCTGTGCCTGCCTCTGTCCTAGGGGGTCCTCCAGGCCAGGGATTATAGTCCTTAGCTTAATGAAGTTCAAAGGAAGTCTTAGGGCCAGCATTGCCTAGTGTGTACCTGCATCCTTGCCATTCTCCACTAGAGAGCAGTAACACTCCACAGCATCACAGCTCCAAGTAGCTCTAGACGGTTGCTCCCAGAACAAAGGCCCATGCTCTGGGTAATATCCAACTCCCTGGACAAGTTCAAGCTCAGATGTCCTCCCTGACATGGAGTCTCCTAGGGGTCACTGGTCTCACATAGGCCCTCCCTTCCAGGAGCTGGCCCTCCCTTATAGGGGGCAGAAAGTGTTCTTAACTAACCTGTGGTTCTTGGGAACCTCCAGAGCCAGTGTCTGCAGCCTTTCCTGGAGAGCAGTCCTTGGTAACAGCAGAACCCTTTGACAGGACAGTGGCCCATCTAGTCAGTGGAGACCAGGTGGCTGCTGGGTTCTGACCCCATTATTTGGAGGGGGAAAGGCCATGTTAAACAAAGGTGTTTGTTCAGCCTGGTTTCCACCTGAGCCCACACCTCCTCTCTGTGCAGCTTGTTTGTTCATGTGTTCAGTGAAGTAAACGTCTACCCT
Organism: Mastomys natalensis; assembly: GCA_021653895.1. Classification (NCBI taxonomy): domain Eukaryota; kingdom Metazoa; phylum Chordata; class Mammalia; order Rodentia; family Muridae; genus Mastomys; species Mastomys natalensis. The sequence continues at coordinate 176,572 of JAJTUV010000668.1, forward strand.
TTGTTCTCAGCTCCATGATGGACAAATAATGTTGTCTCCCTTCTTGATCCACCTAAATCCTTAGACCAGATTTCTGTAGCCTCGATCCTTCCTCTTCTTCCCACGAAGCTGCCTTGAACAAATAGAGGGAAGGCCTTACAGTGGCAGTAAACCTGAAGGTGAGGCTTCCTGGCCCAGCCCAAATCACCAGCCCTCTGTGCTTTTTCTTGGCTTCTTTTCCTGGACTCCTGGGCTGCATTTCCATGGAATAGCTTCCCACCCAGTGCATCACAGTATCCCATGAAGAATCTCAAGGCTGACCAAACTGAGCCACTGTGACCACAATCAGGGCTAAAGCACTTGGCATCTCAGCTGTAAATAGGTACCATGGCAGTGCCAGTCTCAGGCCTTCCTGAAGGACTAAGGCTGTGTTGGGAACCCTGGCCAGTCAGTGGGAGCTGGAAGGAGTAGCCCTGGGAAGTGGGGAATGGGGATGCAGAAGACGACAACCCAGCAGAGGAAGGAGAGGGTTGTGTCCTTCAGGTATAGTATACAAAGGCAGCCATCCATCTGCCTTTGGCCCATCCCTCTTGGTGAAATCATCATAAACACAAAGTGTGCCTGTGACTGCACATCTCATACGCTTGGGACCCTTGCTTTGCCTGGGTTTGTGGAAATCACCAAGTGTGACCCCATCTCTACTTCTTCAGCCCTGAATTCTTCCTATGCCATGGCCGGGGTTCTCAACAACAGATGACTTTGACAGATGACACAAAATAAGAGGCTTGTTTATTCTGGGACTGTGGGTGGGACAGAAGTGCAATGGCCCCAATGTCCTGGATACACATTCTTCCACAAAGTTGAACCAAAGTCCCACAAGATATATGGCTGGGTGGCACCAGATTGTAAAAGGACAAGTTATGGGGCCCAGCCCAGGTAAGGAAGGAGCAGAGACCTAGCCTGGTGCAGGAGGAGAGGCCAGAGTGGGAAAGGGAGAATGGGTTGCGCCAGCTAGAGACTGAACCATGGAGGATTGATGGAGGGTTTGGAATATGGAGTTTCTCCAGGTGCAGCATTAGGCATGGAGAGCCCAGTGTACTGTGACAACACGGTTGTCTTTCTCAGAGCTTAGTCAGAGTGTTAGCACAATGACATTGTGGGGTCACGGTGTGGGCATGTGGGTGAAGCCATCCCTGGGCTCTTCTGAAGCCTTTTGAGCCTATGGGGAAAGAGTTCCCCAGTGTTCTCTTATCTCAACTGAGGCCTGGAGACCTCTGGCATCCCCTGTCTTCCTCAGAGCTTCATGAAGTCTTGGCACCTACCTCTGGGTCGTGAACCCTCAAAAGCCATGCTGCTGTTGCTGACCTTGGCTCTTCTTGCCAGTCCTACCTGAAGAGCCCAGAGTGAATTTCCACACTTGGTGTTTAATCTTCCACCTCTGGAGAAGAGGGACTGGCTGGGGGCACTCTCCTAATGCCTTCCTTTCTGATTCTCTTTGTTCAGATGCAGGCAATCAGAGGCAAAGAGCAGGAGGAAAATCCTTCTGGGTTATGGGGGAGCACAGGGTTATGGTTTTGGGGCTTCCCTGTAGCAAGCCCTGGTTGTGCCTACCTCTGTGTCTTATCTGCTGGGGTCTTTAGAACACTCACAAGTCTCACAACCCCAACTTTACCTAGTGTTCTCTTTGCCTTTGCTTCTCCAGCCTGGCCTAAGCTAGCCCACTCAGACTGGCATGCCCAGACTTAGGAAAGGGTGAACCTCCTCTTCAGGGAGGCAGTGGGGAGGAGGGGGATTTCTGGTTCAGAAAGTATCACAGAGGCATGAAGGGCCTCTTCCAGATAGTTCTGGTGGCTTTAATGCCTCTTGGTAGTGACAGAAACTGCTGGATGAGCTGAAAGATATACACACCCTGGGCACACAGACCCTGTCTTCGGTTTTCTCTGCCACTCTGGACCTTCATCCTGCTCAAGAAAGGTCAGCCAGTCCCTCAGAACAGGCCAGATCTCGACTGTCCTCACCAGTGTTTGCTCCTAGGTTCTGTCATTCTACTACGACACCCTAAGTGTTTTGGGTTACTGTTGTCAAGTTTTGAAAACACAAGCACAGTCACCCCCACCCCAAGTTAATCAAACTGCAGATAAGCAATGAGGACTCTTTAACGGTGTCTCAGCCTGTGCAATATTTAATACATCCTTATTCTTTAGAGACTTCATGTTAGGGTGCCAAGGAGACAGTTCGCTGAGTTAAAATGCTGGCTGTGTAAGTGTGAGGCCCTAGGTTTAGGTTCTAAGCACCCACATAAGAGATGGGTGCTGAGGCCTACTCTGAACACAGGGGCAGAGACAGCGAGGTCCTACGGACTTGCTCACCAGATTCTAGCCCAAATAGAAAACTCTAGGTTCAGTGATCCTATCTCAAAAAATCAGATGGGGTAGAGGGTCCCCTGAGTAAGGGCACTTGCTCCAAAGCTTGAACACCTGAGTTGGGATACCCAGAATCCAGGTTAAAATAACAAAACAAAACAAAACTGAAAGGCTGTGAGTGTCTGTAACCTCAATATGTGGCAAGGCAGACAAAGAGGCAGGCAGAGTCAAGGATGCTCTGGGCAGCCAGCCCTAGCATTGAGCTGGAATCCTGGTGAGAGACACATCTCCAGGGAATAAGGTGGCTAGAGATAAGGAACACACTCAGTGTCCTGCTCTGACATCTGCATACTCACAGGTATGCATTTGTAAGACACACCCACCCACACCACACACACACACACACACTCAAGCACAGACACACACATATGTATACAATGAGCACACACAGACATGCATGCATGTACACGCACACTTCAGTAATGACGACAGAAAATATATTTTATTTTTGGGTGTGTCTAGCCATCAGTGTCCCGAGACAGGGTGTCACTGTGTAACTCAGGCTGGCCTTAACCCTGGAATTGACCGTCTCATCCACACAGGTGCTGGAGATTACAGGCAGGTAGTGCCGCACTCAGCTACTTTAAAAATAAAATGTTTGGAGCCTAGCTTGTAACCCCAGTCCTGTCCTGTAATCTCAGGGGCCTGGCTCAAGAGGATCACAAATTCAAGACCAGCCTGGCTACAGAGTTACTTCAAAGTCAGCCCGGACAAAAATTGATGAATCTCTGTCTCAAAATAAAAAATAAAAAGAGGGTTGGAACCTGGCCTGGGGGTTCATGTGCATCTTGTTTTGTTTTTTTGTTTTGTTTTGTTGTTGTTTGTTTGTTTGTTTGTTTTTGTTTTTTGTTTTTCGAGACAGGGTTTCTCTGTATAGCCCTGGCTATACAGAGCTATATTGTCACTCTGTAGACCAGGCTGGCCTTGAACTCAGAAATCTTCCTCCTGCCTCTGCCTCCCAAGTGCTGGGATTAAAGGCATGCGCCACCACTGCCTAGCCTTGCCAGCTTTCAAAAGGCTGAGGCAGGGGGATTTCCACCATAAAAAAGTTCAAGGACAACCTGGGTTACAGAGTGAGATCCTATTTAAAAAAATAGATAGATAGATAGATAGATAGATAGATAGATAGATAGATAGATATAGATAGATAGATATATGATAGACAGATAGATGATAAATGACAGATAGATAATAGATAGATGATAGATAGATAGATAGATAGATAGATAGATAGATAGATAGATAGATGATTGAAAGGAAGCATGGTTGAGACCCTACTCAGGTCTCAGAACTAATAATAAGTAGATGATGGCCTGCAATGGCTCAACAGGGAAGGGGCTTGATGCTAAGCTTGGCACTCTGAGGTTCATACCTGAGCCTGTATGATGGACAGAAAGAACTGGCTTCAGCAAGTTGCCCACTGACCACAAAAGTGCCTCCCCATACAATAAACAAGTGCCAAAAAAGGTAAATAAATAAATGTTTGACCTATACTTTACACAAAAAATTATGCATTATTTATCTAAAATGCAAACTGAATGAGATATCCTTCCTACATTTCATGTCGAAGTCGAGTTAGCATGCACCTTAGTGAGCAAGAGCTACAAAACCTGGGCTTAGGAATAGTCTAGAAGACTTGGAGAGGGGATGTCTTCTCATTGCTTGGTGGAACAGTTGCCAGAGCGCTCCAACACCAGGCTGACTGGATTCTTTCCCACTGGTCCCAGAGAATGACCGATTTATTTAGGTAGCAGTCTACTGGCCTGAGCAGAAGAGTCTCAGTGTGGCTCTGGACTCATTTGTCACAGACAGAGAGACCCCAGAGATTGGAAGCTGAGCTGGGCAGACCCTGCAATAGAGTCAGGTGAGGATGAGTGCTATGGCAGAGCTGGCCACCCTGAAGCAACTGCCCAACCTGGGGCCAGACTTTCTGGAGACCCTAGGAAGGATGCATGTGTCCCAGAGAGGTGGGAGCAGGAAGAATCTGTGGGTAACAAGGCCGGGCTGACATATCAGGGCTAAACCAACTGGTTCTCACTATCTGACTATAAAATGGACAACAGAGAGATGTCGGCCTCAGAGCTGCCTGAGGCCCGAGGCTGTGCTGAGAACTCTAGCTGCTCACTGGTGGGAGCCGCTATGGGCAGCGTTTGAAAGTGAAGACTCTGAAAATATCTCAAATAACAATCCATAAGAGGGAGGGAGGTGGAAGGGAGGTGGAAGGGCAGTGGGAGGGAGGTGGGACCTATGCCTGAGCCCATCCTTCCCAGTGAAGTCATGGGCAAACACATGTGCTTCAGGCAAACATGTTTCTTGGCTCTGGACACCTGCTCTGCCTGGATTTATGGAAATCACCAAGTGTGACCACAGGTCTCCCTGTTTCCACACTAAAACTATCCTGTGCTCCAGTGGGATTCAACAGGATATTCCCTGCATTTGCAGAGGATGGCATGAACTGTGGGTATTTGTGTTCAAAGTCAGTGGAGAGGAACACAAATAGTGTCCCAGCATGTCCTGGGTGTATCCTCACATTCTTGAAGGAAAGCCTGCCAAGGGCAGGAGTACAGAGCTCCCACAGTGGCTATGGTCAAGTGACATCAGGGTATAAAGCAACAAGCAAAGGGGCTCATACCACACAGCCCAGGTAAGGAAGGAGCAGAGACCTAGCCTGGTGCAGGAGGAGAGGCCAGAGTGGGAAAGGGAGAATGGGTTGTGCCAGCTAGAGACTGAACCATGGAGGATGGATGGAGGGGTTTGGAATATGGAGTTTCTCCAGGTGCAGCATTAGGCATGAAGAGCCCAGTGTACTGTGACAACACGGTTGTCTTTCTCAGAGCTTAGTCAGAGTGTTAGCACAGTGGGCATGTGGGTGAAGCCATCCCTGGGCTCTTCTGAAGCCTTTTGAGCCTGTGGGGAAAGAGTTCCCCAGTGTTCTCTTGTCTCGATTGAGCCCTGGAGACCTCTGGCATCCCTGTCTTCCTCAGAGCTTCATGAAGTCTTGGCACCTGCCTCTGGGTCGTGAACCCTCAAAAGCCATGCTGCTGTTGCTGACCTTGGCTCTTCTTGCCAGTCCTACCTGCAGAGCAGAGAGTGAGTACCTGAGCCTCCTTTGTGGCCTTCATCTCCAGGGTCCTGTCCTTGCCATAAGGGCGTCTGAGAGAGGGCGTGGTCCTGAACATTCTTCTCATGCCTCACTTTCAGATGTCCTGGGGAATAAGGCCGGTGACTATTTCTACGTTCAAGGAGAAGACCATGGGCAACTCAAGGGCGTGCGGATCTTCCTAAGTCTTTTAAAGTTCATCAAGGGGTGAGCAGGGCTTCCTTGCAGGAATTACAGGTTGTATTCACCTCACATTGGAGCCCTTAGAGGATTTCCTGGAGTCACCCTCACCCCAATATTACCCAGTATCCTCTGGCCTCTGCTTCTCCAGCTTGAGCTGAGCTAGCCTACTCAGGACTGTAACACCCAGGCTTGATTAAGACTGGGCAGTCCTCAGAGACACAGGTGGAGAGGGACCTCCAACTTTCTTGTTCAGAAAGGATCATAGAGGCTTGAAGAGTCCCTCTTCCAGGTGGTTCTGGTGACTTTAGTGCCTCTTGGTAGTGACAGAAACTGATCACATGTCTGAGAGGTCTTCACAGGACATAAAATGAGAGTTCTCTCTGCCACTCTGAACCTTTGATTTGCTCCAGAAAGGTGGTCATTCCCTGCAGACAGGCCAGGTCTTGACTGGCCTCCCCAGTGTCTGACTCTTGAGATCTGTTCTCCTAGATTGTCACTGAGACCTTTGTTACTATTGCCCAACTTGGTAAATGCAAACACAGTCCCCAAGATTAATAGGATTTCAGAGGAACCATGAATATTCTTTTAGTGTGTCTTCTGTGCAATATTGAGGCTATGTTAATTCTTAAAACTTTTGATGTTGGGTGAGTGGGGAGAAGGCTGGGGGGATAAAGTGTTTGCTGTGTGAGTGTAAGGCCCCAAGTTTGGATCCCCAGAACCCATGTGAAAGCTGAGAGCAGCAGCACAGGACTGTACCCTAAAGTGTGGGAGCAGAGAGGGGGGCCTGCACTGCCAGAGGCCAGAGTCTTACCCAAAAGGCAATTCCAGGTTCCCATGGAGACTGCCTAACAACATGAGGGTTGTGCCTGGGAAAAAGACAGGGAAAGTAGGAACAAGCATTTGCTCTGCAAACATGAAGACCTGGGTTCTGATTCCCAGAAGCCATAGAAAAGGAAAAGGAACCTGGAAGGATGGAGGTGGCTGTCAGGTAAGCACTGGGGCAGTGACAGGAAGATCCCAGGAGTCCTGGCCAGCCAGTCTAGCTGTAACACTGAGCCTCTGTTTAGTGAGAAACCCTGTCTCCAGGCAATAAGGCATATAGCCATAGAGGAAGACACTCGGTGCCCAACTCTAGCCTTTACATGCCCACACATGCATCACAGACAGGCAGACAGACACATGCAGACACACACACACACACAACACACCTCACATGCACAAACCCAGGTGGAGAGTGACTGAGGAAGACACATCCACACAAGGGCAAGCACACATGTATGCACCATCTACACACACAGTTCATATTGACAACATAGATACACTGCTTATTTCTTTATGTTACTGGTGGTTGAACACACCAACTTCCACCTCCACTAAGAACTTGGCACATGTGGGCCTATATGAATAGACATACAGAAACACACCCACCCACACACACACCCACACACATGTGCACAAAGTAAATAATAAATTAATGTCAAAAATGACCAAACAAACCCTGTAACATGCAGTATAGTGGACCGAATATTACTCATGGTTATCTGGAATTCTAATTGTATTGGACATCCTTCCTGCATTCTGTTTCTGATATGATAAGCATCTTAATTTGCAAGCAAAGAAAGAAGTTGGCATTAGGAACAGTCCAGAAGATTTGGGGTGGTCATATCACTTCTTTGCTCAGTAGAACAGCTTCCAGGGCTCCCCTGTCCCCCCCCCCACCCCCCATTTCTCCCTGACGACACGAGAAGAGAAGAGCTGAGAAGAGCCTCTCTCTCTGGTCTCTGCTCATAAGGTCTGTCTCAGGTTTACTGATCTTAGCAGTGTGGCTCCTGCCTTATTTGGGGCTGATAAGGTAGAGGGCTCCAGAGGGGGAGCTGTGAGTTGGGCAGAGCCTGCAAAACATTCCAGCTCAGGGTGAGTGCAGTAGCAGACATAGCTGCCCTGGTACAGATGCCTGACCTGGGCCAGACTCTCTGAAGTCCTATGAGGAGGGATGTGCCTGGAAGAGGAAGAATCCAGGCTGCCCCATGAGAGCTAGGCACTTCTGGAGACTGAAGTGTGAAGCAGAAACCAGAATAGGATGCAAATGTGAGGTTGTGCTGACTTGATTTCTTTCCAGCATCCAGCTACAGTTTGGCAATTACTGGAGTGACGTCTATGGATCCCGGTCACCAGATTATAAAGAGTTCCTTTTGAAGGACAGAGAGTACGTGATAAAGGTGGACGGCAGCGCAAAGCTCTGCCTGAGTTTTCTGAGCTTCACTACAAACAAGGGGCGTGTGGCCACCTTTGGTGATAAGAAGGGACAGTTCCTTCCATGACAGTGGAGGTTCAGACAAGCATCTAGCAACTGTCAAAGGTACACACACACCAGGCCTCTGCATCACAGGAATGAGCTTCAAATGGGAAGATAATGCAAAGAACTTGATATCCATGGGCCTGTAAATGAGTCAAGAAACAGCTCTGATGTTTCCAATAAGGAAGATAAAGGCAGAGACAAGGATAAAGATGATGAAGACAATGACAAAGATTACGATGACAGATGATGACGATGATGATGATGATGATGATGATGATGATGAAGAAGATGATGATGACTAGGAAGATGAGCAACAAGAGTAGCATGCTCAGAGCTCAGTCCTGCATCCCCACACTCCACCACCTCCTCTCAGCCAAGCTCACTCACACAGAGAGACCAATATACCAGGTGTCTCTGGGTTGGAAGAGGCAAAGACCAAACGCCCTTCATCTCTCTGTCCAATAAACTATGTGCATCTATGTGCGTCTGAGTGGTCCTCATCACCAAATAGGATTCCCCAAGAACTTCCTTTGCCTCCCCACTTTTTGAACCTAAACACACACACTCTGAGTTAGGGATAGCACAGAGAGACCCTTGGTCAAATCAGCAGAACCAAGATCCCCAGAATGAGGGCAGTACCAGCCACTTCCTGTCTCAAAGCAGCCCAGGGCTGCAAGGAGAGCTCAGTGTGTGCTGATCAAGCTGGCAGCGACTGGCTCTGTGTGGTCCTGTCTTACTGTGTTTGAGCAGGTGTCATTGCCAGAGGAGCAGGTCTGTTCCCCAGCCTCCTCCTCTTCTCCCTACTGTCCTGGTCACTATCCTCCTTTATACCTCCAGGTGCCTGGACGGTGCTCCCACCCAACTGAGGATTAAATCTAGAGCCTCCTGCCTGTAGTCAAGTGCTCTACCACTGAGCCACATTCTTAGCTTACATCTATCTGTCTGTCTATCTATCTATCTATCTATCTATCTATCTATCTACCTACCTACCTACCTACCTATCTATCTATGAGATAGGCTCTCGAACAGTCCAAGCTCATCTACAGGGAAGAATGGCAAGCCCGCTTAGCATAGAAAACAAGTTTCATCAGCCAGCCTCAAGAAATCATGAAAATCAGTGCTAGTCAGCAGCTAGGTGGCCTGCCATGGTCAGGAGCGTTCTCCGGCCACTGCCATGCCTTCCTTTCTCCCTGCACAGTGGCAGGTCCACACTTTGAAGAATTTTAGAAATGAGTCTCACAGGTACTCCAAGTTCGATTATAATATCTCTGACAGCAAGTTGATGGAGACCATATATCTCAGGCCAATGAGTGTAAATTTCAAGTGCAGCTTTATACCTTTGTGAGAGGTGTAAGGGGATGTTCACACCAAGGGAAGTTTGCAGAGGAGGGTGGTGCAAATGAGAGGAACTTTCTTCTCCATCTCAGTTAAGTGTATTCCCTGACTGTTGTCCACGGACTCCAGGCCACTGCAACCTTCAATCACCATTTAAAATTTAATAAGCTAGGCAGGCAGCACAGGCTTATAATCCAAGCTACTAGAGAGACTGAGGCAGGAGGATTCAGCTCATAACCCTGCTAAGCATGTTACTGAGGCCCTGCCTCAAAATATTTTTTGAAACACTGAAATTTTTTGGCAGTTTAAAACTCTTAATTTTTATGCTTTACATGCATATGAATATTGCCTGGGTGTAAGTATGCCAGCTTCAATTTTTAAGGTTTTTTTAAAAAAGTGATAAAGAGAGAGAGGGACAGACAGAAGACAGACAGACAGACAGACAGACAGACAGAGAAGAGCTGGAGAGACAGTGCACTGGTTAAGAGAGCTCTGGCTGCTCTTGCAGAAGACCTGGTGTGGTTGCCAGCACCCACATGGGGCACCTCACAACCTCATGTAGCTACTGCTCCAGGGGATCTGGCGCCCTCTTGTGGCACTAAGTGTGTATGTGCTGTACATATACACATGTGGACAAATGCTCATACACATTTTATAAAAAGAAAGAAAGAGGCTGAAACAGCTGGGCATGTTGGCCCATGCCTGTAATGCTGGGATTTGGTAGAGATAGGAAGGTCAGGAGATCAAGTTTATTGCATTAGTCAGTGTGCTCGAGAGTAGCAGAACTTACAGAGTGATTCTCTCTTTCTATGTATACATATAAAATGGGGATTTCTTAGAATGACTTAGAAGCTATGGTGCACCTAATCCAACAATGGCTATGATAGGGAAAATCCAACAGTCCAGAAGTTGCTCAGTCCACGAGGCTGGATGTCTCAGTGGGTTTTCTGTAGACACTGGAATCCCAAAGAAGTAGGCGCTAATGCCAGTGGGGAATGGCCCCGGGCAAGGCGAGGACAGGCAGGCAAAGAGCAGAAACTTCCTTTCTCCGTGTCCTTATACAGGCTCCCATCAGAAGGTGTGGCACGGAATAAAGGTGAGTCTGCCTGCCTTAAGATCTGGATCAAAAGTGTGTGTGTGTGTGTGTGTGTGTGTGTGTGTGTGTGTGTGTGTTTCTACCTCAAAGATCTGGACTAGAAGTGGATTCATCCACTTCAAACTGAGCAAAAGAGTCCTCCAAGTGTGCGTGCCCTCTATTTCTGGATTGTAATCCATTGTAATAGGAGTAAAGTTACAAGCAAGAGTATCCACCACAGTTACCCTCAGCTTGGAGGTCAATCTAGGTTCCATGATGTTCTCAAAACAAACAAACAAGGCAGGGATACATCTGAGTCGTGGAATACGTGTCTAGACCGGACAATACCCTAGGTTCAATTCTCAGTCTGAGAAAGAACTTTTTATCATAATTATTGAAATTTGAAGTCATGTGTGTAATTGTGTCTGATTGGGTCCATGCAAGTCAGTGCAGAGGTCTTTGGAGGCAGGAAGATATCAGATCACCTGGAACTGATTATAAGAAATGTGAGTTCTTTGAGATCCTTTGAGGTGGGCACTATTCACATCTAAGACATCTCCTCAGCCCCCCAAAAATATAAAAATAGAAGTAAATAAATAAGAAAATAAGAGAATGATGTTTATGTAAAATTGTTGGTACCTGAAAAACCAAAACAGACCCAAGTCACAGGAAGCCAGCAAAGCAATGTCTTTATTTGAATTATGCAGCAGGAACTGCCAGTCAGGGAGAACAGCACGGGCTCGGAGCTGACTGTGTCTCTGAACTTTCATCTTAGTAACTACTTAAACAGATGACAAACATGTACCCTAGTCAGTCCATAACTCACTGTTCAGGGCCACATAAAAGACCCAGGTGCTGAACTTCGACCCAAGCTAGGATGCTACAGATATTTTAAGCCTGAAATCCACAACATCTGTGCCAAGTTATCCTATCTAAAAGGAGTTAGGGATAGGGACTTCCTTAGGAGCATGTCTTTGTGGCACATTTATCCTGTTCCCATTGATTGGGGTTTTCAAAGTGGTGGGGCATCTTGCCTAAAATCATGTCTCAACTTCTAAGCATGTTTTCAGTTATGTACATACATGTCTCTTTCTGCTTAGCAGGGTGCCAGTTACCCAGTGAGGTCTCGAACTTAAAACTTAACTTGCCACTTACTCGAAATGCAAGTTTTATTCACAATACTTCTAGTTTGGTTCCTTCTCACAGAAGCTCCTTGCTTGCAGGCTGGGGGTGACTGTGAGCATGTGTGATCTGGAAGCCTGTCTCCAGGACTGTCTGGTTCTGCCCTTGCTGTGGTTATCTTTGTTGGGACACCGTCCTCCCTGACCCAGCTGGCCCTCTCTCATCCTTGAAGACAATCTCAGATGTCCAGTCCTCCAGGAAGCCTTTCTGACAGTCCCTTCCTTTCCCCTCAGCTCTAAGCAGGTTTCTGCACACACACCTTCCATGTTTTCCACCATTAGTTGGCTCTTTAATTGGCCACTGTGGGCAGATAGAAAAGCCAGCTTGTTGAACTGCCCAGTATGGGCTTTAACTATAAAACCTCTGGTAACAGTAGGAAAGAGTTGGAAGACTTAGTGTCAGATCACCGTGCCTCACAGTTGTTTCTCTATTACTGCTTGGCTCCGTTTAATATTGAAAGTAAAGTTAAGGGTTTTGTGTTGTTGTTGTTATTGTAATAGTGTTATTGTGTTACTGTGTAGCCTTGGTTTGGCCTGGAACTTACTTTGTAGACTGGGTTGTCCTTGAACTCACAGAGATCTGCCTGTCTCTGTTTTCCAAGTGCTTGAATTAAGGGCATGAGCCACCATACCCAGTCCAATATGTACACACACACACACACACACACACACACACACACACACACACACACACAATGTTCTAGTTTGCTTTTCTGTTGCTGTGATAAATACCATGGCCAGAAGCAACTTGGGTAAGAAATAGTTCATGTCACCTATATTTTTCAGGGTTTTCTAAAGGAACAGTATGCGTTTATGTGTCTGTCTGTCTCCTTCTCTACCTCGTGTATCTGTGTATGTGTGTTTGTGTATGTATTTATTAGCATGGTTACACGTTGTGGTCTGGGTTGTCCAACAATAATGACCATCTTCTGATAGAAAGGACAAGAATCTGGAAGTTGTTCAGTCCATGAAACTGAATGTCTCAAGGTCTCAATTTGGAGCTGGAGTCCCAGAAGACTCTAAAGGGTTCTAGTCTTCAGTCTATGTTGGAATTCCAGAGAAGTAAGTTCTTCTACCCGTGGAGTAATGCCTCAGCCACAGGACAGATGAACCTGGCAGCAAGAGTTAGGGCAAACAGGCAAAAACCAAACGCTTCCTTCTTCTGTGTCCTTTTGTGTGGGCTGCCCCAGAAGGCTGTGTCTCAGATTTAAGGAAGGTGTCCCCACCTCAGGTATATAATCAAGAAAACCTCCCACAGGCATGCCCAGGTGCTTGGGTTTTATTGATTCCATAAATAGTCAAGTTGTCAGCCAAGATTAGCCATCAAATCAGGTTCTACATCCAGATTAATACTTCATCCCTGAGGGAAGTCAGGGCAGGGACCTTGGAGAAACATTGCTGACTGGCTTACTTTCTGTCTTACTCCTAGAAGCATTTTTTTTTTTTCCAAGACGGATATCTCAGCCTGGAGGCGGCAAACCACACCTTTAATCCCAGCGTCTTGGGAGGCAGAGGCAGGCTGATCGCTGACTTTGAGGCCAGCCTCATATACAAATGGAGAAACTTCCATGAGCCCTGGATGTCCTGGAACTTGCTCTGTACACCAAGCTGATCTCAGATCCAGAGATCCACCTGTCTCTGCCTCTGTGGTGCTAGAATTTAAGACAAATGTCATCACACCTGTCATAGAATTAGCTTTTAAAAATAATACCCAGGACTCCCTCCTGAGGAATATTTCCACCCATGGTGGGCTGGGCCCTCCCACATTAATCTAATATCAGAAAAATGCTTCACAGATGTGCCCACAGACCAATCTAATCTAGACAGTTTCTCCCTGAGGCTTCCTCACATGACTCTGGACTGTGTCAGGTTGACGTCTTAAGTTAACCAACCAGGACATTCCATCACTTGCCAACTGGACACACAGACATCACTAAGTCACAGCATTTGGTTTCTCATTGCCTTGATTTCATGTTACTATGACAACATAAATTAGTACAACCCAATTTTAAAGTCCCACAGTCTTTAAAAAGTTCAGTACTTTATAAGTAGTGTCTCTGTAAATGTTCAAAGTCTATTGATCCTGAAACTCCTGTAAAATAAAACACAAGCTATGTAGGGTTGGATGGATGATTCTGTTCTGAAGAACACTGGCTGCTCTTGCAAGGACACAGGATTTCCTCTCAGCACCCAGATGACAGCTCACAGCAATCTGTAACTCCAGTTCTAGGGACTCTGATACATCCTCTGACCTCCTCCAGCACCAGAAGTGCATTTGGTGCACATACATACTGCTGGTGAAACCCTCACAGTTATACACAGACACACACACACGAGAGACACATACACACGCACATGTATAGTCTAAATTTTTAAATCTATGTACTTTTATTCCTAACGAGAAGAAGCATTCCAGAGGAACATTCATATTAAGAACAAAACAAAAATCCAGTAGTGCTAATCCAAGTTCTGTGGCTCACTGTCCAATATGTGGAACTTCCTCATGACCCTCTGGGCCCCATGCCTCCTATCGGCTCAGCTCTGCCGTCTGCAGCACACACAGCTCATCTGTGTGCTCCGATCCACACCTGTGCTGTCCTGGCCCATGTCCCATGTTCCCTTCATCTTCAGTATCCAGGGTATACACTGTAAACAGGTTGCACCTTTACCAATGGCCTCTCTTGGCCTCTCCTCAGGAATCTGAACCTGCCACAAGATGCCAAGCCTCACCCACTTGATGACCCATTTGATCTCGTCTCTCCTGCCTTTAAAACCAGTATTACATGGGAGTCTTACACATTGCCAGGTTTGGTTGCCATCTTGAGGTGCAGCCTCGGCCCTGACCCCAAGTAGACAAAGATCCTGTGTTGAGCGTGGATGCTTCCCACGAGATTTTGCCTCAATGATGTTGGTCTCTTACTAATCATGGTGGATTATGCAGCTCTGGCAACCAGCATTTAAAAAGCAAAGTTTTGCTTCCACAGACTCTACATTGAAGTACTTTGGCCTCAGCAGAGTATTTGATGAGCTCTCAAACTTCCCTCTGAAGCTCACAAGCCAGGCCTCCATTGTCTGCATTTCTCTCAGTATTTTTATCTTCCAAGGCTCCTACAGAACAGCCCCATTCACCTTGAGCACTCCATGACTTCTACAGGTCAAAAGTTCCAAACACTTCTATCATTCTCAAACAACAAACAAACAAACTTACGGCCGTTACTGCTCTATTCTCTCTGTACCCAGTTGTGTTCTGCTTCATAAACCCAGTTGGTTTCTGCTTCAAGTTCCTGCCTTAAGTTCCTGCCCTGGCTTTCTGTCATAATGAAGTGTGAAACCCGTGAAATGAAAGGAAACAAACTCTCCTCTCTCCATGTTTCCTTTGGGCAGTGTGTGGATCAGGACAACCTCCAGTTCACAGAGATCTGCCTGCTCTGCCTCCCAAGTGCTGGGATTAAAGGTATCAGCTAAGATATCTATCTTCAGACAGAGTCTCACTGTCGACCCCAGCCACACAGACTCACAACCCTCCTGCCTCAGTCTTCTAAGTCCCAGGCTTCTGGGCATATGTGATCCTGGGCAGCACACTCTCAGTTCCTTCCCGATCGCTTCCCTGTTTAATTTTCTCTGAAGACATCACCGATCAGCTGTCTTGGGATTATGTTTTTCAGTTGTCTCTCCATGGGATGAGGCTTTTCTCAGGATGTCACACACACACACACACACACACACACACAGAGAGAGAGAGAGAGAGAGAGAGAGGAGAGAGAGAGAGAGAGAGAGAGAGAGAGAAGAGAAGAAGAAGAAAGAAGAAGAAGAGAGAGAAGAAGAAGAGAAGAATGGATTGGAAGTAAGCTCAACCTAAGTTCAATTCTTTCTATCTGTGAGTGATGTTGCGTATCCCAAAAGCATTATGGATTTTGGAAAGTGTGTGTGTGTGTGTGCGCGCGGCGCGCGTGTGCGCGCGCTGGAGTCACTGAAGGCAGGCTTGGGGGATCCCTGGTTCCTAACAACTAGACTGTTCTTCCAACTCTTTAATCATAAGTCTCTTGACATCCGCAGTCTGGAGACCTCTCTCTAAAGCATTTACAATCACACTACTGAAAAATGATTCTAAGAAGTACTTACTTTTCTAGTGGGTTTTCTTTGAGCATTTATTTATTAGTTATCATTCGTCTGTATTTTCATTGAAAACTTCTTACTGTCATCTATTGGTATTCTGCAGACTAGCCTAATACATACACGTATGTGTGACTGCAGCCATGTATCACCTGCCACCAAATTTGCCACATTTGTCACAAGTCACATTCCCTTAAAAAGTCCCTGCCATCAATCACAGCTCTACTCTATCTCCCTCTGTCCCTCTGTCCCTCTGTCCTCTGTCTCTTTCTCTCTCGTCTCTTTGTCTCTGTCTGTCTCTGTCTCTCTGTCTGTCTCTGTCTCTCTCTCTCTTCTCTCTTCCTCTATGGACTCAGGTTTCATTACTGCAGCTTGGCCTCAATTAGATCAATAGTCAAAAAATTGGCAACTTGATTTCCAAATTCTCAAAGATTCTGACTTCTGTCTCTCCATAAACAAATGATCCCAAAGTTGCTTATCTCTAAGGTTCTGCTTCTCATCTTAAAAATCTTTTATCTTTGTGCTTTCTCTCTGCTATTCTCTCAAAAATAATTCCTTAAAACTATGCTATAAATTCTGTCTCAGGATTCATAGCTTCAGTTGTGTATGGTCCAAAAATCTATGAAATTTGTAACAAAATTGGCATTAAACTTATAACAAAAAGCTTATAACTAAAAACATATACATATATATGTATATATATATATGATTCAACTCTTCTTTAGCATGTGTGTGTGTGTAACTTGGATTCAACTCTCATTCATTAAAAACATAACAGATCTGCTAGGAAAACAGATGTTTTTAAATAGCAACCACATAGCTCTCCTCCATCTTGTCTGATGACCTCACCAGGATGTAAAGCGCTCCATGGCTGGCAACCATCTTACTAATGTTAGAGAGCACATACCATGTGAGATTTAGCATGAGCCTGGCACTGCCTGGTGCGCAGCCACATCTCTGACTCTTTTGCCCGGTTTTGCCTAGTCCAGATCTTTGTGGTAGAAACACACAACACACACACCACACAACAACACACACACACTTTTGATCCAGATTTAAGGCAGGCAGACCTTTATTCATGTGCCACACCTTCTGATGGGAGCCTGTATAAGGACACGGAGAAAGGAAGTTTCTGCTCTTTGCCTGCCTGTCCTCGCCTTGCCCGGGGCCATTCCCCCACTGCATTAGCGCCTACTTCTTTGGGATTCCAGTGTCTACAGAAAACCCACTGAGACATCCAGCCTCGTGGACTGAGCAACTTCTGGACTGTTGGATTTTCCCTATCATAGCCATTGTTGGATTAGGTGCACCATAGCTTCTAAGTCATTCTAAGAAATCCCCATTTTATATGTATACATAGAAAGAGAGAATCACTCTGTAAGTTCTGCTACTCTCGAGCACACTGACTAATGCAATAAACTTGATCTCCTGACCTTCCTATCTCTACCAAATCCCAGCATTACAGGCATGGGCCAACATGCCCAGCTGTTTCAGCCTCTTTCTTTCTTTTTATAAAATGTGTATGAGCATTTGTCCACATGTGTATATGTACAGCACATACACACTTAGTGCCACAAGAGGGCGCCAGATCCCCTCTGCTACATGAGGTTGTGAGGTGCCCCATGTGGGTGCTGGCAACCACACCAGGTCTTCTGCAAGAGCAGCCAGAGCTCTCTTAACCAGTGCACTGTCTCTCCAGCTCTTCTCTGTTCTGTCTGTCTGTCTGTCTGTCTGTCTTCCTGTCTGTCCCTCTCTCTCTTTATCACTTTTTAAAAAAAACCTTAAAAATTGAAGCTGGCATACTTACACCCAGGCAATACTCATATGCATGTAAAGCATAAAAATTAAGAGTTTTAAACTGCCAAAAAATTTCAGTGTTTCAAAAAATATTTTGAGGCAGGGCCTCACTAACATGCTTAGCAGGGTTATGAGCTGAATCCTCCTGCCTCAGTCTCTCTAGTAGCTTGGATTATAAGCCTGTGCTGCCTTGCCTAGCTTATTAAATTTTAAATGGTGATTGAAGGTTGCAGTGGCCTGGAGTCCGTGGACAACAGTCAGGGAATACACTTAACTGAGATGGAGAAGAAAGTTCCTCTCATTTGCACCACCCTCCTCTGCAAACTTCCCTTGGTGTGAACATCCCCTTACACCTCTCACAAAGGTATAAAGCTGCACTTGAAATTTACACTCATTGGCCTGAGATATATGGTCTCCATCAACTTGCTATCAGAGATATTATAATCGAAATTGGAGTACCTGTGAGACTCATTTCTAAAATTCTTCAAAGTGTGGACCTGCCACTGTGCAGGGAGAAAGGAAGGCATGGCAGTGGCCGGAGAACGCTCCTGACCATGGCAGGCCACCTAGCTGCTGACTAGCACTGATTTTCATGATTTCTTGAGGCGGCTTGATGAAACTTGTTTTCTATGCTAAGCGGGCTTGCCATTCTTCCCTGTAGATGAGCTTGGGACTGTTCGAGAGCCTATCTCATAGATAGATAGGTAGGTAGATAGATAGATAGATAGATAGATAGATGATAGATAGATAGACAGACAGATAGATGTAAGCTAAGAATGTGGCTCAGTGGTAGAGCACTTGACTGCAGGCAGGAGGCTCTAGATTTAATCCCAGTTGGGTGGGAGCACCGTCCAGGCACCTGGAGGTATAAAGGAGGATAGTGACCAGGACAGTAGGGAGAAGAGGAGGAGGCTGGGGAACAGACCTGCTCCTCTGGCAATGACACCTGCTCAAACACAGTAAGACAGGACCACACAGAGCCAGTCGCTGCCAGCTTGGATCAGCACACACTGAGCTCTCCTTGCAGCCCTGGGCTGCTTTGAGACAGGAAGTGGCTAGTACTGCCCTCATTCTGGGGATCTTGGTTCTGCTGATTTGACCAAGGGTCTCTCTGTGCTATCCCTAACTCAGAGTGTGTGTGTTTAGGTTCAAAAATTGGGGAGCAAAGGAAGTTCTTGGGGAATCCTATTTGGCGATGAGGACCACTCAGATGCACATAGATGCACATAGTTTATTGGACAGAGAGATGAAGGGGTTTGGTCTTTGCCTCTTCCAACCCAGAGACACCTGGTATATTGGTCCCTCTGTGTGGGTGAGCTTGGCTGAGAGGAGGTGGTGGAGTGTGGGGATGCAGGACTGAGCTCTGAGCATGCTACTCTTGTTGCTCATCTTCTAGTCATCATCACGTTCGTCATCATCATCTTCGTCATCATCATCTTCTTCGTCATCGTCATCATCTTCATCTTCATCATCATCTTCGTCATCATCATCTTTGTCATCATCTTCGTCATCATCATCATCTTCGTCATTATCATCATCATCATCATCATCATCATCTTCTTCTTCGTCATCATCATCATCTTCATCATCATCATCTTTGTCATCATCATCATCTTTGTCATCATCATCTCCTTTCTCATCGTTATTACGATCATTGTCCTCATCATCGATTTTTCCCCATTTGAAGCCCATCCCTTTGATACAGAGGCCTGGTGCATACAGACCATTTGCAGTCACTAGATACTTGTCTGAACCTCCACTGTCATTGAAGGAGCGGCCATTTCTAACACCAAAGGTGGCCACACGCCCCTTGTTTGTAGTGAAGCTCAGGGAAGTCAGGCAGAGCTTTGCGCTGCCATTCACCTTTATCACGTGCTCTCCGTCCTCCAGAAGGAACTCTCTATACTTTGGGGACCGGGATCCATAGACGTCACTCCAGTAATTGCCAAACTGCAGCTGGATGCTGGAAAGAAATCAAGTCAGCACAACCTCACATTTGCATCCTATTCTGGTTTCTGCTTCACAGTTCAGTCTCCAGAAGTGCCTAGCTCTCATGGGGCAGCCTGGATTCTTCCTCTTCCAAGCACATCCCTCCTCATAGGACCTCAGAGAGTCTGGCCCAGGTCAGGCATCTGTACCAGGGCAGCTATGTCTGCTACTGCACTCACCCTGAGCTGGAATGTTTTGCAGGCTCTGCCCAACTCACAGCTCCCCCTCTGGAGCCCTCTACCTTATCAGCCCCAAATAAGGCAGGAGCCACACTGCTAAGATCAGTAAACCTGAGACAGACCTTATGAGCAGAGACCAGAGAGAGAGGCTCTTCTCAGCTCTTCTCTTCTCGTGTCGTCAGGGAGAAACGGGGGTGGGGGGATGACAGGGGAGCCCTGGAAGCTGTTCTACTGAGCAAAGAAGTGATATGACCACCCCAAACTTCTGGACTGTTCCTAATGCCAACTTCTTTCTTTGCTTGCAAATTAAGATGCTTATCATATCAGAAACAGAATGCAGGAAGGATGTCCAATACAATTAGAATTCCAGATAACCATGAGTAATATTCGGTCCACTATACTGCATGTTACAGGGTTTGTTTGGTCATTTTTGACATTGATTTATTATTTACTTTGTGCACATGTGTGTGGGGGTGTGTGCGTGTGTGTGGGTGTGTTTCTGTATGTCTATTCATGTAGGCCCATGTGTGCCAAGTTCTTAGTGGAGGTCGAAGGTGGTGTGTTCAACCACCAGTAACATAAAGTAATAAGCAGTGTATCTATGTTGTCAATATGAACTGTGTATGTAGATGGTGCATACATGTGTGCTTGCCCTTGTGTGGATGTGTCTTCTTCAGTCACTCTCCACCTGGGTTTGTGCATGTGAGGTGTGTGTGTGTGTGTGTGTGTGTGTGTGTTCTGCATGTGTCTGTCTGCCTGTCTGTGATGCATGTGTGGGCATGTAAAGGCTAGAGTTGGGCACCGAGTGTCTTCCTCTATGGCTATATGCCTTATTGCCTGGAGACAGGGTTTCTCACTAAACAGAGGCTCAGTGTTACAGCTAGACTGGCTGGCCAGGACTCCTGGGATCTTCCTGTCACTGCCCCAGTGCTTACCTGACAGCCACCTCCATCCTTCCAGGTTCCTTTTCCTTTTCTATGGCTTCTGGGAATCTGAACCCAGGTCTTCATGTTTGCAGAGCAAATGCTTGTTCCTACTTTCCCTGTCTTTTTCCCAGGCACGCCCCTCATGTTGTTAGGCAGTCTCCATGGGAACCTGGAATTGCCTTTTGGGTAAGACTCTGGCCTCTGGCAGTGCAGGCCCCCCTCTCTGCTCCCACACTTTAGGGGTACAGTCCTGTGCTGCTGCTCTCAGCTTTCACATGGGTTCTGGGGATCCAAACTTAAGGCCTTACACTCACACAGCAAACACTTTATCCCCCCAGCCTTCTCCCCACTCACCCAACATCAAAAGTTTTAAGAATTAACATAGCCTCAATATTGCACAGAAGACACACTAAAAGAATATTCATGGTTCCTCTGAAATCCTATTAATCTTGGGGGACTGTGTTTGCATTTACCAAGTTGGGCAATAGTAACAAAGGTCTCAGTGACAATCTAGGAGAACAGATCTCAAGAGTCAGACACTGGGGAGGCCAGTCAAGACCTGGCCTGTCTGCAGGGAATGACCACCTTTCTGGAGCAAATCAAAGGTTCAGAGTGGCACAGAGAACTCTCATTTTATGTCCTGTGAAGACCTCTCAGACATGTGATCAGTTTCTGTCACTACCAAGAGGCACTAAAGTCACCAGAACCACCTGGAAGAGGGACTCTTCAAGCCTCTATGATCCTTTCTGAACAAGAAAGTTGGAGGTCCCTCTCCACCTGTGTCTCTGAGGACTGCCCAGTCTTAATCAAGCCTGGGTGTTACAGTCCTGAGTAGGCTAGCTCAGGTCAGGTTTCTAGATAAACCACAGGAAGTGGGTCCAACTGAGGGGTGCTGCAGGGAAACCCAGGAACCAGAGTCCTACTTACCCTTTGATGAGGTTTATTGCTGTTAAGAAGACTCGCATGCCTTTAAGTTCCCCCTGAGTTTCACCATCAACATAGAAATAAGTGCCATCACTATTTCCCAGGACATCTGAAAGTGAGGCATGAGAAGACTGTTCAGGACCACGCCCTTCCTCAGAGGCCCTTGTGCTTAGGACAGTACATGGAAAGTAAAGGCCACAAAGGAGGCTCAGGTACTCACTCTGGGCTCTGCAGGTAGGACCTGCAAGGAGAGCCAAGGTCAGCAACAGCAGCATGGCTCCTGAGGGTTTAGATTACAATCTGGCACTTAGAAGCCACACGGAGATGGTAAGATTTCCGTGAGGCTCTGAGAAAAAGACATCAAATGTAAGAGATCCCCATACCCCAGATTGAGACAAGAGAACATTCAGAAACCCTCTTCTCCCGTAGGCTCAAAAGGCTTCAGAAGAAATGGCTTCACCCACATGCCCACACTGTGACCTTCCTGACACACAATGTCACTGTGCTAACATTCTGATTAATATCTGAGCACTGGGTCCCATGTTCTTATATGATGCTAGACTCCCAATGTCTAAAGGGGCACCTGGAAAAACCCCCTATTCCAAAGCCATCCTCCACGGTTCAGTCTCTAGCTGGCGCAACCCATTCTCCCTTTCCCGCTCTGGCCTCTCCTGCACCAGGCTGGGTCTCTGCTCCTTCCTTACCTGTGCTCTCTGGACTGAGCCTCTTGGCTTCTCCCTTTATATCCTGATGTCACTCAGCCATGGCTACTGCAGGCATGTTTCTGGACATGCCTCGTCAGCTGGTGTTCAGAACTTAACTTTTGTCCAACCTTGCCACCAAGATATTCATATGCTTGAAGACCATTTAAATCTATGTACTCAGCCTGTTTTCCTGCTGTGTACTCAACTTGTTTAAATTTATCTTGCCTTTAAGAAAACAATATAACCAACCTTACTGTGCCTTTGACTCCCAAGTAATCAAGTTTTACAAACTAAACTGAACAAGCAGTTTTAATCTTGAACTTTGTTCCCTACTTAGGACCCTTTGATCCCCTGGCCCACAGGGATGTACGTGTGTTTGCCTGTCCTGAGAACTTCACTGGCTGAGAGTACCAACTTCAAGGCAACCTTGAAGATAACAAATATCTATCATAAATGCTGGAAGCTAAACATGAATCCAGGTAGATAATCTTGGTTTGCTTTTTTTTTTTTTTTTTAAATCCTATACTGGGTCAGTAGGGGCCAGTAAAGAAATTTCTTCCCTTGTAAAACTAAAAGTCTGGTAAGAGATGCTTAAGACAAAATGTCCATATGTCTTTCTCCTCCCTTGTTACTGTGTCTGTGCAGTAAGCTCTGATGGTGCCCTTCTGTTGAGCAGGAAGGGGCAGGTGAGCTTTGGTTTGCTCTTGCTTTAAATGACCGTACTAGAAATTAATTTCTGGATTTCAAAAAGCTCCTCCACATGGCAAGACTTTCTTTCTGATCAGAAGCAGAAAGGTGAGCAGCTCAACCAGGAAATTCAGCAAGTGTTTATCCTCACAAGTCTTCTACCCACTGCCTGGAGGGAAAGACCTCACAGTCTTGGTTGGCTGGTTGGTTGGTTGGTTGGTTGTTGTTGGTTGGTTGGTTTTAAAAGAATTGCTGCAAAAGCAATGAAGGAAAGTGGGAAAGGGTGAGCGTTCAAGTCTTGGGAATGTACCAACATTTATATAAACAAAACTCTTAGTAGGTCTTGCAAAAGCGCTGGAGAGATTGCAGGACCCGGATCAGTTCCCGGGATCTATATGATGGCTTGCAACCTTCTGTGACTCCAGTTCCCTGATAGCCAATGCCTCTTCTGATCTCTGTGGAGTTCAGTCACACATGTGGTACACATACATACACACCCAGGCAAAACCCACATACGCATAAAATAAAGCTCAAACTTTGTTTTAAGTTTTCCATATATGTTACCAAGTGGTGGAGATTAAAATTTTTCATAACTATTTTACAAGATGAGGATCATTAAAAGGTTTGTGTAAACATTTTACAATGTGGGGAGACTGAATTATAAATATATTCATAGTAGTAAATAAAAGTTTTATGGTATTTGATAGAAAAGACTAATATTTACTGTTTCTTATAAACCCATCATCTAAGTTCTAAGCATCCTTCTCTTCAGACTCATTAACAAGGCATTGACTCTCTTTTTATGTCCTACTACAGAATAAGAAATGTGTACGTGTGTGTACGTGTGTGTGTGTGTGTGTGTGTGTTGCATACATATTTTCTTTTAAAGCAAAATTCATAATCTTTGGCTTGCTAGGGTCATCTGCCTACAGCACAGACAGAAATCCAGCTTTTAGACATCCTATCAATTGAAGACAGCTTGTAGCATGCAGTTGCTTGTACATTCGTATCTCATATAATAACTCAATTCTAATTTAGTCATGGCAAATACACACAGATAAGGTTTTAACTACTACGATTTCCCAAATGCATGACTTTATCTGAACCATGGTGTTAGATATAATAAAGATGAAAACAAAACAACAACAACAAAAATCTCTTTTTTTCTTGCCACTTTCCATGTTGACCATCCAAGAATACTGTAAGAAAGAGGCTGCTTCTCATATGCTTTTATTGTATTAGATTTCTATGCTTTTAAATTGAAAGTGTTATATAGCGTTTATATAGACTTTGACATATAGGTATATACATTTTAAATTTATTTCTTTATCCTGTGAGGCTGCACATGTACCACTATTCATGTATGCAGGTTAGAGAACAATTGTCAGTAATCCAGTAACCTCTTCCTCTATGTGAGTCCCAGGGACTGAACTCAGAGAGGCAGGCTTAGCAACAGGCACCATTACTTGCTGAGCCATCTTGTTGGCCCTACACACATTTTAAAGCTATTCTTCATTTATTATTATTTTTATTCCATAGGTGCATACTTTTTTTTTTTTTTTTTGGTTTTTCAAGACAGGGTTTCTCTGTGTAGCCCTGGCTATCCTGGAACTCACTCTGTAGACCAGGCTGGCCTCGAACTCAGAAATCTGCCTGCCTCTGCCTCCCAAGTGCTGGGATTAAAGGCGTGTGCCACCACTCCCCAGCAAGGGTGCATACATTTTTAATCATAGCTACACTGGGTGTTAAATAATTGAATCACTTTGAAATTATAGTTGTTTATAAAGTAGTCATTTAAAAGACTTCAACATAAATAGATACCTAAAGGAACCTTTTCTGAGTACCCAAAAGCCTTATGAAAACCTCAGAAAACATAAGATAGTTATCTTTTTTAAAGACTTATTTTATTTTTAATTATATTTAAATATGTGGAGGGGTGCAGGGGTCCTCAAAGAAGGTGTCATATCCCCTAAAGCTGCAGCTATAGACAGTGAGCACATGGGTGCTGAGACTAAACTCAGGTCCTGCAGAAGAGCAGGAAGCTCTTAACTACTGAGTGATTTCCCCAGCTCTATAAGCAATTATCCTAATAAAACATAAAATCCTGGGACTGGAGAGATGGCTCAGTGGGTAAGAGCACTGACTGCTCTTCGAGAGTTCAATTCCCAGCAACCACATGGTGGCTCACAACCATCTGTAATGTGATCCGATGCCCTCTTCGGTGTGTCTGAAGACACAGTGTACTCATCATATATATAAAACAAATAAATAAAATCTTTTTAAAAATTGATTTTAAAAGAATATAAAATCTTGATAATCTTGCAAAGTACGTTCATGCAGAAGTAGATATTAAAATACCCAGTTACATAGCACTGTTTACCACTAGGGTACCATAGATGAGAATGCCCCCAGAGGCTCGTGTATTTGAGTACTTGGTCCCTGTTGGAGGCACAGCTTGGGGAGGTTTAGAAGCTATGGCCTTAATGGAAGAAGTGTGTCACTTGGGCCTGGGCTTTGAGAGTTTAAAGATTCGAAACGTGTCTAGTTTATTGTTTCTGTTTTGTGCCTGCCATTGAAGATGTAGGCTCTGAGCTGCTCCAGAGGCCACACTGTCCCCAACATCATGGACTCTAATCCAAATAAACTCTTCCTTCCTAAGGTAGCCTTGGTCGTGGTGTTTCATCACAGCAATAGGAAAGCAATTCATACAACCATGAAACAGTTTCTCACTGTGTAGACACTACTAACAACACAGTTAAGCCCCTCGTCACCTACTGTGGGACAGAAGGAGTATATCTCTCTCCTGCTGAGAATCTTCACATAGATAAATCTGCGCCTGCACTGATGGTACAGCCATCTAATTTTCTGCCTCTGACGATTATCATATATTAAAACACAAAATGACACAGTAACATTAGAGTGCACGCTTAGATCATTAAAAGACTATTCAGTGCCTGCGGATGTTGTTCAGCCGGTAGAGTCGAGCCTGCCAGGCATTCACAAGGCACTTGGTTTGATCCCCACCATCGCATAAACTGGACATGGTGGCTCAAGCCTGCAGTCCTAGCACTTGAGAGATGGAAGCAGTCCATGTTTTGGCCATATAGCAAGTTGGAGTCCATCCTGGACTACATGAGTTCATGTGTCAATTAAAAAATTAAAGCTATTCAATATAAATTCCTCACAGGAGCCACCAAGAGAGCAGAGATGCATAGTTTCTCACACCTATACAAATTACAGTTGGCAACGCTAAAAATGTTACTTAAATTGGCAGGCAAGCAAATTTGGTTTGATGATGATGATGGTGATGATGGTGATGATGGTGATGATGATGACTTTGCATGTGTTATGTGTACTTATGTGGATATGTGAGCATGTGCATATGTGTGGGGAGGCAGAGACCTTTCACCAAATCATGAACTAGTTGATTCAGCTGGGCTAGCTGTGTAATAACTGAAGGGGCTCTAACCAGCAGGAGCATGGCTAACACAGCTCTGGCAGGTCCTCCCTTCTCCCCAGTTCCCTTGTAAGGAAACAGCCACCAGAGCCCAGCCTTCTCCAAAGCAACATTCCCATTTTGCTAACAGAGTCAAACTAGATTCACATTCCCAGTCTCGGGACCTGATCCTACTCTGACCATCCAAATATTTTCTTAATTGCCTGTTAAATTGGTAAATGAATATAAAACTTGCTGTTACCTTAGCCAAGGTACTTGAGTTGTAAAAATATGTAACCGATGCCTGCCAAGCCCTCAGTAACCACAGGCAGCTCACCATCTCCTGTTCTCCTGTGCTCCCTCACCACGCCAGCCCCAAACCAAGTGTCTAGGAGGACGAGGGCCCTGGATTCTGGACTGAGTGTCTAGGGGAATGAGTAAAGGGCCTTGGAGCCAGGTATCCTGGTAAAGTCCCAGTCTCTAACAGATACTCCTTTGCTTAACCTTCAGTGTCAAAATATGATTGGATGACCCCTACAGGTCACCCAAGCCCCTGGTTTTGCAGTTTCTCCCTTTAAATATGCAATACAGGTTCAGATCCTTAGCTGACGGCCTCCCTGAAGCATCCAGCTTTGAAGTGAATTTTCTCAGCTTTCATCTTGAACCCAACACCCCCTGCCTTGCTAAAAATCTGTTAGATTATAAAACACCAAGGTCTAGTCCCTTATTTGGCCACTTCCTCCTCCTAAGGCTGACTACTGAGGTCCAGCTATCGAAGTATTGAAGTCCAGCAATCGAAAGCCCCTTTGGCTCATTTAATAATATGCCTGATTGCCAGGCCATGATGGTGCACGCCTTTAATCCCAGCACTTGGGAGGCAGAGCTAGGTGGATTTCTGAGTTCGAGGCCAGCCTGGTCTACAGAGTGAGTTCCAGGATAGCCAGGGCTACACAGAGAAACCCTGTCTCGAAAAACCAAAAAAAAAAAAAAAAAAATTGCCTGATTAGAATGAAGTGCTCCATCCTAACATGGATCCCTTTACACCTGTCAACCCCCTTTGCCATGCCCAGTCTGGCTAGAGTCCCTTCACTTATTGGCTAGTTAACCAATCAGGATAGCTGCTTTCAAACCCAGAATGAAAATGTACAAATTATGCCTATGCCAACCAAGGCGGGTTCAAGTCAGCCCATCTCCTTAAACTGGGAACAACAAAACCACACCCATTCCTCGTCTCGTGCCTCCCAGACATGTTCAGCAGCTAAACCGGATCTCTCCTGCATTACATCAGACAGAATCCATCAGAAGAATGATTTTCTGCTCCACAGGCAGAGAACACAGTGGACAGCTCCTGGTGGGGACAAATGACTGTCTACTAATCCTTGGCCCTGCTTGCCTCCAGAGCAGACAGACAGATACAAACTAGAATTGCTTTGGGTGCCAGGAGCAACAAGTTAGAGCCTGGCTGTTGTCCCAACTATCATACCACAGACACAGTCACCAGTTTTCATTTTTATTCTACCTACAAGACTTGAGGAGGTCATTTGGTGCACTGAGACTCCCTGAGTATGCTCAGAGAGCTTGAAGTATCACTTTTACCAATGTTTTTATGACAAAGGCTTGGACTCTTTCTGTCCCAACAAACTAGGCCACCATTCTTAGGATACCAATTTAAGAGAAGTAATATTGAAAAGCAGAGAAGGGATACATAGTCTGTGTGGTCACATTGAGATAAGGAAAAAATGAAGGACCCCAGAGAAACCCAACCCTAAGTCTATCTTCAGGATCATGACATGAGTTTTAGGTCTCAATAGAGAGCAATTTGTGTGCATAATTAAACAGTCCTGATCAAATTGTAGCCCTACCCATCAGTGCCCCGTTCTGATCTGTCTTGAAAGGTTGTTTAATGAGTTATCAGAACTGTGAAGTCACTTGCTGGTAGGTAAGTTCTTCCTCTGGCCAGCACCAGGTTTCAGCCTGTCTGTTCTCCCAGCCAGGGATTCCTGGGCTGCCAGTAAAAGCCACCCAACATAGTCTCATTTTCATTGCCCTCTGGCATACATTGCATGAGAATGGTTCGACTGTTCCCATCATAAGGGGCTGTGACTTTAGGATTCAATTGTTTCAATAGACTGATGGCTGGAGATATATTATCAACCCTCCTAATGCAACCACACCAAACAAGCCTGTCAGTCATCTGTATAGGAAACAGCCCTTGGGAAAGGCCGCTTGCCTTAGAGATTATAATAATAGTACAAAGGCTGACTAGGACAACAAGGCCCTTGGTCATTGTCCACTCTTCCATCTTCCTCTTTACTCTGGAATAAACTCTAGCTATCTTCTCCATTTTAATCTGTGTCTTCTCTGGATTCTTTTGAAGATAACAAAGACCACTTTATTGAGACAGATTTTCTCTGAGTAACCAGGGCTGTTCCAGAACTTGCTCTGTAGACCAGACTGACCTTGGATTCAGAGATCCACCTGCCTCCACCTCCCGAGTGCTGGGATGAATGGTGTGAGCCACCACCACTTGACTTGTGGAGTCTGTTTCATGTGAGCTCCTTGGGCTCATCACTATCTCCCCAGCAGAAGACATAACACTGGACTTCACCATCCAACACACAGTGCCTCACTTACCTTCCTCTTCTGCTACCAGAGATTCCAGGGAAAAGCTGACGCAGCCAAGAATATTCCAGAACGGTTCCAACCTGGTACTGATTTTGCACAAATATGGCCCCCCGTGTCTCCTCTTTCTCTGCATCCCTCCCCAGATGATATTTGTAGAGGGCTCAGAAGATGGAATTGCTGCTCATAAAGTCCATAAGCCCCAAGATTGGCAGTGTGGCAGACAAGGAAGGGCCTCTTGTGCTAGGGCCAGGGACGAGGGTTTAGTAACAGTGGTGGCTCTGAGTCTGGGAGATGTGGTGTGGCGCTGCATCCAATGGCTGTGGTAGGCAGATGTCTGCACACTCGTCCTGTTTAAACAGGCACTTAGAAGTTGCTTTACTAAAAAGCATTGCCTCTCCACTTCTGTGTACAAAATAACTAAAAGCAAAATGAAAGTCTGACTTCTCTGCTTTTCTACTGCCTTTGCTTCTCATCACCCGTTTATTTCTTTACATCAGCACAGGACACTCAGTGAGCTTGTATCTAGATGCCAATGGTACCTGACTTCCCCCAAGGACACAGGCACAAGAATAAGTGGACCTCTTCTCAGTTTTCATGGTGTTCCACTCTTTGCAAAACACGTCAAGTGCTCTTGTCCTAAATTTGGATTCCAGTGTCATCAAAAACACCACAGAAAAGACAGTTCCTACTGAAGACCCATGGGGATGAGTTTGCATCTTGTAGCATAATCTCCCCTGGGAACTAGTTTTCTCCTTAGAGCAATAAGAAAAAATTCCCAGCGCCTTTGTAGGATACAACTGAGATAATGACAGGTTAGACCATCGCTAGACCAGGATGACTTAATTATGCATGCCTCATGTGGTGGTTTGAATATGCTTGGCCCATGGGAAGTGCTACTATTAGGAGGCGTGGCCTTACTGGATGGGTGTGGCTTTGTTGGATGGTTGTTGCCTTCTTGAAGGAAGTGCATCATTGTGGGGGTGGTCTTTGAGAGCCCCTAGTGCTTAAACTCTGCCCCTTCAGGACAGTCTATTTGTAGATGCCTTCCAATCAGAGATGTAGAACTCTTGGCTCCTCCATCACCAAGTCTACCTACACGATGCCATGTTTCCACCATGATGATGATAGACTGAACCTCTGAAACTGTAAGCCAGCCTCAATAAATGTTTGCCTTTATTAGAGTTGCCTTAGTCATGATGTCTCTTCACAGCAGTGGAAAATATAACTAAGACACCTCAGCTCCTGTGTGTGAGTGTGTGTGTATGTGTGTGTGTGTGCGTGTGTGTATTTGTGTATGTGCTCTGTGCATGTGTGTGTGTGCCTGCAGAGGCTAAACAAAGGCATCATGTGTCCTCTACCACAGTCCTCCTTATTCCTTTGAGACAGAGCCTGTCCTCAAACCTGGAGCTCCAGTTTTTCCAGTTGGCAGCCAACAAGCCCAAGTGATTTTCCTGTGTCCACCCTTCCCTACACACACACACACCACCAGGGTTACAGGGACCCATGACCTATGCTTAGCACATTATGTGGGTGCTAGGATTTGAACTCATGTCCTCACTGACCAGTTCTCCATTCCTTCTCTATTTAGACCTAAAACTCACATCAGTGCCCTAAAGGTGGAAATGAGGTCACTGATGTCATAAGTAGGCTAGGTCATAAATGTAAATATGTTTGTGTTTCCACATTGTCAGAATTTGTTGAATAACAAAAACTTCACAAGGTACAGTGGCTTCATTGGCAGCAATTTCCCAGGGAGTTCCAACCCTGATAGCTCTGTGCAAGTCAATACTGTTTCTTTCATTCCAATTTTAATTATAAATGTTACCTTTTAGTTATATATTATTATATACCACATAGTAAATCTCTATTCTCTCTCTCTCTCTCTCTCTCTCTCTCTCTCTCTCTCTCTCTCTCTCTCTTTCTCTCTGTGTGTGTGTGTGCGGTGTGTGTGTGTGTGTGTGTGTGTGTATATATATATATATGGCAACTCTTATAAAAGGAAACATTTATTGAGACTGGCTTGCGGTTTCAGAGGTTCAGTCTATTATCATCATGGTAAAAACATGGCATCGTGCAGGCAGACTTGGTGCTGGAGGAGCCAAGAGTTCACATATATATAATATATATATATGGGATTAGGAGGTGTGGCCTTGTTGGAGGAAGGGCTTTCATTGAGGGTAGGCTTTGGTGTTTCAGAAGCCCAGGCTAGGCCCAGTAGCTGAGTCTTCCTGCTGCCTGTGATCCAGATGTAGAACTCTCAGATACTTCTCCATCACCGTGTCTGTCTGCCTGCCACCATGCTCACCACCGTTGACGATAATGGACTAAACCTCTGAAACTTTAAGCAAGCCCCATCTAAATGCTTTCTGTTGACAGAGTTGCCATGGTTGCATTATCTCTTCAGAGCAATAGAACACTGACTAAGGATAACTTGCCAGGCAAGTTGTGCTCACTCATGCAATTATGACTACAAGGGTAGCCAGTCATTTTCTGATTAGGTTTGAAGCCT
This sequence comes from Mastomys natalensis, assembly GCA_021653895.1. Taxonomy (NCBI): domain Eukaryota; kingdom Metazoa; phylum Chordata; class Mammalia; order Rodentia; family Muridae; genus Mastomys; species Mastomys natalensis. The sequence continues at coordinate 208,036 of JAJTUV010000668.1, forward strand.
GTTCTACTGAAGGGATTTCATAGCTGGTATAAACCCAGTTAGAGTCCCATGGCTAAAGAAACCATAGTGCTTTGGGGAAACTTAATGGTATTTTGTTAAATGAAACATTTTATTTTATTTTATTTTATTTTATTTTATTTTATTTTATTTTATTTTATATTTAGACAAGGTCTCACTATGAAATCCTGACTGCATTAGAACTCACTATGTAGACCAGACTAATCTTGAGTGCTGAGATTAAAAGTGTGTGCCATCATGCCCAGGAAAATATCTTCTTTTGTGTTTGGTTGGTTGGTTTGGTTTGGTTTTTTAAAACAGTGTTTCTTTGTGTAGCCCTGGCTGTCATGGAACTTTCTCTGTAGACCAGGGTGGCCTCAAACTCACAGAGCTCTGCCTGCCTCTGCCTCTGAGTGCTGGGATTAAAGGTGTGCACCACCACTGCCCAACTAACTACCTACTTAATATTTATATAGTCTAGCCATAGATTTAGGGAACTCTCAACCCTGCTCTGAGGAGTTTCTCTTTACAATGAGCAAAATACTGGTCAAAATGGCCCAGAATTAAGGACTGCGAGAGCTCGGCCACAGATAGGACACCTATTGCAACCTTGTCCCCATCCACGGCTCGGGGACCATCACAGAAGAGGGATCTGGAAGAGTGTAAGGGCTGGAGAATGGGCAGGAACACTGTGCAATACTGTATTGTAAACATGATAGAACTGATGCACCATTAGTCCGCAGCAGCTGCGGTTTCCTGCACACGATCAAGCCAGAGCACATTCCAGCATGGGTGGAGGCGGGGCTCCCAGACCCCAGCAGCAGCTGAAGAGCTGTTGGCGGTTGGTGATACATGAGGGAGGGAGTGTCAATTTTCTTTTGGAGTGTGGCCTTTGGGAGGTTGTGCATGCCTCAGAGTGTGACCTCACATCTATGTGCACTAGATGGAGTCAGGAGTCTACTAATAATAACTATTTTCTTTTTTCTTCTTTTGTTTTTGTTTTTGCTTTTTTTTTTTTTTTTTTTTTTTTTTCAGACAGGGTTTCACTGTGTAGCCTTGGCTGTCCTGGAACTCACTCTGTAGATCAGGCTGGCCTTGAACTCACAGAGATCTGATTGCTTCTGCCTCCCAAGTGCTGGGATTAAAAGTCTGTGCTACCACCACCCGGCCTGATTTTCTTTTTAAAGAAAACCTTTTTAAAGTCTGGGCAGTGGTGGTGTCTGCATTTAATACCATCACTCAGGAGGCAGAGGCAGGAGGAACTCTGAAGTGGAGGCTAGCCTGGTCTACAGAGCTAGTTTCAGTACAGCCAGGGTTACACAGAGAAACCCTTGTCTTGGAAAAAAAAAAAAAAAAAAAAAAAAAAAAGGTGAACATTTTCTCAAGTGCTTCCAGGCCATTTGAGATTCCTCTGTTGAGAATTGTCTGTTGAACTCTGTACCCCATTTTTTAAATAAATTATTTGGTTTGTTGATGTCTAGTTCTCGAGTTCTTTATATGTTTTGGAAATTTGCAAATGTAAAGTTGATGAAGACCTTTTCTCAGTCTGTAGACTGCTGCCATTCTGTCCTATTGACAGTGTCCTTTGCCTTGCAGAAGCTTTTCCGTTTCATGATATTAATCGTCTGCCTTAGTGCCTGCACTATTGATATTCTGCTTAGGAAGTTGTCTCCTGTGCTGATGCAGTCAAGGCTATCCCCCACTTTCTTTTCGCTCAGATTCAATGTATCTGGTTTTTGCTGAGGTCTTTGCAGGGTGACAGAGATGGATCGATTTGCATTCTTCTACATGCAGACATCCAGTTTGACTAGCACCATTTGTTGAAGATGCTCTCCTTCTTCTGTTGGATAATTCTGGCTTCTGTGTCAAAAACCAGGTGTCCACAGATGTGTGGATTTATGTCTGGGTCTTCTATTCAATTTCATTGATCAACCTCTTTGTTTTTAGTCAATACTATGTGGTTTTTATTACTATAACTCTGTGATCATCATGAGAGGCTCCATCCAGCAACTAATGGAAACAGATGCAGAGACCCACAGCCAAACATCAGGTGGAACTCAGGGAATCCTGTGGAAGAGGGGAGGAGGGATTGGAGGAGCCAGAAGGGTCAAGGACACCCACAGATTCAACAAACTTGGATTCATTAAGGCTCACTGAGACAGAATGGGCAATCAGGGAGCCTGCATGGGTCTAATCTAGACCCTCAGCATCTCTGTTACAGTTGTGCAGCTTGGTGCTTTTGCAGAATTCCCAACAGAAGGATGAGGAGAAGGGCACATGGACCTCGCCACCGGAGGAACTGGCACAGAACTCACGATGTTGAGCAAGTTCAAATCCCTGAAATCTCAGAACTTGAGACTGACAGGAGCAGAGCTAGCTAGCTCTTTCCTGTTTATGTGCCTGCCTCAGGATGAGTACCCAGACGACCTCCAGCCAGGTGACCACAAGCAGTCAGTCATGTACCCAGCACCTGGACCGCCTCTCCATGTTATGAGGCATCTCAGTAGCCTTATCCTTCAGCCAATGACCTTTCCCTCCCTGGATAGTCTCATGCCCTTCCCCCAAAACTATAAAACCCTTGGTTCATCATGAATAAAGTGTATGTGTTCAAACCCATCCCCAATAAAGAAATGTAAACAAGCTAAGATCATCTCAGAGTGCTGCCTGATAAAAGATCATTTGAAAAGGTCTTCATATAAAAGGGCCATGACACTAAGATCCTGGGAGAAGGTGTTCTCTCCCCTCCTCTTTGCCTCACTCACTCCCAACTGGGATCCTGCTCCTCCTGGACTCTGCTTCACCCCCTCCTGGCCGGGCAGACAGCAGGGAAGATATTACAGACCCACCCATTCTGGAACCATCTCGCCCTGTCCTCTCTGAGCTGGTGTACTGGCCCCCTGACACCCCAAGAGGAGAAGCAGAACATGGACCCACAATGGGGCCTCTCTCTGATGCCTTTGCCTGCTTTTGGGACCCCTGTCCTCCTACTATGTTGCTTCGTCCAGTCTTAATATGAAGGCTAATGGAAGTAATGCCTAGTTTATTGCAACTGGATTTGCCAAGTTTGGTTGATATCCCTGGGAGGACCCCCTTCTGAAGAGAAACAGGGTGGGGTGGGGCCTGGGGGGAAAAGAGGGAGGGGAACTGTGACTGGGATGTAATATATGAGAGCATAATTATTTTAAATAAAGGACATGTAGTTGGGAGGGGGACAGGTTGATGGGTCCTGGGCAATTGGAGAGAGGTAGTAGGGATGGAGCAGATCAAAATGCATTGTTTACAAGTATGAATTAATCTGCTTGTAAGCAGGCCTCTCAGGGCAAAGAACGGCCTGAAAACCATTGCTTCACACACTGTGGGGTAACAGCAGGACACGTCCTGGGGTCAACACTGGACCTCTGTCTGCTGCTCCTGCACATGTAGGAACAGGGACTAAATCTCCTGTCTCTGTTCTTGCTATCACTCCTCTGTTCTGCAGACTGGGGAGGGCGGCGTTTTGCAAATTCGGCCTTTTGCCCTAAAAACAACAGTAACAGTATCTACACAGAAGCTTCTCTCAGGGGCAACCCTGCTGACTAAAATTGTTTAAAAGCCAAATGTGGGGGGGGTGGGGCACACATTTGTCATCCCAACTCTTCACAAGCTGAGGCAACAACAACAAGTTCAAGGCCATCATCGGACACCAGGTGCACACACAGTACACAGACATCCATACTTGCAGAACACCTATACACATAAGATAAAATAATAATTAAAAACAAACTTGAGGGTAAAAGTCCAAGGCCACCTGGGCTACACAGCAAATGCTAGATTATCCTAGGATCAACAAAACTGTCTCTGATTAAACAATCGAATATGAGAAGCATTGATAACCAATGGCGTGCTGTTTAAAAATCAAAACACTAGATAAAGGCACTTGTTGCTCTTGATTCACACTAGTGGAAGGGAGACGATTTAGTGACTTCGACAAGTAAAAAAGACAGCAAAAGTTAAGGGGACAGAGGGAGAGAAGCCTTGGGGGAACTGTGAGAGAGGTTGGGGGTGGGGGGTAGGGCAGAGAAACTTTTACCTCACATACATTACCTCACATTTTGTTCTCTGAATTGTTCTTGGATGTGATTTGGTGCCTCCTGTGACAAACATTTGCATTCAATTTATAAGACATGTTTATTCTTGTTGGATGCCAGAACACAGCTCTAGAACCCAATCTGGCCAGTGTTGTGTTTTGTAAAAGATAAGGAGAGAAGGAATATGTTAGGTGTAATCTGGTGGGGGGAAGGTGTGCCTCTGCGGGCCCATGCTCAGGCATCCCTTCCCCTGAGGGACCAGCCACACATGCTGGTATAGTGTAGAATAGTTTATTCAGGGCATGGAGAGGGGAGTTGAGGGAGTGAAGCATCAGACTGTAGTCTGCCCCATTCTTTCAGGTCCTCAGATCCCAGGTTCAGCAGACAAGATCTGCACAGTCAACACCTTTCCTGCCGAGACTCAAGAGACTTGAAGAAAAGTGACAATAAACACAAAATTGCCCGTAGAGACAATGTGTGCTTTCCTAACGACTTCTCAAACAGAATGTCCAAAACAACAAATAAGCTGTGTTTGCTCAGGGACAGGATGTTTGTAACTCTGAGTTGTACCCTGTTAGCATTCCTCTTTGAACCCTATGTCTAAACAGTCCATCTCATAAAATCACTCTTAATTGGGGTTTCTATCCCTGTGACCAAAAGCAAGTTGAGAAGGAAAGGATTTATTCCATCCTACAATGCTCAGTTCACGGTCCAGTATCAAAGGAGTCAGGGGAGCACCTCAGGGAAGGAATTAAAACAGAAACCATGGAGGGAGAAAGGACCACAGTCAGCACAGGACACCTCAAGACCAGCTTCTCAGAACAAAGGAGATTTGCCCCAGAGGGACAGAGGGCAGAGAATAAGAGGCAAAAAACACAGGAGACAGAGGGTGAGGGAGAAGGGGAAGGGAACAAGAGAGAACATTCTGTGTTAGGATGTGTTTAATTTTAACTGGGCATGTTAATTAGGTGAGCCAAGAGGGGCCTTTGATTGCTGGACTTCAATGCTTTGATAGCTGGACCTAGGTGGTCAGCCTCAGGAAGAGGAAGTGGCCAAATAAGGAATAGACTTTGGTGGCTAGCTTTAGAAATGTGATCTAATAGCTCTTAGCAGGAAGAGAGAAGGGAGAAGAGAAAGCTTGCTGGAGCTGTGTTTGCCATGCTGCTCCCTACTCGAGCTCCTCCAGAGGGTGCTGCCCCCTGGCTTCTTCCTCATGGCTTGCTCAGCCTACTTTCCTATAGCACCCAGGACCACCAGCTCCGGGATGGCCCCACCCACAAAGACCTGGGCCCTCCCACACCAATGATTAAGAAAATGTACCCTGGGCTTGCCTACAGACTAATTATCTAGGGACATTTTCTCAACTGAGGTTCTGTCTTCTAAAATGACTCTAGCCCGTGTCAAGTTCATGTAAAATTAGCCAGCACAACCACCTTACATTTACCATTAAAAAAAATTATTTAAGATTGAAAAACAAACAAACAGACCAGGTCATCTAGTTTTACTTAACTTTTAAAACTCTACTTAAATTTTAAGTTTTGCATAATCTTTAAAATGTGTTGTAAATTAGGACCTTCGAGGAATGTAACCTGAAAGAGGAATATATATATATTACACACACACTTTACATATACATATACACATACATATATATTTATATGCATCTGACATAGACATATACTGCACTCAGGTCCTGGGGTAGGTACTATCCTTTTCCTATGCAACTCTCTATTTAAATACTTACTAAACTGACTACCTTCGCTTTGCTCTGGTTTATCCTGAAGTTGTTTTCTGGAGCACAGTTAAGGATCTGGCTTTATGTGAGCAGCAGAAGTCTCTAGAGGGGAAGGGACCTCTGCAGCTGCTGCACGCGTGTTGAGCTGGGTCTCCCTACAGCGATCCTTCTTTTGGGCTCATCCGGATACTTCTGAAACTGCCGGTAAGTTTGTATTGATTGCTGTTTACCAATCCAGCCATATTCCTCTGGCTTCTGTTTCTTTCATTTCGCTTCTCTGTTTTCTGGCTAAAGCCCCACTATGTTTCGTAAGTGTATCCAGAAATCAGATAGGAAACTCTAAAGACACTCCCATACAGTTTTCTTGGATCAAATAGAGGAGTACGGAGCTTACCTGGAAGGACATCGCTAAAGGACTGACTCTGGAGATGTCCTAAGCTGCCCTCTGTCTTGACAAAAGCAGGAGAGTCACCTAGATCCTGTCCAGAGGAACGGACTCTGGGACGAACCAGAGAAGCTAATCTGATTAAGAGTTCCATTTTCAGATCCAAACTTTTAGGTAGCCAACTAACTGGTTTGTTGTTCTTGTTGGTAGTAGTGGTTGGTTGGTTGGTTGGTTTGGGTTTTTTGAGGCAAGGTTTCTCTGTGTAGCCCTGGCTGTCCTGGAACTCACTGTATAGACCAGGCTGGCCTCACAGGCATCTGTTGTGGGAGGTATTTGTAAAAAGGAACGGTCTGGCTAGTTCCCAGCCTTGCTCCCGCTCTAAGCCCATTTGTCTCAGAAAGTTCTCCAGCAGGACCAGAACTCCAGAGCTGGTTTTACCGGGATGCTCTCTCTAGCTTGTTCCAGTAGCGACTGGTCTCTGTGTTTCCAGCTCCAGTTCGCTCATCCCTGGAGCTGCTAGTTCCTTCACAGCCATAACCACCTGGTTGATGGAGGACCCACATTCCAGTAACCCAGTAAAGTAAAACTCTAAAGCTTAAAGATTAACCCTCCTAAGCTACTTGAGTGAGCTTATTCATATACATGCAGTAGCTCCTGAAGACTGGAAGATGGTGTCAGATGCACCGGAACTTGAGTTACAGGTCGTTATGAGCTGTCCTGAGAGTGCTGGGAATCAAACCCCTGAAGTGGAATCTTCTGGTTTGTTTGGAAAGTCAGTTATATCAAATGGTGTTTTGCTGGAGCAGACACATGAAAGCAGGTTTTCCTGAAGCAGACACAGGTGAAAGGATGTTTTGATATAGCAGACACGTGAAAAGATGCGTGACTTTCATCTGTATGAAAGTGTGACGCCACGGTGTGAGACGAGCATTGAGCATTAGTTTGCTTTCTCCGCCTTGCTATTCTTCGTTAAGACATGCACGTATTGGTTCACCTTACATAGCATTGTTGAGCTCAGCTTGTGATAATGCTGCCGTTGAGGGAAACTTGCCCAAGAACTGTTCGTGAGGTTCTTTTGGCAGCTTGCCACTTCCGTGGCCTCAGGCCAGTTGGCGAGCCTGGCAGTTTCTGCAAGATTGAACTATAGCTGCTGGTCCGTGTATGGTGTCTGCTTGCTGAAAGGACTGGACTGCAGCTGCTGGTTTGTGCCCGGTGTTTCTGCCTGCCTAGAGGACTGGTCTGAAGCTGCTGTTTGGTGTTTGCTATGGGCCTAAACTCCTGCCAAAGAAGATCGAGCTTGCCTCCAAAGAACTATTGCTAAACATGTCCACTTCCCCCATATCCTAATAACTTTTCTCTTCCTCTACCTCTGGTGGGTGGTGGGCAAGAAGAGAGGTTGAATGTTTATTAAAATGGGCTGCAAAAACTATATGCCTACAAACTCCCATTCTCAGTAAGAGCAATAAGCACTCCTAACAGGTCACAATCTCTCCAGCCTCTCTAACCGTCTTTAGAAAGTTTAAGTCTCATGTATAAGGAACCTGGCCAGCCTCTCTCCAGCACTGCCTTGCAACCCTGTGTGTCAGCCTCCAGTGTTTCCTTACGTGGACTCTGACTCTCGAAATGCTTCTAGATTCTAATTAATAATGCTTGAGAACAGGGTCTCCAACACATTCAATGTCGAAGCAGATTAATATGAATCCCGTGGTTTCTTTTTTACACAGATGCTCTGTGCTTCTAGCCTTATCTTTAGAGCTATGACGAGAAGACACAATATGGCATCCTCAGAGAAAGCCTCCAGTACATGTGGAAGAAAATCCCCCCCTCATCTGTGGGAATGCCTAACACTAAGAAATGCCAATATAGGACAAGCCAGTTGTGTCAAGACCAGGAGAACTTAGAGCAAGCAGTACCTCAAGCCAGGTGTTATGGTGCACAGGGGAAAGTGGATCTCTGTAAGTTTGAGGCCAGCCTGGGCTATGTAGAGAGTTCCAGGAAAGTCAGAGTTACATAAACGAACCCTGTCTGAATAAATAAATAAAGGCCTATGTCATATTGCACTTGAATTTTTTATTTTAGATATCCAAGTAAATCAAGGGATAACACAAAGCTATGGGTAATCAGACATCTAACCCTGAGCATCAGCCTTTAAGCTACATTGTACATAGTTTGAACCACTTAAAAACAGATGGTAACAAAATCTTTTATATGCAATTCTGCTTGATCATAGTGTAGATAATAAGTAAAAGGCTTGACCTAGAAACAAGCATCTCTAAAACTACAACGTGGGGTCTTTCTTTTCTTTATTTTTGGGTACTAGGGATTAAACCAAAGATCTCAGTGTGTGTGGCAATGCTCTACCACTGAGCCTTGTCCCCAGCACTGATATAGAGGTTTTGTTTGTTTGTTTGTTTGTTTGGTCCCTCTGATAGTTATGCAAGGTTCCTATATAAGGTCAGTCACAGATGAAGTAAAAATTCAAGAGTTCATTACTAGACTAGGGGTTTAGTCCATTGCAGAGCACTTTCCCAGCATGCTCCTGGATTCAATACTCAGTCCTGTACAAATTGGACACAATATCATGTCTGTAATCAAAAACGTGGGAGACAGAGAATTAAGTATTGTCTGAGACTTGTCCTTGGAGGACATGAACAATGTATGTTCATCCCAGAGAGGGAACCAAGACGTAAGAGTTAAGCCACCATAGAGAGCGGCCACATGGTGACAAGCAGCCACATAGCCAAGAAGGGCTATAGAGAAAGAATAAGGAGTCCCAGAGTACCAGAAAAATCCTTCTTAGCTCTGCTCATCACTCAAAAGAAAGTCCAAGAGGAGAAAAAGAGAAAGTTACACCTTCCTGAGGTACCACTCAGAAAGGTAGGCTGCTCCAACACAGCCTCACGGACAGCCCTGGAGCATCTACCCCAGGAGGGAATGCTGGGAGGGAAAAGCTCATCTCATTAAAGGAATAGTTGCTCCTCCTAACTCTTTTATACAGCTGTCAGGTGAGCCAGTCTTCCTAAGGAGTGGTCCTTAGCTTACACAGTGGATTAACTCTTAAAGAAACAGACATGTCTCTATCTATACGTTTATCCCATAGTTTATTGTAACCATAGCAGGGTTTTCTTCACCCTCCTGAAAAGAAGAAATAGCCCACACTAGTGAGATGCCTAGGATTCAGATGCTATCATCTGGGTAAGAAACCTGTTCCATCAAGATGTCGGGTCTCTGACAGCACAGTGTTGCATCAAGTAATAATGCAAGAATTTTGTCATTAGCAGAAGCAGCAAAGAGAGAGGCAAGCACCCCTGAGGAGTTTCTTTATCTTTAATTTGGGGACCTCAACTCAGATAAAACCAGATCCTTAGCTTCAATGCAGAAAATAATTTCAGGATAAGCCAGTATGAAGCCCAGTTGGACTTCATGCAGAATAGAAAGCTGCTCAGGGGAAGAATGAAGCACCTTGAAAATGTGGATGTGGGTTTCTCAAAGAGCAGTCACATTTAACTGCCATGACATCAGCTGTTAGTCCAAAGGAAACTGCAGTCCCTAAACTCCAGAAGACAGATATCTAGAAGGCTTGGCCTGGACTATAGGAGGTGGTTAGATAAATGCCGCCATTCCTCAGCAACTTGTGAAGCTGGGTCTCTCTACTAAAAGAAGTCATTTTCACTGGCAGAGGGGCAAACGGCTACCTGTGTAGCCCATTAGCATACCGAAGCACTTCCGGCTTCCAGACTCCCTCTGCATCTCAAGTATCTATTGCACATTTCAGAGTCCAGGCTAGCACCCCAGCCCTTCTCACCCCTCCCCTGCGAAACTCCTCCCTGCTCACGGGCTTCCTCCCCCAGCTCCTCATTCTCCTTATAACCCTGCTCTTTCTGGTTACATCACTTCCTCTCTCTGTCTCCCTCCCCCGAATGTCTCTGTATTCCTCTCTCCTGCTCTCCCTCTGATCTCCTGTCCTTCCTCTTTCCATGTTGCTCTCTCTGCTCTGCTCCTGCTCTCTCCTAGCCATCAACCTGCTTCTCTCTTTCTCTCTTTCTCCCTCTTTCCCCTTAACCACACCATGAAGTGACATCAGTTTATACATCAGCTATGTATTCCATTTTGGAGGTGATGTCATCAGTTTATACATCGGCTACTGTGGTGGTTTGTATATGTTTGGCCCAGGGAGTGGCACTATTAGGAGGTATGGCCTTGTTGGAGGATGTGTGGCCTTCTTGGAAGAAATGAGTCACTGTGGATGTGGGCTTTAAGACTCTCATCCTGGCTGCCTAGAAGCCAGTCTTCTCTGGGTAACCTTCAGATGAAGGCGTAGAACTCTCAGCTCCTCCTGAAACATGCCTGCCTGGCTGCTGTCATGTTCCTGCCTTGATGATAATGGACTGAACCTCTGAACTTGTAAGCCAGCCCCACTTAAATGTTGTCCTTATAAGAGTTGCCTTGGTCACTGTTCACAGCAGTAAAACCCCACTGAGCCAGCCAGGTACTCCATTTAGAAGTTCTCAAAGTGCATCTCAAGGGTCGTGAGAAGCTCTCCTCTTCCTTTTTCTTCTTTCTTTTGGTGAACAATTATATGGTGGCTCTAGAGGTGCCGAGGATGGAGTTACACTCTAACCAAATAAAACCGAGAGCCACAAAATACTTAAGGCATGTCCTCCTACTGTAAATGGTTTCTGGTGAGATTCCCAGGAAATTTCAAGTTGTGTGACTGTCCAAGTCCAAACCTTCTTTTGTGCCACTGGGGACAATTTGTACCTACGGATTATTTGAAATGCTTGCTGCTTTGAAGTCTGGACCGAGCTACAGGTCCAGTGGTTGTTTGGGTTCTATAACAAGAAAGCTCAGGTCTGATTTGACAGTTTGTCTGCTGCTCTCTTTAACCTGATTTGGCATTTGTCTTTAAATTCTGTTCAACAGTTATCTCTAGATTTGACATATGAAAGCCAAATGAGTTCATCTTGGGCTATTTTACCATACCAGTTGATACAAATTATATGCTGCCTAAGGTTTGAACATCTGTAGTGTGCTGCTTTTGTTACAATTAAAGATTAAAATTTTTGAAGCCGGGCAGTGGTGGCGCACACCTTTAATCCCAGCACTTGGGAGGCAGAGGCAGGTGTATTTCTTTCTTTTTTTTTTTTTTTTTTTTTTTTTTTTTTTTCGGGTGGGAAAGACTTTATTAGGCTGGACTTGCAGCCTCAGCTACGCGAGCCCTGCCCGGTAAGGGTTATGGACCCCCACCACCCTCCTCGTCGTCTTCCACGTCGTCGAGGCCAGGGATCCCGCGGATCTGGCACTGCAGCGCCCCACCCAGCAAGGGTACTGGGCTCTCCTCCTCTTCTGGTGGTGGCGAAGGTGGCGGTGTTGCAGTCCCTGGGGCAGGCTCCAGGGCCACCGGAGGCTGTGCCAACACGCCCTCTGTGAGCCCTGTCGCTTCACTTGGTGCCCCTTCATCCAGAGCGCCAGCCTCCACCTCGTCTTGTTCCTTCTCCTCCTCCGGGTTGTCAGTGAAAGGATTCTCGCCCTTCAGATATCGCTCCAGCTTCTTGCTAATGAGCTTGTTGTTGAGAATACTGCGGCCAGGCAGGTGTATTTCTGAGTTTGAGGCCAGCCTGGTCTACAGAGTGAGTTCCAGGACAGCCAAGGCTATATAGAGAAACCCTGTCTTAAAAAAAAAAAAAAAAAGATTAAAAATTTTAAATTGAATATGACATCAAACTCTTGTAATCCTAGCTCCTAGTTCTGGGAAGTGGAGGAGGGAAGTGTCACTGTTCAAGGCCATCTTCTTTTGCTACATTCAAGTTAAAGGCCAGTCTGTGACACAGGAACTCCTGTTTCAAAACAGCCTAAACAGGCCAGACATTGTAGAACATGACTTTGATTCCAGCACTCCAGGAGGCAGAGGCAGGTGGATTGCTGTAAGTCTGAGGCCAGCTAGAAGTACATAATTGATATCCTGTCTCAAAGTAACAACAACAAAAGAAGAAAAATAGGAGGAGGAGGAAGGGGGAGGAGGAAGAAGAAGAGGACATTTTGTTGCTGCTGCTGCTGCTGTTTTTTGCTTGTTTTGAGAGGTCAGCATGACTATAACAGCGCCCAGACCTTAACAGAAACAAACTGCCTAACAGATGTGTGATTCAGCACTTGGACAACACCATCTGCCAAAACTTAAACAAAGGCCAAATCCATCAAAGTCCGGATAGTTCTAGGAAAGTCTCAAAACATACTAACCTTGCTTTTGGGCTTCTGTAGTTCTGCTTATGGCTAACTGTTCTTGTTAACTGAAGTGTGTCAACCCAGAACATGATTTTTGTGCTTAAAGGCTCACCCTGAGAAAGGCTCAGGGCTACACTGGGATCCCTAACACCCAATGTAGTGTAGTCATTGGCTGGCTAATGAAAATTTTCTGTTGGCTTAAACCCATGTCTGAGCAGTGTTCTCTGGTGAATATTGCACTGTGGTGATGTTGAAGGGTTGCATGGTCTGAGCCACCGTGCATTTTACATATAACACGCACATGGTAAGAACAGCCCTAGAGTCTTCTTAAGCCATATAAGCCTGTGGGAAAAGAAGATTCCACAACGTTCCCTTGACCCACCTTTGGTGACCTTCAATTTCACATCTGATGTTTCCCTGAGATGCCCCAAAGTCTTGCCACTGCATATGTCTCCTGAATCCTCTAGAACAGCGGTTGTCTATTGCAGATACTTGATCACACTGTGACCCTGAGATTTTGTTACTTACTGACAAAAACTGTTTCTAGTTGTGGTGTGGCTCAGCCCTTTGCACACACCTTTAAGCCCAAACAATAAAGGTAAAGTTAGTTTGTAGAAGGAGACATCCTTGTTTGAAAGTGATGTTTAATTGAGTGGCAGACAAAGTGGTGATTCAGAGAAAGATTTCACAGAATAAGATCTGCCCAACTCTCATGAGAAGAGAGGGGAAAGGGAAGCTACCTAAGAGAGCAGTGCAGAGAGAGGGGAGAAGGTGGATTGACCTGGAGAGTTTTCAGAGACAGGTTGAAGAGAGAACAAGCTAGAAGCAGGTGAAGACAGAAAGAACCAGAGAATGAGAAGGAGCCAGAAGATTAGAACAGATTGTTAGAGTTACTCTGAGGTCAATCAGAGCAATTCAGGAGAGAGAGAGAGAGAGAGAGAGAGAGAGAGAGAGAGAGAGAGAGAGAACAGATTGAATCACTCAGCTTGGAGAGGAGTTTGAGCCAGAAGAGCTGAGTGAGCCAGCCAGCCAGGGATCAGAAAGAACTAGGAAGGGTGAGCTTACTGAGCATCAAGTTTCGGAGACTGAGGGCATTCTAGGTCTAGATTAGATTGTAGATTAGAAGCTTCCATGGCTAGGCCTAGGTTAGCAGACAGAGGCAGGAAGTCTTGGAGATAACAATTACTTCAGCCGAATAAAAGCTACTTTTACAGTTCTCAACCTGTGGGTCATGAGCATCAGAAAACACTTATTTCCAGATGGTCTTAGGAACTGAGACACCTCACAGTAGCAAAATTACAGTTATCAAGTAGCAAGGAAAATAAATTTGTGGTTGGGGGTTCCTAAAACCATTGGAAATACATGTTTTTCTATGGTCGCCCCCACAAATTGAGAACTGATATTCTAGAACCATGTCCACCTTGACGCTCCTCACCAGTCACTCCTGTAGAGCCCAGAGCCAGCCTGTACCTGGAGTGCAGCCTTAACATTACAGTTCAACACCGGAGGTTCAGGGCTAGCCTGAGAACTCTCCTGTTGCCGTTGCTTTACTTTCCTCAGAGAGTGGTGGGAGTGAGGGCACCTGCCTCTTCCATAATGGTTAGGGGCAGGGGAGAGCCAGAGAATTCGAGTCTTCATGGATCCCACAAGCACACTGAGTGTCGAGAGAACTCTGGCTCCCGGGCTTCTCCACAGCACATCCAGTTGTGCCCATCTCCTGTGGCCCTGAGAATGCTCTGGCCTCACATGCCCAACTTTACCCAGCATTCCCTTGGCCTCTGCTTCCCCAGTTTGACCTGTGAGAGCACACTCAGCTGGAACGCCCAGGCTTGGGTAAGGGTGGGGCTCATCTTCAAGAGACTCCTGGTTCAGAGAGGATCACAGAGGCTTGAAGGGTCCTTCTTCCAAGTAGTTCTGGTGACCTTATGGCCCATTGGTAGTGACAGAAACAGCTCATGTGAGCTGAGAGACGACCCTGCCTGCCGTCACAGGATGTGACTTCTCTGCACTCGCCCTTCTGAGAGGCAGATCTTGACTGTCCTCACCAGTGTCTGCCTTCAAGGCTATGTTGCTCTAAGGTTCGTAAGAATCCTGTTGCCAAGTGAGTAAGTAAAAGGGCAGTATTTTAGGGAAGGAGTACTGAAGACAAGGCTCAGCAGCCAAGAGCCCTTGCTGCCTGTAGAGGACCAGAATTCATACAAATAAAAAATAAAAACAAAGTCAGGTGCTGGTGGTGCACGCCTTTAATCCCAGCACTCAGAAGGCAGAGGCAGGTGGATCTTTGTGAGTTTAAGGCCAGCCTGGTATACAGAGAGAACTGGAGACCACACAGAGAAACCCTGTCTCGAAAAACCAAAACTATTAATTTTGCTTCATTTAATTAAGTTTTTAAAACAAGACTTCTAAAAAAAAAAAAAAAGAGGATTGGTGCTATAGTTCAATGGAGTGCTTTCCTCGATGCAATCTTGAGTACGTAGACCATCATCATTATCATCATGACGTCATCATCATCGTGGTCGTCGTCATCATCATCATCATCACGGGAACTGGCAGAGACAACTCAGCATGTAAAAACATAAAAGGCACCTGCCGCCAAACGTAAAGGATTTGAGCCCTGGGGTCTGCATAATGAAAAGAGAGAAAAAAAACACCCTAAAGCTGTTTTTGTGATAGCCACTTCACAACGTTGTACACTTAACACACACACACACACACACAACACACCACACACACACCAAAAAGGAGTGATGGTCAAGAAGATCTGTAATATCAGCACTTAGGAGGTCGAAGGAGGAGAATCGGGGTTCAGATGATCATCCTCTGCTACATAGCTTATTTAGGGCAAGCCTTAGCGACAGGAAACTGCCTTTGTTTTAAAAAAAAAAAAAAAAAAAAAAAATTTTTTTTTCTCGCCTTCCAGAAGCAGTGGGCGGGGTGTATTCTAAAAAGGCAGAGGAGGGAAGGCGACACAGTCCCTGCCAGGCTCTAGAAACCGGGGCAGAGCTTGACTTCGAGAAGTGCAGGTAGGAGCGCTGGATACTGCAGCGCCCCCTACTGAGCACCTGGAGGCAGCGCGCCCCTCCTGCTGCAGAATGGGTCGCACCGTGTAGGGCAGCGGGCACTTGCTGGCCGCACCTGCCCTGGGTGCCCAGCACTGGCCGTTAGCCCACCTTCGGGAGCTCCGGTAGCACGCCCTGCAGTCATGCGCGGGCCGGGCAGCAGCTGATGATGGTCAACGACGTGTACGGGCTGGAATGTGCTTCTTAGAAGGTGAAACTAACTAGGCCACAGACTGAAGCAAAGCCCATCCTGCGGCCAGCAGCGCACACCTGGCAGGGTGCGGGGGACAAGATGACCCTGAACTGATATGGGCAAGGCTGACGCGGCTCTGAATCCCTTTGTTGAATAAAGTTTCTGCATTTATGGAAGCCTGTGTGGTCCTTGTCACCAAGGGAGTGCCCGGGACTCCCTGGACCTCCTTTCAACTGCCCTCACATTGGGCCCTAGAGGCTCACTAAGCAGGGGATTGGAAAGGGTCTTCTAGGCAGAAGGACCAAAGTCATGAGAACGAGGGTGGCAGGGACGGTCTTACAAAGATGGGCACGGCTACACTTGAAAGGGAGTGGGGCGTTACTGCCTCTTGTGTTTCCAGTCCTTCTGCAGCCACCTTCTGCTCCCCATCTTCCTGGCCTGGCCTCCACCTTCCCTCAAAAAGCAAAGGCTGCCTGAGAAGATGGTCTATTTATTTCATTTTAGCTAATGTATTTATTCTCTTGAGCGGGACTGGAGCTTAAACCCAGGGCTTGTGCATGCTAATGGCTTTTTTACCAATGTGGCAGCTCCCCACAACTTGCTACCTGCGGAGTGGCTAAGATTACAGACCAGACCTGCCTATAACACTTGACAATGAGAGTCCTTGGGTGGGGTCGGGAGTGGGGTTGCTGGAGAGACGGATCAGAGTACTTAAGTTCTTAAATTCAATTCCCAGCAATGACATGATGGCTCACAACCATCTGTAATGGATCTGAATCCTCTTTTGGTGTGCATGAAGACAGAGCCTTCATACATAAAATACATGAATAAACAAATATTTTTGAAAAGAGAGGGTAAAATCAACTTAAAGGAGGAGAGGGAAGAGGAGATGATGATGATGATGATGGTGGTGGTGATCCTGGGAGACACTGGCAGCCTCAAGAAAAGGTAAAGAGCACAGAAAAGGTTTCTTTTTAGCAAGCCAGGAGATAGAACTCCAGTAAGGTGGACCCCTAAGGTCCTGTGAGAGAGCCACAGCCAACCCTAGTGATTTCTGTTTCCTTCTGGACAGCTACTGACATACACTTTCTAAAAGGTTTAACCCTTGCTGACTTGAATCCCACTGGTGGTATCAAACTCACGGAGACCTGCTGCCCCTGCCTGGAGTGCTGAGAGTGAAGGTGTGCATACCATAGATAGCAATCAATTCGTTTTTTAATTATAAATTTTTTTTCCCTAAGGATGGAGATATAGCTCAGTGACAGCTAAATCATTGTTGAAGTCCTGGACTCAATGCCCAATGCTACAAAAATAAATGAAATTACTGTTAGTCTGTGTCTCATGCACAGATGAGGAGTGTTTATTAGTAATTTTTTCTTATGTTTTGTGGTTTTGTGTGTGTGTTGTGTTGTGTGTGTGTCTGTGTGGTTTTGCGCTCAGATATCATGTAGCCCAGGCTGTCCTTAAACTCAGTACGTAACAGAGGATAGCCTTGAACTTTTCTGTACTCTTCTTGGCTCCACCTCCTAAGTGGGATATGGGCACAAACCATCAGCCCTGATTTTGTGTGCTATTAGGGATAATATATGATATTGACCCAGGCTTCACATATGCTACCTACCAACAGAACCGTACCTCCAACCTACTTGGGAAATCTTTGCCTTAGTTTGGGGTCATGGTTCAGACTTCCCAGCTGGACTTCAATGGTGCTACTGCTGTGTGACCCAGGACAAATTCCTTTGCCCTCTATGCCTCAGTTTCCTCATTGGGAGGGGTCTCTGTATGTAGTCCTGATTGTCCTGGAACTTTCTGTAAAGACCAGGTTGGCCTTGAACTCACAGAAATTCGTCTGCCTCTGCTTCCTGAGCTCTGGAATAAAGGCATGTGCCACCACACCCAGCCAAGCTTTCCTTCTGTGATGGGACTGTGAGAATCTGAGACACGCAGCTAGAGAGAAGTCTGAACCTGGGCCTGAAGCCCCTTCTCCTTGTATCTACTTGGCTGATTCTCCCTCCTCTCTGAAAGCAAAGGTCAGATCCCATTGCCTCCAGGAAGAGTCTCTGAAGCTCTCTCAGTCTGCCTCAGCCCTTGGAGATGCTTCCACACATCCGTCTGCACATACGCCCAGGGATGCAGGCACTTCAGCAGTCACCTATGAGCTTCTGCATTGATCCCCATTGGGAAACGGTCCATCTGCTGAACTGCTGGCTCCTTTTTGTGTCTGTGTTGTATATGTGTGTTGTATATGTTTGTATGTGTGTGCATGAATGTTAGGGAAGTCATACACTTATATATGTATACATACATGTGGAAGGCAGAGACTGACCTTGGGTGTCTTGGGGTGGGGGGTTTCTATTACTTATTTTGTAAAGCAAGATCTCTTTCCTGGAGCTAGAGCTTGCAGTTTTGGCTTGACTAGCTGGCCAGCGAGCACTGAGGAACACCCTGTCTCCATCCTCCTCCCTTCTCCCAGTGCTGTGGTTACAGACTTGCACCAGATTCTGTGCAGGTTCTGGGGACCCAAACTTAGCTTCTCCTTCTTGAACAGCAGACACATTATCCACTGAGTCATCTCTGTCACTCCTCCAGGTCCCCTTTTTTGATCCCCTAGTCCAAAGAGGAGCCTGGTGAGAACAAGCCGTTGGCAAATGTGTAACGGCCTCCCTTGCACAACCAGAGAAGTCTGGAGCGATGCAGGGCCAGTAGATGAGAGCTGGGTGTGCCCCTGGTGGTCTCTGAGCTGACACACAGAGATTGTAGCTTAGGGTCTTTGCAGGCAGGCCCCAAATCCTTGCCAGATCTACTACCCACTCTTCATTTCGGATCACAGAACCCTCTCAGACCCAAGGATTGCACTTGGACACAGAGTTCATGCAGATGTTGTGTTTATTAGTGGGTTCGGTTTGGAAGTACCTGACACAAACCACTTCAGTCTGTGTGGCCACACGCCTTAATATGAACATGTACTGTTTAAAGTTCCCCACAAAAACTTAATGCCCTTTATCCCGCCTGGCCCATAAAAGCCACAAGCGCCCTTAAACACATAGGTGGGCTTTTCAGGGAAGCTAGAGTAGTCATGTTTACCCCTTAAGCTTCCCAGAATCATTTCCCTAGGCTGGTCAGTAATAATGATGATTTGATTTATAAGTGCAGTGAATGTGCCGTGGACCCCGACAATGCTCTCGTTTTCCAGGAGGACTTCCAATTCTTTCCATCCAGGACTGCCGTATTCTTTACCCCATTCTTGGTCAAATCTAAACTGAATTCTAGGAAAGAGGAAAATTTTTGAATATTCATCGAAACAGTGCATGACCTGCCTTCCTGGGTCCTTGGTACCCTTCCCCGCTCTCTTTTGGCTTCTTGAGACATACTAAAAAAAAGAAAACGCCACTCCCAAATACTGTGATCTGAAGCTCACTACTCAGTATGAGAAGGCTCAGTTCCCTCGTGCACACAGTAGACATCACAAGCAGAGAAGACCTTGGGAAGCGGCTCATTGAGACCTTCAAAAGAAGCAGTTACTGTCACAGGGCACTGACTCTGGCCAAGCTGGGACTTCCTCAGTCTAGGTCACTTATAAGCAGCAGATCACACAGTAGGTGCCTTGTAATGTCCCATTGGAGATTCACTCTGACCCTCGCCTCTTTAGACTCTAACCTGACAGTAGATTTGGGGCCTGAGGGACCTTTCTTGGTTGACTTCAGTAAGAAGAAGCATCTCCAACCTTCTTTGATCAACCCAAGAGGCAACAGTAGGAAATTACAAATGGAGTCTGTCAGGATAGGCCTGTGTGCAGGAAACATGACTGGAGACAGGGACAAGTCAAAGGTTTGGCTGGTAGCTCTGTGACTGTGTTAATCAAATGACTTTAAAGAGCCATTAGAAGCCAGATGGGAATTCCATGGGGAGGATAGAAGTAGACCATCTCCATGGGTTCCTGAAGCCATTGGAAGAATTGGGACTCGGTGGGAGGGGCCATGACCCCAATCCTACTTACCTAGTAATCACCAAATTTCTAGTATGTATCCGAATTCCTGTTACATTTTTTCCTTCAGGTGCAATAGTGCAGAAATGTTTTCCACTTTCTGTACCATGATAATCTGTGTGGATAAACACCCCAGAGGGAGAAAACCCACTCAGTCGTGTGGAGGAGCTGTCTTCCCACCCTTGAAGCTAGGAAGGATAGGCCTGTGACAATATTTAGTCTGTGGCAAAGGCTAGGAGTAGTCCCTATGTCTCCTGGGTTAAGAGACATGAGGTGGTCACTAGATAGAGAGAGAGGCAGACTTTAGACTTGACTTACCTTGTGTCAAAACGGCAGGGGTCCCCAAGAAGGCAAAAATCAGTAAGAGCAACATGGCCTCCAGCTGGAACATCTGAAAGTCTGAGGGAAAGAGCAAAGACCACCCAACTTCTAGACAGGGAACCAGATGCATTTTGGCATGCCCACCCCTGGGAGCCACACACCTTACCTGGCTGAGAGAACTCGCCTTGGGTAACTTGTGCCTGGACCTCTTTCCCCTCCTTATATGCTCCTGGAGCCTCTTGGGCCCCTGTCCAGAAGGAAGGAGCCACAGGCCACCAGAGAGACAGGAAGGAGCTGGTGGGGGGTCTCTTCCTGGGGGAGTTCTCAAAGCCATCTAGGGAGGCTCCCGGACACACTGTGTTTGCCGACTTGGCACTGCAGCCTACATCAACAGGGCTGGTGACAGTGACAGGCGTTTATTTCCATTGTCACCTCTGGGCTCTCTCTCACAGGCATTTAGAAAATGGAAGGGTTTGCTGAGAGCCCTTTCCCAGCTCAGATTTCAACCCTCTAAATGGCAAAGGTACGGATCTCAGAAACACTCCGGAGCAGGCCTCTTATTGAGGGGCCTAGGCAGGTCCTCTGT
The DNA here is from genome assembly GCA_021653895.1 of Mastomys natalensis. NCBI lineage: Eukaryota > Metazoa > Chordata > Mammalia > Rodentia > Muridae > Mastomys > Mastomys natalensis. The sequence goes on from JAJTUV010000668.1 coordinate 228,586, forward strand.
CAGGCACACTTCCCAGAGCCCCTGCAAGCTCCCAGCCAACCTCAGAGAGCCAGTGCTAGTGCCAAACCTTGCTCCTTCTACCCTGCTTAAAGAACAAACAAGAGGCATTTTGATAATAGGTGCTTGATCTGTCAGTCAGCTATCTGTAGTGGTCTCTCTTCTATGCTGAATTTAGGTATAGTAAGGATGAACAGATGGGAAAAGGCTCAGAGGTCATGAAATAGAGATACCCAAGACATAACAGGAGCCATCAAAGGCAGAAAGCAAAATCTCTTGTCCAACCTATCTGGCAGCACCTAGTGTTAGACTTTGGTGCGCAGCTTAGAACAGATCACATCAGACCAGACGGTTCCACGAGGGGAGAGGGTTTATTCAGGGCGGAGGGCAACACATCTCTCTCTCTCTCTCTCTCTCTCTCTCTCTCTCTCTCTCTCTCTCTCTCTCTCCTCTCTCTCTCTTGTGTGTGTGTGTGTGTGTGTGTATGTGTGTGCGTGTGTGTTTTGCCTGCATATATGTCTGTGTACTACTTTTATGCTTGGTACTCTTGGAGGCCAGATGAAGGCATCAGATTCCCTGGAACTGGAATTATAGACAGTTGTATTGGTGCTGGGAGTCCAACCCAGGTCCTCTGGAAGAGCAGCCAGTGTTCATAGTTGCTGACCCACCTCTCCAGCTCTTTATTCCTATGTTATTGAGAGCATCTCTCACTAAACCTAGAGCTCACTGACTCAGTTGGACTGGTCAACAGGCTGTGAGGCTCTCCTATCCTCGCTTGCCCTGCGCTGCTATTACAAGCATGCGCTGCTGCACCCAACCTTTTTACATGGGTGCCAGGAATCAAACTCAGACCCTTACTGCTTGATGGAAAATGTTTTACCAACTGAGGCATCTCCATGTCCCCTCCTCAAACCCCAAGAACCCCTTCTTTATCTGGGTGGTGATATTCTCCAGGGCTTGGGTCCTGGGTAACTTCCCTCTGTCTGATATACTTCTCTCTGTCTGTCCTCTATCTGCCCCTGCTCAGTTCCTTCCTGAAGGAAGACCCATGAAAGGAACACAAAGAGGTATTTGTGAAGGCTTCACGTTGGAGACCGAAAAGCATCCTATTGGAATGGTCTGGGAAGATGGGATGGGGAAGAATAATTATGGAGGAGGCTATTTGGTAACCAACCTGAGGCAGAGAGCAGTTTTAGGAAGGGCATCGTCAGGGTCTCTGGAAATAGTACAAGGTCATGACTGCAGATACGGTATAGAAGCCAGACTTGATGCAAAGCCCAGCTTCATGAAGGATGTGATGGGTGAACCGGGTCTCTGCTGTGCTTTGAGCCTTTCATCTGGTATATCTGGAAAAATCACAGAATCCACCCTCAGTGTTGCTGTGAGACTCCACAAAGATTTTCCACCTAAGTACCAGATGTCTATGTTGTACAGGCCAAGGTCATGATATGGAAAGGACAAAAGCCTAGAAATAACAGATGCATGTCTATAGGATAACAGAAGGCAATACCATGGTGAGCCCCTGCTCCGGAGCACTGAGCTGAAGAGGTCACGAGAAAGAGCATGGCTCTCCATACACCGCCTCCCTTCTTGGTGAGTGGATTGAGAGCAAGTCAATTGTCTTGATGCCCTCATGTGTCACAAAGGGCTGCAAAAAATGGCCTTGCCAGGAACTAGAGACATTGGTCTCATGGGGTTGGCAGTGAGAGATGGGCCTCAGAATTGAGAGAGGCCTCCATTTTCTGAGCCAGGAGATCCTAATACCTGCACAGGGGGAAGGAAACCTAGAGACTCAAAGACCACGTTAGCCTGTGTTTCTGAGCTGAGAACGTTTTTCATGTGTTATAATCATCAAAAAAGTTAAAAAAGCAGAAAAATATTTTGTGACTCATGATAGTTTTCAGGGTTGGAGTGATGGGTTACTCAGCGGTTGAGAGCATGAACTGCTCTTACAGAGGACCAGATTCTGTCCCCAGCAGCCGCATCACATCAGGAGGCTCACACCACTTACAACTCCAGCTCCTGGAGATTAGATGGCTTCTTCTGACCTCCAAGGACACCTATGCTCACATGAATATAATCCCCCCCCCTGCTCAGACATGTGCACATGCACGCAAGTGCACAAGGAATCAAAAATAAACCTTCCCTTTTTGAATACCAGGTCTTACTATGTAGTCCTGGCTGGCCTAGAACTCCCAAAGAACTAAATAGACTAGGCTATCGTCCTACTCCCAAAGATCTGTTTGCCTCTGCCTCCCCAGTGCTGGGATTAAAATCCTGCACTACTATACGTGCCAGGAAAAAAAAGAAAAAGAAAAAGATTTCTGTAATCTTTATGGCCTTCCTTGTCCCAAGGTCAAGAGTCAGAGAGCCCTTGTCTGCTGTCTGCACTGCTTCTGGCTCACAAAGCAGACTGCAGTGTTATCTGCTCTCTCACACAATCTGCTGACCCTGTACAAACTCCTTACCCTGGAGCAATTACAGCTTCATCCCTGGTTGGCTGGACAAAAGAGTGTAAGGGGTTCTCTTCAATATCTATCTTTGATGGGGGCTAGGAAGAGGCTCTCTGACCCCCACACCTGCACTTGGATCTGAGGACTGCACTGTCTCCCTAGGGAGGCTTGTAGACTGTCAAGCTCCATTGACAGATGCTGAGGTGGTAGGCACCCATTCTCTCGCCCTCCCACCCTTCCTTACACCTCTACCCTGCAGACACCGTGGAGGCTTGGCTGGGGACAGGGCAACAGATCCCTTCCTGATGCTGCAGGAGGATCTTTGGGAAGGTGGAGGCGGAAGGGCCTAAGCTCTTGGCAGACGCACTCTTGGAGCTAGGGGCCTGGAAGGGAACACAAAGGGGGCTTGTGTTCTGTCCCAGCCCAGCCCAAGGGCACTTCTGTGGGCTTGTTGTCACTTCAAATGCCAAAAGGAGGGTCTGGTTGGCTGAGGTTCAAGGAAGTGCCCCTTGAGTGAAGGGTAAGGTAGAAGGAATAGACTGTGGCTAGCCTGGCCAGAGGGCATTGTGGGACGTGTTCTGCTACACAGGTAAGGAACATTTTCATGTTGGTATGTAGTAATAGCTATCACATATTCATACACCTGCACATCAAAATACAGACTCACCCAGCTACACCCACATTGAACAGATATAGTCCTCACATGTCCAGGGGCTATGGGGGGTCCAATCTCAAAAAAGTCTTTCTGTGTAACCCCTCAGTTACAGAGCTGGCCCTGAGCCTACACTAAGGAATGCTCAACACAGGCCTTTTGTCCCTCAGGATCAGGACTCCCCCAAAGGGGATTTACTGGGCATTTATCAACTGCCCTGGGCACAACTCAGGCTGTACTGTGCCAGGGGTGGAACAATGAAGCCTTCTCCTTCGACAGAGGTGGACCTTGGCCTGCTGAGTCTGTATGGTAGGAGGTGGTTATAACACAGATCTGGGCTCCTTCCTCCCTGATATACGACTAGAAAAGACTTCTCTGGACACTCTGGATAACTGGGTCTCCATCTGCTGCCCACTCAGAGCTATATCCATGGCCCCATGCCAAACAACTACAGGAAACTTCTGTCTTCACTGAGAGGCTAGATCTTGGGTCCCTGGCTCTGGTCTTGGGAAATTTTGGCCAGGGTGTGATTTCTGGGGCCAAGGAGGAAGCTGGAACCTCCACATATCCCCAGCTGATCCCTGGCACCACAGGAACCAGACGAGACTGATGGGAGGGGAAGGACCAGAAGCCAAATGGCATATCTGTACGATGAGGGACAGAGGCTGTCCTTGTCCATAGACTCACGTCAATGCTGCCAGGAAAAGACACTAAGAAGCAGCCAGGATTGGGGAGGCAAGTTATTTCTGTATTACCGAAAGACCCAGCAACCTAGCCAAAATCCCTACTGGGTGCCTCTCTCTGTGCTCAGCATTTTTGGTACACTCTAACCCAGAAAACTCTTTAAAACACTGTATTAGAAAACCAAAGTGCCAATCACATGTATTACTTCATCATTAACATAATTAAAATTTCATCCGTGGGTCAGTGAGATGGCTCAGTGGATGGTGGTGCTTGCCACCAAGTCTGCCAATCTGTGTTCTATCCCAGGACCCACATGATAGGCAGAAAGAACAGATTTCTACAAGCTCTCCTCTGACCAGCTCAAACTATGAAATGGAGGAGCACGTTTGGCTGAGGGCTGGGTTTATAACTGTGAGCATAGGTGTCTGGGGACTTGGTGTTGAAGCCCCGCTGAGGATAAAACAGGCTCTGAAGACATTGCTCCAGCAGCTCGGAAGGTGGAGATGTTCAGGAACACGATTTTAGGTTCTGACATTTATCTTCTAATCTGTTTTCACCCCAACTGGGTCTCCAATCCTCAGGACAAGTCCTTAGGCTCACCTCATTTCTCCCAAACTGCCCAGGATTACTCAGAGACAACTGGGAACAAAGGGACACAGTGCTTAGCACATTCAAACACCTAGCTCAAAGCTTGCATAACAGTGGGGGCTCTGAACTGAATGTGAGAGTAGGTGTGCTATCCTTAAAAACATTCTGAGAGTGTGATGACTAAATAATGAAATTCATAATGAAGGTAAGGTGTTTCTGGTGGCACTTGTCCATGTTGTATCCTGGGACCTTGCTGCAGCCTTGGTTCTAAACACACAATGTGCTTTGGATCCTGCATGTGCCATGGTACCACACAAGGCCAACAAAAGCTGCCTGAAGTGCCTGGGCTCAGATTCAAGACTATTGTATATTATTAACTGCAATGGTTGTTGCTGTGCACACAACGTGCTCTACTCTTATGGAAATGTAATAGTTTAATTACAGGAAACAAAGACTTAATAGTTCCCCATGTCATTCATCAGCATGTTAGGTATCCAGGAGTTATATCTTTGGATTGTGGAGAAATAAGTATCTCAACTAGCACACAGATTTGCATTCATTTAAAACTGGTGAAAGGGCTGGAGAGATGGCTCAGTGGTTCTGAGCACTAACTGCTTTCCCAGAGGTCCTGAGTTTAACTCCCAGCAACCACATGGTGGCTCACAACCATCTGTGATAGGGTCCGCTGCCCTCTTCTGGCATGCAGGTGTACATGCAAACAGAACACTTGTACACAATAAAATACATAATACACAAGTAAATAATTTTTAAATTGTGAAGGGGTGTTGGAATTCTTGCTGCCCTTCCAGAGGGTCGATGTTCTGTCCCCAGCACCCACACCAGTGCCTCACAAACTGCAGAGGATCTGAAACCTCCTCTTGATCTCCCCAGGAACTCACACAGACGCACACATGAATAAATATTTTTAAATGGTAAAACTTGCATATACCAAATAATTGTTTTAAAATAAGATTCTCTGTGATCTATTATCAATACATTTGTACACCTATTTTATATACTCATATACTGGAGTCCCATAAACATTTCTCCACTGAGGGACTGGAGAGATAGCCCAGTGGTTAAGAGCACCATTGCTCTTCCAGCCAAGAAAGTTCAATTCCCAGCACTTCCACCAGATGGCAGTACCTTAAAACTGCCTGTAACACCAGGCCCTGGAGATCCAATGCCCTCTTCTGGCTTCTGCATGCAATTGTCCTCCTATGTACATAGCCCCACATGAAGACACATATATACACATAATTAAAATTTACAGGATAAATAGATCTCTTTAAAACAAACAAACACCACTCTCTTCAGGGAAAAAAGGTCAAAAGGTCCAAAGTGCAGAGAGTTACGAAGCCCTGTTCTAGTCAATGTATCCTTCCCCAACCCCAACTCACCACCAACGTTCCCATCCACTGAGGGTCCCTCAGACATCTGCCCCTGTCCAGGCCACCATCTTCTCCATCATGGGGCCCACCCTCTCTATCCCACCCCTAGGCTCCAGCTCTCTGCTTCCCACAAACTTCTCTAGTTAGAAAAGCTACTTCTTGCTGACTGCCCTTCCCAGTGACCATGCACTCGGGGTCACTTGGTAGCTGTGACCTGCCTTTGGTTTTGACATGTTCCCTTGAACCACCATCTGCCTCTTTTCCACTTAGCCCTGTGCCCTCACCAACTTTTCCAGAAATTAACTAGAGGACGCAAATAAGCCAGGCTCATGGCTGCCCCTTGATGGTCGGTGATGGGCATGCAGGACTCGATATGGTCACACAGCAGGGACTTTGGCTTTTCCCATGACCTCCGACCCTGGCTTGAACATGGATGGTTGATGGGTCAGAGTGAGGTTGTATAGCCAGGGAACCTTTAGAATGTCCTAGAGACTTCAGTTCATGTCCATCTTGCACGCTTCCATCTCCTTCGGTTCTTAGACACCGCAGTACAGGACAGAAGTTCTATGGGGCTTGATCACACACTTTACCCCAGAGCGTCAGTTCTGGTACTGTGAGGCATGATCAGAAAAAGCTCCTGCAGAGTCTGAGGGTGCAGTGCCAGGCACACTGGTCCCTCATCAACAAAAGATGAGGTTTGTGGGCCCTGAGATTCCAGAACCAGGAAGGACAGGTGACCAGAGTACCTCAGACCATGTCTCGAAAAGAAGACAGGAAGACGTACTGAGCAGTTTCCCCACACCCCTTTCACCATTTTTTAAAATTATTTATGTATTGTGTATTTTATTATTTATGAGTGTTCTATTTGTATGCATGCCTGCATGACAGAAGAAGGCATCAGATCCCATTACAGATGGTTGTGAGCCACCAAGTGATTCTGAGCTCCTGTTCAGTGTGCTGAGGGAACCCAGCCTATGCCATTAGGAGCAGGGACCACAACCACTCACTCTCCTGGGTGCTGGTCTTTGAAGAAGAGGCATGATCCTCCTGCCTCGGTCTCCCATGTGCTGGAGTTACAGGTGCATTCTACCACACCCAGCCACAAATAGTGATTTTTGTAATTGCATTAAACAAAGAGGATGCTACTGTTTGCAACCAAAACTTGGTTAATGCACATGGGTGTGGGACTGCGTAAGGGTATCCTGGTTCTTGGCTGGGCATGGGCCTAGAACCCCGAGACTCCAAGGGAGAAACAGCAGGAGTTCGGCCACGTCCCCAGAACTCAGGGACCTAACAAGCAGTCCAATCTCCATAGACCTACATTGTTCAGTCAGGTAGGCCATTACAGCCCCTCCCAAAGTGCACAGGTAGAGGATGTAACTACAGGCCTCAGGCCCTAGAGATTTACATCCTAATGAAGGTCAGAGGGCAGAGCCAATTAAGCATTCCTCCCCAGACCCTTCCCACTTCTCCCTCCCTACTTAACTCAGGTCTGCCCTGAGTTTGGGGGGGGGGTACATCCAGATCCATCCACCATCCACCATGACAGTAAACCCTTTTGGAACCAAGGACTTCCTTGTGTCATTGGGGCCATTTGGGGCCTGCCCTCGCCAAAGGTTCCAGCCTTTGGAACCTCAGACTTTCCCTACCGCTGCCGGAACCCGCAGGAAGTCTCCAGGCAGCCTCCACTGCACTGGTCCCGGGCTGCTGCCACGTGGGCCTGGGACCCACCACTGCGCCCCGTTTATCCACATTTTGGCGTGACCAACGTGGAGCCTTGAACAGCCATCTCTCAGCCAAGCAAGTATAACAGGCAACACTTTCTATAAGGTGTGGCGCCAGGCTCTCTCTGTCATTCTCTTGGCGCATGAGCCGCCAGCCGAGCTCGTGTGTCCCCATCTCTATTTTGCTGTGCCCCCCCCACCCAGTGGTGTCTGGGGGCTCCAAATAGAGAAATCGACCCCCCGGGTCCACCTGAGAGCTCTGCCCAGCCTTGCGGAACCCAAGACTGAGTGATAATTCCCTACCCCAGGCGGGACCCCACCACGATTGTCTGGTGCTGTGAGGAATCAACTCAGTGAAGATTCCGTGCTTCTCCCATGCTGAGCTGTGGTTGCAGCCGGCTAAGGGGCCTGCAATGGGAGACAGCGGAAAAGGCCTTCAATGCCACCACCACGGTAGCTGCAGCTGCTTAATCTCTCACCTGGAGGACTTCTCTGCATTCCAGCCATGGGGGACCCACATCTTCAATCAAGCTAGACAGGCCGCCGAGTCTACTAAGCGAGTAACCAAATCTCTCCCGCAGGGTTCTGCCGGGGCCTCTTTCTTCCATCCCCTTTTGTTTCTTTCAGCTGTGAGTTGGCCAGTCGTGCGCCCACATGCCCCCTCGTCTCAGTCCTTCTGAGGCCTCTCAGCCGTCTGAGAGCCCAAGGGCTTGAAACCAGTTGGTCCCTAGCCGCCTCCGGACGTGGGATCCCCAATCCCTCTCCCCCTTTTTCTTTCGGCTGTGGGTTGGCCAGTCGCGCACCCACATGCCCCTGTCTCAGTCCTTCCAAGGCCTCTCAGTGGTCTGAGAGTCCAAGGCCTTGAGACCAGTTGGTCCCCGACTAACTTCTGGCCGGGGATCCCCAATCCAAGACCTCTGCACCCCCCGAGGAACCAGACTGAGTGAGAATTCCCCATGCTGGGCAGGGCCCCGCCACACTTGCCTTGTGTTGCATGGAATAAACTCAGCCACGATCCCATGCTCTCCTGCCATGCTGAACTACAATCCCAGCCTACTGTGTTGGGCAGACACACAGACCCACAATGCAACAGAGACTCATGCCTGTGGCCTACATCATTCCCTAGTGGTAGAGGATGTGGGCAAAGCCAGCTCCAAGAGTACCTCCCGCTGGTGCCCGCCAAGAACCTCTCCATGGAACCATGAGTAACTCCAGCCTAGTTCACAAGACTAGACAGGTCTCTCTCTGTCCCCTCTCCTCTCTCTTTCTCTCTCCACATGTTTCTGGCCAGCATCTTCTCTCTGACTCTTAGCTACCACTAACTCCTGCCTGGCTAAAAAGACTAGGTTTCTCTCTCTCTCTCTCTCTCTCTCTCTCTCTCTCTCTCTCTCTCTCTCTCTCTCTCTCTCCTCCACGTGTTCTCCAGCTCAAGGACAAGATGGCAGCCACTCCCTAACCTACTCTTTTCCTTGAGTGAGAGATTCCTTCTCGAGGCTGAGACTGTCCTGTAGCTCTCAAGAGCGCCAACTTCAGTCTTTAGCACACTGCCTGCTAGCATAGATTTCTTTCTTCCCAAGGTGTTCTCCAACTCAGCAAGATGGTGGCGACACCCTAATTTCTGCTCTCTGCCCCTCCCCCAGGGGTCAGCCTTTCGAGCTCTGCCTGCTAGCTTCTCAGGAACACTGGCTCTGAACTCTAGTCCACAGTGATTTTTCCCTCAGGGGGTCAGTCTTTCACAGGCTGCCTGTTAGCATAGACTTCCCCGACTCCTCCATCATTTTCGGCCAGTTCTGGCTTGCCTGAAGCAATAGGGCCAACACCCTTGTTGTTCCCTTTCCCCCTTTACCTCCTAGGTCATTTGAGGCTAGCTACAGCCCAGCTGGCTTGCCTGCCTCTCAGTTTCTTTCTCGTGGCTAAAACTCCAGGCTGAGTCTGAAGAAACTGCGCACCGACTCCCAGCTTCTCCCAGGAGCTGCCAGCTACACACCAGCTTTCACGTGTCTCCCCCCATGGCTCAGTTGTTACACAAAGCCTCACTCTTTCTGACTCTCCTATCAATCCTCTATGTTTCTTCCTCTCAGTTTTTCTTCAAGGTTGGCCTTTTACTTCTCTCTAAGAAAAACAAATGGGGAATACCCTGGCCTCTCTGCTAGAGCACCCAGCCGCCACATGGCAGAGCAGGCCCCTCCCCTACTGCTTCTAAACCCACCATTAATGCCTTTTCTCCCCAACAGAAGACCTAAAACAACAGTGTTTGTGCTTTTCAACCCAAAATATTTTCTCTTTTGTTACTCACAGGTGCCTTCTAAGACTAAATTTCCTCAAACACCTTTGCCTTTCCAGGATCTTAACGACAGACCATGATGTGCTTGCTCCCAAGTGACTTAATGCTTAATACTCAGCCTTTACAAAAATCCCCATGCTGGGGTGCTGCTTTCCTATTTTGATTATCCTATAGGTGCTCCCACAAGTCTGGTGGAGACGCCATCTCCTGAAACCTGCCTGAGATGCTAAGCTGCCTTCTCCCCAGCCATCTCGTCAGACTGCAGACTCCAGAGACATGCTGAGATCCAGACACAACGCCACCTCCTGGAACCTGCCTAGGAGGCCAAGCTGTCTTCTTCCAGCCACACTGCTTAACTGAAGACTCCAAAGCTAAATCCTACAGAAGACAGATCCAGACCTTCCAGCTACAGATGAACTCTTTTGCCAAAGTCAAATAACTAAAGTTACATGTTAATGAGGAAAACTTAATGTCTATCTAGATTAGTCAGATGTTATTACCCTCAAACTGTATCACCTGTATTCAATTGATTCGGTGATCCTTTGCCTTCCCAACCCCCACCCTCAACTCCCCTTACCCTGTGACTTAATTGTGCTAATCCCTCTGGCATAAATAGTGTTTTCTTTTAACTTCCTCATGCAAAATTTTTACCACAGATGACACAGTGACCCCCCTTTTTTAAAAAAGTAAAGGGAGGAGATGTGGGACTGCGTAAGGGTATCCTGGTTCTTGGCTGGGCATGGGCCTAGAACCCCGAGACTCCAAGGGAGAAATGGCAGGAGTTCGGCCACATCCCCAGAACTCAGGGTCCTATCAAGCAGTCCAATCTCCATAGACCTACTTTGTTCAGTCTGTAGGCCATTACAGCCCCTCCCAAAGTGCACAGGTAGAGGATGTGACTACAGGCCTCCGGCCCTAGAGATTTACATCCTAATGAAGGTCAGAGGGCGGAGCCAATTAAGCATTCCTACTCAGAACCTCCCCCTTTCTCCCTCCCTACTTAACTCAGGTCTGCCCAGAGTTTTGGGGGGGTACATCCAGATCCATCCACCATCCGCCATGACAGTAAACCCTTTTGGAACCAAGGACTTCCTCGTATCATTGGGGCCTGCCGGGCCTGCCATCGCAGAAGCTTCCAGCCTCTGAAACCTTAGACTTTTTCCTGCATGTGGGACCCGCCTCGTGGAAGTCTCCAGGCAGCCTCCACTGCACTGGTCCCGGGCTGCTGCCATGTGGGCCTGGGGCTCCCCTGCTGCGTCCCCATTTATCCACACGTGGTCAAGATTATAGGGGTTACATAGAGGTCTTGGATTGAGAGAAATGGGGGCCTCAACAGGAGACTAAGTTATGGAAAGATAGGAAAATATCAACATGTTTATTAGCAAGCAAGATACAAAAGAAACACACCCTGACCCCACAGGTGACCTGCTTTACACACATGGGCTCAGGCAAGTCTCAGCAGAGAGGAAGCCCAGGCCAGAGTAAGAAACATCAGCAGGGGGGTTGGGTCAGGTCTCAGCATCCCATTGCGGATCATGGTAGACCGGATCCAGTTGTAGTGATGACTGATGTTAGTGTAGACTCCAGGGCGATTGGGCCGACCACAGCCTATTCCCCAGCTCACAACTCCAACCTGATACCACACCGTATCCTGGTGCAGACCAAGGGTCCTCCCGAGTCACCCTGAGGAGCAGCATAGGTAAGCCTGACCTGGAGGGTGACAAGTGGGACCAGGAGAGAAGCTAGGGGAGAAGGGGGTGCTGTGGGGCTGGCAGGCTGGGTGACAGCAGTGGGCCCTCAGTTTCTTCATCTGCAAAGTGGGGCCATGGTCTATATCCCGAGATGAAATGAGGTCCCATATGAAACCTCCATTGGGTAGAAGTTGGAGCTAGGATGGTAGGATCCTGGGCCCAGAAGAGCACGGTGGTACGAGATGACACTTACAAAACAGGCGTCCTTGCCACCTTCAGAATTGCCAGCGCAAACCATGTCTCCCCAGATGTTCACGCGGAAGTCTGGTTTTTTGTACAAATGGTTACACATGGTGTTGTTGATGATAGCTACCTGCACTTCCTGGAGGGTGTTGGGAAGTGGCAGACCTGTGTGGGGGATGGAAGACAGAGAGATGGACCCCTGGATCCTTTTCTCCTGGAAGTAATGGCATAGGGTGTGGGGACAGGGGTGTCCTGGGGCACCTACTGTGCCTGAGACATCACTGTCAATGGCTCCCAGCTGCAGCCCCATGCTAAGGTCATGGGTGATCAACAGTTTCACAGGACTCAGTGGATGGAGGCATTGTCAATGCTATCCACCGAGGACTGGATGTAGAATGTACGTGAAGTCACTGCCTGAGCTGGCAACCAAATTATGTACAGGGGAAGGAACTGGAGTGGATGCAGCAAGCCAAGTCCTGCAGAGACATCCAGAGACCAAGGAGAGCAGCTCTATGGTACCCTTTCCTTCTAGGATGTCCTTGGGCCTGAGCCAAGAGCCCTAAAGCAGCTCTAGAATACAACAGTTATCAGGATACAATAATTTCAAGAGCAGTTCTGGACGAGAGCCCTGTTACTAGCATGCACTAGGGAACTATCAGCTCCTGGTGTGAACTCACATCGTTGGATCCCTAAGTCGAGGCTCCAGGCATTGTCAACTCTGCAGAGGGTGACAAGAGCCACAATGACTGACTGTTTCCTGTCCTCTGAGATGCAGATCCCAGAAGTGCTCTACTAAGCCAGCAAGAATGTCATCTACTTAACACAAGAGGAAAGTGAGGCACAGTTCAGCCAAGTGTCTTGTTCAAAGTGTCCCAGCTAGTACACAGCCAAGAAAACGTTCACCCAGCTCCAGGGGGAACAGAAGTATATTCACATCAGAAGTGTGCTGCCTGCCTCATGTGCACCGAGACGAAGAATGAAGCCAGGGCTCGAAGAGACAACCCCCACCACCACGTCCATCCGTTCCACACGTGCAGTGTGGGCAGCAAAGTGGGCCTGGAATGGGTCCTAGGCTCACCCCTCTACGAGAAAGAAACGGTCTCCTACCAAACAGGCAGACTGACCATTGAGTTCTCTCTTCTCCCTGCCAGTCCCGGCTGCATGATCTTGGGGAACTCCCTTATGCTGTCTGAGCCGTGGAACCTGTCTGGCCTTACCTCCTTTTACTAGTTCTGGGGCCTTGGACATTTTTCCATAATACTCTTAGTTTCCTCAGCTATAAAGTAGATGTAAAACTGCACAGGCAAGATGGCTCCGTGGGCAATGGCCATCAAGTCTAATTCTGATCGCCAAGACCCACATGGTAAAAGGAGAGGCCAACTCTCACACGTGGGCCATTGCATGAACTTGTGCCCCCATCACATGCAAAACAGGGCTGGAGAGACAGCTCAGCAGTGAAGAGCACTTACAGCCCTTTCAGAGAACGGGGGTTCAGTTCCCAGTACCCACAGGGGCTCACAACCACCTTGTAGCTCTGGCTCCAGGAGAGCCGAAGCCCTCTACTGGGCTCTGCAGATATTTCATGCATGTGGTATACATACATACATACACACATACACTCAAGCCCACAAACACATAAATTTTTGTTGTTGTTTTGTTTTTTGTTTTTTTCCAAGAAAGGGTTTCTCTGTGTAGCTTTGGCTGTCCTGGAACTCACTATGTAGACCAGACTGGCCTTAAACTCACAGAGATCCGCCTGCCTCTGCCTCCTGAGTGCTGGGATTAAAGGTGCCATCACTGCCTGCCCCTTCCCCCTTTTAAAATAAATGTTTTTAAAACAAAATAAATAGATGTAATCCCTCTAAAGGGGGCTGGAGAGATGGCTCAGAAGTTAAGAGCACTTTCTCGATCATGAGGACTGGAGTTAGGGTCCCAGCACTCCTGAGAGGCTCACAAACACCTCTAACTTCAGAGTCTGGGGATCCCACACCCTCTTCTCTCCTCTGTGGGCATCTGCACACACACACACACACATTACTGAGACATGCCCACACATACAAATCAAATCAAATACTTTAAATCCTTTTCTTAAAATTATACTCTTGGGCGGGCGGTGGGGCACACGCTTTAATCCCTGCACTTGGAGGCAGAGACAGGCGGATTTCTAAGTTCGAGGCCAGCTGGTCTACAGAGTGAGTTCCAGGACAGCCAGGGCTAAAGGGAAACCCTGTCTCGAAAAAAAAAAAAAACTAAAAAAAAAAAAAAAATTATCTTTGGCTAGGAGTGGTTCCAAAGGACCCAGTTCAATTCCAGCACCCATATAGCAGTCACAACTGTCTATGACTCCGTTTGGATCTGAGACACACACCTGCAGGCAAAACACTCATATACATAAAAATAATGAAATTTTTAAAAAATTATGCTGTTGCCTTGATGCACCAGGGTCCCCAAGCCTGCAACCGTGCCAACTATGACCTGCAGGCAAGGAGCCAAGTCTACCACTGCTACTCTTGTTAGGGGCCATTGCAGAGATGGACCAGATCAGAGAGAACTGAGCTGAGTCACTCCAGGCACAAAGGACATGCCCCAGGATGGGGGCTGTAAGCCCTAGGGCAACTGGAGGGAAACTATTCTCAGTGCTTCTTGGTGAGGGGGTGGGGCTTTGTGTAAGGGTTCCTGTTGAGTTGCAGTCGGTGCTTGATTAGACCCTCTATGGACCTCCAAAGGGATTTCAGGGTGGGTCAAGCCTAGAGGAGAGTGCATAGTCAGGGCTGGGATGGATGGAGCAGGCACAGAGGAGCGTGTTTCCTGCCGCTCACGTATGATTGGTGCCTGCTGAGGTGGGAAGATCACAGAAGCAATGTTGTGGAAGCCATCCTACAGGTACTGTGAGGTCTCCACCCCTCAGGCCTCCCTGGCACCTCTGAGTTCCTGTCTGGAAGGAAAGGACTGGTTCCTGCCCTCCTTGCAGGCAGGAGTAAGGAAAAGAAACAAGAAAATGTTGAGTGAGCCCTGGAAGGGAGGGCTAGGGCTAATGTGGAAGAATAGGGTAGCGCCCCTCCCCCAGCCCATCTGCACCCAGCCTCACTCTCTTCCTCTCCAATAGCCCCCCAGCCGGTCACCCAGCAGTCAGTTCGGTTCTCAAACTTGTATGTGGAGTTCAGGAGGCAGATGGGCTGGATGAAGTTATTGTAGGTGACAGGAGATGACAGCTTCAGCAGGGCAATATCATGGGGAAACCACTCCATGTACTTGGGGCTCAGGAAGATATCTTCTATTTGGTAACGGTTGGAATAGGCCTGTAGGTTCCAGAGAGATGGCCTGGAAGTCAGCTCACCAAACTGGACTGTCCAATCAAAAGGATCATTATCCCTGCCAGAGAAGGAGAGAGCAGTTCAAGACACCTGAGCTCTACCAGGCCTGTCTCTGAGGTGATACTGTACAACCCTACCTCATGTTCAGCCTTAGCCTAACTACCCAGTCCTTATGGGCCACAAAGCCTCCTCTAGGGGCCTTGACAGAACTAGACTAGAAATCGAACAGGCTGGAAACAGTCCTTGCTCCTGAGCACTGAGGTTACCCCAGTGGTCCTGTCGTCTGTTGGAGCAGCCCCAAAGACAGAAGGCAAGCCTAGGGGAGTCCCCTAGAGTAGTCGAAAGGCTGACATGTGGGAACTTGTGTGGGGATGTTTGGGAAGGACTTAAGGAAGGAAGAAGAGCAGTCAAAACACTCAAAGGTAATGAGAACGTCCTGAAAGAACATTCTAGAAGAACTGAAAGAGGGTTCCCTCCAGGGGCATTAATGTAAAATCTTACCGATTTAATCCATCACAGCTACTTCTGAGGCTACACTAAAATGCTTACTCAGTTGTCAAATTCAAGGCCAAAATTACTAACCTTCCCACCCCTCAGCTGCCCGGGCTTGACTCCAGACTCACTTTTGGAAGCAGTGGGCAGCTGTAAGCACCCAGCGGCGGTTGAGCAAGGTTGCACCACATAAGTGGTTGCCCCATACACGCAGGCTCCCTTGCCATGGCCAGCGCCCAAGCTCAGCATCCTCGCCACCCACTATACGTGGAGGGATGGTCCTGTGACCACAGGGCCCTGTGAGGAGGATCAGACAGAGCAGAGATTTCCCCTCCCACCCCCCACTGACACGCTATGGGGCGAAGGAAGGGAGGGACTTCCTGAAGATCTGCTGGGACACTCCCCAAGTGATCAGTGTGCATCTGCCCCAACTCCCTCACCCCGGGGCAGGGGTGTGCATTACAATCAAACACAGTTGAGTTCTCGATCCTGGGGAAAGGAGAGGAATACTTGAAGTGCACCCTCGACGCAGGCCCACCACACAGGAACACGTTCTGAGCATCTTACCTGACAATACGTCAGGTTCCTGCTCTTCTGTGTGGAAGGAAGAGAAGAATAAGTGACCCTTCACTTCACTTCCCTATCTGCCAGTCACTGGCCCCAGTCTCACAACTGTACCCCCAGGGCAGCTCACCGGGTTTCTCGGAATCCACGGGTTCCACCTGCAAATGGGTTGACTGTAAGGCCACCGCCACCGCCGCCACAACCACCAGCAGTGGCACCAACGTCTTGCCCCGCGCGCTCATGGCCACCTCTCCTGCCACCTGGCACCCCCTCTTACTTCCTGCTACGCTAGGCCCGCGCCCACTCTGGGGAAGACACAGATCCCTAGGCCCAAGGGGTGTCTGGTGACCATGGTGTCCTAACACTGTCTTCCAGGGCATTCATTATAGCTGATGACACGGCGCAGCAACCTTAGAGAACCGGAGCAGTTCCTGTGTCATCTGAGCTCTGGGGTGCCGGTTGCCTCCCCTGTTGCCCTCTGTCCCCTGCCCACGACTTCCTCCAGGATCAAGCTTAGCCGGAGATTCCCTCAGGAAGGTCCGTGAGCACTTCTGAGGCCTTTCCTTGTTGGGATCAGCCAAGAACTTGCTCCTTCACTGGACTCGAGGCACCTGGGCTTTCTCCCTTAGGGCAATCCCGAGCCTGGGCGGAGATCTGCCTGCATCCTGACTGGAATGAAAGACGTGTGCTGCTGGTCGGTGGTGGCGCACGCCTTTAATCCAGCGCTTGGAAGGCAGAGGCAGGCGGATTTCTGAGTTCGAGGCCAGCCTGGTCTACAGAGTGAGTTCCAGGACAGCCAGGACTACACAGAGAGAAACCCTGTCTAGAAAAACCAAAAAAAAAAAAAAAAAAAGAAAGAAAGAAAGACGTGTGCTACCACCACCCAGCAGAAAGAAAGATTTTAATTAAACATTTATTTTCTCTTTCTGTGGGGTTTGTTTGGGTTTGGGTTTTTTGTTTTTTTGTTTGTTTTATGGGGTGTTCGCTTGTTTTTGAGGCTGAGTCTTACTCCAGAGCTCTGGCTGTCCTGGAACTTTATGTAGAACGTGTTGGTCTTGAAGTCACATTGATCTTCCTGCCTCTGCCTCTTAGTGCCGAGACTAAAGACATATGCCACCATGTTCAGTTTATTTTCTCTTTAAAAAAAAAAAAAATTGCTTGTATCAGCGTGAGTGTGTGTGTGTGCACATGCACGTGTGCTTTTGTGAGAACATATGCACCATTCATGTGTCCATATCAGAGAGGCAAAAACAAAGATTTAAGACATACAGTACCATGCCTGGCTAGTATGGTATTAGTACATATCGACAGTCTGCAACAGTCAGATCAGGTTAAATGATTAGATCCATACCACTCATCGTTTCTTTGTACTGGAATATTCTCCCTAATACTCTGAAATAATCAATGGCTGCTGCTCACAGTTCACTCCCATGCTTTGGTACTTTAGGAATTATTCTTTCTACCCTGGGCCCCTATAGCTCACGACTCTCTCCACCCCCTCCTCTCGGACACCTCCCAGACTCTGGCTACCGATCTTTGGTTCTACACTTTGAGAACTTTATGGTGTTTGATTTTTGTTTAGGGTTTGTTTTATTGTGATAAGATGAACCTCAGAGCCTTGTACACGCTAGGCAAGGCCTTTCCCAATGAGTGACATGCCCAGCTCTTGGTATTTTTCCTGTGTCTGATTTAATCCATTTATGCGATATCCTATAGTCTCATCCATGTTGCTGCAGAAACACACACACACAAAACAAACCAGGATCTTCTTCTAGTTGTGGCTGAATAACATCCAGCTACTCGTCTGTACCACAGTCTTTATCCTGCGTCCGTTGCGATGTCCCTTCTGACAGTGTCTTGGCTGCTGGGAATGCTGCATCAGTGCACAGGCCAGGCTGAAGGTCTGGGTTAAATCTTCTTCTTCCTCATCTTTCAATTCATTTCTTTACTAATACACTAGCTGTAGTCTGTGTCAACATTTTCATCCTGTGTGCGCCATTGTGCTTTGTGCATATTCTCCCTCATCTTCTCTCTCTGCCCCTCCCACTTTTCCACTGGTCACCTTCCAAATAACAAAATATTAGTGGAGGGTTAGAGAAAGAAGTGAGGAGCATTGTTGCTCTTGCCAAGGACCTCGGTTTGGCTCCCAACACTCACACGGCAGCTCACAAGCATAGGTAAGTCCAGTTCTAGGGGATTTGACCTCTGAAATATGTAGTTCACATACACACGGACGTACATACATACATACATGCATGCATGCATGCACACATACACACATGCATACACATAAACACATACACACATATACACTCATACATACATACATACACACACATACACACTCATACACATGTATATAACATATACACACATACATCCATACACATAAATACTGCACACACATACACACACATACATACACATCTATACATACATACACACACATTCAAACTCATAAATACACACACATACATATATACATAAATGCAAGCCAAAAACTCTTACACACATATTTTTGATTAAAAAATAGTAGAGTATTTAAATTTAGATTCCACATGAATGAAATCATGTGGAGTTCATCTTGTGGTTACCTCTTCTCCTATTTTTAAAACTTTTTATTGATTCTTTGTGAATTTCAGTCATGCACCCCAATCCCACTCATCTCCCATCCATTTGTAACTGTCCTCCATTCTTGCAACCTCCCCCCAAAAGAAAATAAAAACAAACAACAACAAAATCTTGCCCTGTAAGCTGTCGTGTGTCACAGCGTGTCCCACAAGATACTCTTTGGTCCACACATCTTTACGGGCGATGTTCATTGCAATGAGCCATTGGTCTGGTTGGAGGCCTCTGGCTTCTGTGTTACTAGCATGGACCACATGGTGACCACAGCTGCTTGACAAAGTTCCAGCATATCAACATTGAGGACCACAGTTCTCCAGTATCCTTTTGCATCTGTCTGATGACTCTCACTCTGTTTTATGGAAGACTCCTTAGCTTTTTCCTTTGAGAATTTTTGTATGGGCTTTGGTAGAGGTTGTGTTCACGTGCAGCAGCAGTCTCGCTAAACAACATAATTCTTTGAAAAAGATCTCCACCATCCTAAAACCATATAGCATGCCAGCTCTGTCTCTCCCCATTGCGCCCCTCTGTCTGCCCCAAAAATAGAGAAGTTAAAGATTTATTAACTGAAAGATGGTGCCAGAAACTCTTGGGTACACCTAATCCCAAGGATGAAAGCACAAATCCAGAGAAACAATGGGCCCAGACCCAGAGTCTGAGGACTTGGCAGTTGAGGGCAAGAGATCAGTTAATAAGTATAGAACAGTGCCCACAATTGATTCCCTGGGTACAAGACTTGCAGGATGAACGGCAAGATCTGGTGCGTCCCACGAGGAGCAGAAGTCTCTTAAGTTAGACTGGCTTGATTTTCCTCTACCATATACAGGAGCAAGCATTGAAGGAATTAGGATGGTTCGGCATACTGGAAAAAGAGTAAGATGTCAGGACCTTCCCTTGGGGAGTGTCTGAGGAGAACAGGCCATATTGCAAGACTCAGGCACATGGGAGCACAACTAGGAAACGGATCAATGCTTGTTGTGCAACACGGTGCAAGCCTTTCATCGTGCCCCTTGAGGAATGAAAATTGCTCTTATGAGTTTGTTTCTCAGAACTTAATGTCTGAAGCTTCTTACCACAAAGGCTGAGAAGGTGAAGGAGCAAGTGTAAACGGATACCTGGTGGGGTTACTCAACCTCAGAGAAGAATAAGGAGTTAGATACCTATTGAACTTACTGCTTTTGCTTTAATAATAATAATAATAATTTAAAAAATAAAAACAACTGCAATAAAGTTGGTGGCTTCTTTCATTCTGGATGCCTAAAAATCAGCCAAAATAAGTTTAAAACAATCTGTGAAAAGATCATGCATCTCTTGAAATCATTAAGTCTGCTTTCAATATTACATGTGGCGAAGCTATTTTGCACAGTCACAGAGTATAAAAGGTATAGCCCCCCCCCCTTTTTTTTAAATAAACACAGCTATCCTGATTCACCGTCAGATGATGTCAATCTATTTCTCCTGCCGCTACACACCTCTTTTTTGGGACCTGAACCCTGCTGGGGCTGAACTCTGTCACTACACTATCAATACAGGATTCTCAATGGGACAACTCTCAGATATCCTGTTGTTGCCCTGTGTCCTGGAGATCCTGTAGCTTTGGATCTGCAGGACTGGTCAGCCTGCCAGCTCTTCCCCGCACCCATACCACCAGGGTGAGTTCTCCAGCACTGCCCTGGTCAGCAGTAGCTGGCACGGGGCAGGTCTAGCTCACCAGCTCCCATAACACCAGGGCCAGCTCTACTGTACTTGCAGCCAGACACCCTCTCCTTCTTTTTGCTTTGTTTCCTTTTCCCTAAATAGTCCTCTTTATGTTTTCTTATATATGAATTAAATACTTTTAAGGCTTATTTATTTTACAGCTGAACAGATAGCTCAGTGGTTAGCGGCATATATTGCCCTCCCAAGTTCAATTCCCAGCACACGTATTGGGCAGCTCACAACTCCCTGTAACACTAGCTCCAGTCCTTCTGGCTTCCATGGGCTCACACACACACATGAATGTGATTCAAAACAAAAAGATTTTTAATTTTCATTGTAAAATGCTTTGCCTGCATGCATGTAAACATGACCTGTGAGTATCTGGAACCAGCGGAGGCCAGAAGGGGCATCAGATCCCTGGAATTGAAGTTAGTGATGGCTGTGAGAGCATATGGGTGCCAGGATCCAAACCCAGATCTTCTGCAAGAGCAGATACTCTTAACTACTGAGCATCTCTCTAGCCCCTAAAAATTTTGTAAAACTATGTATGTGTGTGTATGTATGTATGTATGTATGTATGTATGTATTATGTTGGGAGCCAGAGTATTGTGTATGTGAGTGTAGGTGCATCAGCGGGCAGAGCATCAGATCCTCTGAAGCTGAATGTGAATCCTGAGAACGAAACTTGAGTCCTCTGAAAAGTATAGCCACTGCTCTAGCCTCCCTGATTAAATCTTGAAGAAGTTTTGAAAATCCTTTGACAAACTTTAAAAAGCCTTTTAGTCTGAGTTTGATCCCTGGAAGCCACCTGGTAAAAGGGGAGAAGTAATCTGCTGAATGTTGCCCTCTGACCTCCACACCAGCTGTGGTAGTGTATGTCCCCAGCACACCATGCACACAACGTGTAATAATAAGTTAATTAATTAATTAGTAACTTTGTTGCCTGGGTCAAGAAAAGCATGTGAGAAGGAGACACGCTGGGTTGTCCATCCCAGAGTCCCAGTACCTGGTGACCACTGAGAGGAGGAGTTATTAGTCAGCTTCTTGTTATAATCAAGATACCCAACAAAACCTGAGGGAAGGCAGGGAAGGTATGGAGAGCCCAATACTGCACATCCTGGAGGTCAGAAAGCAAATCTGGGGGGGGGGGACGGAGGAAGAAGGGCAGGGCAGGATACAGCCCCAAAGACAGTGCACCATAATACATAAATTCTCCTGTTAGACCTCACCTATGGTCTCAGTTAGTGTTCTATTACTGTGCTAAGATGCCAGACCCAAGCAATCTATAGGAAAAAGATTTTATTTGGGCTTACAGTTTCAGAGGGTTAGAGTCCATGACCTCTGCAGAGGTACAGCAGCAGGGAGGATGGTGGTTGAGTAGCAGCTGAGAACTCACATCTTGAGACACAAGCACAAGGCAGGGAGAGCTAACTGGGCCTATCCTGAGCTTTTCAAACCTCAAAGCCCACCAGCAGTGACACACCTCCTCCAAAAAGCCACACCTCCTAATCCTTCCCAAACATTTCTACTAAGTGGGGACCAAGTATTCCAATACAGGAGCCTGTGGGGTCATGCCTTTTCAAATCAGCACATCTGTTCTTACTATCCCTGATAATGCCATCATGTTATAAATCTATCAGAGATCATTTCATTCCTTGGATCAGAACCCTAGAGATCAAATATCTCTGGAAACACCCTCAAAACACACTCATAAACACATTTGTTATCTATAACCTAGATGATTCTTAAGGCTGTCAAGGTAAATGCTAAGATTAACCATCATTGGCAGGTGCGTGATGGCACATACTTTTAATACCCAGCAGCAGAGGCCAGATGGTCTCCGTGATTCAGACGCTGGCTCAAGAGTAACCCTGCGTAGTTTCAGACATGCCAGAGCACATAGATAGAAAGCTTGTCTAAAAAGAAAATTAATGATCTCAGGTCTATGGTCCCTACTGTGATGTCTGGAATCCGCACCCAATTTCTCCAGACAACAGTGGTTGAGACAGAGGTACTATCCCCAGCTACTCACACACCCTCAGGGACTCCCTCCAGGCCTCTCTGCTGTCACAGGTGTCTACTTCCTGGAGTCCTGAACCTTAAATCTGGAGGGAAGTCAGGAGCAATCAGCCAGAGACTCCACCAGGAGGTTCTATAGGAGGTGTTCTCAAATGGCGACCTCAGGAGATGCTGGTGTGACAAAGACAGCCAAGAAATCTCCAGAACTTCACATGCTGTGCTCAGCTGCTCCTGCCAAGAAAGGCCCAGTGGGCATACGAACTGGCCAAGACACTCAAGGGCAGAATGTGTCCTGAGGCAGCTGGCTGGTTAGGGGACCAGGTCCATGGAATGGTAAAGGAGCAAGGTTTTCTCAAGGGACTTTTGTGTCCCTTAGAACCCAGCATTCATGTCTCAGCCAGTCTCTGTGCACTCCCTACTGCTACACCAACCCAGACACGTCTATACCCTTGAGACACTGGAGCACAATCCTGACTGCAGCCCAAGGGTTGCTTGGGTCACAGATTCCCTAACTGACCTCTCAAGCTTGTCCACGCTTTTGTGGTTGTTATAATTATACTCTGTGTGTTGTGAGTGTGTGTGTGTGTGTGTGTGTGTGTGTGTGTGTGTGTGGTATGTGAGTGAAACTGTCCAAGCTTTTCTTTGGTTGTTGTTGTTATGCTGTGTGTGTGTGTGTATGTGTGGGTGCATGTGGAGGGTTGTGTTTTTATGTGTACATGGGGTGATGTGTACATATATCTGTGTATTGGATGGTGTGTGTGTATGTACGTGTATTGTATTGAGTGATGTGTGTGTGTATATGTGTATATATGGTGTGGTTGTATGTGTGTATCTCAAGTGATGTGTGTGTGTGCACTAGTTGTGTTTGTATGTGTAGTGGGGTAGTGTGTATTGGATAGTTTGTGTATATGTATATGTGTGTTGTGTGTGTATGTATATTGAGTGGAGTGTGTGTATGGGATAGTGTGTGTTGTGTATGTATGGGGTGTGTGTGTATATATTGAATGGTGTGATTGTGGGGGGTTATGTGTGCGGTGTGTGTGTGTGTGGTTGTGTGTGTGTGTGTGTGTGTGTATGTCTGAGGACAACTTACAAAAGTTGTCTGCTCCTACCATGTGGGTCCCAGGGATGAATGTGGAGTCCCAGGTTAGTGACAGTGTCTTTACCCACTGAGCCACCTCACTGGCCCTCCTCCACCTCCTCTGAAACCTTTCCCAGCCCGCTGACTTCCTTCTCTGGCCCTAGGCCACCGTTTCACACTAAAGTCTGTATCTGCCCCAGCCACTAGGGGGCCACAGACTATCCCAGAGACAGCTACAGAACTGGTACTTCAGGTCCCCATGCTGGTGGCATCTCCTCAGCAGGGCCCTCTGCATCCTGATCTTAACAAAAATGAATGCTAGAGACCTCTATGAACCATCTACTCTACAGCCACAGAACTCAAGAGCCAGAGGGATTTATAGCTGTCCTGAGCTGCCTGAGCGCCATGTGCTGCTGAGTGAATATCTGCTGAGTTAAAGAACTGATGGTGGAGGATGGAGGAAATGGAAGAGGAAAAGGAAGCACCCAGGCTATTGGCGTCCCTAGGGTGAAGAGGATCAGGTCAGGTGATGAGTAGCCCTCTCTGGCCTTCAGATGGTGTTAACTCTTTGGAAGCCAGGATCTTCAAAGCTCAGAAGAGCCTTGATTGTTCCAGCTCCCCCGAGAGGATTAGGTTTTCTTCCCTGACCCCTCGACTCTGTCTCATTAGGCTGCCATTCCATGGGGCTCCTGCAAAGGTGGACAGTAACAGTCAGAGGTCACGTCCCAGAGGGGCAGCACACGAGAGTCTTTCATGTGAGAAGAGAGTGAAAGAAGTCACACGCCTCCCTGATATACACCGTGTTTGGAGGAGCATCCCAGGTGAAGGATTCTCCGAACATGGGAAAGCACACTGTGATCTTATCTGATCATGATAACTGACTGGCTGAACATTGATCAGGAGACAGGCATGAGTCATTTACCTCAGTGGGATGCTGTGCATGGAGACATGCCGTACCACCTGAGGACCAGCCAGCACCAACCCATCTCCATCACCGCTGCAATCCCCACTGTGTCTACCGCTAGGCTATCAGGAGGCCCAGGAGCCAGTGGATGCCTCTGGGGCTGATCAGCCAGCAGGACATAGCTCCAGAGGCTGACAATCCTGTCACAGCAAGCAAAAAAAGTGAAGGTGGACCTGAGCCAGAGGGGACCTGTAGGACAGTATGCCCGTTGGGCCAGAGGGGTTTCCTGGGACAGGCTGAAGCTCCCACCCAAACATGATTGGTATGTCCCCACCTCCTGCCCCTCCTTTCTTTGGGAAGTTCCACTGACATCTTCTCCACTTCCTGGGCTGCAGCCAGGGCGCTGCCCTCCAGCGGAACTGTCATCTACCTGGGGAGTTCCCAGGCTTTCCTGAGAGGACAGGACACAAAGGACAGAAGTTGAAAACAACCCAAGCTTGGCACCATACCAGAACTGTTTACACCCAGAAGTGTGAGCTGGCATCTCCTCTGCCCAGCCCGGGCAGCTATAGGCCTAACCTACCACCAGCCCTGCCCATAGCCCAGGGATTGGGGCTCACACCTGCCAGTAATACTGAGATTCATTTTGGTCCTACAAATGACCCTGGGATTCACCTCATGCCCACCTATGAGCCCGTAAGTGACCCCATGCCTTACTTGTGACCCTAATATTACCCCAGTCCTACCAATGGCCCCAGAATCTCCAGGAAGTACACTGCCATCCCTACAAGCAAGGAAGCTAGAGTTTCCAACTCTTCTTTTTCCTGTTCTGAGCAATGGGGCTGAGAGCATTGTGTGCACAGAGTGTCAAGAATCTGGTGACACCATATGGGTGATATTTGCATAAGTGGGAGGCATGTAGGGCATCCCTCTGGGTGCCTGTGGAGGCTGAACTCATATGCACAGGAGGAACCACACAGTGGGAACGTGTGCGCTACTGGATCCAGTCTTTATTGTTCCAGACACAGATACACTATAGAAAGACTTGCCCAGTCATAGAAGCCACAAAGGGTACCCTGAAAGGTAGCTGCAGCCTGTGCTCTACCCAGGAGTGAGAGGCAAGAAAGACTCTTGCCCCTCTGCCCCTGGAAACCCACAGACCCCAAGGGTGTGAGAGGCAGCTCGGGGTCTATGGGGCCAGGAGACCAGAGCTTAGTTGACAGTCCAAGGGTCTTATTGATGTGGGAGTTAGGAGGCTTCTGTGGAGGTGAGGAGAGGGACCCTAAAGGACAGAGCATGGATGGTGTGCTTGTCTGCAGGTGACTGTGCAAGAAGGGCACAGGAAGGGGGTCTGTGAGAGAAGCCGTGCTAGCGGGAAGCAGATGGAGGGTAATAGTTCTGGATACAGGTGCTGAGGTTGCGGGTTAGGGCCCCAGGAGGAAGAAGGCACTACTGAGGGACATGAGAAACAGCAACAGGCCCGAGAGTGAGGTCCTTGAAAGGCTGGGGGAGAAACTTTTTTCTTCTGTGGCTAAGTTCCACATTGTGTTCTGAATCCATGAGGTGTAGACGCTGACGTTGGTGTAAACACCCGGCCTCTTGGACAGAGCACAGTCAGATCCCCAACTCACCACCCCTGCCTGGATCCAGACATTGTTAATGTCACAGACCAGGGGACCTCCGGAATCACCCTGAGGAGAAAGAAGAGGCCAAAGGTCAGTATACACAGGTGTTGAGGTCGCCTGAGCCCACGGCCTTCATTACAAGCTAGAAACACAGACTGAAGTTCTGCAATCCAGTCCCTCAGGCTCACTTCATCATACTAGACAGGATCAAGGAACTGGAAGTTTCTAGAAAGTTTCGGGATGGCTATCTGACAACTGTAGCAAAGGGATCCTAGCAGATAGGACACCTGACCTTGTGTCTAAATAAAATACGGACTTCTGCCACTACTGCACGTTCAGAGCCACGAGCAGCAGGCGCTTCAGAGCTGCTTATGGTGATTCTTGCTTCAGCTTGTTTGATTTTATCTAAAAATCTCTTTGAAGTAACAATCAAGACGTATTTGGCAGTCAGGGTGTGTAGAAGAGCAAATAAAAAAGGATAAAACCAACCAAGCTTGAACATGGCCTGCTCCTGCTGAAAATGTAGTGTAAGGCTTCTAGAGTTATCAGCGGAGGAGTGGGCAGAGGAGGGGGGTGGAATATGGAATCTGGTCCCAAAAGAAAACTTTAAGGATAAGGTAAATCACAGTTATTTAACTCAATCTCTCTCTCTCTCTGTCCCTCTCTCTCTCTTTGTGTGTGTGTGTGTGTGTGTGTGTGTCAAGCAGCACACCCGTATGTGTCTCTCTGTCTCTATCTCTCTCTTTGTCCCCTCTGCCTCTCTGTCTCTCTGTGTATGTCTCTCTCACTCTCTGTTCTCTTTCTGTCTCTCTATTTTCTCTATGCTTCTCTCTGTGTCTCTCTCTTGTCTGTCTCTTGCCTGTCTTTGTCTGTCTGTCTCTGTGTCTCTCTGTCTCTCTATGTCTCTGTGTGTCCTCTCTGTGTCCCTCTCTGTCTCTCTCTTTGTGTCTCTCTCACTATCTCTGTCTGTCTCTCAGCTTCTATGTCTCTGTGTGTCTCTGTGTCTCTACTCTCTGTCTCTCTGCCTCTTCTCTCTCTCTCGTCCTCTTCTCTCTCTCTCTCTCTCTCTCTCTCTCTCTCTCCCTAATTCTGCTGAGGGTGGAGCCCAAGGCCTTTCAAACTCTTGGTAAATACACTACCACTCACCCACAGCCGCCTCTCTGGTCATATCATATCTTATTTGACAGAGGTGAGGCATGTGATCGAGAGGTGTGTGCCGTGCTGTGTATGCATGCAGAGGGCCAGAGGTCAGTGTTGTGTGTTTCATCACTCTCCACCTAGTGTCTCACTGAACTTGGGACCGTGCATGTTTTATCAGACTGGCCTACAAGCTCTGGAACTGCCTGCCTCTGACACTCCACCCACCCCCACAATGGAGTCATAGACTTGTACTATTCTATAAGTCTTTTTTATTTTTTTTTCCAAGACAGGGTTTTCCCTGTGTAGCCCTGGCTGTCCTGGAACTCACTCGGTAGACCAGGCTGGCCTCAAACTCAGAAATCGCCTGCCTCTGCCTCCCAAGTGCTGGGATTAAAGGCGTGCGCCACCACTGCCGGCTTTTTTTTTTTTTTTTTTTTTTTTTTTCTACATGGATGCTTAGGACTCAAATTCAGTTCCTCGATTGTAATGCAGACAATGAGCCACCTTCCCAGCCCTCTGATTTTGTGATTATGCTTATATAATATCTGGAAGGAAACAGAATCTGGCAAACTTTTCGAAATGTGTGTGTTGTTAAGGTTCCCAGCCCTCTTGGAAGGTTCTTGGTGTGGTGGGGAGAGGACCACTCCGCCCCTGGGGTTGCTGGTGAGGTGGCACTGTCTCCGCCCCCTGGGGTTGCTGAGGAGGTGGCACTGTCTGGATGTGACTGACTCACGTTACAAGCATCCTTCTCGCCTTCCTCGAAACCAGCACACAGCATGCCTTCAAGGATGACCGGCTCCACGGAAATGGAGTTATCCTGGTAGTAGGCATTGCAGGTCTGAGCATCAATAAGAGGTACCTGCAACTTCTGCAGGGTAAAGGGTGGTGGGAGCGCTGGGGTGGGAGAGAGCAGAGTTAGGAGAAAGAGGACACTCCAGCGCCCCCCCAGCTCCACATGTTTAACTGAACCCTGTGACCAGGGTCAGTTGTTCTGCTTCTTTGAATCAGGGCCTTGTTTCCCCACATGAAACACTGAAAGTCTCGCAAAGGTGGCATCTGAGGGTGGGGTGGTACCCAAGGGTGAAGACACAGATGTCCTCACATTCCCAACCTGGGAGATCAGGATGAGAAGCTCTTAACAGACACAGAGAGGAAGTCTGCGTGAACCCCAAGGCTAAGACCAGAGCATTGCCACTAAGAGGCCAGGGTCACAAAGCACTGGAAGATGTTGAGAGCCAAAGAGGGGCCCTCTATAACCCCGAAAGGTTTGAGGCCCAGATAATACCTTAATTTCAAGCTTCTTCTGATCTCCTGAACTGAGAGTGACCACCTATCTGATTTACCCTCCTCAGCCTCAGGACACTAAATCAAGATGAGATTGCAGAAATGATCACAGAGATGAGGGCCATGCAGGAGACAGTTGGAAATGGAAATGCCTTTAAAAGCATCATGCTGTGCACCTCTGGATTAACCCCACTGGGTCAGCACTCTACCGGGACCCCATCAGATAGTGAAGGCTGTCCAGTCAAAAATGATTGCCTGGTAAGCACTGTCCACAAGGGCCTCTGCAGCAAAGATGTCAGGCAGGTTGTGATGCAGGCTGGGTCAGCATCCCTTAGCCCATTGCTGGATGTAACACTATCCTCTGGTTTTTTTTAGATGCTAGGAGGACATCTGGGAGCTGGCAGTAGCCAGTTGGGGATGCACTACTGTGGCAACATTTCAGCGCACACTCTGGTGGACATTCTTTGCATAGACTATGTATGGGTCCTGCTGAGGGTGGGGACTGGCCCTAGAGAAGGTATCAAGACTGGCCCTCCCATTCGCTCCCTCCCCTGCCACCAGCTCCAAACATCCTCACGCTTATTCATGTCAATGTGCCCCCAGCCAGTGACCCAACACATGGTGCCAGGATCCAGAGGGTCGCCAGGTTTTGGCAGGCAGACTGGAAGCATGTAGTCATTGAAGGAGATGGGTGAAGCCAGCTGCACCAGGGCAATGTCTCCACTACTGTGCTCGTCTGCTGAATAGCTTGGGTGCTTGATACACTGGGCCACAGCTCTCAGCTCCATCATCTCATTGTCCTCAGGGTAGGAGGAGATGGTACCCAGCAGTACTGTGTAGACAGACAGGGGCTGGTCCCTGGGAGAGTGGGGAGGTCAGTGGGTGAAAACGAAAAGTCTTTATGCAGAGGCTCTAATACTGCTACTGGGCTCTTCTGAGAGCTAAGCATACCGAAGCAATGCCAAGCACCCCCTTTAATGACCACCATTAATGATCATTGTAACCCATAAATCTACCGTCACTTTCTCCACTTCTCAGGTGTGGAACATTACTAGGAAAGTCAAGTCACGCATCTGAAGGCCACCCGGCTACTGCACAGGATATTCAAGACCTTGGAGTCTGGGGACCTAGACAGTTGGGTCAGCGTGTGAGAACGCTTACACTGCAAGCATAAACACTTGAGTTTGGATCTCCACAACCCACATAAAAGCCAGGCCGTGGGGTTCACATCTGCAACCCCAGCCTATCCCTATGGAGAAGTGGGAGCGAAGACGGGAGAGTTAATAAAAGCTTACTGACCAACTAGCCCAGTATATGCAGCTGTGGACAAAAAGAGAAGCCCTGTCTCGAAAAGCAAGGTGAGGGCTGGAGAGATGGCACAGCGGTTAAGAGCACTGACTGCTCTTGTAGAGGACCTGAGTTCAATTCCCAGCAACCACATGGTGGCTCACAGCCATCTGTAATGACGCTGGTACCCTCTTCTGGCCTAGCAGGCAGAACACTCTATACATATTAAAGAGAACACTCTGTATAACAACAGCAGCAGCAGAGTAAAAGGTAAGGAGTGGCCTTGAGGGGATCCTCTGACAGTCACAACGGACTGCAGCAGTGTCTGTGCCCACATTCACACACTCGTGTCCACATACTTCACACATGCTCACATACACACACAAAGACCTTGGGTTCTCAAGGGCTGACTCAGTAACCATGTAACTGTCTCTCTCCTCTCTCTCTCTCTCTCTCTCCCCTCCCTGTGTGTGTGTGTGTGTCTGTGCCAGTGTGTCAGTGGGTATACAAGTTCCTGGGCACGTACAGAAAGCATAGGATAATATCAGATACCCTGCTCTATTCCTCTTGGCCATGAGACAGGGTTACCCACATAACCTCAAGCTATGCTGGCGTCAGCAATCCCTCTTTCCGCACACACCCCAAGCATAGGCCACACTTAGCTTTTGCACAAATTTGGGCAGGGGATTTAAACTCCGGTCGTCATGCTTGCACAGCAAGCCCTCTTGCCCTCTGAGCCATCCCCTCTACCCAGAGTTGATTTAGGGGCATAAGAAGACTAGGTGACTGACCTACTAGGGCAGTCCAGAGACAGGTAGACAACCTGGACAGGTACCTGCAATACTAAAATGACATGGCCCAGCCTCGTCTCCTGCCATAGTAGGCAGAGGCTGTGGTTCAAATGGAGAAATGAAGTAGCCTGGAAGAAATGTAGGGAAATCCAGCCCATGTGACCTGTAGGGAGACACTCACTGGTTGAAGCAGTGGGCAGCGGTCAACACCCAGTCCTCAGCGATCAGAGATCCCCCGCACACGTGCACCCTCTCCTCCCTCACGCTGACCTGCCAGGGCCACTGGCCTGGTTGGGCATCCTGTCCTGACACGATTCGGCTGGATGCCCTGGGACGTCCACACACTGCAAGGAACCAGTAGAATTGGGTGACACATGGCCATTCTGCCCTTCCCTATACACTCAAAGGTCACAGACCCTGGAAACTTGACCAGTGTGGGCAGAGGATGTCAAAAAAGTTCCCAAACAACAAAACCTGCATTCTATGAATCTTCCTAAAGCTCCCGTTTCCTATCCCCCACCTTACCTGAATCTAGGTCAATGCTTCTCCTGTCTGTCGTCTTGGTAGACAGGCTGTAGGATCAGTTGTGAGGACTTCGCTTCCAGAAAGACTCCAGGAAAGAGGATAAACAGGATGGCAGGCAGGGCCAGCTCCATGATACACCTGCTGGGGCCAGACACTCCAGGAAGGAGGAAGAGTGACTGCAGCCCTGGTGTGGTTTCAGGACTTGCCCTGGGGTGGGGCTCAGCATCCACACCTGCCCTGCAGCTTTGGGAGAGGCCTCACACCTCTACTGCCCCTGGGCACAGACACCCTGGTGTCCCTACATGCTTCATGCTCTGAGGTCCTCCGTCCTCCCCTTCCTGATCCAGGAGTCTCAGCATCCATAACCCTCATCTTTCATTGATGCAGAATCATTGTATAGTATGCCTGGGACTTGCACCAACCACAATGGCACCCTCAGGAGCCTTCATGTCCATCACTGTCCACCAGAGGGCAGCCATGGGCCTGGCTCTAGGCAGAAGGGCATGCCAGCATTTGGCTAGAGCAGGTGTATATACATCCTTTCAGACTCCCATGGTATTTGTCTTCTCTAGAAGCCTCTGTTCTGTTGGCTACCCTTCACTAAGTCTCTAGGCAACTCCTTTCAAGGATTGTTCCCGGAAAGGCTCACTGGCTTTCCAAACACCCAGATGCCCCCATTGAAATGGAAACTGTACACATGATTACATTGCCAGCTGCAGTGCGACTTTAATCACTGTAAAATAACACTTTGCTTCAGAACACTAGTCTCAGATCCCATTTTAGCCAATATTAAAATCTCTACATCCATTTTCCACCCTGTGTGCAACGTGTTCACCAATATATTTGTAATTTAAAATAAAGAAAACAAGGGCTTAGGATACAGCTCAGTGGGTAGAGTGCCTGCCTGCATTCGCAAAGCTCTGCGTTTGATCCCAGCACCTGCATAAACCAGGTGTGCTGGCTGTAACACATACCTGCAGCTCCAGGAGTCAGTCATCCCAAGCTACTAGACTGAGTTTGAGACTGTGATGGTTTCAATGGGAATGCCCCTCCCCCAAGCTCATATGTTTGAATGCTTGGTCTCCAGTTGGTGAACTGAGAAGAACTAGGAGGTGTGGCCTTGTTAGAAGAGGTGCGTCACTCCGAGTGGGCATTGAGGTTTCAATAGTCTACACCAGGCCTGTGTCTCTCGGCTGCTGCCTGTGGATCAGGAAGTAAAGCTCTCAGCTCCTGCTCAGCAGCATGCCTGCCTATCTGCCACCATGATGATCATGTACTAATCCTCTGAAACTATAAGCTAGCCCCCAGTTAAATGCTTTCTGTACTGGCTAGCCAGGCACGATTGTATGCACTTATAATCTACTAGGGAAGCAAAGACAGATCACTGGAGCTTGCTGGCCATCCAAACCTCATCAGCAAGCCCCAGGCCCCATGAGAGATTCTATCTCAAAATAAACAAACTGAGGTAGAGTGCTGGAGAGACACTCAGCAGTTAAGAGCACTTGGTGCTATTGTAGAGGACCAAGCTTGGATTCCTAGAACATGGCAGCTCTCAATCATCTGTAACCTTACTTCTGAGGATCTGATGCCCTCTTCTGGCCTCTGTGGGAACTGCATGCATGTGCTGTGTTTAGATCCATAGCAGGCAAAACTCTCAAACATATACAATAGAAATAAATAAATCTTTAAGGAAGGAAGGGAGGAAGGAAAGAAGGAAGGGGGAATTCATAAGGTAGACAGCGTGCATGCGCACACGCACACACAGACACACACCTGCATGAGGAGGGCTCATAGAATTGCAAGATAAGATTCATAAAGGCCCTCCCTTAGGCTATAAAAGCAGTTAATGATCTCTGGGGGGAGGGAGTGCACGGCTGGCAGAGCTGCCTGTACTTTGAGTCATCCTCATCTAGTGTGTACTTCCAGTGACACAGCTGCCTTTGAGTGACCCATGTTCTAATCAATAGTCCCAATATCAGTAGTAATGAATCTAGCACTAGTTCACTATGCTACACGTGGGCTGAACCTCCTCTGTGTCTGTCACTGGTGTCCTGTCTGGATGAAGACATAGATCTGTTATTTCCCCCCCAGGAAAAGTCACACAATACTCCCTAAGAAGGGGGGGGGGGAGGAAAGAAAAGGAGTAGGGGAGGGGAAGAGAAGGGACACAAGGGGAAGGGAGGGGAGGGAAGGGGAGGGGAGAGATAAGAAGGGAATAGGAGGGGAAGGAATGACATGGCAGAGAAGAATTAGGAAAAAGCAATTGTGTTGGAGAATTCCTCGAATTCCCAGAGCCAGGGCCTGTCCTGTTAATCTCAGGTCCTTAGTCTCACACCCATTTACAACCCTTCCTGTGTTTCCAGGTACCTGGTTCCCTGTTGGGTGCCATAATGGTAAACATCCCTGGGTCTGAGGGAGTTTATCAGGTCGGCAGGGAGTTGCAGATCACCCCTTCCCAGGAATGTCCTCACTTTAACAAGCATTGCTCTGGAAATAACCAACACGGCATGCTTCTCTCTCATCAGACTTCACGACCTAGGACACTTCCCTGACACACACTCGGCAAGTACAGGCCTGCCCCAAAATGCCCTGCCTTGTAATAGATGAGGACCCTAGAGCCTGGTTTGCTGTTCAGATTTTTCAAACCCTTTATTTTAGTTTAACACTTTTTTCTTAAAATTTATTCATTTTTATGTGCATGAGTGTTTTGCTTGCACGTACGTACGAGCACTGCTTGTGTGCCTGGGGCCTATGGTGGCCAGAAGAGGGTGCCGGATCCAGAGGTACAGATGGTTGTAAGCTGTCGTGTGGATACTGAGAAGCAAGCTCTGGTCCTCCACAAGAATAGCAAGTCCTCTCAGCCATCAGTCATCTCTATAACCCAACTAACACTTCTGTCATGGAAAAAGTGTGTGTGTGCATGTATACATATTTGATTATTTAAGTGTGTTATGCATATATGTGTATGGGTGAGGACACACATGAGTGAACATATATGTGGAGACCAGAGGTTGGCTCTGGGTATTACCTTCCCCCTTCTTTTCTGAGGCAGGTTCTTTCAGTGTTCCTGGAGCTCACTGATTTAGCTAAACTGGCTGATCAGCAAGCCCCAGGGATTCTCTTGTCTCTGCCTCCAGCATTGGGATCACAGACATAAAACATTATAGCCAGCTTCTTATGTGGGTGCTGGGGAGCTGTATTAATCAGGGTTCTCTAAAGAAGAGAACTGGTGTGTGTGTGTGTGTCTGTGTCTGGTGTGTGTCTGTGTGTGTCTCTGTGTGGTGGGAGCACGCTCATGTGTGCTAAAAGAGGATTTATTAGAGTGGCTTACAAGCTTGTGGTCTGACTAGCCCAATAATTGTTGTCTCTCAAAGAAAGATCAAGAATCCTGCAGTTACTCAGTCTGTGAAGACGGATGTCTCAACTGGTCTTTATGTTGGTGTCCTGAAGAAGCAGGTTCTAATATCAGCGAAGGAACACAACAGCATCAGGACAGATGAACTTGCCACAGAGCACAAGCAGGCAAAAGCAAGAGCTTTCTTCTTTCATATCCTTTTAAGTAGGCTGCCACCAGAAGGTATGGCCCAGATTTTGGGGTTCTTCCCTCCCACCTCAAATGATCTAGGAAATCCCCCACAGGTGTGTCCAACTGTTTGGATTTATTAACTCTAAATTTCACCAAGTTGACAACCAAGATTAACCATCACTGTATTGACAGATCCATCTGCACAGGTTCTATTGTGGAAAACATTTATTACATATTACTGTAGCAATACAAAGAGACCCCAGCCCTGTCTCCAGTCTTGAACCTGCTGCAAACGCTCCGATAGCTCAGGTCCACAGCCCTCAACTTGATTCTCTTAAACCTTTCTTCGTGAGCTAGGTCTGCTTTACCTTCATCTCTTCTGCTAAAGTGCTTTAGCCAGAAGTCACAGCTCACATTTCTAGTCACACTCTCATACTCCCATCATTGCTCTTGTCCAATGTGTACAAGCGCCTCCCCAGTCTTTCTAAGGAGAGCCAGGCAGGAGTTGTGTGTGCCTTTAATCCCAGCACTCAAGAGGCAGAGGCAGGTGGATCTCTGAGTTGGAGGCCCACCTGGTCAACAGAAAGAGTTCCAAGACAGCCCAGACTACAGAAATCCAAAAACCAAAATTAAAAAAATCTTGAAAAACCAAAATTAAAAAAAAAAAAAGTCTTTCTAAGGGAAATTTAAGAGATCCACCCCAAAGGATGCTGTTCATCTCAGTGCTCTTCATTCTTTTTCTTTTCTTTTTGCAATACTGATGTTTGAACCCAGGTCCTGTTGATGCTAGGCACATCTTTCTAAGTAATCGTTCCTAATCTTTTTGGTCGCTGCCCGGTTTCTTTATGCTGTTGTGTGTTGAGAACCTTATAAGTTATGCTCACGAATAAGTAATCTGATGAAATCAGGGATGTTAAGACAAGGTTTGCCTCTTCAACAGAAGTAGAGGTCTTTAGTTACGGTTTCTTGCTGTGAATGAGACAGTGAAGTTAATTACATTTAATTAAGCAAGAACATTTATTAGAGCTAGTGTACGTTTCAGAGGTTTTAGCCTATCATTCATAGTGGGAAGCATTGTAGCATTGGGCAGACATGGTATAGAGAAGGAGTCGAGAGTTCTGCATCTGGATCCACAGCAACAGGAGACTGTGTGTCACAGTGTAAGAGACCTCAAAGCCCACTCCCACAGTGAGTGACACACTTCCTCCAACAAGAGCATACCTCCT
Source organism: Mastomys natalensis (assembly GCA_021653895.1). Lineage (NCBI taxonomy): Eukaryota > Metazoa > Chordata > Mammalia > Rodentia > Muridae > Mastomys > Mastomys natalensis. Next base: position 264,394 of record JAJTUV010000668.1, read on the forward strand.
CCAAGGCCACACCTTCTAATACTGCCACTCCCTGTGGCCCAAACATTCAAACACATGAGTCTATTGGAGGGAGTCATATCTAATTAAACCGCTACAGAGATAAATAACCTGATTTCTGTCCAGAAGCCTGGGAATCGAGGTGGCCTGGAGGTTTAGATTTTTTTCAAACCTACTTTAATAAGGGTTCTTGAACACAGCAACCACTCACCAGAGGTAGAGGCAAGAAAGGAAACAGGGTTTGTGGACCTGTTTAGAAATTGTTCTTTGGGGCAATTCAATCTTTGTTGTCAGTAGTCCACTCCAATAACAAACACCGAACACAAATGGGTAGCTTCAATCCAGCCCAATAGCAAAACCAAATACTTATCAGTAGTAGCAGTTTGATCCAGAAGAAAACGTGAGGTTCTGCCAAATCGACATGAGGCAAGAGCAGCACAGAATACCACCAGAAGTTCTCTGGTGTATTTCTCTCTACAGAGTCAGGATAAGCAAAGATCCGTGAAGACCAGCAAAGTGTTACAAGGCATACCAATGCAAGGGTGTCATTCACTGCCGGGTTCTACTTACACTCTTTCTAAACATCACACATCCACTCAAGTGTCTGCCTCAGCAAACATCCTCTCCTAAGACAGCTTCTAGAAAAACATCACATGACACAACTGAGTCTCCAGAGAAACCAGAAATTTCTACTTCAGTGGCCCATAGCCTAGATGACCCCTGTGATATCTGTAGGCTAGGCCAGACATGGCTCCCCCAGGCTCCCACAAGCAGGACTGGAGTAGTTAATAGCCTATGTGACCGGCCAGCTGGTGGTGGCACACGCCTTTAATCCTAGCAGTTGGGAGGCAGAGGCAGGCAGATTTCTGAATTCGAGGCCAGCCTGGTCTACAGAGTGAGTTCCAGGACAGCCAGAGCCACACAGAAAAACCCTGTCTCGAAAAACCAAAAAAAAAAAAAAAAAAAAAAAAAAAATAGCCTATGTGACCTCTGTTTCCTCTGTATGACTCAGACCACACCAGAGCCTCCCGGGCCCTTAAGGTAACACATGTAGCCTATCTCTAGAGCCCATCGTCATGGAAGAAGTGACGTACTTTGAGAAGAGTTTCAATGTAATTAAGCCTCATTGTACACAGGGATTGTGTTACACCAGGAAACTTCTATCCAAATTGTACTGTACTTAAATATGACTGGTGTCAGACTCTAGAAGTTTGAACCAACACTGGCTACTGAGTCCTCTTGGACCAATTTCCTTCTTGCCTCTTGTGGATCTTATTTTGCTGGTCCTGGTGTTTGCAGACCTCCCCACAGTGGGATTTAAAAAAAAAAAAATCCCGACAAAAATTATTCAGGAGGACCTGAAAGATGGCAAGAGAGTAAAGACACTTCCCACCAAGGCTAATGACCTGGAACTCATACAATAGAGGATGGAACCATCTTGTGGAAGTTGTCCTCTAAGCTCAACACTCATGCTATGGCACACAAGCACCAACACACACACACACACACACAAATAAATGTAACTTAGGAGCTGGAGAGATGGCTCAACAGTAGAATTGCTTGATGCTCTTTCAGAGGATCAGAATATGGTTTCTAGAAGCCACATCAGACAACTCAAAACCAACTATAATTTCATTTCCAGGGGATGCAGGCTCTCTTCTGGTCTTCTCAGCACATGTGCGGACACAACACACACACAATAAATCTTTTTTAAAAAAAAATTTTTTTGAAGCCAGACAGAAAGCCAGATGTAGTGGCATGTAATCTCAACACTCAGGGGGCAAGGGCAGACAGATCTCTGTGAGGCCAAGGCCAGCCTGGTCTACAGATGAGTTCCAGGACAGAGCAGAGCTGTTACACAGAAAAGCCTGTCTCAAAAAGAAAGGAGGAGGAGAGGAGGAAGAGGAAGAAGAAGAAAAAAAGAAGAAGGGGGAAGAAGGAGGAGGAGGAGGAAGAGAGAAGAGGAGGAGAGAAGAAAAGAAAGAAGAAGAAGAAGAAGAAGAAGAAGAAGAAAGAAGAAGAAGAAGCAAGCTGCCGCCACCAGTGTCAGACACAATGGTGCACATCTTTAATCCCAGCACTTTGGAGGCAGAAGTAGGCTGATCTCTGTGAGTTAAAGGCTGGCTTGGTCTATAATCAATACGAATTCCAGCCGGGCGGTGGTGGCGCACGCCTTTAATCCCAGCACTTGGGAGGCAGAGGCAGGAGGGTTTCTGAGTTGAGGCCAGCCTGGTCTACCAAGTGAGTTCCAGGACAGCCCTGGGCTATACAGAGAAACTCTGTCTCGAAAAACCAAAAAAAAAAAAAAAATCGAATTCAGCAACAGAGAAAGAAACCTGCCTCAAAGATAAATAAATAAGTAATATTTTAAACTTACTTTATTTTATATGTATGAGTATTTTGTTTGGATGCATGTCTGTGCGGCACCTGTGTGCTTGGTGCCTGCAGAGGTCAGAAAGGGTATCGGATTCCTAGAAGTGGAGTTATGGACAGTTGTGAGCTGCCTGATGGGTACAGGGAATGAACTGAGGTCCTCTGCAGGCCAGCAAGTGCTCTTATTTATTTTTTATGTATATGAATATACTGTTGCTGTCTTAAGATACACCAGAAAAAGGCATCAGATCCTATTATAGATGGTGAGGAGCCACAATGGGGTTGAACTTAGGAACTCTGGAAGAGCAGTCAGTGCTTTTAACCACTGAGCCATTTCTCCAGCCCCTTAATTAATTTTTTAATCTTAAATTTTTAATAAATCTTAAAACAAACAAATGATAAATAAAAAATAAATAAATAAATAAATAAGGCCATCGTGGTGATGCACACTTTTAATTCCAGCACTTGGGTGGCAGAGACAGGTGGATCTTTATGAGTTCAAGACCAGCCTGATCTACATAATAAGTTCTGAAGGCTATGCAGAGAGACTCTACTTCAAATAATAATAATAACTAAATAAATAAATAAATAAATAAGGGAAGAAAGGTTTATTTTGGCTCATTGTCCCAGGCTATAGTGCATCCTTACTCAATTGTTGCTCAGTGCTGGGCTAATTTCCTGTGAGTTACAGGTCCTTACTGGGAGAACTATGCGTTGTCCATTAGTCTTGGCTGGTGAGGCAATCTAGAAGCATATGCTTGATTTTGATAGGTGTCCTTTACCGTATAAGTCTTGACCATGAACATATTACATCCTCTGAGTTCCATAAAAACTTCTAATCAGTCATGGAGTCAGAGGGTTTTGGTATGGATGTCCAGCTGGTTGTGCATTCAAAGCTGAAAGCTGATGAACGAGCATGGTTATATGGTCCCTGACATGTCCCTTTACAAAGGGTAAGAATGTCTGGTGAGCTCCATAGAGTGTGTAGGGCTCATTGCAATGGTAGCAAGCCGAGTATAGGGCTGTAAGCTCTGTCTGTCCTCAAATAGAGCCAGCCTTTGTTCAGTGTGTCCAGCAAAAGGCCAACACTTTTAACAACACATCACACAAGCCGGTGTACCCTAAGGCCTGTTCATAAGCTTTTCCTAGGAGTGCTGGCTAGGGCCAGTGCCTTGGTCCTACAGAAAGCTGTCAGTACACGAGAGAGAAGGCATCCAGCTCCTGAGCTCTGACAAGAAAAAGATGGTTGTGGTTCATGGACTGATACACTGGCATGAAAGAGTGTGCTATGGGACCAGTCTGGAGTCAAGCTGGGAGAAGGTGGCTGAGCAAAGCTCCTATTCTGCTGCTTTCCCCCTAGGGGGCGCCACTGAGCCTATAGCGGCAGGACGTTAAAGCTGGGGACCCGGCTTCAGAGAGGCCGCCATGAGTGTACAGGGCCCGATGCTGCTACTGCTGCTGCTGGTGTGCGTGATGCTGGAGAAGCCTGGTGAGCTAAGGAGATTCATCCACCAGACTAGGGGTGATAGGGGTGTATGGGAAATTCTGAGGCCCAATGAAGCTCACCTCTCACCTCTACCCAGGATCCGGAGAAGAAAGCCAGGCGACAGGTGAGGAACCGTGGTCCCCGTGAGAAACACCTACAGAGGCCAGGCATAAAGAAATTGCCTCATCTTTTCCACTCTTCCCTCACAGGTCTCAAGACCACAGACATCAAGCTTCTTTCAAGTGACTGATGGGCTCTGTGGAGGGCTGGGTGTCTGCGAACCACGTGGGAAGGGTTCCTGCGCCATCTCCTGCCTCTCAACAAAACCCCAGGATACTGGAGGAAGGGGGTGTAGGTTGCATGGTTCTCCCCCGCCCCGCCCATACACATGTACCCTAGCGACCCTATGGGCCTTCCTCAGCTGCTCAGCCATGTGTCTTATTTGTCTGTCCCAGTGCCGTGTGGTCGCCGGAATGACATTCGGTCCCGAATAGTGGGCGGGATAGAATCCGTGAGAGGGCGCTGGCCATGGCAGGCCAGCCTGCGCTTGAAGAAGTTCCACCACTGCGGAGGGAGCCTTCTCAGCCACCGATGGGTGCTCACTGCTGCACACTGCTTTCGAAAGTGAGTTTGAGATGGCAGGATTGGGTGGGGCAGCCTCCTGATATCCTGAGTTCCAAAGTAGCAGCAGCTGCTTGCAGCCAAATCACCTTCCCCTTGGCCTGCCAGAAGCACCACTCGCGAATTCTTCCAGGATGTTTTATTCAAACATTCCCATATGGTTTGGGGCATATTCATCTATGCTCACTGCTCCGTACCAAATCGAATCAGGAAGGCACAGGCCTCGTTCTACCTTCCCTTGGAGGAAGATGAGGCAGATCCTAGGCCCACACCAAGGATGGTTGGTTGGTTGATTGGTTTTGAGGTGCTATAGCCCAGGTTGCCCTTGAACTTTTTACTTAGCAGAGGATGGCTTTGAACTTCTGATCCTCTTGCCTCTACCTCCTGGCATGCTAGGATTACAGGGCATGCACCGCCAGGCCTGAGTCTATACAGCCCTGGGGGTCAAACTCAGGGATTCACTCATGCTGAGCAAACACTCTGTCAACCCAGTTACAACCCCAACCCCATAGCAGATATTTATCCTACTCTGTCAGGCCCCACAGTAGCCTCTCCAGCTTCCGAGTCCTCTTTATACTGCACAGGTTTCCTTTAGAGAGACCCAGTGTCCTTAAGAAGTGACCAGACCACTGGGGACTGTGGTCTTCCTGTTTCTTTCCTCAGAGTGCCAGGAGACAGGAATCTGGCTATGCACTGTCTAGGCTCTGTTCCTACCAGGGAGTCTCAGCAAATAAACAGTACTGGCCCCATGGTGTCACCTCACACAGGGATCCAGTGGGTTCAGGTGGCCTGTGGTCCTCCTGAGGGTCCTGATCTTTCTTCTTCTCCGCTAGGTTCCTTGATCCAAGAAAGTGGACTGTCCAGCTTGGGCAGCTTACTTCCAAGCCATCTTTCTGGGACAGGAGGGCCTATTCTGGCCGGTACAGGGTAAAGGACATCATCGTAAACTCCGAAGACAAAATGAAGTCCCATGATCTCGCCCTGCTGAGGCTGGCCTCCTCGGTCACCTACAACAAGTACATCCAGCCTATCTGTTACAGCCTTCCACCTTCATGTCCCAGCACCAGCCCAGGTGCTGGGTGACCGGCTGGGGAGTCCTTCAGGAGAATTTAAGTGAGATTAGCAACGGAGGGTGGGCATGTGGGTGCGCTATCTCTGTCCCCTGTTTTAGCCACAGCAGGCCCGGAAGCCCTTCTCTGGAGCTCCGAGAGCCTCCTGTCTTCCTGCTTGCCTCCCATCCTCATTGCTTCTCACCACTTTCCTGCCTTCGAAGAGCTCCCTTCTGTTCTGGAGCAGGTGTGGGTCAGTGGCCAGATGCACAGGCGAGAAGACTCAGCCAGGGTTGATTTCCTCAGCTAGCCAGAAGGGGTGCTTACGGCCTTCTGACGACAGTCTCCTTGACCCTGATTTAATTTACAAGCCCCAAAATATGAATGTGAACAGTGTTGAAATCAACCACTGAAAGTGTCACCATTATCACGCCTCTAAGTCCTCACTAGGTGACACTTTAGCCTCCAAAATCAGACGTGTTCAGAGTGGTGAGGCCATAGCTGTCCCTCTGTCTAGTTGCAACATTTTCACGTTTTCATCATTTCAAAGAGAAAGCCTGCCAGCCTGGTCGTCTACAGAGCGAGTTCTAGGGCAGCCAGGGCTACACAGGGAAACCCTGTCTTGGAAAACAAAACAAAAACTTCAGTGGGCATTATGGTATAATCCAAGCCCTTAGGAAGGGAAAGCCGGAAGGTCAGGAGTTCACATCTATCCTACATTCAATATCCTGGACTCCATAGCAAGTTTGACACGAGCCTGGACTACATGTAGCCCTGTCTAAAAACAAAGAACAAACAAAACAAGAAAACTTCATACCACCACACACACACCCGCCGCCACCATTTCTCTCAATCCAGTCCCCTCAGTTCTCTCAATTCTGTAGCCCTTGGCAGCCCAGAGCTGCTTCCTGTCTCTTTGCTGGCTCAGGAAATGCTACACAGGTACAGTCAGAGAAAAATGGCCTTTTCTGGCGGGATTCTAAATGTAATGTAATGTCTTAAGTGTTGCCCCTTGTGGCCTTAGTGGGAACTGCTTCTGTCTTTTTACGTTGTAATTCACATCCATTAAGGAACCATACAAAGAATGTGCTCCAACCCCATTTAGTGTGGTCACAATACTGTTCAAGTAGGACCTTCATTCCCACCCAGCCTTGACTCCTCATTAACCCCTCCCTACAGTCCCTGATGCCACAACCCAGCTTTCTGAGCACGGAGCCGTCACTGTCTGCCCATAAGTGAAATGCAGTTTGTGGTCCTGTGGGTCTGGCTTTGTTCACATACCATCCCATCTTTAAGATTCAGCCTTTTTTTTTCTTTCCAGCTTGAATGCCTTTATTTCTTCCTTTAAAAAATTATATTCATCTACTCTGTGTGCATGTGCATTGTGTTTTTTTTGTATGTGTGGTATGTGTATATGTGTGTGCATGTGTGTTGTGTGATATGTGTATTGTGTGTATATGTGTTATATGTGTGTTGTGTGTATGTGCATATTGTGTGTGTGCATTTGTGTAGTATATGTTATGTGTGTGTGCGTGTGTGTCATATATGTATTGTGTGTATGTGTGAGTGAGAGGGAGAGAGAGACGACAACCACACACACACACACAGAGAGAGAGAGAGAGAGAGAGAGAGGAGAGAGAGAGAGAGGAACAATTTACAAAAGAGGGTTTCCATTATGTGGCCATCAGACTTTGGCTCTGACCACTGAGCCACCTCACCAGCACTTATCTCTCTTTCCTACCTAATTGCTCTGGCTAGGACTTCCAGGATATTGTGCACAAGAAGGAGGCATGCCCACTTCATTATTACTCTAGAGCGAAAGTTCTTTGTTTTTCCACCATTGAGCACAATTTAGCTGTAGCTTTGTGGAGGGTGTTTCCTCTGCATCCTAGCTGGCTTAGTACTTTTATGAAGCAGCAGGGAATTTGGGTTTTAGATGGGGTATGGGGGTGGGGAGTATCTGTGCGTGTTCATATGTATGTGCAGGTCCAGGTCCGTGAGTATTACAAGCGTGCATGCATGTGTGTAGAGAGGTTAGAGGTCAAGCATGGATATCTTCCTCAAATGCGCCCCACCTCCGTTTTTATGCATGTATATTTTATGCATTAATAAAGTATGCACATGCAAAATATGCATATATAAAAATATACAGTTTTAAACTTTACTTATTTTGGGAAGGAGTGCATCTACGACAGCATGCATGTGGAGGTCAGAGGACAAGTGGCAGGAATCAGTTCTCTCCTGTTACCATGTGGGCTCTGAGACTAGAACCCAGATCATCAGAAGAGCAGTAAACGCCACCTCAATGGTCCCACGCTGCGTTTGGGTTTGTTTATTTGAGTCAGGGTCTCTCTCTGTGCCATGAGTACACCGACAATGCTAGGCTGGCTACCTGTGAGCCAGAGGCCCTCCTGTCCCCCGCCTGCCCAGGACGGGGATCACAGGCCCACGAGACCATGCCTGGCTGTTGAATTCTGCTTTGTTATGTGAAAGACTGTAGAATTTGGTTAAATGCTTTCTCTGCACTGATGGAGACTATTTTCCCTTCTGCTACTATGTGTTCTCCTGTGCTGATTTTCCCATGCAGGGCCCTATGATGATGGGAGCCTTGTACTTGCTCACGGATCAAAGCCCTTTCCTGCGCTCATGGGCTCATTGCTGCATGCTGAGATATTTTTGTATTTTTTATTACTTATTTAATTATTTTTATTATTTATTTATTTGTTGAGATAGGTTCTCTACATAGCCCCGGGTGTCCTGGAACTCACTATGTATACCAGGCTGGCCTTAAACTCACAGAGATCCACCTGCCTCTACCTCTCTAGTACTGGGTGGGATTTAAGGCATGCACCACCACCCTACTTTAGGATATTCATAAGAGGTCCTGAGTTGTGGTTTTCTTTTTTGGCTTTTATGTTTGTCTGGCTTCAGCCCTTTGGTCTCACTGGCCGAGTGTGTAAATGGGAAGTGTTTCTCTGGTCTGTTTTTAGGGAGAGTTCAGGAAGAATCCCAGATCTTTTTTTTTTTTTTTAACATGTTGGTAGAATACACCAGTAACACCCATGGGCACTTTCCTTTGTCAGGAAATCTTGATTGCTGATTCTATCTTTTTGTTTATTCTGGCTCTATCTTGAGTCTGTTTAATAGTGTATGAGATTCCTGGGATTTTTCTGTGTCACCTTGGCAGGCAGGCTATCTAATTTGTTGGCACACAACTCTCAGATTTCCTTGTTGTCCGTTTTATTTTGTCCATTTTATTTTTTTTAAGATTTACTTGTTTTTTATTTATATGAATACACTGCAGCTGTCTTCAGACACACATCAGAAGACATCAGATGGGGGCATCAGATTCCATTACAGATGGTTGTGAGCCATCATGTGGTTGCTGGAAATTGAACTCAGGACCTCTGAAAGATCAGTCAGTGCTCTTAACTGCTGAGCCATGTCTCCAGCCCTGTCCTTATGAAGTAGAGTTGGGACTTGTTACAATATTGTGAAATACATTTTAAGCATGATGGGTAAGAGGGAGATGCTCAGAAAAACTGATTCAAGAGCACTGGCAGTGGATGAAGAGGTTTGCTGCCAAGACTAGTGATCTGAGTTCAATCCCCAGGTCCCACTTCATGGGCAGAGTCAGGTGTCCTCTGATTTTCATCATTGCTCCATCCCCCCATCCCCATCCTGTCCCTATAAATATATTTTTTTTAAGAGCATGGATTTGAGCTTCTCTGAAAAGGGCCTTTTTTTTTTCTTTTTCTTTTCTTTTTTTGAGACAGGGTCTTGCTGTGTTGCTGGCTGTCCCCGAACTCACTAGGTAGATCAGTCTGTCCTTAAGCTCACAGAGATCTGCCTGCTTCTGCCTCCTTAATGCTAAGATTAAAGATTGTAAAGATTGTTTGCACTCCTCCAGGCTCTCCTTTGCTTCTTGAGATCAGGAGGAATGTCTCCAATTTGTCTTCTGTGCTACTTTTCCAAGAACCAACTTTTGGGTGCGTTAATTCTTCTGTCTGGCTTGATTATCACCCTGTCCTCCTCTGCTCTCATCTGTTTGTTACATAGTTCTGGAACTCACTATATAGCCCAGGCTAGCCTTGAGCACATAGTCTTTCCACCTGGGCCTCCTGGATATAAAATTATAGGCATTCGTTAGTGTCTGCTATGCTTCCATTATTCTGTTTCTCAGGCAGCTCTTGGGTTGTTTGTTTGTGGTTTCGAGACAGGGTTTCTCCATTCAGCCCTAGCTGTTCTGGAACTCACTCTGTAGACCAGGCTGAGCTCAAACTCAGAAATCCTCTGCCTCCTGAGTGCTGGGATTAAAGGTGTGTGCCATCTCCACTCAGCCTGGCAGCTCTGGGTTTAATTTTCGCTCTCTCTGTTTCCTTAGATGCAAGGGGAAGTCACTGCTTTGTGGTTTCCTTCTTTGTTAATGTAAGTATTGGCAGTAGCTCACAACCATCTGTAATGGGATCCAATGCCCTCTTCTGCTGTGTCTGAAGAGAGCGACAGTGCACTCACATACATACATAAGATAAGTCTTTAAAAAGAAAAAGAAAGAAAGAAAGAGAGAGAGAGAGAGAGAGAGAGAGAGAGAGAGAGAGAGAGAGAGAGAAGAAGAAAGAAAGAAAGAAAGAAAGAAAGAAAGAAGAAAGTAAAGAAGTAACAGGTGCACACTCCACACTTGGTGTTCACATGGGTTCTGGGTACTGAACTCAGGTGATCAGGTATCTGTGGGGCTTGAACTCTGGTCCTCAGGTTTGTACTGCGAGGGCTTTTCACCCATGAGCCCGTCTTATTGGCCCTGGGAATATTTCTTAAGTATTCATCTTATTTATTTTCTGTGTGTTGTACCTGAGTGTGTGTGTGTGTGTGTGTGTGTGTGTGGCTGCGCGCGTGGCGCGTGCACACGTGCGTGCGGGCACGTGCCCATCAGAAAACACATCAGATCCCATGGAAATAGTTACAGACAACTGTGAGTCTTCATGTGTGTTCTGGGGACTAAACCTGGGTCCTCTGCAAGGGCAATAAGTGCTCTTATCAGTTTTCCAGCCCCAACCCTGAGAACATTTTAAAGACAATGTTTTTCTTTGTAGTCTAGGCTGGTCTCAAACTTACAATTCCGTCACCTCCGTGCTGAGAGTCAAGGCATGTACCACCAAGCTGGTGACTTTGAGAATCTCCACCTTTCCATCCTGTGTCCCAAACTATCTCAGCACCCCTAACCCCTCTCCGCCTGTGCTCCAGCAGAGGACGGTCTCCACTTGCACACTCAGGAGCTAGCCCTTCCAGTGCAGACATGGAGGAATTGGAGGACTCAGGGAACTTCCACTTATCTCCCCGCTGGTTCTTTCTGTCATACTGGACTATCCACGGTGTGGGGTCATCAGCAGGGGACACCACCATCATGTAAGCTGTGTCCTCTTGCCCTAGAGAGTAGAGCAGACCATCACACTGTGCTCTGTATCTTCCTACCTCCAGAGCCTCTGCCACCACCCTATCACCTCCGAGAAGTACAGGTCACCATCCTAAACAACAGCAGGTGCCAGGAACTGTTCACTATTCCCTCCCTACACCACTTCATCACCAAGGACGTGTTCTGTGCTGGTGCTGAGGATGGGAGCGCGGACACCTGCAGTGTGAGTATCCCTGTGTCTCTGAGGAAGTCCCCCCCCCCTCCACCACAGGTCTGCCATCAGCCTGCCTTCGCTTCGTCTGTGAGAAATCACTTATAGCCTTTAATTACTCAGCCTATAAACCTACCTCTCATTTCCCACTTACGATATTTTTCTGCATCATCCCTCAGAGGTGGAAACCATAGCCCTACTTTCCTGATGAAGAGACTGAGGCTCTGTGACTGCCAGGGGAAGACCTCACCCAGTCTTCTACCCCACAGTGTTCCCTGTCCCCTTGGCCTCTTCCCCAACCCCACCTACCAAACCATCAGGTTTTTCCTTGCTGCTCTTCAGGGTGACTCAGGAGGACCCTTGGTCTGCAACATGGATGGTCTCTGGTATCAGGTTGGAATCGTGAGCTGGGGAGTAGGCTGTGGTCGGCCCAACCTGCCCGGCATCTACACCAACGTCAGTCATCACTACAACTGGATTGAGACCATGATGGTCCTCAATGATGCAGTCAGGCATGATGTGACCCTGCCACTGCTGTTTGTCACTCTGCTCCAGGCTCCCTGGATCCTAAGGCCCACCTGAGCCCAGGAGGCTGCAGCTTTGGGCCCAAAGCACCATTGTACTCTGCAGCCCCAGGACATTCAGTGTAGGGTAGAGACATCCTGCTTCACTAGGCCTTTGTCTTGTCTTCTTTGCCAATAAATTCATTGTGTATATCTGAGTTGGCACTTTACAGGACATTATGGAGACCTTGTGGCTTCCTGGACACTTCCCTGTGTTCACCTTGAGTGGTCCAGCCCAGGGCCCATGATAGCTTGTCTAGGCTTTGGTTGCAGACAGCCCACTGTCAGCGACAGTGGAGTGTGAATCGGAGCCCCAGCTCCACGGGAAGCTTAGATTCCTGACTAGACGCAGAAAGAATTTCAGGTTAGACCCATATCTAGTTAGAGCTTCTGCTGCTGTGGTAAAAAAAAAAAAAAAAAAAAAACACAGCCAAGCCCGGCAGGGTGGTGCATGCCTTTAACCCCAGCACTCAGAGGCAGAAGCAAACAGATCTCCAAGTTCAAGGCCAGCCTGGTCTACAGAGTGAATTCCAGGACAGCCAGGGCTACACAGAGAAAGCACACGCGCGCGCGCGCGCACACACACACACACACACACATGCTACCACCATCACCACAACCAACACCACAATCAACTTTTGGGAGGAAAGTTGATTCAGTTTACAACTATAGGTCATACTCCATCACTGAGGGAAATCCAGGCAGAGACATGGAAGTAGAAACAGAAGCAGAGAGTGTGGAGAAAGCTTTCTTATAAAACCCAGGATCATCCACCCCAGAATGGTGCTCCCAACAGTCACTTGTGCCATCCCATCTCAATCACTAATCAAGACAATTACCCGCCCCCCCCCCCCCCGGACTGTGCAAAAGCAAATTTGGTGTTTGCTTGCTTGTTGTTTGTTTTGGTTATTCAAGACAGGGTGTGCTGGCTCTCCTGGAACAGATTCCATAGACCAGGCTGGCCTTCAGCTCAGAGATCCTTGCCTGCCTCTGCCTCCCCAGTGCTGGGATTAAAGAATGCCAGCCAGCCAGGCATGGTGGCACATACCCTTAATCCTAAAACTCTGGAAGCAGGGGTAGGTGGATCTCAGTGATTTCAAGCCTTATCTACAAAGTGAGCGACAGAGGAACCCTGTCTCAAAAAAACAAAAACGGGCTGGTAAATGGCTTAGGACTTAAGAATACTAACAGCTCTTCCTAAGGTTGTGAGTTCAAATCTCAGGAACCACATGGTGGCTCACAACCATCTGTAATGTCTCTTCTGATGTGTCTGAAACAGCTACAGTGCACTCACATACATAAAATAAATAAATCTTTGGAGAAAAAATAAAGTACACCCAATCAAATCTTTTTTATTTTGTTATGGTTTGTTTTTTTGTTTTTTCAAGACAGGGTTTCTCTGTGTAGCCCTGGCTGTCCTGGAACTCATTCTGTAGACCAGCCTGGCCTCGAACTCAGAAATCCGCCTGCCTCTGCCTCCCAAGTGCTGGAATTAAAGACGTGTGCCACCACTGGCCTGGCTATACCCAATCAAATCTTATAGATACATTTTCTCAATTAATCTTCCTTCTTTCCAGATATGCCTAGGTTTGTGTCAACTTGCAACTTGACCAAAGCCAACCAGCATAGCTATTAGGAAACAGAATAGGAGTTAATTAGAGGTTTAACATAAATCTCTGCATAGGCATGTCCTGGCTTCATTTCGGTTGCTATGATAGACTACCCGACAAGAACGCCTTAAGGAAGAAGGTGTTAGGGCCCAGGAGTCACCCCACAAACTACACAAACAGCCATTTCAGTTAAAATGGGATGGCTTTTTGAACACACATCCCAAGACTGATCAGCCAGGGCAACAAGCCCAGGGTCAACTATAAAGGCAAAAACCACCCTGAGCTCACTCATACGCAGATACTGGGGGCTGTAAGGTAGTCGGTCTTTCTTCCTTGTTTCCTTAGTAATTTAGACCTAACAGTTCAAGCTGACCCCTATCTTGCTTGGTCTTGAGTGAGAGCTACAGCTGGGGAATGTCTTAAGATTGACAAACCTCAGAACACACAAAACATAACAGGGTATGTGGGCAGCTTGACCCAACTCTGAGTCAAGTTGGTTTTCTGTGCCAATGACTGGCAGGCATGAAGTAGCCGGTGGGCCTAGGACAAAATGGCTGCAGCTATGCTGGGGGCGGCCTCAACAGAGGGCACTTATTTGGCTTACAATTCCAGGTAAGTCAAGGCAGGAAACTTGAAGCAGCCAGTTATATCTAGTCAAGAGCAGAGAAAGAATGAATCCATACACACTTCCCAGAGCTCAGCCTACTTCTCCTTTTTTCTATAGTCCAGAACTCAAATCCAGGAAACTGCACCACCCACTTTGTGAGTTGTCCTATATCAATTAGCATAATCAAGATGGTCACCTCTAGGACTTGGCCACAGGCCAACCGGATTTAAACAGTCCTTCACTGAAATCCCCTTTCCTCAGTGTTGTTTTAATCCCAACACTTCTCCGAGGTGGAAGCAGGCCTATCCCTGTGAGTTCAAGGCCAGCCTGATCTACAATTTAAGTTCTAGAATAGTCCCAGGCTACAAGAAACTGTCTCAAAAAACTTAGAGGGGGGGAAGGAGGGAAGGAGGGAGAAAAGAGAGAGAGAGAGAGAGGAGGGAGAGATCCTTTTGCAGTGATTCTGCATACTGTGAAGCTGACAGTTAAACTAACCATCACACAGGCTTCCTAGCAACTGCCTTAAATTTGAGTCTAGCTTGGTCTAGTATATTCCAGGACAGCCAGGATGAGAGTGTTGGCCCAGCCTTTAATCCTAGCACTTGGGAGGCAGAGGCAGGTAATTTCTGAGTTAGAGGCCAGCCTGGTCTACAGAGTGAGTTCCAGGACAGCAGGACTACACAGAGAAACTCTGTCTCGAAAAACCAAAAAAAAAAAAAAAAAAAAAAAAAAAAAAAAAAGCCCTAACCATCACAAGGATTAAAAACGAGAGGGTGTGACACGCCGAGTGTGTATGTGGGGTCTTCAAGAGAGCCACAGTAGGTATCTGGGCAGCCACCATATATGTGATTTTGGATGGCTCCTGAAATTACAAAAAGTGGCTAACAAATCTCTTTTCTTTCTTTTTTTCCCTCTCTGATTGTTATTTTTCTTTTTTAATATGTATGAGTGTTTTGCCAAAATGTCTATCTGTGCACCACATACACATCTGGTGCCTGAGAAATTGCCTCCCTTTTGAAAAATAAATAAAGGACAGGAGAGATGAGTCCGGTGGTTAAGAGCTCTGACTGCTCTTCCAGAGGACCCAGGTTTGATGCCGAGCACCCAGAGGACAGCTCCCAGACGTTTGCAGCTACAACCTTAAGCATTGTTCATCCTGTTTTATCATTCTTATTTTAGATATTTCTAAATAAAAGGAATATTGACCAAATGTGGTGGCTCAAAGCCTTTACTTTTGGCACACCAGAGGCAGAAACAGGTAGATCTGTATATAAGCCAGCTGGGCTACAAAGAGTTGGCCAACGGTCCAACAATGAATTGTTTCTAATAAAATAAAAATAATACGCAGCGGTGGACACCTTTAACCAGCACTTGGAGCAGGCAGGAGATTTCTGAGTTCGAGGCCACCTGGTCTACAGAGTGAGTTCCAGGACAGCTGGGCTACACGGACCTGTCTCAAACTAAAAAAATAAATAAATAAAAAATAAAATAAATAAAATAACCGGGCAGTGGGGCGCACGCCTTTAATCCCAGCACTTGGGAGGCAGAGACAGGCAGATTCTGAGTTCGAGGCCAGTGGTCTACAGAGTGAGTTCCAGGACAGCCAGGCTTTCACAGAGAAACCCTGTCTGAAAAACCAAAATAAATAATAATAAATAAATAAATAAATAAATAAAATATGCTGTCTATAAAAGCATCTTTTGCACAGATTTTGTTGATTGGTCATTCTTTTTTGTTTTGTTTTGGTTTTATTCTTGTTTTTCAAGACAGGGTTTCTCTTTCTATCCCTAGCTGTCCTGGAACTCACTCTATAGACCAGGCTGCCTTGTTTCAGGAGCCTGGAGTCTGGGAGCGTGTCAAAACACATGCTGTCCCTCAGGATCACCTGAGATCTCTGGCAGTTTCTAGCCTGTGTTCAACCAGAAACCAGGCTGCCTTTCACGGTCTTACAAACCATCACAGCAGTGCCACACCTGAGTGTGCACCATCACACCAGTACCACACCTGAGTGTGACCACACACATCCACACCTGAGTGTGCACCATCACAGCATGCCACGTGTGCCCACACACCAGTCACACCTGAGGTGCACCATCACACCATGCCACACCTGAGTGTGACCATACACCAGTACCACACCGAGTACCCACCACCCGTACCACACATCCCTGCTCTCACTATGGCCCGTGTAACACATCTTAGAATCAGGACTTGGCTGCATGGAGTTTGTTGGGGAATGCAAGGCCAGGTAGGTGAGGACGCATGTTGTTTCTTACCACTATAAGACTGAGTCTAACAGGGAGATGGGCTTAGCACAGTCTGTGCCTCTGTTTGGCTTGGGTTTGGAGGTGCTCTCTTCTTTCTCCCAAGGTTCAGAGGTGCAACATTCAACCAGTTGCAGACTTTCCCTGACTCAGTCAAATTGTCCGACAGAGTTCATCTGAGTACCACAGTGACGTCCCATTTCTCCATGTCTTTCAGCCTTGCTGCTTCACTCTGGACTGCAGCTTCTAGGTCCTGTGCCAGATGGGGTACCCACCACAAAGCTTAGCCCTGACCCCAGGGCTGACCATCTCCTCTCAGGCCACTCTGACCCTCCCCCACTAGCCCTTAATCTTTCTAACAGCCACAGACATTGCATTAGGGGCTCTTGGACTCACATTCTAGGGGCCCAACCTGGAGCAACAGAAGATCCCTGAAGTTCAAGGAGGATGGGCGCGTTTGTCTTCTGTTCTTCCTGCAATTTTATAGAATTGGCCACATGTCTGGCATTGCTCCAGACTCCATGCTCCATGGCTCACCCAGCTAATCTTCACAACAACCAAGCGATCAGCTTTATAGATGAGAAAAGTGAGGTGTGACGGAAGTTGAGTAACTCCATCAAAGTCTCAGCACTGGAGGGAGGACATGCCAAAGCCAAACTTCAGAAAGCTGAGCCAGCGGGATCAACTAATATTACCATCACCACATCACCACCCCGCCCTCTGTTCCCTCCTCCCTCTCTCTTCTCCCTCCTCTCTCTCTCTGTCTCTCTCTCTCTGTCTGTCTCCTGTCTGTCTCTCTCTCTCTCTGTCTCTGTGTGTGTGTGTGTGTGTGTGTGTGTGTGTGTGTGTGTGTGTCCAAATCCAGGGCCTCAAATAAGCAAGGGCTCTACCACTGAGTTATCCACCCCCAACAAATATGGGGGGTTGTTTATTTGAGATGGGGTTTCGTGTATTCCAGATTGACCTCAAGCTTGCGATGTAGCCAAAGATCATCTTGAACTCCTGATCCTCCTGAGTCTGTCTCTAAAGTGCTGGACTCCTAAGTGTGTGCCCACCCTCAGTTTATGTCATCCTGGGTTAAAGCACTCTGCCATCTTAGCCACATTCTCAAGCCTTACACGTGGGTTTTAAGTTTGGTCTTTGGCTGTGGACAGCAGAAGCCAAGTCTGAAGTCTGGCTTCCTCCCTGTATCCAGGCACAGAGTCCTCGTCTTGCCTTCAGCCTGTTGTGTGGGTCAGCTTTTTCTCCTTATTCCCAGTTCTTCACTGCCAGCCCTGTACTGAGCATGGCTCTGCCCACTGGAAATTCTCAGAGTGAACGCATCCTCTCCTTTATTGGTTTTTCAGGACATAATGAAATACCAGAAGCAGGTTAACTTTATACAGAAAAGAGATCTCTTATCTCATAGTTTTATAGATGCAGAGTCATGGCACTGGCTTCAGCTCAGTTCTGGTGTTCCTTGCTCTAGCCTGGCTACCCCCAAACCAGAGTGAGTACACCATCCTCCTGATAGTGCACAGCACTGCTCGTGGCCAAGGTGGTCTGGCCATTTGAAATTGGTCATTCTCCACTCCAAGCTCATACTGACTTAAAATCCAGAAGGGATTAGCCAGGTTGGGGTTTGTGTTCAGGCCTGAGACCTAAAGTGTGGGTCTGGGGTCTGAGCGTCCATGAGCGTCCGTGTGAGGTCAACTGGCTTGGCCGAGCTGGGATTACTGAGCAGAACAATGGGGCTCAGAAACCCAGCGGCTGGTTTCCCAAAGCAGCAGGATCGGGTTTAGAGATGAGCTGCCCAGGAGCTTCTGGAGCTTCCTGGACTAACCGCAGCTTCCCCACCCCCTTCCCCACCCCACTTCTCAGCACCTGGTGTCCTTTTCCTGCACCTCTTAAGTTCTGTTCAAAGCATCTTTGTTTAAAGCAGTTCCGGGCAGCCACAGCTCCGCCTTGGCCTTGATAATTACTTGAGCCGCCACCTCCTCGTCTTTTAAGCCCCCAGGCCCTCCCCTGGCCCCATCAGAGAGAACACCAGGCTTCAAGGGTGAGAGCAGGACCCAAGGGGTGCTAGGAAATGGAAGATGGAGACCAGAGGGTGAGGCTCCAGGGTTCCTACTGAGGCCTAAGGTGCCCAGATCTGAGGTTGGGTATGCTTTGTCAGAGTTGGTCCCATGGAGTCTAAGACTCAGGGTAGAGGTGTAGAGTCTGGCCTTCAGTGACAGGTTCAGGACCAAGGTGAAATTAACGCCAGACAGCCACAGAGGTACGGGGTTGGGTAGGACATGCGCTCTTGCCTAGAATGCTCTGCTCTGCTCTCTGCCACTTCCAGACCAGAGACCAAGCTACCTGCACCCAGGCCAGTCCTGAAGATACAATGAGGGGTGCTTCCCACCTCCGGATCCTGCTCCTGTTGGTGGTAGGTGAGTGGGGCCGTTGCTCACCTCACCTCTCCCGGAGCCTGGTACCTCCAGAGCATTGTGGGGCATCTGAGCTTCATTCCAAGGCACAGAGGCACTCTGGCACTGTCCTTAGCTCTTCAGATCTGAGAATGTGTGCTGTATGTATGTTGTGCTTAAGTCTCACCTCCCAGTGCTCTGGGGAGGGTGATGGAGGCGACCAATGGCACAGAAGCTTGGCATGACGTCAGTGTAACAAATACGTTCCACCTTCTACCTAATCTAACCGCTGACCCAGGCTCTGTTACCTGGCACCAGATCTCTAACCTAGTCCCTTGACTGCTTCCTCCTGCAGGAACCAGGATGCAGGAGTGTGTAGGTAAGGAAGGCTGGGAACCACTTCCTCCTCAGCTTGTCCCTGTCCCCTTCCTACACCTACTTCCCAGACCCCAAATCCCAGGCAAGCCTCAGTGCCCTCTTGTCCTATCACAGCTTGTGGGCAGCCCCGCATGTCCAGCCGGATCGTTGGGGGCCGGGACGCTCAGGATGGAGAATGGCCATGGCAAGCAAGCATTCAGCACCGCGGAGCTCATGTGTGCGGAGGGTCACTCGTTGCACCCCAGTGGGTGTTGACAGCTGGTCACTGCTTCCCCAGGTCAGTGCTCGCTCATGGGGGAGTGCTGCCTGGGGACGGGTGGGCAGTGCCTGCTCCTGACAGGCCCATGGGCTAGGTGCTGTCAGCAGCCCCCATGTCTGTCCTATAGACGGGTATCACCATCAGCGTACAGTGTGCTCCTGGGAGCGCTGAGTCTGGATGTCAGATCACCCCATGAGCTCTTGGTTCCTGTGCTGCGGGTGCTGCTGCCTCCTGACTACTCTGAGGACGAGGCCCGCGGTGACCTGGCACTGCTGCAGCTGCGTCACCCAGTGTCACTCAGCGCCCGCATCCAGCCTGTCTGCCTGCCTGCACCAGGGTCCCATCCACCACCAGGGTCTCCATGCTGGGTCACTGGCTGGGGCAGCCTTAGCCCTGGAGGTAAAGCACATAGTCAGGTTATGGGGGCACCAGGCAGCCCTTTCTCAACTCCATCTGACTGTGAATCCTAGTCTTTCTCAGTCCCAGTGTGAGATCCAGAGTCACATGAGCCCGAACCTCCCTTCTATCAGACTCAAGGAGTCCTGGTTTGCAAATCAGACCCTCTCGCTCATCTCCCATTGAGCCCCACTTCAAGCTGTTCTCTCTCCTAGTTCTCACATCTGTCCCTCTTCCCTCAGTACCACTTCCAAAGGGGAGACCCCTGCAAGGAGTGAGGGTGCCATTGATGGACTCTCGAGCCTGTGACCGCCTCTACCATGTGGGTGCCAATGTGCCCCAGGGTGAGCGCATAGTGCTACCAGGGAACCTTTGTGCTGGCTACCGCAGAGGCCACAAGGATGCCTGCCAGGTGTGTCTGCTAACCCTCACCCTCTGGAGTTGGTTCCCCAGCCACTTACCTCCCTAGAATCCAGGACCGAGGAGGTTGCAGACCTCCAACCTAAAGCTCATCTACTACCCCAGGGAACTGGACCTAGGAAAGTGGCCTTGAAAAATCCCATGGCCAAAGCTCATCTTTTCCTGCAGGGTGACTCTGGAGGACCCCTCACCTGTATGGAGTCTGGCCGCTGGGTCCTGATGGGTGTGGTGAGCTGGGGCAAAGGCTGTGCCCTGCCCAACCGTCCAGGTGTCTATACCAACGTGGCCAAATATAGTCCCTGGATCCAGGCTCTCCTGAGCCTCTGATGCTGGTGAATCCGGAGCTTCCTGGTCCATCCCACGCTCCCCTCTTCTTACATGAAGCAGAGATGCTCAGAGCCCACCTGCCTATCCCCTCCCCCGCCCCTCCTTCAGGCCCATCTTCTGTCACTCAGGGATTTTCTGAGTCCCCTGCAGTTACAGTGACACTCTGCCCTCTCCTTTTGGCGAGGATTTAGCTCATCTTGTAGGGTTACAGGGCTTGATGCTAACACATCTCGCCTGTGTGCCCTTTGTTTCCTGGAGGAAGTCAGATAGATGTAAAGCATAAGAGGAACCCCACACCAGGGAGAGTCTTCTTGCTGACTTTGAAGGCTGAGGGGCCAGGCACTGTGAGGAACCACAAGGCACCGACAGCCAGTGCGGGGAGAGAAGTCTGTGGCCACCAGGAACCTCATTCTGCCAACACCCCGGAGTCTGGATACAATTTCCCCCATCGTCTAGTCCCTTACCTCCACACAGGTGAAGCCCTCAGCAGACAGCATGACTGAGCTGCCCAAGCTTTGTATCCACAGATTTTTAGATTTAATAAATATATGTTCTTTTAAGCTGCTACCTTTGTGGCAATTTGTTACATGGCCATAAAGTCTAATATATATAGATTTTTACCTAACTGTGATGGAGACATACCAGAGGGAAAAAGAGGCTAGACATCCGTATGTCACATCCCAGGCGCAGGAAGCCCAGTACTACTCATATCGATAGAGAGAGGTCAGCTCCTAGAGTGTCCAAGAAAATAGAAACCATGTAGGACCCAGAGAAGGCCAAAGCCTTCTCTCAGGAGCTTAACAATGAAAAAGCAGAGATGTGGTGGAGAATGACCAAAGGCCTGAGTCTATCTGCGTCTTCCCCAGCTTCCTCTTCTCCCAGCTCATCCTGTGTGTTAGGAATCCAGTGGGCTGTACAAGACGCTGTGACCATCCTGCTGAAGCTCTCAGAAGCTACCAGCTGCAGACTATCCACTGGCCACAGCCCTTCACTGCAGGCCTGACCCGCTAGCGGACAGGGAGGGAGATTTGGAGGGTAGGAGGACTGCAGTGAAGACCAATGAGGGATGCTGCATACGAGGGGGAGAGACTTCACAGGCTTCCCAAGGAGCCAGAGGCTACTAGCTCAAATAACAGATTAGTGTTACCGCCGGGAATAGATACTGAGTGCTAATGCCCAGAGAAGCTTTATAACACATAGAAGGATGCGAGTCTGCTTCCATTGATGGAGTGCTTTCCTGGAATACATAAAGCCTTAGGTTTGATCTCCAGAAACCCATAAAGCTGGCATGATGATACACACCTCTATATCCCAGCACTTCGAAGGTGGACACAGGAGGATCAGAAGTTCAAGGTCATCCTCAGCTACACAGAAAGTTTAAAGCCAGTCTGGGCTACTTGAGACCCTGTCTGAAAATAAAAGGATAAGCTTCATAGACTTGTTAATTCTCCCAATACCTGTAATGAACCCAAAGGCTTGAGCAGGCTAGGCAAACCTACTAACTACTAGTCTAAAACTTCAATCCTATTCTCTCTTCTTATGGTTGTTTTTGTTTTTAATGTGAGTTGCTCTGTCCATATGTACACCTGCATGCCAGAAGCCAGCATCAGATCCCTTTATAGATGGTTGTGAGCCACCATGTGATTTCTGGGAATTGAACTCAGGACCTCTGGAAAAAGTAGGCAGTGCTCTTAACCGCTGAGACATCTCACCAGCCCCCGATTCTCTCATTAAGGAAATTTAGGCCTGGATGAAGTTAACTGCTCAGAGCTGCAGGGTCACCTCGGGAGCAAGTTTAGTCAGTCACCAGTCTAATGCGAGCCAGGCCAGCAGCCTGATGGGTTCACTTGGTAAGTCAACCAAGTTAGGAAATGAGTGACCTTGATTGATTGTAGCAGATGGGAGCCCTGGGGAGCTTCCCGTAGACAGTGTCTCACAGAAAAAAACGGAGAAAGGGGAATTTATTGGAAGACTCACCAAAGTTAATACCAGAAAGACTTGTCATCACATGAAGAGGTTCATCAGATGAAGAGGTACATTCTTGCATATGTACAGTTTGAGATCATGATTTGCAGCTTCACTTTTTGAAAGAAAACTTTGAGACAGTGTCTTACTTTGTCACCTTAGCTGGCCTGGAACTATGTAGATCAGGCTGGCCTTAAACTCAGAGATTCACCTCCCCCTGCCTCCCGAGTACTGGGATTAAAGTGTGTTTCTTGTGTTTTCTTTTTAATTATGTGTATGAGTGTGTCTTTATGTGTGTGCACATGAGTGCTCACAGAAGCCAGGGCTATCACATGCCCTGGAGCTGGGGTTGCTGTGAACGCTGAGAACTGAACTCTACAGGAACAATCATTTCTGCGATTGTGGGGGCTGAGCCATCTTTTCAGTCCCAATGCATGTTTAAAACAGAATGGAAAAAAAAAAAAGCTTTCAGAAATTGAAAAGAAAAACCCATAGAATGGGTGGGGCAGGATTTCTGTAAATCTTGTAAACTCAAGGCCAGTTTATACTATATGGGGAGTTTCAAGCCAGCCAGGACTACACAGTGAGACCTTGTTTCAAAAAGGAAGAACAGGAAGTTGTGGTGTGGTTGTAGGTAGAAGAATCAAAACCTCAAGGCCAGCCCAGGCTACCAAAATAAATAAATAAGTAGGAGCCATTGGTTAAAACCGTGCACACTGCTCTGCGGAGGACCTGAGTTCAATTCCTACCACCCACAGCCGTCTGTCTACAACCACCTATAACTCCAGCTGCAGGGAACCCCTGGCCTACCCAGGCATTGCACTCACACAAACAAACCCCCACACAAACATATAATTTAAAATAAAAAAATGTAACTAGGGTGGGAATGCCTGTAGCAGAGAATTTAGTATTCCAGTAAGATTAGAACGAACTAAGCTCACTCTAAGTACGTGTGGTAGCTCCTGAGTTCAAGGCCAGCCTGGTTTAAGAGTATCAGGAAAACTTGCTCCAAACAGAGATAGTCACACTTTGTTCCCACCTCCCTAACAAGCTCAGACAGACTGTTCTCCAGGATCCTACAACTTCAGCTGTATGGAGTTTAGGGCCACCCACTAGCCTTGTCTGAAATTGGACTCTGATGGTTGCCCACCTCTGGCAGAGAAGTTGAGAAGGCCTTTGGTCTTGTAGTTTAGTATGGCACAAATCAATGTATGAAGGGCCTGAAAAATCAAGTCCACAGACCCTCCTGGAGACTCAATCTAGGGGGGAAGGTGGGCTGTTGACCTAGGCTCCTGGATGGAGGGGACACTACCCTGTCTTCTTCAATCCCGGGAAATGTACCAGAGATAGTGAAAGGAATGAAGGTAATCAAAAGAGCCATCATCCTCTTTCTATTACTTGGACATGAAGGCTGGAGCCTAGGGTTTTTTCTATTAGTAACTGACTTGCCTGGACTTGCCCAGTTTTTAGGCCTCGTCTCCTTAACTGCCAATTTGAAGTCTGTCATGGAATCAGTCTAGTCTTCTCAAAACTGTTAATGAATGGTCCCCAAGTAATCAGGATTTTCCCAGGAGTTCCATGTTGGAATAAGGAAAGACTTGTCCTGAAACAGATGTCACAGCTCACAGACCATCTTGTAGAAGGACAAAGGATAGGCTATACCTTGCCTAGCACTGCTTATTTGTTCGTTCCCTTTCAATTTAATCCCTTTCAAGAACTCCACAGCAGACTTGGGAGAGTCACTGGACCTCTTGCTATGGCCACATTAAGTAAACCTATCTCTGCTTTTCACTAGTAACACTTTTTAGTTGGTGTACTGGGACTAGGTGGCTAGTTAGGGTTGACCCTAATAACTACAGCACCAGTCTCTAAAAGCAATAGCTTCTTTAGCTCCTGATGGGCCACAAAGCACACCTGAATTGGATTTAATAAACTCTTAGGCCCAAGTCTGAAGCGGGATGAGGACAATACACACTGGTGATAAGATCCAAAATTGGCAAGGGCAGTGTTGGCGCACGCCTTTAATCCCAGCACTTGGGAGGCAGAGGCAGGTGGATTTCTGAGTTCGAGGCCAGCCTGGTCTACAGAGTGAGTTCCAGGACATCCAGGGCTACACAGAGAAACCCTGTCTCGAAAAACAAAAACAAACAAACACACAAAAAGATTCCAAATTGTACCATCTCAAAATGGCTGTAAAGTTACCCCCTCACGATCACTGCATGAGCTTGACCCATAAATAAATGTGGGCTGGAGAGATGGCTCGAGATTATGAGGACTGGTTGCTGCTCTTCCAGGAGTTAGCTAGGTTCGATTTCCAGCACCCCACATGACCAGAGGACCCGATGCCCTCTACTGGCCCCCCCAACCATTGCATGTAACTGGCCCACAAGCATAAATGCAGATAAAACAGTCATGTAAAAAATTTTTATGGCAGATGCGCAATAAGCTCTCCGTAACTCAATCTCTAAAACTCAAAGCAAGCCAAGCTTGCTTGCGCCACGGATCCGTGAGGGTGTCAACATACAACCATCTATAGTCCAAACACCGAGATGGCTGCCACGCACAGGAAGTGGCTTCCGAATCGCTTAAGATGGCGGCGACGGCGTGGGATGGGCTGCGGGATAAGGGGGCGGGGCGGGCGGGGCCGCGCAGAGCACGCTGGGTCGCGCTTGGGCTGCTGGGAAGGGGCGGAGCGCGGCTGCGCCGGCGCGTCGAGCCAGAAGCAGCCGCCGGGATGGTGAGCGGGCGCGGGGGGGAGGGGCGCGGGGCCGGGGGCGGCGGGGGCTCCGGGGCCACCCCGGGGACCGCGGGCTAGCGCTGACGCGGGCCTGCCGTCCTTAGGACGTGTTTCTCATGATCCGGCGCCACAAGACCACCATCTTCACGGACGCCAAGGAGTCGAGCACCGTGTTCGAACTGAAGCGCATCGTCGAGGGCATCCTCAAGCGGCCGCCGGAGGAGCAGCGGCTGTACAAGGTGCGAGGAGCGGGCGTGGCGGTTGCGCGCGTGGGGGCCAGGCAGGACACTTAACAAGAGGGTCTCTTGATCGTGCGGAAGGGCCGGCAGCATCGGTTCCCGGGGCAGCCGCCCCGCCCTGCCAGGCCGCCTTGCTCTACGGTTGGGGAAACCGAGGCCTCGATAATCTTACGGAGCCGAATGTCGTGGCCGAGCCAGGGTTTGTTCCTGGCTAGTCACCTTCGGCCTGCCGGGAGCCCACCGGGATCCCACTGTCAGAGGGTGAGGTGGAACTCAAAGAATGCAAGTGTTGTCTAGAAGATAGGTCAAGATCCCACCAGTGATTCACCTAACCAGTGTTTATCCACCTTGTTTAAAACCTTTTATTTCAGAAGCCAGGCCGTTGTAAGCCGAGCTTGGGTTGGCCCGCCCAAAAACACAGGGCTTCCCCCGCTAGTCTAAGTAAATGATAATTCCCTGTAAGGAGTAAAACCCCCCCGGGTTGCTTGGAACCTTCTATTTACCTACAGAGTTTTCTTCCCAACCCCTTTTTATAGTTAAAGCCCCCTTTTGCCGTTTTTTTGGTCCCTTTCCCCCAAGGTGGGAATTTTTGGGGGGGGTTTTTGGAAATTTTTATTAGGGTTTTTTTAAAGGGGAAAAAATTTTTTTAGAGGGCCCTCCTTAAAGTTTTGGGGGGGGCCCAATGGTTTGGGAACCCGGGGGAAAAGGGCAAAAATTTTTGATTTTTTTAAAAATAACCCCTTTTAGGTTTCTTATTGGGCGTTAAAAGGGGTAACTGGTTTTTTTGGTGTACCTGGGGAAAAAAACCAAAAAACCCGGGTTTTGGGGGGTTTTTTAATGGGGGGGGGGTGGGGGTTTAGGGGTTTGGGGGGGGTTTTGGGGGGCGGGGGAAAATTTTTGCGGTTGGGGGGGGGGGGTTGGAAATTTTTAAAATTTTTTTTTAAAAGGTTTTTGGGGGGGGGGGCCCCCCGGGGGGTTTTTTTTATTGGTGGGAAGGGGGGGCCCCCCGGGGGGGGGCCCCCCTTTTGGGGGGGGGGGGGGGGGGTAACCCCGGGGGGGGGGGTTTTTGGTTTTTTGGGGTGGAAAACCAAGGGCCCCGGGGGTTTTTTGGGGGCCCCGGGGGGGGGGGGGGTTTTTTTTTTTTGGGGGGGGGGAAAAAAATTTTTTTTTGAAGGGGGGGGGGGGGTTTTGGGGGTTTGGGGGGGGGGCCTTTTTGGGGGGGCCCCCCCAAAAGGGGGGGTTTAAAAAAATCTTATAAAATTTTGGGGAAAAAAAGGGGGGGTTAAAAAAAAAAGGGGGGGGGGGGAAAAAAAAAAAGGGGTGGGGGGGCCCCCCTTTTTTGGGGGGGGGGGGTTTTGGGGGGGGGGGTTTTTTTTGGGGGAAAATTTAAAAGGGGGGGTTTTGGGGGGAAAATTTTTTTTTGGGGGGGGGGTTTTTAAAAAGGATGGGGGGGGGTTTTTTTGGGGGGGGGAAAAAGGGGGGAAAAAAGCTTGGGGGTTGGTTTTAGGGGGTTTTGGGGGGGGCCCACCCAAATTTTTTAAAGGGGGGGGGGGGGGAAAAAGGGGGGGGGGAAGGGGGGGTTTTTAGGGGAGCTCTGGGGGAAAATTTAAAATTTTAAAAAAAAAAA
The DNA here is from genome assembly GCA_021653895.1 of Mastomys natalensis. Lineage (NCBI taxonomy): Eukaryota > Metazoa > Chordata > Mammalia > Rodentia > Muridae > Mastomys > Mastomys natalensis. Next base: position 291,323 of record JAJTUV010000668.1, read on the forward strand.
AAAACCCGGGGGGGGGGAAAAAAAAATTGGGGGGGGGGGGTTGGGGGCCGGGGGAAGGGGGGGAAAGAAATGGGGGGAAAAAACCCACTTTTTTTTTTTTTTTTTTTTGGGGGTTTTTTTGGGGGGGGGGTTTTGGGGGGGGGGGGGGGGCCCCCCCGGGGGGGGGGGGTTTTTTTTTTTAAAATCTTTTTTTTTTAATTTCCCTTTTTTTTTTAAAAATAAATGAAATTAAAAAATTTTTTTTTTTTTTCCCCCTTTTAAAAATTTTTTTTTAAAAAAAATTTTTTTTTTATCTTTTTTTTTTTTTTAAATTTTCCCCCCTTTTAAAAAAAACCCCCCAAAAAACCCAAAAAAACCCAAAAAACCCCCCCCCCCCCCCCCAAAAAAAAAAACCCCCCCCCCCCCCCCCCCCCAAAAAAAAAAACAAAAAAAAAAAAGCCGGGTTAAAAAAACCCCTTTTTGGGTTTTTTTTTTTTTTAAACAATGGGCCCTGGTGCCACCCACATTTAACAGGATTATTGAGTACTTGGTTTGCCCCACCTCATCTTTTTTTGTTTGTTGGATTTTATACACGGGTTTTTGTACTGGTGGGCTGGAATTTGCTCTGCCCCCCAAGTGTGAATTAAAGGTGTTTCACGAACAGTCCACCAATCTTTTCACATGGTCCTGTGAGCCCACTGTTTTCACTTTGCAGACTTTGAAGCCAGGACAATGAAGTGCTATGCATGACAGGCAGACTATAATGCACTTACTTGGCTGGAGCCAGGTACCATGCCAGGCTGTGTTTAGCAAATCACTGTAACTCATCAGATCTACCTGCCTCTGCCTCCAGCTCCCCAGTGCTGTGATTAAAGGTGTGTGCTACCACAACCAGACAGATTATACCAGACTTTAAGGACAAGTGAAGCAAGCTGTGAAGTTAGATCACATTAACATGTGATGCTTGCCTTTCATCCAGTGGTGCTTGCCTTTCATCCTATGAGGAGGCCAGCCTGATCTACAAAGGGAGTTCCAGGACAGCCAGGGCAATGTGGAGACTCTGCCTGGGGGAGTGGGTAGAGATTTAATCATTTTATCCTTTACCTCTGGAGTTTAAACAGGGGTGGTCCTGGGGCTTATTTTCACAGCTGTGGACCCAGGGACTGTGTATATAGGAAAGAAAATGTAGAAAAAATGGCTCAGCAATTTTTTTTTTTTTTTTTTTAAATATGGAACGCTTCACGAGTTTGGGTGTCATCCTTGTGCAGGGGCCATGCTAATCTCTTTATCGCTCAATGTTACTGTATGTGTTGCCGAAGCCAGCACAGCTTGGCAATTAAGAATACTGGCTCTTGAAGAGGACCTGGGTTCGGTTCCCAGTCCCCACGTGGCAGTTTACAACCATTCATAATTGAGGTTCCAGAAAATCCAATGCCTTTGACCTTCATTGGAAGCAAAGCACTCTGACAAGAGGCTAAGATAGGAAAAGTATAGTTCTAGTTATCCTTTTTAGTTTTGTAAAGTAAATCTCAGCTCACCAAGCTGTATCCTTATTTATAGCCAATTGTCTTGCCCCAGCCAGCCTGGAATTCCCATCTCCAAGGGTACCTGAAGCAGGGCTTGCTGCAAATACCCTTTTATCATGATAAATACCCTGTGAGTTATCTACTCCAAGGTAACTAACTGCCTGTGAGTCGACATTGAGGCACTTATAGGGGGTAGGTGAAGATGCACAGGCCATATAGGTTCCCTTATGCATGGACTCCTAAGGCTAAAATAGTTTGTCTGCTTCTTAAAGCTAAGTAAGGTTGTGGTCTCTCAAGTCAGCCTTTTTCTCCGAACAGAATCTAAGACCCTGGAGGCTAGCATAATTTTAGTTATGTCAAAGCTAAGGGCAGTAACTTGTGTTTTCACAACTCCTGCTATGGCATTAGATATGGACAAGACTCTGGACCAAAGGCTTTATTAACCTTCTGGCAAATGGAATGTGTTATGACAGGATTTGCAGGAGCACTTCTGGAAGCAGCTGACAGCATTAGGTTTCTGGACCTAATTAGGTTGCCTTCCCTGCCTTTGCCACTCAAATGTTCATACTGAAGGATAGAGCAAGCTTCTTACCACTAACTGCTATTAGAAAGGTTTAGTAAATGGTATTTTAACTAGACTAGTACTAGTTTAAGTGATGGGTTAGGTTTGTTTTGGTCTCCCTCCAGCCCCTAGAAATTTCTCTGTGCAGCCTTGGCTGTCCAGCATCTCAGAGATCCACCTGCCTGAGCTAAGATTAAAGGTGTGTACCACCACCACTTGGCTGATGTCAGTTCTTTTTTCTTTTTGTTTTTTTGGACCAGCCCTTTTTTTTTTTTTTTTTTTTTAAGATTTATTTCATGTATGTGAATACACTGATTGTATGTGAATATACATCAGATCCCATTACAGATGGTTGTGAGCCACCATGTGGTTGCTGGGAATTGAACTCAGGACCTCTGAAAGAGCAGTCAGTGCTCTTAACCACTGAGCCATCTCTCCAGCCTTGATGCTCATTTTAACTTTTGCACCACTGGCATTTGTGACCAGAATGGTTAATTGTGCATATTGCTCTAATAGAAAGCCCCTTGTCCACATCCTCGACTTCTTGTTCAAACCCCAGCTCTTTCCCTCCTTTTTTCCTAGTTTTACTAACCAGTAGCACTAAGAGCCAGGTCAGGAGTTTCCAGGTGGACACAAGCACAGGAGAAAAGATGGGGTGGGGTGGGGTGTAATTTGTGTTGACCATGAACACTCGGGGGAAAAAAAAGGGCTAAAATTTTGAGGTGATAAAGTATTACTTGCCAGACAGGCATGAAGCTGGGGGTCCAATTCCCCAGCCATGCATTAAGGAAACAAAAAACCCTAGGTATGACATATGCCTGTAATCCCAGCTGTGGATACATTAGCAAATTGGAGGCCAGTCTGATATATATCATCTTGCCTCAAAGTAATAAGCAATTAACAATAGTAATACCTAATATTTGGTAATACCTAATATTTGCAAGGCAGGGCTCAGATGAAGCATCCTGAATTTGGCAGCTTTTATAGGACTTAAAAGTGTGAAGACTTTCCTTGTAACAGAAAGTGGTTTGGTGGAACAACAGACTAATTGGAAAGAGAAGGGCAATGACTATGTATTTGTAATGCCTGCCTGGTGCTGTCAGACTATTTCAGAGAAATAGTTGGGTTTTTCAGTCACTTTTTTGGTATCAAGGAAATAAAGGCCCTGGTGGAGGGTAATATGGGTTCAGTATCAATTACATGTAATGGAGTCAGAGGCCGAATTAGAAGCAACCAAGGTGGGAAAGATTATGGCCTTGATAAATTTCTCAAGTGAAAAGCTGCTGCAAGTAAATGAATGAAAACAGAATCTTCTATAGCTCTTTTTTCCTTCCATAGATGACACCTTCGAAGCTCTGCGCATCGAGCCCTTCTCCAGCCCTCCAGAGCTTCCAGATGTGATGAAGCCACAGGATTCTGGAGGCAGTGCCAATGAACAAGCTGTGCAGTGAGGGCCCCAGGCCTACCCCCTAGAGACCCATTCCCCCAATAAAAAAAAAAAAGATTTGGCTGTCTATCTGACTGTCTTTTCTGTTCCCTCCTACCACGAGTAAAAGACTACAGACCAATTACTGCATTTTTTCATTTTTATTTGACAGAAAAGTTGCTTTTGCTGTACAGATTTTAAAAAAACAAAATGCCTTAAGAAACAAAGTTGGGGGGAGAGGGTCTCACAACCTTGTCAACGGGGTGCAGCAGGGCCAACCAACTTCAGCTCCTTCCTCTTCCAAGAACACAACTTACCAATCAAACCATCAGGCACTCAGTCACCCAGGAATTTGGAGGATAGCTCCCTGGATCATTGCAATCCCAGGCCTAGATGTCTTGAGCTGTGCCCCTCCCTCCCTAAACTCACATTCCCTCCCACTCCAACCCCCCCAAACACATGAACCAGGAAAAACTCACAGAGATCAACATTTCACAGGAACAAAAAAAAAAAAAAAAAAAAAAAGGAGGGGAGAAGGGGAGGAAGCTCTTCCCCTCAAGATGCCGCCAAGGTTCAAGGGAAGGCATATAAAGACTCCTCCCATGATTCTTCTGGGAAAAATGAGGAATACTCATGTCTCCAGAGTATGAGGTGTGGTGGAATCCAGATTAGGGAGACCTGGAACAAAGAAGACTGGTCATCAAGTCTGTCTTTTTGGGTCACTATACATATCCTTGTCCCTACTACTAGCTCTCAGAAGGGCCAGACTTCCAAGGAGACATACCTGGAGGAGCGGTGCCGATTAGACCGGGGACTAGGTGTCTCCTTCCTCCTCTTATGGCCAGGAGAATTACTGTCCCCTCGCTGGCCTCTCCAGGAAACTCGCTCACTACTACAAGAGAAGAGAAATTAGGTCCCAGAACAGTACCAAAAACTAAGTTTTGCTTACAAATTTATGGTAGCTAGACGAGACAGGTTGTTAGCTCCTGCTATAGGCCCTACCTCTGTTGATCCCGTGGTGAGGGTTGGGGCGAGGGCTGTCGACGCTCAACAGGTGAGTAACTGAGGGATCGGGAATCCCGAAGGGAGTCTATTGGCTTCCGAGGACTGCGAGACCTAGGGAGCAGAGTAGGCCTCTATAGCACCACATCCTCCAAAACCCACCAGCCAAGCATTCAGGACCACCCACCCAGGTCCTGACCACCAAACCTCACACCACACAGGGCCAGCCTCAGACCCACCTTTGTCCGCACTCACCCATCCGCCCGCACACCATCCACCGAGTGCCCCAGTGGACAGGGCACAGGGTGCAGCGGGGGATGCAAAGATAAAAGAGTCCCTGCCCTTGGAAGAATTTTGTTTGGTAGTAAAGGAGGTCACAATGAAGGCACACTCGCCCCCTACATAGGAAACATCCCAGCAGGATGAATATACATGGGCCTGGGGATCCAGAGCAAGGACTGGGACCTGGGCAGGACAGGGAAATGGCAGGGCAGTCTTCTCGGAGGTGCTGTTTGAACCAGTCTTGCAGAACGAGTTCACCAGGCAGACAAGGAAATCCCAGGCAGAAGGAACAGCATGTCCAAAGGCATGGGGCTCTCCTTAGACTGCAAGGCGCTGGGTATGGCCGGAGCACGGGGCATGTGTGGGGGCGGGCAGGAGGAGCACAGGGCGGGCAAGGGCAGCTGGTGAAGAACCTCACACGCCATTCCCGCAGAGGTGGCACTTTATCCTGCAGGCCACAGGGCGTTCCGGAAGGATTTGTGAAGTGAAGGGAAGTAACCAGATGTGCGTTTTAGAAAGATCCCTCTGGCTACGTGTGGAAGAGAATGGCGTGGAGGCAGGGAGACAGGGAGGAGGCTGTGGACAGAGTCGGGAGAAGATGACGGTGGCCAGACCAGAGCCCTGCAGCAGCAATGGGGAGACTTAGAGCTAGAATCTCTGAGACCAGGCTGCTTGTCAGGGGAGGGGAGAGGGAGGAAGAATCCTATGACTTCCCAGATTTGGCCTGGGACCTCAGTTGGATAGTGCAGCCCTTGACCAGAATACAACACTGTGGGAGGATGGGAGGAGTCCAGCACTCCTCCTCCCGTACAACCAGACACAGACGTCCACACGAGGCACCCCAGCAGGAACCTCACCCAGGGTCCCTTTTCTGGAGAACTCATCCCAAGCCCCCCTTCCACAACAGGCAAGAAAGCACTCACCTCCTCTCGCCAGGGGGTGGCTTCTTGGGGCTTGCAGGTTTGGGTAATGCCTGAGGGCCAGGCTTAGCAGGGGAGGGGGAGGAGGAGGAAGAGGAAGAAGAGGAGGAGGAAGAGGAGGAGGAAGAGGAAGAGGAGGAAGAAGAAGAAGAGGAGGAAGAGGAGGAGGAGGAAGAGGAGGAGGAGCTGGAACTGGAGCTGCTAGAGCGCCTCTTCCTTTTGGCCGGGGTTGGTTCCTGAGGGCGTCCCTCTCTAACAGCCTCCTTTGGGACTGGGGTGGGGCTGGGAACCCTGTGAGAGAAGAAAGGTGTCACAAGGAGACAAGATGCCCCAACCCCAACCCTACCTTCCTTGGCCTGGAGGAACGGCAGTGGGGAAGGGGTGCCTGAGAAAAGCCCTGGGAAAACACGAAGGCAGGCCAGTGAGCACTTCTCTGGAGCAGTGGCACAGAGCTGACCAAACCTCTGCTAACACAAGCAACAGGCTGGGGCCCGAAGCACAAGGGATCAAGGTTAAACCTCAAGAATGTCCCTGATGAAGGATTAAGGACCCTGGACTCAGATGTGGAAGCTGAAGCTGGGTGATCTCCTTCCTTGGAGAGCCGCAGCTTGGGGAGGCCCCTGTGAGTGCAGGTTGGCTGGGGAGGGGCCGTCCTGCCTGGAGGCAGGGAGAGGGATGGGATGACCTCTGAAGATCCTTCCAGCCCAGGGAGTTCCTCTTGAGGTCTAACTGCCATCCCTCCTGCTGTAAAATTAAGTCCATTTCCTCTAGTTCTGTCCTCTGTAGAGATGGAAAACTTATCATTATCCTCTGGAGAATTAACCTTTGGAGATTTTTATCTGTCCCATTCCTCCCCACAAAGCCCCCACCCAACATTCTTTCTACTCCCAGCTTGAAGGCTAAGGTCCCCCATACTCTCTCAAAGCCAAGTGCTTGTGACAGATTTCTCCCTCCCGACTCCCCCACCCATTATTTAAGTCTCTTCTCCCTAGATCCCTTAATTCCCTCACCTTTTCAGTGCCACCTCAGGCTGAGCAGGAAGGCTGGAGCCCTCTGAGTCACTAGAACTGGAGCCAGAGGAAGAGGATGACGACGATGATGAAGATGAAGAGGAGGAGGAGCTAGATGATGATGAAGAGGAAGAAGAGCTCCGACGTTCCTTTGTTGGTTGCAGAGCAGCCAATGCAGAAGGCTGCTGGGCCCCAGTAGAGGCAGGTGGCTCCCCACCTTCAGCATGGGACACCCCAGGGGCAGGGCCAGAAAGCATGCCATTGTGGTCACTAGCAGAGGATGTGGACTTTGCTACAGTCCCAGATGAAAGGGACTGAGACCCTGCTACAGGAGTGGTCTGGGCAACCGAACGAGATTGGTCGGAAAAAGCAGATGGCACAGGGGACCGAGGCCGATCCTGTGCAGGAGGGAGAAGAGATTGCGAAGGAGCCTGGACCATTCTTGAAGCAGGGGAAGGAGGCCGCTCACGTTCAGAGGTCATTCTAGACTGGCTTGGGGCAGATGGTGGTGTTCTGGACCTGGCTCGATCAAGCAATAAAGGTGAGGTTCTGCCACTGACACGCTCATAAGCAGAAAGGGGAACCCTGGGACTGGTGAGATTTGCACCAGACAATGCTGGAGCCATCCTGGAACTGGAGAGATTTGTGGGAGCCAAGGCTGCAGGGGTTCTAGAGCCAGCAATATTCACAGGAGCTGTGCCATGCGCAGATCGAGGACCCACTAGGTTTGCGGGGGTTGGAGCCTGGGGTGTTCTTGAACTGGAGGGATAATTTGCAGCAGTTGGAGGTGTCCCAGAGCCTGTGAGACTCAAAGCTGCTAATGCAGCTGGTGTTCTAGCTCCTGCTAGGTTCACAGCTGAAGCTGCAGGGGTTCGAGGATCTGCAAGGTTCACAGCTGAAGGGGCCACTGCTGTTCTAGGGCTGGCTAAGTTCATGGCTGCTGCAGCAGCTGGTGTTCGTGAGTCAGCAAGGTTCACAGATGCTGGAATAGCAGATGTCCTGGCACTAGCAAGGTTCATAGCTGCTGCAGATGCTGCTGGAATCCTGCTGGCAAGGTTGGCAGCTGGGGCTGTTCTGAGGCTCATGAGAGGTACAGGAGCTGGAACCTGGGACATTCTTGCAGCAAGGCCAGCAGCAGACATGGATGGAGGTGGTCGGGCAGTACCAAGACTGATGGCTGTCAAGGCAAGTGCAATTCTAGACTGAGCATGGTTTTCTGGAACAGATGATCTTGGATGATCAGGAATCCGAGGACCTGGACCATCCATCATTGAGCCACCAGTTTGCTGTAGCACTGACATGGGTGTTCTAGCGCTTCCAAGGGGTTCAAGCATTCCAGGTGATCTACATCGGTCAAGAGGAGTTGGTGACATGCTAGGACGACTAAAGCAACTCATTCTAGAGCTACTCAGTGCTACAGGAGGTGTCCGAGATCCAGAATGATTCCTTGTTGCTGGAGGAGTGGCAGAACGCGAACGATCAGAACTACTTCCAGATGCAGACCGCCTACGGATGGCTGGAGGAGATCTTGTTAAGGACCGCTTGCCTCGAGCTGCCCTAGGAGTACGAGACCTAGAACGGCGGCGGATAGCAAGTGGTGAGCGGCTTCGAGAGCGCTTGCGTGGCAACAGTGGTGTCCGAGACCTAGAACGTCTCCGGATCGCTGGAGGAGTTCGAGACCTGGAGCGGCGTCTTGTCACTGGAGAGGTTCGGGAACGGGACCGCCTACGGGTGACTGGAGATGTTCGAGACCTTGATCTTCTCCGGTTGACTGGGGATGTCCTGGATCTTGATCTTCTTCTATTAACAGGTGAAGTTCTGCTTCTAGATCGCCTCCTGGTTACTGGTGGAGTCCTGGATCTGGACCTTCTCCGAGTCACTGGAGGAGTCCTGGAACGAGAGCGACGGCGAGTTGTTGGTGTCCTGGACCTTGAACGACGACGAGTTACTGGTGGTGTTCTGGACCTGGATCGCCTTCGACTCACTGGGGATGCTCTTGATCGAGATCTACGCCTATTCACTGACCTTGACCGTCTCCTACTCACAGGTGAAGTTCGAGATCTGGATCGACGTCGGCTGATCAATGGTGTTCTGGACCTGGATCTCCGATGAGTAGCTGGTGAGGCTCGAGATCTAGAGCGCTTCCAAGGAGCTGGTGATGTGCGTGATCGAGATCGTTTCCGACTGGTCAAGGGTGTCCGGGAGCGGCCTCTTCTGCGTCTAGAGGAGGTTCGAGAACTCTCCTGTCTGGTAGGTGATCTTGAATGGTAACCAGAGCCACCCCTTCGTCTCCGAGTAACTCGTGACCTAGACCGGCTCCTCTGTCTTCTTCGTGATGTTGACTGAGATGATCCAGATCTATCTCGGCGTCGAGTTGTTCTGGTTTTCTCTCTACGTGAGCGGGATCGGGATCTTTGGAGTCCACGAGGTTTGGGTGAAGGAGACCGGCCTCTCCTTGAAGTTGTCTTGGTACGGGGAGAAGAAACTGAGCGCCTCCTCCGTGAAGACCTCGACTTTTCAGTTGGCTCTGGTGAAGATACTGAAGGACTTCTTCTGCGTCTTGGTGGAGTTCTGGAGCGGGTTTCTGGTGATGAGGAGGCAGACCGGCTTCTACGAGAGACTCTAGTCTTCCTAGTAAGCTCAGGAGATGATCGAGAACTCCGGCGTCGAGGTGGTGTGCGAGACTTTGTCTTTGGCTCCACTGAAGACCTGGAGCCTCTTCGAGCAGTTCTGGATTTGGGGGGATGTTCTGGAGAAGACTCAGAACTACTGCTTCCTTCAGGGGAAAGGCCTCTCTCTTTGCTTGACGAACCCGATCTACTGCGCCTGGGCAGGGCCCGAGGGGCAGGTATCTTGTGTTCAGGAGACGAATCAGTACCACTCTGAGCCCTCTGTAGCACTCTCGGCTTATCTTTCATTTCAGGAGATGAGCCAGACCTACTGAGCCTGGGAGAGTGTCGCAATTTGCTGTCAACCTCTGGAGATGATCCAGAGTGACTCCTCTGTCTCAGAGGAGTTCGAGTCTTGGGTTTAGAATCTGGAGAAGAGTCTGACTCACTTCTTTCCTGTGGGGATGCACTAGGTTTTCCATCAAGCTCTTGGGAAGACCCAGATCGACTTCTTTGCCCAGGAGAGGTCCTAGGCACAGTTTTCTGTTCTACTGATGATTCTGACCCACTTCTTTCTCTCTGAGGAGTGACACTCTTGTTGTTGCGTTCTGGGGATGATGGAGAATGACTTCGGGCTCTAGGAGTCTGAGACAATGCTTTTGGTTCTGGAGAAGAGTCACATTCACTTCGTCCCCTGGATGGGGTTTGAGGTGTATCTTTGATCCCAGGAGAGGACCCAGACAGGCTATGCCTAGAAGGAGTCCCAGATCCATCTCTAAGTCCTGGAGAAGACCCAGACCGGCTTCTCCTAGATGGAGTTCTGGGTAAACCATCTTTCAGTTCAGGAGAAGACGCAGAACTACTTCTTTCTCTTGAAGGTGTTCTTTGTTGTACAGTCTCAAGTACAGGCGAAGATACACTCTGACTTGAAAATATTCCTACCTTTTCCACTACTTCTGGGGATAACTCAGAACTGCTGCGTCTAGAGGACCTAGCTGACTGTTCTTTCATGTCCAGAGATGGATCTGCCTCTGTTTGATTAAGGAATGGTCCATTCAATTCTTCTTTAACCTCAGGAGAAAATCCAGTATTTACTTCTGAAACAGGGCCTGAGTTTCTAAACTCTAAAGATGACTCAAAGCTATTCTCCCTGGGGGGAGAATGAGATAGTTCTTTATGTTCTGGAGAAACTTGTGGCCCACCCCAACATGAAGCCACTGCAGGGATTTCTGCTGTTTTTGAAAGCTGTGACTGGCTTTGGTCAAGAGCAGACAATACAACAGGCCTTTCTTCTATTTCAGGAGATGACTCAAAGTTACTTGCAGGTATTTCTTTATGTTCTGGAGATAAACTGGGTAGAACTTGGCTTAAAGGTTGCTCAGATTTTTCTACTTCCATTAATTCATCTTGACTTAAATTAGATAAACTTTTTGGTCTCTTGTGCCTGGAGGTGACCCAGCTCCACTTCTTTCTTTTAATAGTACTCTAGATGTGTCTTTCAGTACTGTGGAGGACTCAGGCCTATCCTGTATAGGACTAAATCTATCTCTTGGTATACAAGATGATGCAACATCCTCTTGAATTAAACTTAGTCTCTCTTTTAATTCAGAAGGCTCCAATCTGCTCTGTACAAGAGATTTAGAGTCTACTAAAGGATACAGGCTAGAGTCAGGTTTAGTCTTACTCTGCTCAGGAGACATTCCTGACTTCAGCTTTGGATCTGTTGATAATTCACTTTTATCTTGTTTTACTGGTGATCTGGCTGTCAGCTCAGTGACTGGAGATGAAGATCTGGAAAGGCTACCCTTAGGAGATGTTTGAGATTTGCTCTGCAGTGATGAAGAGTCCAAGTGAGTCTGCCTGACTTCTGGACTTGAAGTATCTGGCCAACTTTGAGATTGTCCTTTCTGTTGCACAAATGAGGAGCTAAAACAGCTCTCTCCTGGTAATATAGCACTAGGTGTTACACCTGAACAGAGGGAAAAAGATCCAGAGCTTCCTGTTGGTGAATCCCTAGACTTCTGGGGACAGGGTGACTTTGATCCAGAAAGATTTTGATCTGGTGGAGTCTGAAGCATACTTTTTGGATACGGTGATGTAGACCCAGAGTGTCTCAGTGGTGTTCCCAGTTCCATTTTGGTATCTGGTGAAGAGGATCTAGAACGGCTATGTCTGACCAATCTAGAGTCTACTTTGGGGCAGGGAGATACTGATCTGCTTTTCCTCTGAGGTGTCCTAGATGTCACTCTACTAGGACTTGGAGAAGAGGAGCTAGAATGGCTTTGTCTTGGTGATATCACTGTCTTCATTTTAGGTTGTGGAGATGATGACCTAGATGGGCTCTGTCTTGGAGGTGTGCTAGATTTCACTCGAGGAGAAGACCCAGAGCAGCTTTGTCTTGATGGGGTTCTTGATTTTACCTCACCATCAGGTGATGATTCAGGACGGCTCTGTCTCTGTGGTGTTGCAGCACATTCATCGGTCTGCATGTTTGTTACAGACCCTGGTCTTGGTGGTGTTCCAGATTTTACTTTAGGCTGAGGAGAATTTGAATGGCTCTGTCTCGGTGGTGTTTTCGACTTCTGTTTACGTGGCGAAGAACCAGAACGACTTCGCCTGGTTGGTGTCTGTGACTTTTGTTTAGGACATGGAGAGGAACCTGAAAGGCTTCGCCTCAAAGATTTTGCTTTGGATCGTGGTGAAGAGAGAGACCTACTCCGTCTTGAGGAAACATGAGATTTTTTCATTTCTGGGCTTGAGTTGGATCTGCTTCTCCTCTGAGATGTTCTAGATTTGTTCTTCCTCTCTGAGGATGAGCCAGATCTTCCTCTTCTTTGTGGTGTTCTAGAGTGAGATCTTCCACGTCTCACAAGACTTCTACTGCGAGATCGTCGTCGTGCTGGTGTTCTGGACCGTGACCTCCCTCTCCTGGCTGGTGTTCTAGACCGAGATCGACCACTTCTTCTGGCTGGCGTTCTAGACCGTGACCTCCCTCTCCTGGCTGGTGTTCTAGACCTTGACCTGCCACTTCTCCTGGCTGGTGTTCTGGATCTAGACCTACCACTTCTCCTAGCTTGGGATCTACTTCGAGACCTCCTTCGAACTGGTGATCGTGTCCTAGACCTGCGCCGAGTGGGTGTTCTGGATCTAGATCTGCCCCTGCGAGCTGGTGTTCTAGACCGAGACCTACGCCTGGCGGGTGTTCTGGATCGTGATCTCCGCCTGGCAGGTGTTCTAGACCGAGACCTACCCCTTCTAGCTGGTGTTCTAGACCGGGATCTGCCCCTAGTGGCTGGAGATCTAGAATGTGATCTGCCTCGCCTTGCTGACCTAGACCTGCCTCTTCTCTGAGTATTTCTGCTCCTGGACCAGCCTGGCCTCTGAGGAGACCTTGACCGGCCACGCCTCTGGGGACTTCTAGATTTTCCCCACCTTTGTGTAGATCGTGACCTTCGCCACTGAGGGGATCGGGACCTGGAATGACCTCTCTTGGTGGGGGTTCTAGATCGAGATCGTCCCCTCTTAGTGGCAGGACTACGAGACCTCCCTGCTCTATGAGATGGGGTATGAGAATGAGATTTATCCCGCTTTGCTCTGCCATGTGAGCGGTTTTTAGATGTGGGTGAAGAAGAAATCTCTCGACGGGACCCAGGAGCTGGTGTAGGTTTAAGACTTTCAGGAGAAGAGCTGGCATGCCGAGAAACTTTGGTAGGTTGAGGGATGGTGGGCAGCTCTCTGAAGAAGATGACTGGGGAGGTTTCTCAGGAGACTTAGGTGGTGAACAGCCCCGGGTTGGGGAAGCCTCAGATGAGGGGTTAACTGGCTCCTGACTGGACGGGATTGCTGCAAGGGGTCGTGGGGAGTCACCATGTTGCTCAACAAGGAGCGGAGTGGGGGCAGGTAGTTCTGGCCCTGTGCTGCTCCTTTCCGGAGAGGGGCTAGGTCGAACTGCAGATTTCTAAGAGTGAAAAGAAAAGTAGGAATAGTAATAAAACACCAAAACTTCATTATCACTCCCATATGATACAAACAGTTTCTAATAAAATTTTACTCTATATATCTCTTACACCAATTGACCCTTTCCCTACCCATAGTTACACTCAGTAACAAGACAATATGAAATGCTTAGTGGGGAGCCAGTAAGGGACTACAAACCATTGGGCCCATGTATTGGCAAAGAGAAAACCTACTCTTCAAAGTTGTTCTGACCTGCACATATGCACCCATAACATGCACACATACAAAATAAATGCATTTTTTACTATGAGAAAATAAAGTAGCAGGGGGAAAACTTGATTATATGGACAATCTCTAACCTCAAGTAATAATTCAGAGAAAAGAAAATGAAAACAATGCATTACCAACAAAATACCATCTGTCCTGTGATATACCTTATAGACAGACAGCCCTGTCTCCATTTGCATACTGGGGTTACAGATGGGCCACCAGTCCTTACATTTGCAATTATTTGCCTACTGAGTCATTTCCCACAGTTTTGTATTATCTTCCTCCTTTTTTTTTTTTTTTTTTTTTTTTTTTGGTTTTTGGAGACAGGGTTTCTCTGTATAGCCCTGGCTGTCCTGGAACTAACTCTGTAGACCAGGCTAGCCTCAAACTCAGAAATCCGCCTGCCTCTGTCTCCCAAGTGCTGGGATTAAAGGCATGCGTCACCACTGCCCGGCCCTCCTTTTTTTTTTTACTTTGTGCATTATTCTCTTAAACTTATTCAGTCTTTTGATGACTCTTTTGAATTCATCAGTTAAGTCATCTCCATTGCATGTTTTTTCCTTTTCAAGGGAAGGAGTCTGGCAGTATGTGTGGATTACAAATGAACACTACCACAACACCCCAAAAAAGGTCTAATTAAACAAAATGAGAAAGCAATTTGGGTGACAATAACTTTACACCTTAGTATGGACTGACAAGTTAAAACTATTACAAATGGGCACAAGGTTTTAAAGAGTATGATTTATGTTAAAATTTACCACAAAGGGCCTCCTGGCATGGCCATATATGCCTTTAATTCCAGTACTTAGGAGGCAGAAGCAGGTGGAGCTCTGAGAGTTTAAGGCTAGCCTGAACTATGTAGTGAGTTGCAGGACAGCCAGAGGCTATGTAAGGAGACCCTGTCTCAAAATGCTGGCCAACAGCCAATGAGATGGCACTTGCAACATAAGCCTGGCAAACAGTGTTCAAGCCACAGAATATATACATAGTTGTCCTTTGACCTCCAAACACACATAACCCATTTCCCTTCCCCTCACACATACACAAAAAAAATTCACCAAGGTCTTACAGGGATAGGCCCAACCATAAAAACACCTTAATTATAGAAAACACCATAGCAAACAACTCTAAGTTTTCTAAGATGACCAACTTGTAACTTATCTTTAAATGAGACACAATATGGGAGATTTTAAGTTACACTACTGAAACCAGTAAAAACACTCAGCCACAGAACTAGATAGAGGATATAAAACAAACTACTAAAAAGGTCATTCCTTCATGTTTTCAGATTGGTGGCATTAATCAAGGGATTGAAAACACAACAAGCATACAATAAAAAAGATACAGATACTTTAAACAGTAAAGTTAAAATAATTTTTAAAAAACCTTTCGTTGGGCAGAGGATGACGAAAGAAAATGTCATCCTTTGTCACGTTCGCCGTACATTATGCCACTGCTGTGGTTCTAAGGTGCCTACCACCACCTTCAGAAGTTGACCTGTGGCAAATGTGGCTACTCTGCCAAGCACAAGAGGAAGTATAACTAGAGCCCCAAGACTAAGAGAGACAAAGCACTACCGTGCCTGGGTGGATGAGGCGCCTAAAATTGTTCATTTCAGATTCAGATATGGATTCCTTGAAGGAACACCACCCCAACCTAAAAGGGCAGCTTTAGATGTTGCAGCATTCAGTTCATCTTAAGGATTTCAATCAGTCAAAAACAAATCTTCTGGTTTCAAAAAACAAAAAAAGACCTTTTGTTTCCGCTGTATGGATATAAACAAATTACTGACATAAAACCTACTAATATCCACTAAAGTTTCATTTGAAGACTCTCAGTAACTGAATGAAGAACATAGGACTAGGAACTCAAATCTTTCTCAGCAGTTGTTTATGGAATGTTTATAGATGGACATCATGCACCACTAAACTTGTCCACATTGCTGAGTTCTAACTCAAGAGACTTCTTTCTCTCATTCTGTATCTTCTTTGAATAGTGTCCAAAAATCTTCATATTTGCTTACACTATCCATTTCTCTGAAACCACCACCCTTTCTCACACACACCCACACACTTACTGCTTTCTATAGCTCCTTGCCAACCTTGATCTCTGAACCTGACCATAATCTAAAGGACAAGCTTTTGTCTTAATAAGCTACTCTACACTATTCACCACACTTGCCCATTTAAGGCGCATCCCTGAATAAAACCCGGCAACCCAATGAACACCTACCAACTCAGAACATACCTCCTTCTTATCTTTGTCTTCATAAGGACTGCTAGATTGCTTTGCAGAGGGATCTGGGCTACTAGGCTGTGGTATGTTGGTGGCACCTGGTTCACTAGAAGGTGCATCTCCCTCCCCTTGATGGCCTGAAGCAAGGGGAGGACCTTGCCCAGTCAAGGCTGTTGTATGAATCTTAGCAGCAGCACTTCGAGACCTGTGAGTTAATGGAGGGCAGGGGAGACCAGGAAAAATCAGCTCAAGGAAGAATAGAAAACCCCCTCCACCCCCCGGCTGGCAATCCATTTTCCTATATGTAAAACCTTTTTCTTAAAAAAACAAACAAACAATCAAAAAAAAAAAAAACAATAAACAAAAAACCTTAGTCACATGACTCAGTTCATTTTCAAAAATGCAAATACAAGTTCTTTTTTGTTGTTCTAGCTCTTCCCAATATAATCCCAAATAATGTAAGTCCCTCTACCCCTTTATTCACCACCCTCCAACATACCCAAACCTTCCACCCAGGCCCTTCCCTACCCACTTCATTCACAACTCACCTCTGAGCCCACCTCCTTCAGGAAGCCTTCCCCGATTAAGGAAGCCAGGGTAAGGACTCCTTCCTCCCCCAGACAACACCAAACCAGCAAACCACCCCCGCCCTATTCTGGCAGTCCATATACATCATAACAAACAAAGAATAAAAATAAAATAAAAAAGACAAGGGGAAATGTATATGTCTGTCCATCCTGTTGCTTTAGCCTGTCAGCTCCTAGAGGGCAGGGACCGTGTCTTCGGAATGGTCTGTGCAGCGCCTAGCACACCGTGGGCGCTCAATAAATATTAAATTGATTAACCCATCATTCCCTCTCCCTCCATTCCTCTTGGACCACCCCTTACCGACTACGAGAAGTATCAGAGGAAGAAGCAGAGTCAGCAGAAGTTGACCGATGAGCTCGACGGCTCTTAGGAGCTGGTGTTGTACTTCGAGACCTGAAGGAAAAACACAACAAAGTTCAGGAGACTGTCATACCATATCATGAATTCTCCAAACTGATTTCTTTTTAAAAACAAAGTTGGCTGGGCATGGTTGGCCCTGCCTTTAATCTCAGGACTTGGGAGGCAGAGTCATGTCAATCTCTATGAGGTGAGGCCAGCTTCATCTATAGCATGGGTTCTATAATAGAACTACATATAAAAGGATCCTCTGTCAAAAATATTAAAAAGTTTTTAAAAACTTGTATTTAGTTTGATGTAGAAGGAAGTCAGAGACAAGTTATAGGAGTTCACTCTCCCCTTCCATTACATAAATCCCATGGATAAAACTCTGGTCTTTAGGTTTGATAGAAAGAGCCTTCACTTCCTGAGCCAAAGATCCCACTCAGTTTTAGTTTTTGCGTTTTCTTCTTCAATACCCCATCTCTTAGTCCTTAACTACCAGTCAGTCAATGGCACAATTAATTTCAATCCTTCCCCAAGGGAGGCATCTTTCTATTTCCTCCAAGTACACTTACCGTTTCCTCTTCTTGTCCTTTGATTTACGTTTGCTCTTTGGAGTAGGAGACCTAGAAAAGAAGGAAATGTTTAAAAAGTATTTTTAAAATAGTAATAAAATCTGAATCTGAAGTAAAATGGAAGTAACGGTCCAAGTGTTATTGGTAAGAAGTACGTTAAAGATTGTGCTCTAGTAAAAACAAAGGGGGTTGGGGGAGAGGGACACATCTTACAGACCAAATATAGAGTAAAACAAAGTCATCAAACAGTAACTAACCACTCCCATGTGCCACTATGTCTCCCCTAAGAACTAACAAGCTTTCTTACCTGTGTTTTCGTTTCTTGGACTCAGATTCTGACCTGTTTGTGAAAAATAGAGAAAAATCATTAACCCTTCAACTTAAGAGCTACCTCCAATCACTCCAAGAACTTCCACCTTAGCCAGAGGTGGCGGTGTGTATGTTTTTAATCAGCAGAGGTAGACAGATCCGCTGCCAAGTTAGAGGCCAGCCTGGTCTATATTTTGAATTCTAGGATAGCCAAGGCTATGTAGAAACCCTGTCATTTAAATAAAACAAAACAACAAAAATAACTTTTCACCTCATACCTGTGTTTCTTCTTCTTTGAACTCTTCTTCCTCTCCCGTCGAGGAGAACTGCTCTCTGACCTGCTAAAATGAGTTCAGAAGCAAGTCATTCTACTTGGCTTTCTTTCTGGCTGTCACACCTACAATTCTCAAAAACACTTCAAAAGCACCAGAAAAAAAAACCAAAACCATCAACAGCCACACTTAATTCACTTCTACAATTCAATCAATAAACATAAAATTCAAATCCAAAATACTGCTACCTTTTTTGGTTGGGCTACATAGTCAATCATTTCCCACTAAGTACACACATTTCTTCTCAGCTGAAACCTGTAAAGTAATTCTGTCCCCTTCAACTGTCACTGCAAATTTGATTCTCTGCTATCTGAAAACAAACTCAACTTCTAGAAGTCTAACAACAGAGAGTTCCCCCTGGATACTAGTATAACTTTTCAACCAACTTACCGTCCTCTATCTTTCTTCTTTTTCTTCTTCTTTTGCTTTGGAGTTGGTGAGCGAGAACTGCTGGTCTCTCGAACAAGGCTGAGAAAAGGCAAAGAAATTCTAGGTACTAAGACAAACATCTTTAAAACATTTCACCCTAGGGGCTGAAGAGACAGCTTCAAAGGTCATGAGTTCAATTACTAGCACCCACAGATGGCTCATAGTAATTCAATCTGGCATACAAGTTCTATATGCACACAAAGCGCTCATATAGAAAAGGAAAAAAAAAAAAAAAAAAAGAATGAATATACTACCCCAATGGATATACTTGCAGCAGTTCACTGATAACTTTCACCTTAGGACAACTGCTATATGCCAATTTTTTTGTGCTTGAAAACTTCAGAATTAAAGGATTTAAATTTCCCAGTACTGGTGGGGTGGGGGTGGGGGAGCAGAGGCAGGTGGATCTCTTGAGTTTAAGGCCAACCTGGTCTACAGAGTAAGTTCCAGGACAGCCAGGGCTACAGAGAGAAATCCTGTCTTGAGGAGGAAATGTAAGTCCTGGGTGTGAGGGTGGGTGTGTGCATGTGTGTCCTGGAACTACCTATTGCAGAGCAAGGTGGCCTCAACTCAGAAATTCTCTTGCCTGTGCCCTCAAAATGTTGAGATTAAAGTCAACGTGTCACCTAGTTTTATTGTTTGTTTTGAGACAGGGTCTTACTATGTAACCCTGGCTGTACTGGAACTCAAGAGATCCGCCTCCATCTTCCTGGAGTACTGGATCAAAGGCGTGCACCACAACACCCAGCTTAAATAATAAAAATAGGAGCTGGAGAGGTGGATAAGCAATTAAGGGCACTGGCTGCTCTTTCTAGGGGTTCATTCCCAGCACTGAGGCGAATCTGAACCATCTCTTACTCTAGCACCAAGGGATCCAATGCCCAAGAGGCCTCCAGGGGCACCAGGGACATGGTACAAAAGCATACATATAAGCAAGATTCATACATGTTCTTAAAGAAAAGTTTGGAAATAGTCTTCTAATAATAATAATAAATAGAGTATTTTAACCAGGAAGCAGATTCAGGCTTCTCTCTTGAGTACCTGTATGGTTTGGGAGGCTCAGGAGCTGTCTGCTTAGCTTCTCGAGCACGTCGCTGAGGATCAAAAGAACTGCCATCCACGTAGGAATCACTGATGCCAAAGGCAGCACGGAGTCGTTCATTCTTCTTCTCATTCAGTTCTGCCAACTGATGGGTCTCAGTTACCCTGGAGAGAACAAAGGTCAGAACCCTAATTCAGAACTTAATTATGAGGAGAAGTCAAACAGCTCGGCTAGCTAGGGACTAAGGAAGATGAAGGCAAACTGAGTCCCACTCAGGTAAAAAGAAAAGGAAGCAGTTGCTATAACTGCATAGATCCCAAAGAAGGAACAGAACAAAGAGAACAATACTCACACTGGCCTCTGCCCTGGGGTTTCTTCCTTGCCCCCAGGGTTCACATCCTTTTCCAGCAACATGAGTCGAAAGGTCGCCACTTTTTCCTGAATTTGCTGTTCTTCGTACCTGAAGAATAAATTCCCTTCAAGGTTAGGGCATGACAAGAGTTTTCCCAAGTCCCAATTTTTAGTTGCTTCCTTTTCCAACAGGGTCCTTTTTCCTTCTCCATGCACACAGTACTTTGTACTCATTGTCACTCAAATATTTCCTTAAGTTTTCCTGATCTTTCTCCACGACACTCCTTCCTTCTCTATACTATGCTCTCTAGAACAGTGGATTTTAAACATGCTACAATTCAGGTGCCAAGAGAGGACGGCTTGCTGGTGGAGTTCCCAGTGCTCCTTCCCAACTTCAACAAGAATAGATCTTTTATTTCCTGGGACTTCAAGGAAGACAAAATGTATAAAAGGATACCACTGCTCAAGTTTGAAAACCACTGCTCTAAACAGTTTTCTGCCTGAATGTGCTCCTTTTCCAAAATTTCACTTCTCTGACAACTCATGATATCCTCTATTCAAATTCTCTTTCAATTCCAATCTTCTGCCTTTGCCACCTTCCACAGCCGCAATCCTTCAATCCACCTACCTTTCTCTTGCTACCAATAACAACACCTATCAGATTACCTAGCTCTTCTGCCCTATACTCCTTTCCCACACAGCACATTTTTGTTCATATTCCCCTTCCCCTTCATAAATTCAGCTAAATAATTCAGACCCCCTTACACTGCTATTAATACTCCAGGCAGTTTCCTAGACATCCCACTATGCACTGACCCATGCCTCTTCTCAATTCTTCAAGCTCATTTTCTTTCTCCCTTACAACTCCTCTTTAAGACTCTTTCAACCAGCTCTAGTTTCTTTCCACACATCCCACCTAACACCCAAACTAAGCACTCAAGTCAGTGCTTGGCTTCTCCCCACCCATTCCCTCACCCCTGCTCTTCCATCATCTCCTCCAGCTCGAGGCATCGCAGCTCCACGCGCCGCTTGCGCTCGTGGTCCAGGATGTCAGGATTAGGTCGCTTCACCAGGGCAGCCTCCAGGCGCCGCAGTTCCTCCTCTCCCTTGTAGTCAGGCCGCTCACCACGGCGGCCCCGCACCAGGGACAGGTTGCGCTGAACGTAGCCGTTGGTGCCGCTGCCCCGGGGCGTCGGCAGCCCGATCCCGTTGTACATGGCCTTGTGCCCAGGGGGCACCACCGCTCCTGAGGGGGAGCGGGGAGACACCAGTCAGGCTCCTGACTCCAATCTAACTACTTACCACATCTCCCACATCCCTGGCTCTCTTACTTAGCACTTAGTTCAGCACTTAGTCTCACACTGAATCTCCATTAGCAAAATGTTTCTTCATTCCACTAGTCTACAAACAAATTCCCCCACTTTATCCTCCCCACACTTCACCCTTTCCACTCACCATCTACTTTTAAGCCCTTTCTCACAATGTACTTTCAAATTCTTTGTACTAATATTTCCCTTTCTCTAAGAAAACAAGAATCTAGTTTCTCTCGAAATCTCTCCACACTATCCCTTTATTCTTTGGCCACAATACACACAAATAGTATCTTCACCAAACACTCCGAATGTAACTACTGGTAACCAAGTCCTCCAAATAGCACAACAAACACCGTGGATCAGAATCACCTAATAAAAGCCTAAGTCCATTTTCAAAGCCTCCTCCAAGAAAATATTTAAGCTAACTTGAACAAACACAAAATGGATTAAACAGTCCTAGGTATCTAAATAGGTAAACTGGCTATTTAACATAAACCAAGTGTCCTTTGCAGTCTCATACCCAAACTACAGGCAAGCAAGCACATCAGAAACACAGAAATCATGGACATGTAAGCTTATACTTCACATGGAAAAGGTAAACCATCTCTTTGATTCCAAATATTTATAGCTCCTACAGACTACAATGATTTTATTGTTTTAGTTTCCTTCCCTGTATGTAAGGTTTATCATACGGCTTGCAGCTCCTCCAAGTCTTGTTAAATATTGTCTGTTTTCACCTCAGTCTAAATACAAATTCTTTCTGTTCCAACTGTTCTCATACTTTCTCTACAAGTACCTAGAAATGTTCAAATTCCATACCTTTAATGTAAAAGTGTTGACTTTCAACCAATCAATCCCTGTTCTTGCATTTTATTTTTTTCTAAGTTCTGCTTTACTCTTCAACTTAACACTGTTTTCTTGTAAGGTTCTACCTTTTTATGTTGTTCCAAGCTCAGCATTACTAAGAACTCCAGTTTTTTTGGACTGTATTACTCACTCTCTATTCCCTTCTCACTATATGTTTTACTTTTTCCT
Organism: Mastomys natalensis; assembly: GCA_021653895.1. Taxonomy (NCBI): domain Eukaryota; kingdom Metazoa; phylum Chordata; class Mammalia; order Rodentia; family Muridae; genus Mastomys; species Mastomys natalensis. Next base: position 313,414 of record JAJTUV010000668.1, read on the forward strand.
CCAAAATAGGTTCTCAAACATTGGAAAGAAAATTAGAAAACACACACACACACCCACACACCAGGGGAAAGTAGAGGTTAGTAAAAGCAGATGGAAGAGATGGAGCTGGATGAAATTACAGAAGTAGTACCATATCAATGCTCGGATTTAAAAAAGAGAAAAAAAAAAAAAAAAAAAAACCCACACCAAAAAAAAAAAAAAATCCACTGAAGTGTTGCCAGGCTCTGGTGGCACTGCCATTAGTCCCAGCACTTGAGGGGTAAAGGCAGGTGGACCTCTTGAGTTCTAAGCCAATCTGGTCTATAAAACAAGTTCCAGACTAGCCAGGGCTACACAGAAAAATCCTAGTCTGGGGGTGGGGATGGAGACATGTCCCCAAAGTGTGAAAAAAAAAAAAAAAAAAAGGAAGATGTTGGATGCAAACATCCAGATATACTTTTGCCCCAGGCCATCTTCAAGCATAACCTAAGTCCTACTCAGTCTCAACAGCTAACTCAAGAGAAAACTAAAAGCAAGAAAAGTAAATCTAGGAGAGTCAAGAATAACACATAAGGCTAAATGTAAGAAATGTAGAACCTTTTTTATAGCCAAAAAGCCCTAATGTTTCTGCAGTACCTTCCAACAACTACTAATAGTTAATAACTTAATAGTCTTGAAAAAAGAAAAACCAATTCTTCCTCACTCTAAATCTAGGGCTTTATATTGTTTTCTCATCTTGTATCCTTGGCAAAAAGCTTCCAACAGTCCTTTTAACCATTTACTCATACTTCAACCATTTCACACAAAAATCCTCCCAAACCCTACCTGAAGAAAGAAAGCTAAGCAAAATGTTTTAAAATCACAGTTTTGGAGAATTTTCAGGAAAGAGCTAAAAGGGGGGGAGGGGTGGCCTTACATCCCAGCATCCAAAAACAGTACTCAGAACACTAAAAGGGAAACCACAACTACCAAAACCAGGAAGCACTTAAAACAGGAGTCCAAAGTATGCAAGCCTCTCAAAGAACAAATGGCAAGGGAGGAAAATTTATCAGATGCCAAACTACAATGAAGTAGAAATTTACTAAACTAATTTATTCATGCAACAGCTACCGTGAGAACAGCAATGATCAAGGAAAAGGACGTTGAGTAAAAAATACAGAGAACTCAGAGCTGAGACACTATTAACTGTGTAGGCATACAAGCTACAATATTAATCCAGAAGAGACCTAACCTAAGCCCACTCCCATGGAGAAAAGGCAATAGTTTCCTTTAAATCCTAAATTCAAAGACATCTTAAAAGAACTGTAAAATGGAAACAGCAAGGAAGAATTTCATCGCCTGACACAAGCCAAGCTGTTAAGTCAAGAATTTTTTTTCCCCATCGAACAGCTCCAAAAGGTTTCCTAGTTTTAAAAGCAGGGTAGGAGCCAGACATGGTGTCTCATGCCTTTAATCCCGCAGAGGCAGGCAGATCTCGAGTTCGATGCCTGCCTGATCTACACAGTAAGTGCCAGGACAACCAAGACGACTATCTAGAGGTCCCAGCTCATAAAAACAGAAAGTAAAAAATAAATAAAATATAGCAGGATTGGAAGGAGCACACTGGTCTTCCTTATGCACGCAGACTACTTTCGCGGTTTTATTTTCCTTACTTTTGCAGACTCGGGGATTCCTCCCCCCACCCCCGCCACCTCGCACACACTCATAGGCTCTGATACTAACGAGGAGGAACGGTCTAAATCCGGGCCTCCGAGAGTTCAAGGCCTCCTCCCAGCGCCCACTGGGCCGCCCAGCCTACTTTCCGTCTTGAGGGTGGGGGAGGGGGCCGCGCGGCGGCCCGCAGTCTGCGGCGCTGGCCGTTTCGCAGGGCCCCGGGACCCACGCCACAGTCGATCGAGTAGAGATACCGGCAGGTCCGAAGCTCGGGCGAGGGACAAGCGCCCCGGCTGCCGCCCCCTCCCCGCCACCAGAAAGACGGAAGAGGGCGAGCGGCCGCGGAATGATGGCCTCCTCAGCCCCAGGTAGAGCAAAGGCGAGAATCAGAGCCTCGCGCAATGCTGTCTCATCGGGGGCGCGCGGACGAGAGCAGACGGCGGCGCGCGCCGTTGTCAGGTGGGGGAGGGGCGGAGGAGTTGAAGGCCGCGCGCGACCGGAACCGCGGAGGGGGGGAGGGGAGGAAGTAAGCGAAGGCGTCCGCGCCCGCTGAGGCGACGAGCACGCGTGCGCGCGGCGGCCTGGGCCGTTCTCCCCGCGCTTTGGCCTCCAGCCGAGCCCGCCGCCCCTCCCCCACCCAGCTAGCGCGCTCCCTTTCTCTCACCCGCCGCCGCCGCAGCCGCCTCCGGCCGCCGCCTCCGAAACGGATAGGTCCTGCCGCAGCTGCTGCTTAAGTTCTCGAATCCCTCAGAACCTGAAGCCGCCGCCTCGCCGGTCCGCCCGCCTCAGCCGCCGCCGCTGCCGCCGCCTCCTCGCTTCCTCAGGGGCCGCAGCGGGCTTCGACTGCGCCACTCGCACCCCGCCTGGGCAGCGTTGCGCGTCAGCACGACTCCGTGCGTCAGCACGCAATCACGAGAGCCGCTGGGCCCTCTGGGAACCGTAGTGCGTTGTGCGCAGGCGTCGAAGCCACATAGGGAAGGATAGTTTTCTTTGGCCCAAGGGACGTTCCACTGCAAAGTCGAAAAACCCCGAGTCCCGTCGGGCACTGCGGGAAAAGGCGTGGCTCCGTACCGAAGCTGCAACGTCTGCTGAAAGATCTTCTGTAGGAGGGGGGAGGGGCTTGGGAGCCTCAACCCACCACATCGGAGAGTAGCTCAGACGCACGCCTTCCGCGCACGGAGTTCTGGGAGTTGTAGTTCGGTTTTAAAGAGAAAAATCGCACAACGCCTCCACCAGGCAGGGTCGCCATTTTGTGTGCCTGTGTTAGGGGGGCTGTGGCTCAGCAGCTTTACCTCTTCGCGGTGACCATGAGTTTCCTTAACGAGTCCGAGGCCCCATAACATCGAGTCTTCCTCTCAGGAAGAGGTGGTTCAGAGTCAAGCCACCTGACAGCTTTGGAACCACTTGAACCCTGCTTCGGGCCCAAATTCTAAAGCAAAAGCCAAACCAGTCTCCGGTGGTGTCCATAGTTTTCACCTCTATAGACCTAGCTGAAGTGGGGCTTGGCAGACCACTAAAAAATACTTTCTCTTACCTTTGGGTGAATTTCTTTTCGCCTATAGAATGACTTCTAGGTGATTTCTTTTTGGCTTTGTCTTCTGCTTTTAACTTACTGTAGTAATTAAATGTATGCATGTTTGTCTGTTCAGGGTGCACCTGAGTGCGGTTCCTATAGAGGTCAGAGACATTAGATCCACCGGAGATACAGTTCAGGGACTTGTGAGCCAGTGTAGGTGGGTGCTGGAACCAAACTTAGCTCCTCTGAATGAACAATGGTCTTACTGAGCCGTCCCCCCAGCCTACTCCCATTAATTTTTTTAAAGTCCTTTTTTCTAGAGCTGATTAAAAGGTGGTCTCCCAGGAAACAGCTGTAGGAAGCTGGCCTTGGAGCCGTCAAGCTAATGACAGGTGGCCTTAACAGATGTAGTACCAAGCTCTCTGCGGTCTCGAGTGTGAGAAAATAGATCTGGTATCGTTTCTTTTGAATTTACCAACAAAAGGATATACTCAGGTACTAGAATTCCAAGATCGTGAAAGGCACCATCTGTGTAGGAATCTGAGTTCCATTTCTGTGCTCTAGAGTTGTGCTAACCCTGTTACCTTCAAGTCTCCAACACTTCTATAGTTCCATAAGCTGGGCACACCTTTGGAGTTAAGGTATTTTAGGTTGAAAGTAAAGGGTGGTGGCTTCTTTAAAGATTGAATCACTTCTATATAGAACGTTCCTGTAAGGGAAATTCCCATCTAAACTTCTCCTATTTGTGCCAAATTTTGTTGGGGGTGCAACTGGAGAGATTGTGGGGGAGACTGAAGCAAGTTTTCTGCAGGAGGAAAAATGGAAAGAAACTTCGATGGAGGGTGGAGGGTGAAAAAAGTTGAAAAAACAGGAGGACAATCTGATGAAACTGCCCGTTTCAAAAGAAGGGTTAATCTCGAACCAACTGCAAGTAGAGGAGAGGTGGCCCTGGGTCACGAGATGACCATCAGTTTCCCCAGGAGTCCTCCAGCAGATGCCTGCTAATGGTGGGGAACAGGGTGAAGATGAGACAGGAGAGAGTCCTATAGAAACAAGAGATCCAAGCCGGCTTACAGAGGCCGGGATTTCATATGGGATGCACTTGATTATGTGAAACAAATTCAAAACAGCTTATTCTCCCAGGTAGAAAGAGATTGGTGACAACTGTACCAGAGGCTGTCCACAGTTGCAGTGGTTAACATGGTAGAGGGAAGAAGCCGTAGGCATTGAACAGTGAGATAGAGCAAGAGGAAAAAATATAGTCAAAGATCCGTTGCTGGTGAAGGGAGGTACTCTGACATACAAGAACAAATCCAATGTGATGGTGTTACTATTGAACAATGTTGCTTAGTGGCCCTAAGAGCTTGGACAAAGTTGAGGAGTACCAGGGGAAAAGTCTACCTCCTTTACAAAAATTATATAGATGATTCTTCTCTGGAGAAACCTTTACTAGTTTTTGCATACAAACCTTTATTTATGAGATTTTATTTGTTCTGAAAACATCATATATAGATATATATGATATATTCATATTTGAGATATATATATCTCATATATATTTTTAGAGGCATGCTTTGAACCACTTGTGCTGTTTAATTATTTCTTCTGAGTTAAAACATCCTCTCCTGATGGAAGGTGCTTAAGACTCAAGACCTAACAAAATGTACAAAGCTCATAACATAAGGCCATCTCCAAGGTACATAGGCAGGAAACGATTGCTAGACAAGAGGAAAGTCTCTGATGGATTTGCCTGCAAATGGGGCAGGGGACCTTACAATGTAACTGTCATGTGTCCTCATCCACACTGGAATGGGTGTCCTGGGTCACAGTTGCCCAGGTCACTGGCACTCTGTGAGTCCTCACCCATCTTCCTGTAACACCAATAAACTAGATTTGGGTGAAATTATTTATTTGGCCCATCACTGGTGCCCTACTTAGAGTAGACAGATATTTGTTCTTCTCAGGAAAAGTCATACATGCATACATTACACTCAGTTATGTCTTTTAAAATTTAGTGTATGTCTACAGGTACGTGCTAGTCCATTTGTATGTGTGTGTGTGGAGCCCAGGAGACACACACACATACACGGCTGAGTGTGATGGCTGGTACCTTTAATCCCTACACAAGGAAGGCCAAGACAAACAAACCTCTATGAGTTCAAGACCAACCTGATCTTCATAGGGAGTTCCAGGCCAGCAAAAGCTATAAGGAGACTTTGACTCAAAAAAAAAAAAAAAAAAAAGCTTAAAAATAATTATCATGTTTATTTTGTTCATACATATATATTTGCCACAGTGTACATATGGAGGTCAGAGAACGTATAGGGGTGAGCTCTCTTCCACCATGTAAGTTCCAGGGATCAGTCCTGCACTAGCTTGCCACAGACCCAAAACAAAACAGAACAAGAGCTACCTTTTTTGAGACAGGGTCTTTTGCTAACCTGAACACCCAGTAGTCCTGGCTAACTAGCCAGTGAACTGTAAAGATATGCCTGTCTCTGCCTCCCAGTTCTGGGATTCAAATATGCACCACTACTCTCCCCTAATGTTTTTTAATACAAGTTCTGGGGTTCAAACTTGGGTTCTCCTGTTTGCAAGGCAAATCCTTTATCAACTAAGCTTTGTTTTTTAAACACGGTCTCACTGTGTATCCCTGACTAGCCTGAAACTCACTCTGCAGACCAGGCTTGCCTGGAGCTCACAGAGATCTACCTGCCTCTGCCTCCTGAGTACTAGAATTAAAAGTATGCGCCACCATGCCTGGCTCTTTTGAGACACAATCTCACTTCGTAGCTTTGACTGGCTTAGAATCTAATATGTAGACCATGATAGCACAAATATGCTAGGATTATTTCTCCCGTCTGTCTGGTGTCTCCCCCTCCTAAGTATGTGTCACCATGCCCAGTACTGTAATGTTCTTTTTGTTGTTCTTTTGTTTTGGGGAGACAAAGTCGTCCTATACAGTCAAGAGTTGCCTTAAACTCCTAATACCCTACTGCCACCTTCCAAATGCTGGAATTATTCACATACAGTTATGCCCAGCTCTGTTGCCATGCCTTTTAAAGTGCAAGAATTCTACTGTTCAACTCATGCCATTGACATGAATAAGTTTTGTAAAGTATGAAAGCTGAGTATGGTACCCCATGTCTATAATCTCAGCACTTCACAGCCAGAGGCAGGAAGAGCACACAAACTGGAAGTTGTCTGGTCTATGCAACAAGCTTCAAACCAGCCAAGACCTTGCCTTATCTCAAAATGGAAAAAAAAAAAAGAGAGAGAGAGAAAGAAAGAATATTGACCATTTATTGGTTAGAATTTCTTTCATTGGTTTGTCTGGTGTACACATGGTCAGGTTATGTTCTTCTACACACCTTAGGCAAGAAAATAATGAAAAGGATGCCACCACAGCAGTTTAATCACATGCTTCCCGGCAGTCTCATGACTGCTAACATGAACTCTGAATCACTTAGTGACAAGTATCAACCAGGTTTCCTTCTTTCCCCCTTTGGCTTTTATTTTGGACAGGGTTTCATTCTATAGTCTAGGCTTGTCTGAACTCACTGTGTGGCCAGGGATCCCCCTGCCTTAGCCTCCCAAGTACTGAGATCAGGTGTGAGCAGTCACTACGAATATCCCAACCAAGCTGCCTTGCCATAATGTCTCTAGTTTGCCCTTAGGCTTTGGTTTGGATGTAGTTTAAATGAGTTCCTCCAAAGACTTATGGATTGGAGGCCTGATCCCAGAGTGGAGATATTCAGATGTGGCAGGATCTTCAAAAGTTGAGGCATAGACATATGTAGGCTCACTCCACACCTAGGAGTCAGGACACAGGATGGTTGCAGTGCCATGAGTTCAAAGTCAGGTGTGTCTGCATAGTAAGTTCCAGATAGGCTTGGACTGCAGAATAAGATATTGTTTTAAAAAGAAGGGAAGAAAAGTAAAAAACATAGTCCAGGATGGTACACAGATAATCCCAGCACTCAGGACCCTAAGGCAAGAGGACTCTAAGTCTGGCATAGGCTGGGTCACATAGGTTTGAATCTAGCCTGTACTACATAGGAAGCCCCTATCTCAGGAAAACAAAAGCAGCTTAGGAATTTTTCCCCTTTTTTTTAGTGTGTGTGTTTACATGTGGAGGCACACAAGAGCCATGTAGTTGCAGTTATTTCTCTTCTTCAGCATGAGTCTGAGGGGTCAGTTGTCAAGCTCAGGTGTCAGTCTCAGTACCGGTTTCCTATTTTGTTTTGTTTTTCACACCTACATTTTTAGAGTGTGTGATTATGCATGCATGTGGAGGTCAAAGGGCAAGTTTAACCATGTGAGTCCTGGGAATGAAATCCAGGTCATCCCGCTTAATGGCAAATGTTTTTATTTTTTTATTTTTTATTTTTTGGTTTTTTCGAGACAGGGTTTCTCTGTGTAGCCTGGGCTGTCCTGGAACTCACTCTGTAGACCAGGCTGGCCTCGAACTCAGAAATCCGCCTGCCTCTGCCTCCCAAGTGCTGGGATTAAAGGCGTGTGCCACCACCGCCTGGCGGCAAATGTTTTTAAATGCTCACATCTTACCTGCCCTAGAAGGAGATTTATAAGTCAACTGCAGGTGTATCCTCAGAAGGATCATGGGAGCCTAGCCTCTCCCTAGCCTCCATTTTCTGGAGGTTATTTCTCCGTCTCACACATGTTCTTAGTATACTGCCTACCATGATGTGACACAGCCAGTGATGGAGGCCCCTCATCAGAATCAGCACACGGCTCCCTGGAGGTTCAGCCTCCAAGGAAAGAATGAAAGACGTGGGAAAGGCAATAATTTGTTTAAATATCTGTGGGCAGTTTGGCATGCTGGTACACACCTTTATTCCTATGGAGCAAATTTCAAATACTGTATTTTGAGTGTATGTCCTCAGCCTTAAGAAAGAAAAAACAAAAGGAAATATGGAACTCTAATTCATAAGCATTTCCTCCTGCCCCTGCCAGAATTGAGTACAATCCTGTAGCAACTTTTTTTTTTTTTTTTTTTTTTTTTTTTTGGTTTCTCGAGACAGGGTTTCTCTGCATAGCCCTGGCTGTCCTGGAACTCACTCTGTAGACCAGACTGACCTCGAACTCAGAAATCCACCTGCCTCTGCCTCCCAAGTGCTGGGATTAAAGGTGTGCGCCACCACTGCCCAAGCACAAGCATTTATTAGTGATACAAGGTTCCTTTCTGTCACCGCTATCAGAATATGAATGGGCCTGCTTGTCTATGGTCTCTCCAACAGAGGGAGTTGTAATACTTTGGAGTCTTTGATAGTGTGCTAAATAAGTGGTATTTTAGAGTAGGGTTTTGATGGTAAAAATATATAGAACACAGAATTTATCTTCTTGGTTGGTTGGTTGATTTGGTTTGGGTTTTTTGCTTGTTTATCTTACTGACTAGTCCAGACTGGTCTCAAACACACAGCAATCCTCCTGCCTCAGCCTACCAAGTACTGAGATTGCAGTGTATGATACTACATTTTGCTCTTATTTTTCATTTCTTAAATCTAAGAGGAGAACTGTTGGCTCACATGATAATTTTTATATTTTTGTGGTTTTAGAATAGGCATTCCAGCAGTTGTAAATGATATAATCCGCTCCCCACCCTCCACCCCCAAGCTGAGCATCAGAGCCATGTATACACTGGACACTTGAGCGCTCTTGAGCCATCTCCCCAGCCTATGATTTACTATGTTTTGTTTTGATTTTAAGATTATTTATTTTATATTATGAGTGTTTTGCCTACATGTATGTCTATTTACCATGAATGTGCTTAGTGCTCTTGGAGGCCAGAAGAAGGCACTAAATCCTAACGTCTGAGAATCAAATATGGATGATATAGGAAACCTGGGTCCCTCGGAGAGGGCAGCAAGGATTCTAAGCCGCTGAGCCATCTCCACACTACCATAGTTGGTATCCAACCTCCACGATTGGCAGTCCCCAAGAACTAATGAAATCAGATATGCTGTATGTGATAATTGGAGATTTTCTTATCTTTGAAGAAAATCTACTCAAGTCCTTTGTCCTTACTTGTGGGAAGTATGCTTGAGATTGAGCCCAGGCCGTGTGTATCTGTGTGCTCTACTGACCTACATCCTAGGACCTCTTAGCCATTTTTCTTTCTTCTTTCTAAAAAGAAAAGGGAGGGGCCTGTTGGATCCTCCTTTGTTTCTAAGCCTGACCATCTGAGTTTGATTCTTAGGACCCCATGGTGGATGGAGAGAGCCAACTCACAGATTGTCCTCTAACCCCTATACATGCATTATAGCACCCACACACATACACACACACATCATGAAAAACACAATAACAATAAATAAAATGTTTTAAATGTGATACATAACCTTCTCCTCAAATATGCTCCTGTCAGTCCTGCTTGGATGGGTTATACATTACAGAGACCAGAAGATTGGCAAATGTCCCTCACCCTGTCTCTCTGTGGCTCTCAGCTGCCACCACCCACACACCCACACTGTCCCCAAGTGACAGCTTTCCCTTCAGCCTCCCTACTGCCTCCAAAATGTGTTTTCAATTTTTATTTGAAAAATTGCATCATGCATACAGCAGTTTGAGCAGTCTTGCTCAAAATGTTATATCCACCCAGACTGTAGTCTGGCCTTAGATAACAGGCTTTGCAGATATAATTAAGAAAAAAAATATATGTATATAAACGTATATAATTAAGGGTCTTGAGAAGACGTCATCAACTTAGGTCAGACCTTAAATCCGTGACTAACACCTTTACTAAAAGGAGAAGGGGAGGCTGGGGAGACAGGTCAGCCAGTAAAGTGCTTGCTGTGCAAACAGGAAGACCCAAGTTCAAGCTTCAACACCCAGGTAAAAAGCAAAAAGCCAGACATGACGGTGCCCGCTTGTAACTTCATCAGTTGGAAGGTCAAGACAGTGGATCTCTGGGGCCTAATACCCAGCCTGCTAAGCCTAATCAGCAAGCTTCAGATCCCAAAGAGACCTGTCTCAAAAGACAAGGAGGGCAGACAATGTGGCTCAGTGGGTTAGACGTCGCTAACAAACCTGTTGGCCTGAGTTCAATTTCAGTGACCCTCATGGGAAGGAAGAACTGACTCCACAAGCTGTCCTCTGACCTCCACATGCTTATTCATACAAAATAAAGAAATGTACATTTAAAAAAAAAAATAGAAAGTGGGTGGCTCCTGAGGAGTGATACCCTAGGTTGACCTCTGGCATGTCTCCACATGTGCTCGCACGTGTATGTGCACACACATACCATGTCTCAGTAATGCCTAAGAACAAAACAAGTGAGGGAAGAAGACACAGTAGCACACACCTGTCTACTGTCTGCCTGGTGGGTTTGGCCTCCCCTCCTCTCCCTTGATTATAGACCCAAGTCACACTATAGCGTGTTGGAAGGACAATGATCAGAGACAGGAAGTGTTTTTGGAACTTTCCTGGGGAGACAAAAACAAAGTTTACTTGCCCCTAATAGGCACCAATGATAGGCTAAAGTAACTATTCTTCCAAAGTCCAGTGATTTGAGCCAGTTTGTGTATTGAACTTCTCTACAGGGTAGGAATGAGGGGTTACTTATGGGAGCATGTGTGATCCTAAAACAGCTTCACTACAGAAACATCTCACCCCAGTCTTGATTTTCCAGTGGCAGAGATGAGGTTCTCTACCTCAATTAACCTTCCATCTACACATTCTACCTCCTGAGACATGGAGACCACATGCAGCTCAGGCAGGATTATAAACAGATCCCTGATGATGTTGGTGCCAGCCCTTAATCCCAGCAATTGAGACACAGAGGCAGGCAGATCTCTCTGAGTTGGAGGCCAGCCTGGTCTACAGAGCAAGTTCCAGGACAGCCAGGGCGACACAGAGAAACCCTGTGTCAAAAAGCAACAACAAAAACAACAAGGTGGTAATGGTGCCACACCTTTAATCTCGGCACTTTGGAGGCAGAGCCAGGCAGATCTTTGAGGCCAGCCTGGTCTACAGAGTGAGTTCCAGGACAGCCAGGGCCACAGAGTGAAACCCTGACTTCAAAAGACCAAAACAAGCAAGCAAGCAAACAAGCAAACAAACAACAATCAAAAAACAGCTGACAGGAAAGTACAGGAGGGAAAGGCTCAGATCTTTTTTTTTTTTTTTTTTTTTTTTTTGGTTTTTCGAGACAGGGTTTCTCTGTATAGCCCTGGCTGTCCTGGAACTCACTCGGTAGACCAGGCTGGCCTCAAACTCAGAAATCCGCCTGCCTCTGCCTCCCAAGTGCTGGGATTAAAGGCGTGCGCCACCACCGCCCGCCCGGCAGATCTTACCTTGACGATTTCTGGGGAACTGTCATAGCCCCTCTGATCAAGATGACAATAGTGCAGCCGGGCGGTGGTGGCACACACCTTTAATCCCAGCACTTGGGAGGCAGAGGCAGGAGGATTTCTGAGTTCGAGGCCAGCCTGGTCTACAGAGTGAGTTCCAGGACAGCCAGGGCTACACAGAGAAAACCCTGTCTCGAAAAACCTAAAAAAAAAGACAATAGTGCCAGGCAGAGATGGCACATGCCTTTAGTCCCAGTACTTGGAAGTAGAGGCAGGTGGATCTCTGTGAGTTCCAAGACCAGCCTGGTCTGCATGGTGAGTTCTAAGCCAGTGAATGCTACATAATGAGACCAGGTCTCAAAACCCAAACATCTAGGGGCTGAAGGGAAGCATGCTCTGTTCTTTCAGAGGACCAGAGTTTGATTTCCAGTAACAACTTCCTGTAATATTAGCCCCTGGGGGAATCCAGCTCCTCTGGCCTCTGTGGGCATCTGTACTTGTGCACACATACAAATTGATAAAAAGTAAATCTTAAAATAATCATTATAATCATAATAATAAATGACAAAGACTGTTATGCTCAGACAACAGCGTCCTGCACTGCGGAAACTAGTAACCTCAGGCTTTGTTCTCTCACTCCTAGAGGATGTCACCTGATTAGTGCAGACCAGGCTGGGCCCTCCACTGGGAGCAGTCTGTTTTTCAGATCCCCTGGTCTATGGGTCCTGAGGATCCTGAGGTTTAAAAACTCATGGCTGCCTTGGGAGGTGATTTCTCAGCAGTACAAATGACACTTGGCAATTTCTTGAGCCTTGGGGACTAACTCTGTCATCCCTTTCTGCCCACCAGGAATAAGCCCATTCCAAGTACCTTGTGTGTGAGCCTGCTCTTCCTCAGTGACATTGCAACAACAGGATGTGAAAATGCCGGATTCCTGTTCCAGGTAGCTGGCTGACACAATGACAACCGAGAGGTACTTTGCACACCTCGGATTAGTAATGGGAGACCCTGTCTCCCAGGGCCTATCTCCTGGAAGTATCCTCCTGTCCTTCCCAGGATATCCAAGCCTCCTCTTGGATTCCAGCTGAGAACGAGCGCCACCGCTGCTGGTCCTCCTCCAACGCTTAGCCGGAAGCCAGGTTCCCCCGCAGCCGCCTCAGGGACCCGAGCGCCGGCCGGAGCAGGGTGGCCCTAGGCTCTCAAACAGCGGACCTGGGCTCCAAGAACAGAGGCACAGCTGCTCCAGCTGCCTGTGCGCCGCCATGCGAGCAGGAGCACCAAGCCGCGGTTCCGGAGTCCCCCACAGTCGCTTGGTTTCTTTCTTTCTTTCTTTCTTTTTTTTTTTTTTTTTTTTTTTTTGAGACTGTGTCCAGGCTGCCCTGATGCTTGCTAGAAATCCAGACTGGTCTCACACTCCTCCTGTCTTTGCCTCCCAAGTGCAGGACTGAGCCACCATACTAGAATAACACTGTGACAGGCCATGCGGCAAAGGAGGAAATAGAAATAAAAATGGGACGTGGGTAGAGGTGGGGTATAAAATACCGTTGCCTTGATTTTTTTTCCCACACAAACATATTGTTAATATTGTTTATTAGTTTGACTTTGGGAATTTTATTTTTAGACTGGGTCTCATAAAGCTAAGGGTGTTAATAATTGACCACTGTGAAGTGTTGGGTTTGTTTGTTTGTTTTTGGACACAGAACTTCAGCCCGACCTCCAACTTTGTAAGTGAAAGCTAGCCTTATCATTCTTAACCTGCTAACCGCTGGGATTACAGGACAAAAGGCCAACAGAGGTGCTATTAACATATCAAAGCTGAAGCTGGTTGTCAAGCTCCCTCAGCAAAACTAGCAGGAGTCAGAGTCCTGGCTTCTCTGAGCACTCCCCGCCACTCCCACTCCCACCCCCTCCAGCCCGAGCCTCCCTTCCCCCATCTTCTCAACCCTATGTAGCACAGCCATTTTGTCCGCGAACTCTCTCGGTCTTCATCCTTTTGGCTTCTTGGTTCGTCTCCCTCTCCTGGTCTCCTCTCCCGTCCCTCTGTCTAGCCTCTCATGGCTAGGTTCAGTCTTGATCTTTCCAGATGCTTCTGACTGTTCTCTCCCTAGTATCTACAATAAAATCCTTCTCCTTAACTGAAGTGATCCCGTACTTATTTTCACTCACACCACCAGGTCTAGCCTTCTTTTAAAAAAAAAAAAATTTTTGACACAGTGTATCACTAGATGTCTCCTGTTTGACCATGAACTTGTAATTCTCTTGCCCCAGCCTCCTGACTGACTGGGAATACAGTCTTGTGAGATTCAATTCAGATCAAAATTTGAGTGTTTAATTCACTACTTTTATTTATTTATTTTTGCAATTATTTACTTCTCTTTATGCAAGTTAGCTTTTTAAAAAAAAACACAATTAGGGCTGATAACCATGGCACAATCATTCTTTTAAAAATGCATTCTCTCTCTCTCCCTCTCTCTCTCTCTCTGTGTGTGTGTGTGTGTGTGTGTGTGTTCCTGCATGCTATAGACTGTGTGTGTACAGAACAGAGGACAGCTTTTGAGAACTGGAGTCACTCTTCTTCCACCACATGGCTACAGGGGATCAACCTCAGGTTGCCAGGTTTATCAATAAGTACTCTTATTCACTAGGCTATGTTGCTGACCCTTAAATACGTTTCTGTTGTTATTGAGAACCCTGTCTCACTCAGTAGCCTTACTGGCCTACAACTCTATGTAGACTATGCTGGCCTCAGAGTCAGAGATCTGCCAGCCTCTGGAGACAGAGAGAGGCCAGTGGATCTCCGTGAGTTCAAGGCCAGCATGGTCTACAGAATGAGGTCCAGGACAGCCAGGGCTACACAGAGAAACCCTGTCTCAAAAAAACAAAGCAAACAAAAAACAACCTACTAAAGAAACAAACAAGAACACTAAAGCCAGTAGTGGTTGTAATCTCATGTCGTAAACTCAGGAAGCTAAGCTAGTAGGTTGGAAAGTTCCAGGCCATGCTGGATAACCCAGAGAATTGCAGGCCAATACCTGGTGTTCAATAGGTGGTTGCAAGTGTGAACTCTCAGTACATGGGAGGTGGAAACAAGAGAATCAGGAGTTCAAGATCAGCCTCTGCTACAAGATTTCAGACCAGCCTGGGCAACCTGAGACCTATTGCTAAAGAACTAAAAGCAGAGAACATTCTTAAAAAGAATTAAATGGCTGCTAGAATTCTTGCCTACCACACATAAATCTTGTGTTTAATTCACACACACACACACACACACACACACACACACACACAACACAAGAGAGAGACACCATGGTATTTGTGGTGGTTTGAGTGAGAATAGGCCCCCATAGGCTCATATATTTGAATGCTGTGTTACCAGGGGGTGGAACTCTTTGAAAGGATTAAAAGAATTAGGAATTATGGGCTTGTCAAAGGAAGTGAGTGAGTTACTTGGGGTGGGCTTTGAGGTTTCAAAAGCCCATACTAGGTCCAGTCTTTCCCCCACCTCTCTCTCTCCCCTTGGCTCTGCCGCTCTCGCTCCCCGCTCCCGCTGCCTGTGGATCAGTATGTAGCTCCCATCTCTGCTTATTGGAACACCGTTTGTACCACCATGCTCCCTGCCATGATGCTAATAGACAAACCCTCTGAAACAATTAGCTAGTCCCCAGTTACAAGCTTTCTTTTATAAGAGTTGTCTCTAGCCCGGCAATCGTGGCGCACGCCTTTAATCCCAGCACTTGGGAAGCAGAGGCAGACTGATGTCTGAGTTCAAGGCCAGTCTGGTCTACAGAGTGGGTTCCAGGACAGCCAGGGCTACACAGAGAAACCCTGTCTCAAAAAACCAAAAAAAAAAAAAAAAAAAAAAAAAAAAGAGTTGTCTCTAGACAACTATGTACCTATGGTTTTAACTTGATCCCCATAGCAGATCCCAACCTCCCTTGGGCCCAGCTTGAAGGCTATTGAAACTTTTTATGGCCTTAGCTCCTGTTGGACACTGACAACATGTGGTAATGTTTTGTCAAGAAGACGCCACACTCTCCTGACTGTCAGGGTTGGGAGGGTTTTTTCCTTGTTCTGTCCAGTCAATACTGAAGGCCCCAAGCCGGGCGGTGGTGGCGCACGCCTTTAATCCCAGCACTTGGGAGGCAGAGGCAGGCGGATTTCTGAGTTCGAGGCCAGCCTGGTCTACAGAGTGAGTTCCAGGACAGCCAGGGCTATACAGAGAAACCCTGTCTCGAAAAACCAAAAAAAAAAAAAAAAAAAATACTGAAGGCCCCAAATCTTTATGTGTGTCAATAAGGACTCAGGGACGTAAAACCCTAGCAGCTTGGGAGGTGGAGCAGGAAGATCACAAGTTCAAGGCCAGTATGGGTGGCTCGGAGAGATCCTATTAAAACAACAAAGAAGAAATGTACAGATAAAGAAACCACTGAGAGTGTAGCTCAGTGATAAAATGCTTGCCTGGCTGGCCCTTGGAGTCCTGACTCACCCAGCTTCCTGCGTTGCTCTAAGCAACTGGGAACTCAAGGCAGGCATAGCCAGAGAGAGCCGTAGCTAAGAGCAATATGGTCCAGCACGGTTGCTTTGCAGTGGACACAGAAGTGAGTGTAATTGAATCCTGGCCTCTGAGAGGAAATCTTCTGGAGTGAACAGTATTGTTGGTAATAATTACTCTCAGCTGGGGCTTTCTACCCTGCCTTAGGTCATTTAGTTCCCAGATAAATGATACACAACCTTTATATTTATAATAAGCCTTTAAAGCACTAGAGTTGGGCAGAATCTACCATCTATGCTATTATGCCCATTTCTCTGCCAATAACCCCAAGATAGAACTTGCCATGTTCTGCCTGAGCCAGTCTTTTTTTTCCTTTTCTTTTAAAGATTTATTTATTTATTTTATGTATGTGAGTACACTGTCGCTCTCTTCAGAGACACCAGAAAAGGGCATTGGATCCCATTACAGGTGGTTGTGAGCCACCATATGGTTGCTGGGAATTGAACTCAGGACCTCTAGAAGAACAGCCAGTGCTCTAAACCACTGAGCCATGTCTCCAGTCCCCAGCTCTACTACTTTTAATGAATAAGTTTTTAATGTCTTCATTTAAAACTCTATATGACAAATTTTAACCCCACATAACCAGATCTCCTTGGATTCCTCAATAATTAAGAGTTTGTCAGAGGCAGGCGGATTTCTGAGTTTGAGGCCAGCCTGGTCTACAGAGTGAGTTCCAGGACAGCCAGGGCTACACAGAGAAACCCTGTCTCAAAAAAAAGAGTTTGTCAGGTGTGGTGCCATAGGCCTTTAATACCAGTGTTGAGGAGGCAGAACCAGGCAGATCTCTGTGAATTTGAGGCCTGGTGTACATAGAGAGTTCCAGGACAGCTAGGACTACAAAATAGAGACCCTGTCTCAAAAAAAAAAAAAAAAAAGCAATAGTATAAAGGGCCTAGGGGAGATGGATTCTAACTAGTCTGTGTGGTACATGCCTGTGATCTCACAGTTTTGAAGTACACAGGGATGAGAACTAGTTTGGCAATCTGAGATTCCACCTGGTTTAGACTATACACATGCTTATTCTTTAAAATAATTTATTACTTATTTTTATTTTATGTACATTGGTGTTCTGCCTGCATGTATGTCTATGTGAGGGTGTCAGATTCCCTGGAATTGGAATTACAGACAGTTGTGAACTGCCGTGTGGTGATGGGAATTGAACCTGGGTCCTTCTGAGCCATCCCTCCAGCCGATATACACATGCTTCTAATAATCCATATGGCAGTATGAAACCTTTGCCCATCTGTACTCTGAGTGCATGGCCCCTTCTAAATAATAAAATGTTTCTCCTTATTTAATGACTATCAAACGTGTATGGTTTGTTTGTTTGTTGTCTTTTGAGACAGGGTCTCTCTATGTAGTTCAGGCTATCCTGAAACTGTCTCATAGTGATCCATCTGCCTCTGCTTCCCAAGTGCTGGAAAGGCATGCACTGCTATGCCTGGCTAAATCTGTACAGTTTCTATTCAACAGCATTACATACATACATACATTTACATACATACATACATACTTACATACATACTTACATCTGGTAGGAGGGCTGATCCAGCCTGTCGTGGTTTAAATATGGTTGGACCATAGGAGATGTGACCTTGTTGGAATAGGTGTGGCCTTATTGGAGGAAGTGTGGGCTTTGAAGTCCTATTCTCCAGCTCTACCATGAGGAAGATACAGTTCTTTCCTAGCTACAGTTGGATCAAGATGCAGAAATCTCAGCTCCTTCTCCAGGAACCATGTCTGCCTGCATTCTGCTATGCTTCCTGACATGTTGATAACAGACCGAAACTCTGAAATGGTTAGCCAGCTCCAATGAAATGTTGTCTCCTGTAAGAGTTGCCTTGGTCATGGTGTCTGTTCACAGCAGTAAAACCCTAACTAAGACACAGCTTGAACTAGTTTTAGGTGCATGTGTGTATTGGTTACTTTTCTATTGCTGTGATAAAAAAAAAAAAAATGACCAAGACAACTTGTAGAAGAAAGTTGATTTGGACTTAAGTTTCCAGAAGATTAAGAGTTCATGGCAGCAGGGAGTCATGGCAGCAGGCACAGCATCAGGAACAGAAAAATGAGAGCTCACATTTCAACCATGAGCACCAAATAGACTGTTGCTGGAATTTCCAACCCCAATAAGCCCATATAAAAAGCACACAATCCAGTTATTATAATTATAAGCTATAAGCCCCAGCTTAAGACTTGTTACTTGCGGTTTCTGCTGGCCACATGGTTCTGCTCCATCATGGCTTCCTCCTCCTCCTCCTCCCCTCCTCTTCTTCTTCTTTTTCTCTCTCTTTTCTCCCCCTCCTCCTCCTCCTCCTCCTCCTCCTCTCTCCTTCTCTCTTCAGTCCTCTTTTTCAGTCCTTCCCTCTTGGTCCCCTTCTCTCTCTCCACCTGCCCCCACTCTCAAACCTCCAATCCCACCTTTCCCTCCACTGCCCAATCACAGGCTCTAGCTTTTATTGACCAGTTAAAATGGGGAGAAGGTTCACATGAGATCACCCAAGTTCGACTGCTTGTAGAGGCAGCCTCTTTTGAGAAAGCAAAGTTAACATCAGAATACAAACATCAGGACAATCCACAATAACAAATGGCAATGTCAAAAGTCTTTAAACTTGCAAAGCCTGCCCCACGTGACATACTTTTCCCAATATGGCCGTACTTTCTAACTCTCCCCAAACAGCACCAGCAACTGGGAACCAAGTGTTCAAACACAGGAGCTTACGGACGACATGCTCACTGAACCCAGTTCAGTATATAATAAGCTAAGGTGTATCTTCCAGGTGAACACTTAGGAAAATCCCCTATTTGTCATCTTATACCATCCATAAACGGACTTACACATATTAAAATCAGTTGCATATGGGCAAGAACATGCACAGTGAGCAAAAGCTACCAATCAAAATAGAGAAGCACCCAAAGCAAGAATTCTGATAACTACTGAACCCCATAAAAGAAAGCTCCACTAACAGGACCTGCAGTCAGAGTTTACACTGCACCTGACCCCTGACCCGCTCTTTGCTTTGAATAAGATTCCTTGCGCTCTATTAAGGCGGAACGCCTTAATCCCAGCACTTGGGAGGCAGTGGCAGGCGGATTTCTGAGTTCAAGGCCAGCCTGGTCTACGGAGTGAGTTCCAGGACAGCCCAGGCTACACAGAGAAACCCTGTCTTGAAAAAAAACAAAAACAAAACAAAACCCAAAAAACAAAAAAAAAACCAAACAAGATTTCCTTGCTACTTTCTCAAATCTGTGTCTTCATGTCAATTCCCTGAAAAAGAACCAAGAACCTGGAGACATCTGACCCAGCCCTAGCCACTGGTAAAAGTTAGGAAGCTGAGGCAAGAGGGGCTGTTATGAGTTCAAGAGCTACATAGTGAGAGCCTATTGAAAAAAATATAAAGCTGTACATAAACAATTTTTCCTCTAATAGCCTCTTATGTAGTCAAAACTGGCTTTGAGGGCTGGAGAGATGGCTCAGCGGTTAAGAGCACTGACTGCTCTTCCAGAGGTCCTGAGTTTAATTCCCAGCAACCACATGGTGGCTCACAATCATCTGTAATGGGATCCAATGCCCTCTTCTAGGGTGTCTGAAGACAGCTACAGTGTACTCGTATATAAAAAAAAAATTAAAATCTTTAAAAATATATTTAAAAAAACCTGACTTTGAACTCTTAGTTCTGCTATCTCTGGGTGTACAGTGATGTCCTACTATGTGTGTTTAAGTTAATTTTTTTAAATACAAGATCTTTATTGGTTCCGTGTTTTGAAAACACTTCCACAATATTTACTTATATTTGTGTTTGGGTGTTTTGCTTGGATGTACAGAGGCCATAAGAAGGTGTCAGAGCCCTGGAACTGTAGTTATGTCCCAGGGATCTGGATCATCGCCAGCAACCATATAGGTGCTGGAAGAGCAGCAGCCAGTGCTCTTAACCAATGAGCCATCTCTCTAGCCCTTAATTCATTATTTTTATTTGTGGTCATAGGTTTGTGTGTGGAGATCAGAAGACAACTCTGTGAAGTTATTTCTCTCCTGCAACCTTTATGTGGGTCCTAGGAATTAAACTAGGGTAGCTTAGGCTTGACAGCAAGTGCTGTATAGACTGAGCCTTCTGGGTGAGCCCAGCTTTTTAAAAGGGAGCCATCTCACTGGATCCCTTGTTTTGTTCTTTTGAGACAAGACTTGACATCAGTGATTTGTATATGAAGATTATATATAATATACAATTACATTATAACATATATAATATATATTATTATAACACAATAATTTTAGAAACAACCAAGACTATGATTGATTGCAAATGATGTAATTCGTGAAGGCCCTTGAGTGACTAGAGAATGCCCAGGAAATGACGTTGACTCGGGAGAAAGGATGGGGCCATGGAAGTAAAGGAACCAGAAAGGAGGGTGGAACCCAAGGATCTGGGGAACCAGGGCCATGTGGGAGTAAAGGGGGAGAACCTTTCTGCAGGTGGTGAGGGCCAGCAACCCCAGGATGATAGGATTCGTGAGCACGCAAAATATAGAAAGAAAGCAGCGCCCTGAACCATCCCGGCTTCCATCTCCACAGTACAAAAGGTTGCTGGGACAAAGTCACTGAGCCAGCGCTAATTCAGCAGGCAGCGACTACAACAATGGGCGAAGGCTGAACAAATGATAAGGGCTGGACCAATGGGTGAGGGATGGACCAATGGGCGAGGGCTGGGCTAATGACAAAGGACGCTGCGCAGTTAGGAATGTTTGTCTGAATAATCCAGTTAGCTTCAATGAAGAACACATTTCCCTTCCCTCTAAGGAACAGACAAAAACCTTTAAATAAACATCCCAGCTTCCTCCGCAGGGAGTCAGAGTCAAATATTGGGGGAAGTAAGTGGAAAGACGTCAGTGAACCGTCCCGGGGAACCCTAAACCCAGGTTGTTCCATTCCTACTGGCTCCGCCCCCTTCGCGGGTAATGGACCCGCCCCTCACGCCTATTCCTGTGGCGTTCCACTCTTCGCTGCGAAGGTAATATCCGGATAGGCGGAATTCGACCAAGGAATGGGGCCCCCTCACTGCCATACTGCGCATGCTCTCCCTTGACCCTAGCTTGAGGTGACGGCAGGAGCCAAGGCGGGGGACCCAAAGCACTGAGGCTGAGGGACCCGCCACGGCTCCGTCGTCCGAGAGGCAGGGCCTGCTGCCGTCGGTGAGGACGGGTCCCCAGCGGGCGGGAGGGTCCTGGCTCGAGAAGCGACTCCCAGCCTAGCGGTCCCGGGATGCTGGACCGGTGCTAGGAAGGGTCCCTGGCTCTGCCCCTCACAGATTCGGGCCTCTTTCTTGTCGGCCATCCGCGAGGTTCTTCCTTTTCCATGCTTCCCTTTCATAAACCCACACTACCCCTGGACACCTCCAATCTGGGACAGCCCCCACCCCCATGCGCCCCTACCCCAGTCCACTCTGCCTGATACATCCCCATCCTTAACCTCTGCAATTTTGTTACATATGTCCTGGGGTGGGGGGTGCGAGGGTTCTTGTCCCAGAGGCAGAGTTTGAAGGCTGGGAGCTGGGGAGATGCTTCAGGGACTGAGACTTTGGTTGGAGGGGACCAGGGAGCCAGGGCAAGGATGGTGGAAGATACCATTCTGAGTACTTAGGGAAGGGAGGTACCTTTATTTGGGACCCCCACATTAGAGAACGTTTGCTATGTTCCGAATATAATACAGTTCTTGGCCTTTTGGAGGGTTACTGCCATTTTCTTCTGTCTCCCTGTGGGATGTGTCCCTCCACCCCAGTGTCATACCATTCCTTAGGAAGTCCAATTACAGTTCTCCAGGACTGTGCAGGACAGTGACTATGGCAGCAGCTGTTAGTAACCTGAGTTCAAACCCCTTACCCTTCATCTGATGCTAGCTAGCATCCCCTATTACACAGATCAAACCAGCCCAGAGAGGGTAAGGGGTCTGTCCTCCCAGTTAGGATATGTTTCATTCTCATCTTTACGAAGGTAATTCTGTCGATCATCCCAGGATAATAGCTGAAGTGCCAAGCCTCAGAGCCTCATCAGTAAGAGTTTGGACTTTTAACTGTTCTATGGCCACCAAAACAATAATCACCACCAATCTAGCGACTTAAAATGACACTATTGTCGTATCTTTTAGAGGCCAGAAGTCAGATATGGGTGTCACACAGCAGGCTGAGTACAGCAGGGCTGTATTCATTCCTGAGGCATTAGGAGAGAAACATTTGATTTGCCTCTTGCAGCTTCTAGAAACCTACCTTGTTTGGCTAGCATGCCCTTCCTCAGTCTTCAAAGCCCCTTCTCAAATAATGAACCCTGCATCTAGCTTTATGTTCCTATTCTTTGCACCCCATTTCCATATTTTTCTTCTTCCTTTCCTTTTTTTTTTTTCTTTGAAAAAAATGTTTTTATATGTCAGTATGCCACAAGTGTGAAGGGCAGACGGGCACCGTGTCCTCCGAGGTGGACAGGTAGCTGTATGAGCTACTTGATGTGGGTGCTAGCAACCAAACTCCTGTTCTCTGACCACTGAGCCACCTATCCAGATCCAGCCTTGTTTCTTTTGTTTGATTTCTTTCTTCTTCTTCTTTTTTATTTTTTTAATGAGAGTGTGCATGTGCCCTGTGGCAATCACAGGACCAATTGTGGGATTTGACTCTCTCCTACGATATGGATCCTGGGATGGAACTCAGGTCTTGAGGCTTGGTAGAAAGCACCATTACCTGCTAAGCTATTTCGATAACCCTTGTTTTGGAGACAGGTTCTTAATAAGTAGGTTTGACTTGAACCCCCAATCCTCCTACTTCTGGGATTACAGGTGTATGCCACCGTAGCAGCTTCTAGGTACTGGGACCTGGACATCTCAGGATTCAGTATTCTGCCGCTGCAGACATGAAGACGTGTGAAGGACTCCTGCTCATTGTATGCTCTTGGGTCTTGAGTTATTTTTGCTTTTCTGAGTATCCTTAGTCATGACCAAGGTCATGAGAGCTTCGCTTTGCAAGGCTGGGCACTGAATATAGGCAAGCTCAACGGGGCTACACCAACTCTTGCTTCACTTTTTTTTGCTGGAGGAAGTGGATGTGTGCGTCTCGTGTGTGTGTGTGTGTGTGTGTGTGTGTGTGTAGATGTGCAATGCCTCTGTGCACATGCAGAGGCTAGCAGAGGATATTGAATATGTTTCCCCCAGTTCTCCCCCCACCTTTTCCCCTTGAGACAGAGTGCTCACTTGAACCAGAAGCTCACCATTTTGGCTAAGCCGATTGATCTGCCAGCAAGCTCCAGGGATCTGAAGAGCACAGGAAATTCTACTTCCTAGTGCTAGGTTTCAGACATGTTCAGCCAGGCCTGGCTTTTACATAGGTGGTGGGAACTTGCACTCATGTCCTTAGGCCTGTGCAACACATGGTCTTACTCACAGGACTGTCTCATCCACAGACAAAAGATGTCTCCTCAGCTACCTTTTTGGGATGTTTTTTGATTTTTGTTTTTTGTTTTTGAAGTTGAAATGCATGACAACTGTTCTGCTTCACTCTTCTGAGTGATGGGATTTTGGGTGTGAGCCACCAAATCTGGGTTCATGTACGTATGTACGTGTATGCATTTATGTATAGACAGAGTCTCAAGTAGCCCAGGCTGGACTACTTGAACTCCTGATCCTCCTGCCTCAGTCTCATAGTGAGGAGTCCCTTTTTATTAGTAGACTAATTAAAAAAAAAATTACCTTGTTGAGTGAATGTATCTTATCTTTTAAAATGTTAAATATGTGGCTCCTGTTGATAGTGAGTTCGTGGAGACTGCAGTTTGAGAAGAGTCTGGATTGATGGTGCAGCAGTGTAAAGAGTCCTCGCTCTTTCAGAAACCCCATGTTGGGTTCCCAGCACCAGTGTCAGGCAGCTCACAACTGCCTGTAACTCAGCTCCAAGGGATCTGACACCCTCTTCTAGCCTCAGAGGGTGCCTGACCACGTGGCATTTACTCACAAAGACACACATAATAGACATAAAAATTAGAGGTAAATCTTTCAAAAACAATCCGGGGTGAGAGTGAAAGGTGAGATCTCTCATCCTTACCATCACCCCAAATTCACCCCAGACATAGGCACTGCTGGGAATCTTGGCAGATCTGAAGAGCTTATCCCAGCACAGCACAGGCTGGACTCATCACAGCTAATGTTGACTTTGATCCTCCAGTGGGGGTGCGATGTATCAGTTAGCTCCACTGCACTTACTATTCTTATCATTCCTGTGTCCTCGGCACTGAGTCACTAGATGACAAGGGAGAGGACCTAAGGTCCATCTTAGGGAGGAGCACTTTAGAATGCTCTTTAGAATTCTGTTCATTTGAATTCTTTTTTATGATTTATTTATTTTATGTATATGAATGCATTGTTGCTCTCTTCAGGAAGCAGTCAGGCACCCTGCCCCACTGGCCTTGGGGCAGAAGAGGGCATTGGATCCCACTACAGATGGTTATGAGCCACCATGTGGTTGCTGGGAATTGAATTTAGGACCTCTGGAAGAACAGTCAATGCTCTTAATCACTGAACCATCTTTCCAGCCCTCCTTTGAATTCTTTCAGCCCAGCCAGGCCTTGAACTCTGTAGGTGGCCAAGGGTGACCTTGAACTCTTAAACCTCCTGCCTCTACTTCTGTTCTGAGATTATAGGCATGTGCTACCATTAGAGGTTCATGTGGTGTAGGACTCGAATCCATGGCTTTCTGCATGCTAGACAGGCACTCTCCCAATTCTATCCCCAACCCTGGAATTCATGAGGAAGACCTGGGCCTTCTCCAATATTTATTGTTGTATATATCATGTTGGTCTTGTGGATATCTATTTTATTCTTAGATTGTTATCCTGACTACTTAAGGTAGGACCCCACTCTGGAAAAGTTTTCTTCATAGCTGGCTTTCCTTACTGGAGTTGGCTTTTGGCCAGTGAGCCTGGTTCCGGTCCTGATTCTCACCAGCTGTGTGGTATTGGACCACTCCACTAAGTGCCCAAGGTCACCTCCCTGAGGGCAAGATGGTGGTAATTTTTTTAAAGATTTGTTTTTTATTTTTATTTATTTTAAAAATAGGATCTTTTTTATTTATTTAAGATTTATTTATTTTACGTATATGAAAACACTATACCTGTCTTCAGACACACCAGAAGAGGGCACCAGATCCCCTTACAGATGGTTGTGAGCCACCATGTGGTTGCTGGGAATTGAACTCAAGACCCCTGCAAGGGCAGTCAGTGCTCTTAACCGCTGAGCCAGACGACGGTAATTCTTGGGAGGGAGGTTATTGGGTTCCAGGAATGAAGATCAAAATTGAACTCGGATCTCATTCCTGGCTCAGGCTGCTTCGTGCTGGCCTTGGGCAGGAAGGCCAGTTGGGCAGGGTGCCTGACTGCTTCCTCATACCAGTTCATCCAAGGGGTTTCTGGACCACTCTGTTGTGTGTGTGCATGTGTGGTGTAGTGTGTGTTTACATGTGAAGTGCAGTGTGTCTGTGTACTCTCAGCTGTGCTCTCGGGGCATGTGTAAGTATCTTCCTCTACCTCCACTTGGTCTTTTCTCCCTGAACCTAGAGCTCACTGTTTGGGCAGACTAGCAGACAGACTATCCCCTGGAGTCTACCTGACTCTGTTCCCCTCCCCCAAGTACTAGGGCTCCAGGGGCTGCCACACTGGGCTTTCTGTGGGAATGCTGGGTATCCAAACTTGGGTTATGTCTGCACATCAAGACTTTGCTCACTGAGCCACACCCCCAGCTCTCTGGGTCACTTATTTTTTGTCAACTTGTGTTGTGTTTATAAGTTTGAATTAAGATCTCCTCCCCCACCCCGTGCTGTGGATTGACCACTAGAATGCTAGACAAGTGCTGTGAACTATATCACTATATCCCCAGCCTAAAAGTAGGATTTTTTTGTTTGTTTGTTTTAAAAACAACAACAACAACAACACAGTCTTGTTAAATAGTCCTGGATGTCCTGGAACTCCCTATTTAGACCAGCCTGGCCTCAAACTCAGATATCTGCCTGCCTCTTTTTTCCTAAATGTTGGAATTGAAGGCATGTACCATCATACCTGCTCCTAAATTTTAATATGCTTAGTTTTATTCTAGTGATTTGTATTGATCTTTTTTTTTTTTTTTTGGTTTTTTCGAGACAGGGTTTCTCTGTGTAGCTTGGGCTGTCCTGGAACTCACTCTGTAGACCAGGCTGGCTTCGACTCAGAAATCCGCCTGCCTCTGCCTCCCAAGTGCTAGGATTAAAGGCGTGCGCCACCACCGCCCGGCTGTATTGATCTTATTTACTTGTTGCTTAACTTTTTTTGAAGTTCTGGAGCTCTAACAGGACCTTGTCACGTGCTACATTTGAGCACCACCACGGAGCTGTCCCTAAGCCCGGCTCATGTATGTTTTATTTTCTGACATTTACAGTGCACAGGAGACCCTTTTCTTTTGAGTAATGGACTAGTGGGGAAATTACCTTGTGAATAAGTATATCTTCTATGTTTTTAGATGTTAAATATATTACCATGGGGGCAGGGGAATGAGTTCATGAACGTACAAGATAGTAAACGGGTAAGGAGTGAAATCCCTCATTCCAACTAGCATCCTAAGCTACATCCCGGATCCATTTGGTAGCACCCATCCTCCACTACTGACTGCTTTGCCTCCTCCCTTAGGACAGAGCCTCTGGACTCCCAGGTTCCTGGCCAGGGAGGAGGAGGAAAAGGAGAGACCTATCTGCCAGGGCTGAGTGTGGCCTGAAGGCCAGGCTGTTGGTCCTGGGATGCCCCAGCCCAATCCCAGTGAGCAGGAGGGTGAGAGCATGAAGGCCGGCCAGGAGCCAACTCCCCAGCCTGGTACAGATGTGGTCCCAGCAGCCCCCAGGAAGCCCAGAAAATTCTCCAAACTGGTCCTGCTGACAGCCTCCAAAGACAGCGCCAAAGTGGCGGGGGCCAAGCGCAAAGGAGTACACTGCATCATGTCCCTGGGAGTGCCAGGCCCAGCCACCTTGGCTAAGGCCCTCCTCAAGACTCATCCTGAGGCTCAACGGGCCATTGAAGCAACTCCCCAGGAGCCCGAGCAGAAGCGCAGCAAGCTGAACCTGGGTGAGGCTCTTGTAGCTGACGCTGCCCCTCAAAGATACCTGGTCCCTTGCAGAGCTGCCACAGGCATCTGGCTCCAGTTCTAAGAGTCCCTGGCGCTCTCTTTGCCTTCATGATCCCAGCTCCTCCACTTCTCTGAGCACAGGTGGGAAGTGGAGGTCACAGCGTTCAGATGCTGTCTGGGCATTCCTTGGTGACCCTTCTAGGCTTGCCAAGTGTCCTTACCCCTTTGAGTTCATAAAGAGTCCCCTCTGCATGGTGTACTTGCCTTGCTTCATCATAGACGTGTCAGAGGTTGAGGAGGGTCTGCTGCCATGCACTGCATGCTAGAGGCTGTTGACCACTCTCAAGGTCTTGACTACACATGGGTGTTTCCAAAGGCCTGAAGTCTACCATCCACAAGCATTTCATAGCCAGTTACAAAAAGTGCCTTCATCTCTTCAGTCAGTTTGCTCACGTTTGTAGTCTTGCATCTGTGTGCTCACTGGGCACTGGGATTCGGGCCCAATAGGAACGGTAGGGACTCCCCTCTCTGTCTCTTCTGCCCCAGCCTCACCTGCACTAAAACCTCCGCAAAGGCCAGAACAGAGCTCCAGAGAACTGTCAGGAGGCAGCAAAGGAGTAGAAACCTTAGAAGTTGCTGCTAGACAGGACATGTGGCTTAGTGGGAAAGTTCAGCGCCCTCTACTGGCCACTCCTGTGGCTGTGCCCCTTCCTCCAATGTGACTGAGTGGGCGGTAGGCGGTGACAACAAACTCCTTTTCTCTACACCCAGCTCAGGCTAGCTCCATGCCAAGTTCCTGGGACTCATGGTCTCCTCAGCGTTCCCTGGGAGGAGTGGGGAGGCAGATAGCAGACAGATTGGGGACAAGCAGAAGAGGCTAGCTGGTATTGGAGGAAAACAGCAAGTGGCCAAGTGGAGTATTCGGTGTTAGGACATTTGGGAGGGGTGGGGGGAGCTGAGGTGAGGAAAGAAAGTAGAGGTGATGGCCACAGGACGTACTTATACACAGAAGTGCCAGTACACTTAGTCCCCAAAGTCACTAGAGCTAGAAGGCGATCCCTTGGCCCACAGCACCTGGAAGCCCAGGGAGGGTATAAGACACCTCCCTGGGTGAAGCTGTAGGTTCTGTAACCTGTGTGTCGTGTGTTTGTGTGTCTGTGTGTGTGTGTACATTATATCCATTTCTGTGTGTGCTCTCTGTATGGCTATTGTCCATGTGAGCATCTCTGTCATCGTCTTTCTTGTCCATTTGTATGACTTTTACCTATGAGGGTGGCTGGGGGTCAATCTTCAGCGGTTCCCCCTCCCCCCTGGGCTTGGGGCAGGAGATACCATAACTCAACACACCTTTAGGTTTACTCAACGGCAGAGAAATGAACTGACCTCTTCCCTACCTGTCAAGCCCTGAGATGCTGGGGATGAGAAAGGCTGTAGTCCTGTGCTTCCACATTCTGCCTTTGCACAAGAGGCCCCTGGGGGTCAGTCATGCACTTAGCCAGCAAGAGGAAGGAGGGGGAGCCCCCTTGCTACCCACAACCAGTCAGTTGGGCTGCAAGGGATCCTGCTGCACTGGGAGAAACTTAATGGGATGGCCTAAGATCATAGAGTTTCAGAGTCACACTGGCCATCCCTCACCATTAGGGGCTAAAATCTCAGGCAAGCCAAGATGGAGTGCCCATAGCTACAAGCCTGGAGATCTTTGGGAGCCATAAGGATCCTCAACCTCCTACCCAAAGCATGAGCACGTATGGCGAGCTAGCTCTTCGTGAGTGCTTCTTCTAGTCAGTCCTGCTCTGGGTGCATCTCAGTCTGCTCACCTGGCTCTCCCCAGCACAGGGGTAGAGGAAGGGGTCTCCAAGCATCATGGGAGGCTGATCTTAATGTCACTACCCTGAGGCCACCTGCACAGAAAGAGAGCGACTGGTCTTCCCACAGAGTTGGGTATAAAGACATCATTTGGAGCCCTTCCAACCGTGGGAGACCTTGTCTTGCTTCTTGTATAAGTTCAGCTCCACAGTGCCGTGGCTTCTGTGAAAACTGGAACAAAACTCACTTCTCCAGATGACACACAAAGGAAGGATGGCACCTCTTCAGGGCTGTGCAGGGCAGGTGTTCTTGATGAGTGGACAATCTCTGTCCTGTTCCTACAGGCGGACCTCCCTGTCTCTGCCCACCCCGACCAGGTAGTGACCATTCAGTCACTTCCTGCTCAGCTGTTTTCTAGAAATGACTTAAGGAATGTTTGTGACTCTGAGCTTGTGGCCTTTTAGGAACAGTGTCCTCATCATGTGGTAGTTCTCTAAGTCAGTTAAGAAACACATGTGACCCTTTACTGCCCGAAAGAAGCTTGGGTGAGAGTAGCCCTCAGCTTACAGTAGAAAAGTGAGAGCTCAGGGCCAGCCTTTGCCAGCCCTCCTTTGTTCTGTTACCAAACTGACCTATCTGTCTTTCTTCCAGATACAGATGATCCAGAAGACAATGGAGAGTCAGGGGTGTCATCTTCAAGTCCAGAAGAGACCACTGTTCTCCCCAAGGCCCCCAGCACGTCCCCATAACCTTGGTAACTGCTGCTGCATAAGTTACTTTTATAAGTAAGAAACAAAAAAGAGAAAATAAAAGCAGCTGTGTGCTATTTCCCACCATGGGTCGTTTTTGTTGTTGCTGTTTTTCTCCAGATAGGATTTCTCTGAACTCCCTCTGTAGGCCAGGCTGGCCTCCAACTCAGATCTGCCTGCTTCTGCCTTCCAAGTTCAAGGACTACCAGCACCGCTAGGCTGAGGTAGGCATAAAACAAAACTCTGGGTCCTTGGCAGCCAGCTATAACCCACCACTCTGGAAACTTCCTTTCTGATTTCTCTTCCTATCCCAGACTTGCCTGGCCTGGCCCAGTAGACCTGGCACAGTCTCTCCTGAGGCCTCCAACTCCTAGCCTCGTGATTTGGCTCCTTTGACCTGGACAATGGGCTCTTGCATAACTCAGAGTGGTTCCCTAGTCTTTGTCTTCGTGCTGCTGGTAGCCTGAAGTGGGGCACTGAGCACTCCTTTCCTGGACCCAGGAAAACCTGATCTCCTGCCTGACCCTTCCCTCCACAAGAGGCCTCAGATTCTCTGTAGCTGAATCCTCCACGGTTGCCATGAGCCACTGTCCTTTCCTGACCTAAGGTCTAGAAGACCCTCAGGTTGCTGGCTCCCAGGCACAGAGCCAGACCCTCCTCCCTAGAGGCACCATGGAGGAAGAACGAGCTACACCCGACCTTTCAAGGATCTGCACAGAATCATCACAAGAGTGGAAGGCAACCGAAGAGATCACACACACACACACACACACACACACACACACACACACAAACACAGCCTGGGCCCCTCTGCAACTTGTGGACTGGGGAGAAAGGAAAGCATAGTTGCCTCTAATCCCCAAGTTGGGACCTCCCAGAGACTCAAAGGGCCAAGGCTTTGGTCTCCAGCTCCTTCACTTACAGACCTTATTCTTTGAAAACCACTTGTGAGTATGAAAAACATTACCTTTTTCAATGTAGGGCCCTATGTTCCAAACATGTCTTCAGAACTGATTGCCTCAGAAACAGATATTTGGCACATTTCTTTCCTGCCATTTTGCTGAATTATTTTTACAGGCTGGTTTTTTTTTTTTTATTAAAAAAATCCATTATTAATTTTGCCTGCATGTATGTCTTTGTAGTGTGTGTATGCAGAATCTTTGGAGGTGAGAGATGTTCAGGTTCCCGGGAGCACAGTCACAGACAGTTGTGAGCTGCTATGTGGTTGCTGGGAATTGAACCTGGGTCCTCTGGAAGAGTAGTCAGTGCCCTTAACCAGGGAGCAGTTGCTCCACCCCATGAGAGCTATTGTTTGTAATGTTGCTATTCTCCAATCCTGGAAGCTAGCTCTTTTGTCCTAATGCTCCTTTCTAAACAGAATCCACTGTGGTTTCTCTTTTGCTGTGTGCTTTGATTGTCTAGTTTTGTTAGATGGTAAGTGGACTAGGGCAGGGTGTGGTAATTATTCCTTTATCCTAGCGTTTAGGAGACTGGGTGGTAGTGGGGGGACAGGACTTGAGGTTAGGGAGCTGGCTCAGTTAGTAAATGGCTGCTGCCGCTGCTCAATTATGAGGACTGATTTCTAGCATCCACACTTTAAAAAAAAAAAAAAAAAAAAAAAAAAGCATGATGCTGTAGTGCGGGCCTAAAACCTCAAGGCTTCATGGACAGAGAGAAGGATCCCGCGGGATGTTGGTCAGCCAGCGGGATGTTGGTCAGCCTGTCTAGCCAAATCAACAAGCTTCGGGTTCAGTGAGAGACCGGGGTTCAAACCATAAGAGGGAGCTCAATTGAGGAAGGCACCCAATGTTGACTTCTGGCCTCCACATACAGGGACACACACACACACACACACACACACACACACACACACACACACACTTGAGAGCAGAACTGGGAAATGACTAGAGGGAAGCAAGAGAGAAGAGGGGCCAGAGGGGAACAAGGCAACCCTAACCTTTGTGTGCAAACTTCTGTGTTTTCCTCCAGGCTATGTATCTAGCTTATGGACTAGAGTGGCTGATCCTATCCAATACTCCTAGATCTCCATCGCAGAGACTGTCTCACAGTTGTTTCTGGTGATCACATAGATGGGGGCGCGCGCTCGCGCCGTTCCAGCATCTCTAAGGTGCGTGGGTTGTGAGCGCCTCCTGGAGTGCGGTCCTGGATTACCACTCTCAGTCAGTTCTGCACCGCAGACAGCCAGAGCAAGGACTCGTTAAGCGCACGTGGCTTCTTGCAACTCTTGGTGTATTAGATTTATTGCTCCCACTTCCTGCCCCATTCTCACACTACATAAACTAACACTACCAGGGAAGGGATCTCTGTCTGCTTGAGCTACTGAATTTCCCAGTGTGGAGACTATAAGGAGCAAACAGTGTATGGGATGGAGAGCTGAGAGCCCAGATTTGAGATCACCAAATTGCAGAGGGCTTATAGCTTCTGCTCATGTGCGGAATAGATGTGTGGATAACAGTAGATCTGTGTGTGTGTGTGGGGGGGGGTTGCATGAAGCTGGTGTTTCATCAACTCTGAGGTGAAGGGACAACAAGGCAAATGTGGAAGCCTGCTAATCCCATGACTTTTCAGATGTATTAAAAGCAAGAAAGAGCCGGGCAGTGGTGGCACACGCCTTTAATCCCAGCACTTGGGAGGCAGAGGCAGGCCGATTTCTGAGTTCGAGGCCAGCCTGGTCTACAGAGTGAGTTCCAGGACAGCCAGGGCTACACAGAGAAACCCTGTCTCGAAAAACCAAAAAAAAAAAAATACTTAAAAAAAAAAAAAAAAGCAAGAAAGAGGTACAAGGCAGAGCAAGTGTCCTCCTGTGGGAGCAAGCCTTTTGCTTCTGCCTCCTCAATACTGGGATTACAGGTGAGCAGTCATCATGCCTGTTTTTAAACGTTGGCTTTTAAAACAGGGCTCCTTGTATCCTCGGACTCTTGATTATTTTTCTTTTACTTCCCAAGTAGCTAGGAGTTCAAGTGCGGACTGGACCATCATACCTGGCCAAACTGGCGTTGTTCTTGCTGTTTCTGAGGTTGTCTCAAATCCTCAAGGGCTGGGATTGCAGATGTGGCCACCATACTCAGTTTTGTTTTCTTTTTTTTTTTTTTTTTTTTTTTTTTTTTTTTGGTTTTTCGAGACAGGGTTTCTCTGTGTAGTCCTGGCTGTCCTGGCACTCACTCTGTAGACCAGGCTGGCCTCGAACTCAGAAATCGGCCTGCCTCTGCCTCCCAAGTGCTGGGATTAAAGGCATGCGCCACCAACGCCCGGCTTCTCAGTTTTGTTTTCAAGGGTTTGTCTGTCTGTCTATCTTCTATTTACTTATTAGTTATTCAAGAAAGGTTATTTCATGTGCATTAGCATTTGTATGTGTCTATAACATGTACATGCCTGATTCTAGAGGAAGCCAAGTGAGGGTGTCAGATCCCCTGACTGAATTTGACCTCAGCAAGAGTGGCTTAAGTGCCGAGAACCTCTAAGGCAGTGGTTTTCAACCCATGGGTCACAACCTCCTTGACAAATGTCTATCTCTAAAAAGATTGGCTTTATGGTCTATAATTAGCAATATTACAGCTATGAAGTAGCAATGAAAATAATCCTATGGTTGGGGGTCACCACAGTATGAAGAACTGTATTAAGGGGTCACAGCATTAGGAAGGTTGGAGAACCACTGCCTAAGCCATCTTTCCGGCACTGTTTGTTTTTGGAGACAGTCTCAGTAGAGTCAGCTTCCCAGGACTCACTGTGTAGCCCAGGACGGCTTCATTCTCCTGCCTGTGTCCCCACAATTCTGAGATTACAGGCTTGCCTCTACACATTTTCCTTTCTTTTCTTTTTCTTTTTTTACATTTCTGAAAAAACTCTTTATGTTCTCTTTCACTTACTTATTCAACTATAGTGTTTGTTGTTTTTAAGACCCAGGGTCTCATGTAGACCAGGCTTGCCTTGCATTCACTATGTAGCTGAGGATGGACTTGAGTTCCTGATTCTCCTGCTTCTATTTCATTTGTGCCACACACATCCAGCTCCTGGATTCTTATTTAAGCTTGTGGTCTTTTATTGTCACCATTTCAAATCTCAGATTGTCCTGGATTGGGAGTGGAAGATATTTAAGGGCTTCAATGTGCTGCATAAGAACATTCTTGGGAACTGAAGAGACGGCTCAGTTATTAAGAGCACTGGGCTGCTCTTCCAAAGGAACCAGGTTTGTTGTCCAGAACCCACATGGTGGTTCACAATGCTGGGCAACTCCAGTTCCAGGGGATCCTAAGCCCTCTTTCTGGCCTCAGATATGCACATGGTGCACAGATACACATGCAGTCAGAATACCTAAATGCATAAAATATACTTAAAATATGTCAGAAGTATGCTTTTAAAAAATTTTTTTAAAAAGAAAGGAAGGAAGGAACAAGACTGGGTGATCCCAATACTCCCCAGTGCTGGGGAGGTAGAGGCAGGCTGATCTCTGAGTTCAAGGATAGCCGGTTCTATAGAGAGCATTCCAGGACAGCCAGGGCTACCCAGAGAAACCCTGTCTCAATAAATAAATAAATAAATAAATAAAAATAAAAAAAAGTAAAAAAGAAAGTTCTGAAGGTCACAGGCTTAAAGAAACATTTAGACCAACCACTACACAACTTCTTAAGAATGCAGTTAAATCCTATAAAAGGTCCTGTTTTCTCTGTCAATACCGCCGGCATCCTTTTAGTGATGACGCACAGCCTGCATCCCTGCTATAAATTCACCTGTCGCCCCGCCCCCCCGGATGCAGTAGCGGGACCTTGGGTTGTCCCGCCTTCTTCACGTTAGTAGACCCGTCCCTGATGCTGATTGGCTAGGGTGTCAAGTTGACACTGCGCAGAGAAGACCCGGAGACGGGTAGCCTCCTCCGGAATGGCTCCGCGCCTCTGTTGCGCATGCTCACTAGTAATGTCTAGGCTTTTCCAAGCGGGTGTCTCACGGGGCGCGCGCGCGCGGGCACGGGCTCGCTCCCCAGGGACAGTTGGCGGCGGGAGCGGGCGGCGGGGTCGTGGTTCCTAGAGCAGCCCGGGCTGCTAGGCCGGCGCCTGCGTTGGCGGACACTCACACGAAGGACCGGGCGGCTCAGCCGCCGGAGAGGCAGGGCCCGCTGCGGTCGGTGAGGACGGGCCCCTACGGGTGGGAGGGTCGGGCCAGCGGAGCGCTGCCTGGTCCGGCATCCCTGGGATCGCGCCTGGTGCCGGGGAGAGGTCCCAGCTCTGCAGCTCCGGCTTGGGGCGCCTCCTTGTCGGACATCCACGGTGCGCTTCCTTTCTACTTGATCTCTCCATCAACCCACCCGACTCCTGTACCGACCTTAACACTTCTAAATCCGGGACCACGTATTTGCCCATCTTCCTTGGACCGTGTCCACCCAGTACATGTCCATCCGGCTCTATCCTCCGTCGCGGCCCATCCTTGGCGGCCCTATGTCCCGGTGACCTTGCACTTTTTTGCCCCTCCTAGTTCAGACTATAGATTGCCCATTATGGCTTTCAAACTTTGTGACGCATTCTAGACTGAGAAATATGTTTTATGTGTATATTCTGTGCCTGAGGATAGATTCATGAATCACAAGTTTAAAGAGAGCCGCTTACTAGTCTCAAATGACGCAGATGTATTTGGACTCTGTTCTAATTCATTCCGTTCCATTCCATTCCGTTCCGTTCCATTCCATTCCATTCCATTCCAAATGACTGACTGACTTGCTAACCCATTGATTCAAGTCCTAGTTTATCTGACAGCTTTAAACCTTCCTTTACTCCTTACTCTACAATCAGATAACCATTCCAAAGAAAGACCTTTTTTTGTTATGGTGGCGGTTTTGTTTTGTTTTTAACTTCTTTGCTTTCCAGGGTCCTTACTATCGCTGGGGCTTGGTTCATATTTCGGGTATGATTCACGTATGTTTATCTCATTGTTCTTCCAAGTGCCACTAGTCTGACTTGTGGGGAAAAAACAACATATGAAGTAGGGGAGAACTGATGATATGTGCTCACCTATGCCGATGATGATGGTTTTAGCTGGGGTGGGGGATGTGAAACTGAATCGTTAAGAAGAGTAATTTGTCAGCTTGTCAGTCCTTTGGAAGACTTGGAGTGGTCAAAGGTGAAGACCATCAGAGCATTGCCCAGACCTAGCTGGGCTGAAGAGGAGGCAGTGAGGGAAGAAGCCGGTGATGACAGGAAAGCAGACGGAAGACAGGCACATCAGTCCATCTAGCCAAGGTTCTGATCTAGGATTGGGGAAATATGCCAGTTGGCTTCCCATGTCTCCTGTGGGTTTTCCTTATCGTTCTGAGTTCTGAGTGTGTGTTTGTGTGTGTGCCTCTGTGCATGCATGCAGAAGACTGTTGATCACTCTCTGCCTTATTCCTGTTTGTTTGTTTGTTTGTTTGTTTCAAGATGGGGTTTTTCTATGTAGCTCTGATCTGTGGGCCTCAGGTGGGCCTAACATTCACAGAGATCCTCCAACCCCTGCCTCCTGAGTGCTGGAATTAAATGTATGTCCCACCATGCCCTGCTGCTGTGTCTACATTGCTAAATTGCTTTGAAACAGTATCCTCAGTTCACTGTCCCATCCCCCCCTCCACCACCAGAAGACACCCAGGAGTATTGGTTCCACGGCAGCTTGGGAAAAGAGGTGGTAGTGGGTTTTATTTAGTACATAAAGGCCAAAGGCCAATAAACCTCGTACCCTGCCCTGCTCATCACAGTGAAATGAGATCAGACCTAGAATGTCACCTGTCCCTCGAGTGTTGCTTGCACACAGACTCCCAGGATGTAATGGAAGGAAGCTGAATAATACTGTGTTCAGTCTGTGTTGTAGCCACATGGATTATTAACCAGGTAAAGTGCTCTGCCTACTCATGACCTGTGGAGAGGCTGTTAGGAGAGGAGCCATTGAAATCATGTAGAACATTTTTTTTTTTTTTTTTTTTTTTTTTTTTTTTGTTACCATCAGGGTAACATTTTTATTTTTATTTTATTTTATTTTTTAGGTTTTTCGAGACAGGGTTTCTCTGTGTAGCCCTGGCTGCCCTGGAACTCACTCTGTAGACCAGGCTGGCCTCAAACTCAGAAATCCGCCTGCCTCTGCCTCCCAAGTGCTGGGATTAAAGGCGTGCGCCACCACTGCCCGGCTCTTTTTAAAGATTTTAATTAAAAAAAATGTTTTGAGGCCAAGATCTTGCTATGTTGTTTAAAATGGTCTTGAGATCCTGGACTCAAGACCTCCTACCTCAGCGTCTCTGTAGCAGAGATTATAGGTGTGAACCGCGCTATGCCCAGCTCAGGAGGGTTTTGTTGTTTTGAGTCTTTGCACTCAGGAAGGTTTTTTTTATTGTTATTATTGGTTGGTTGTGGTAGGGTCTCACTGTGTGGCCCCAACAGGCCTGGAAGTCCTTGTATAAACTCGACTAGCCTCTAACAGAGATCCCCCTGCCTCTCTTCCGCATGGCCGGATTAAAGGAATATGCTACCACACCTGTCCTCAGGACTTTTATTTTAAATAAACAGCAGGGCCTTCCCTCTTCCTTTGCTCAGGACCCTGCTGAGCTTGGGTAACAACTGGACTTGTGAAATGATTTATGTTTGTGGAAGTATCTCATTCACTACTGGGGGGAGGGGCGTCAGAGGAAGAAGCCAGGAATGGATCTCCTATCTTATTTTTTTGAGACAGACTCTCACACTGAACTGACTGAAGCTCACAATTTCAGCAAGGCTGGGTGGCAGCAAGTTCATGAGATCTGCCTGGCTCTGCAACCCAAGTCTGGGGTTACAGACAGGCACGACCCTATAGGTGCCGGGGAGTTGAACTCCGTCCTCACACCTGTGCAGCATGTACTCTTACCCACTGAGCCATCTCCCATGTACCATGTACCACTTTTCCTACTTTGCAAGTGAGATTAGCTAGAAAAGGTTTGGAGCTTGGTCCAGGTCTCCTGTCCCGCAAGAAGCATTAGGTAATATAGTTTATCTCCCACATAAAGGTAACCGTTGCCTCTGCTGTTAGCCGACAAGAGAGGCATCTGACTTTCAGGATTTTAGTTAGGATTTAGAGGTTGGACTTAGTTATGTCTGAAAAGCACTGGGTAATTTCAAATGTTGCAGGGCTTCTTGCTGTCCCCTGAGCAACTGTGACCACCAGCAGGACCACATGTCAGAGCAAGCAAGGGAAGTGCCATAGTCACCCAGCTCTGTGACCTGAGTACCGAAGGAGGTGAGGTGGGAAGAATAACTGCAAACTTTAGACTCTGGTTGTCCTGTTCACACCGGTCTAACCTGGAAATACTCTGCATTCTTCATAGACTTGTATTGAGTGAGAGGTAGGTATTACAAAATGAACACTAAAGCCTAAGTCATCGGGCAAAGGAAATGATATAAGGCTGGGCATGGTGGCACATCTATAGTCTTAGCACTTGGAGGTAGAGAAAGGAGGATCAGGCACTCAGGACTGGCCACAGCTAATTAATGCATTTGATGCCAGCTGGGGCAGATTTCCTTTGGATTTTAATTAAAATCTAGTTCCAGGCCAGCCTGATCTACATAGTGAGACCTGGTCTCAAAACAAGTTAAAAAAAAAAAAAAAATCCTAAACAGATAAGTGCTGAGGTCTCAGCAGATAAAGGCTTACTGCCTAGCCAAGGGCCTGGTTAGATAACAAGGCTCCGTCCAGCCATAAAGCACTGACTATGGCATATCCTTTGACCTTTGTGCACTGGGCCCATCACATGTAAGCAGATGCATGCACACATGCACATAGACAATAAATACAAGGCAATTTAGTTAGTTAAAAAAAAAAAAAAAAAAAAAAAAAACCTGGCCAGGAAGTGGTGGTACACGCCTTTAATCTCAGCACTTGGGAGGCAGAGGCAGGCGGATTTCTTTCTTTTTTTTTTTTTTTTTTGGTTTTTCGAGACAGGGTTTCTCTGTATAGCCTGGGCTGTCCTGGAACTCACTCTGTAGACCAGGCTGGCCTCGAACTCAGAAATCCGCCTGCCTCTGCCTCCCAAGTGCTGAGATTAAAGGCGTGTGCCACCACCGCCCGGCTGGCAGGCGGATTTCTGAGTTCGAGGCCAGCCTGGTCTACAGAGTGAGTTCCAGGACAGCCAGGGCTACACAGAGAAACCCTGTCTCGAAAAACCAAAAAAAAAAAAAAAAACCCAAAACCAAAAACCTGAAATAGGGTTGGAAACGGCTCAGCTGGTAGAGCTCCTACCATACAAAGGTGAGGAGAGGACAGGGTCCGTATCCTAGTGTTCACATAAGACCGGATGTGGTACCAAGCATCTGTAATCCCAGCCCTGTGGTGAGACAGGAGGCAGGAGAAGTCAGTACTGTTCACGAACAAGCTAGCCTGGCATCTCCTTCACAGCAGTAGGGAATCTCACCTCAAATGAGGTGAAGGCAAACACTGACACCACGGTTGTTATTTGACCTCCACACGCGCGCCATGATGCACTTGCCCACGCTTATACTTAGGCATACGTGTATGCATGCAACACATACATACAAAGACACAGAGATAAACAAAACCCAAACACAGGGTTACATAGAGAAAATCCACATCACCATCAACACGAATGTCAACATCTTATGCTCTTTATCTGATTTTTGTTTTGTATTGTGTTTGTGTGATGGGAGAGGGTCTGGAAGGATAGGTGGAGGTTGGAAGATGTCTCTGAGGTCAGTTTTACTTGATGCTTTCTGGGTCAGGCTTGTAGTTAGAGCCTTCATCTGCTGAGCTATTTCACTGGCCCTGAATTTTGTTTGACAAGAAAGATCTGACTATGTAGCCCAGGCTTGCCTCAGACTTCTCATAACCCTCCCTCAGCCTCCCGAGTGAGCTCTGTCATCACGCCTGGTTTTTTTGGGGTCTGGGGCTTGAGAGTGGCCTTATTGCCATCAGGCAAGCATTCTAGCAGCTCAACTCCATCCCCAAAACCATTGGTGCTTTTATTTTTTAAGATTTATTTTACATATAGATGAGTATACTGTTGCTGTCTTCAGACTCACCAGAAGAGGGCATCAGATCCCATTGCAGATGGTGGTGAGTCACCATGTGGTTCCTGGGAATTGAACTCAGGACCTCTGGAAGGGCTGTCGTGCCCTCAAGTGCTGAGCCATCTCTCTAGCCCCTCCGTTGGTGTTTTTAATACAGTTACAGTCTGCAGTCATCACCATGGCTAATTTTGGAACACTTTCATGACTACAAACAAAAACCTACACCGTTTAGCAATTACTTTCCAATTTCCAGATCCCACCAGGCAACTGTTTCAGTCTCTGTGGGCTGGCCCACTCTATTTTTTATATGAAGAAATCCTTGAGACTGATTTTTCTTTCTCCCCCTCACCGCCCAGAGAGGGTTTCTCTGTGTAGCACTCTGGCTGTCCTCAAACTTGCTTTGTAGATCAGATTGGCCTCAAACCCCTAGTGATCTACCTGTCTCTGCCTCCTGAGTTCTGGGATCAAAGGTATGGGCCACCACTGTCCAGTGACTGATTTTTTTCTTACTGGCTTCTGTCACTGAGGGTGTTAAAGAAGCCAAGCATGGTGTTGCATGCCTTTAATCCAGCACTGGGGAGGCAGAGGCAGGAGGATCTCTGAATTTGAGGCTAGCCTGGTTTATATAGGTGTTCCAAGACAGGCTATAGGGAGACCCTGTCTCCAACAAAAACGGGGCATTGTATTTTGGGGGATGGAGCCAGGGATGGAACCTGGAGAACAAGCACTCAGACACTAAACTCAATCCCCCAGCTCCTTCAGAACTGAAATTCTCCATCAGGGAGACATAACCAGTTGTTCAGACACATGTGCTGTAGATGAGTCTGGTTTGCCTGTGATGTGAGGGAAATAGGTATGACAGGTGGTTCTTGTACGCAGGCGTGGTGAAACACAGCATGAAGTTTACCACTGAAACAGTTGTTAGTCTCTGTTTCATTGGCATATGCGCATCATGCAATCCCCATCCCAGTTAAACACTTCCTTCCTGCTCTCCCTCCTTAGCCCTGCTTGGTGCCTTCAGACCCCACTTGGCCTATATGCTGCACTCATGCGTATTTATACTGTTTTTCCTTTTTGTTTTTTTTTTCAGACTGGGTTTCTCTGTGTAGTCCTGGCTGTCTTGGAACTTGCTCTGTAGTACCGAGCTGGCCTTGAATTCACAGAGATCAGCCTGCCTCTGCCTCTCCAGTGCTGGAGTTAAAGGCGTGCGCCACCACCCAGCCCTTTGCTTTCCATTAACCTGTTTTTGTTTTTGTTTTTGTTTTTGTTGTTGTTTTTTTGTCCTTTACATGTGAAAGTAGGATTCATTGCTCACGTGTGACGGCACTCTAGACTGTCAGTGTTTGCTAGGGTCAGTCACCATATCTAGCTGCGTGTATACCTGCCTGAGTGGAGGGCCTTGGGATCATAACACAGGCTTTAATGGGTGAAAGTGGGCATAGTCCCTCAAGTCTAGGTCTAGTCAGTTGCAGTGACCAGCCTTTTCATGGGATCTTTCTATTTTATGGGGGCTTCTTCGTGTCTTTTGGGATGATAAGTCTTGAAAGCATGATAAACAGAGCTTTTGTTTAGAGGTTCGTATAGCCTGCTCTCAGATTTAGGGTACAGCCCTTAGAGAATATGAGGGTTTCTCTTGTTATGCCAGCCTTGACTGAGGAGAAAGCCACTAGACTGGCAGAGGGAGAGGGACCCACAGGATCTGGCTTCCAGAGCCATGCCGGCACAGCCATCTGAAAGGCCTCTGTGGAGGTGGAGGTCGGGCAGCCTGGCCCTGGTGGGTGGGCTTTCCTGGGTTTAGAGCCAAAGACACAAGGCAGACAGAATGCAAATGAGTCTTAGGTC
This sequence comes from Mastomys natalensis, assembly GCA_021653895.1. Lineage (NCBI taxonomy): Eukaryota > Metazoa > Chordata > Mammalia > Rodentia > Muridae > Mastomys > Mastomys natalensis. The sequence continues at coordinate 354,958 of JAJTUV010000668.1, forward strand.
CTCACCTTCTAAGGGAAGGGTGAAGTTAGTTGACTCCTGAACCTAAGCACTGTGGGAACTGAAGGGTGGTGCCTCTGGTAAGCAAAGCCTCCAGCTTCCCTGCCACAAAGATCTCTAAGGGGTCTTTGCGTAGGTCCTGGGTCCCTAGCATCCCATGAGAGAGCGAGCAAGTCGTCGGCGTCTCTGGAACTGGACTGGGGTCCTGATCTGCCACTGTTATGCTGGGTATGGCCTACGGGCAACACCAGCTGGAAAACGCTATTAGGGATCCAGTACTCTTTCAGCCTTAGGCCACAGTTGTCCAGTTGGACACCAGAGATGACACCATCTTTGGGAAGCTGATAAGGGCTCCTAGACCAGGGATCCATGGGGTAGAAATAGGGGACCAGGAGGCACTGGACCCAGAGAACTTGTGGATCCCAGTAAAAAGCTAAAACTGGGTCTGGAGTGATGCTCAACAGGACTAAGAGAACTTACTGCTCTTGCAGAGGATCCGGGATCTGACAGACTCTTCCAACCTCTGCAGGTATAAGGTACACATACATACACATAAATGTACAGTGAATAGATAACAGCTGGAGATGACTTGGTGGTTAAGAACATTGAAATGCTCTTTCAGAATACAGACATTTGATTCCCTACACCATATCAGTGGGTTACAACCACCTATAACTAGAGTTGAAGGGAATCTGATCAACACACACACACACACACACACACACACACACTAATTGTTTCAGAGATACAGGAAGGTCAGCCCACCTTGGGCTGGTACTCCAGATCTGACCATCTCTGTCCAGGCTGAAGGTCTGGAACCCTGCCCCTGACCAGCCAGGGAAGCACCAAGAACAGCAATTGCAAGGTCACTCGGGCTGAGCTGAGGCCTCAGAGTAAGTCAGAGGATAAGCTGTGTGAGCCCAGAGGGTCACATTTACCCAGAGCTAGACTTCAGCCTTCTGACATGCAGAGACCAGTACTCACTGGCCTGGGTTCTTTGAGACAGGTGCCCAGCATTGAGGTAAAGGCACAAGCCAAAGACAGCCCAAGTAGGCTGAGCAGGCACGGTGGGATTTCAGCCTCTTTATTCTCAGGCATGTCAGGTTTCAGTACCTCTCTCCTTACTTATCCTATTAGATGGCCACCTTGCAATACTGATGCTGGAAGGGGTCTGTTCTGAACATTAATGAGGCTTCTAAGGTAGAAACTCAGTAACTTGGTATGTTAGCAGCAGCCCTGGAGAGGCACTTATGCACAGTAAGTTTACTAATGTACAGGGAGGTTTAGATGGGCTGTCAGGGAAAGGTATTGATAGTACATTGGTTCAGGGCTCCTGCTTATATTAGGTATTATATTATATTATATTTATTTATTATTATTTATATTTATATTATATTTATTATATGAAACCGTAGCCTCTCAATCCCAGGGCACCAAGCAAGTTCCATATCCCCAAGCTTCATCCCTGGTCCATTTGTTAGAACCCCTGGCCCCAGGGGCCTCCTCCACTGACTGCCTTGGCTCTTGTCTTAGGACAGAGGCTCTGAGCTCCCACATTCTGGCCTAGGAGGAGGAAGAGGAAAAGAGACCCGTCTGCCAGTGGCTGAAGGTGGCCTTGAGGGCCATGCTCTCGGTCTCAGGATGCCCCTGCCTGAGCCCAGTGAGCAGGAATGTGAGAGCGTGCGAGCTGGCCAGGAGCCTCAAGAGTCCTCCAGTCTGGTCCCAGCCAGGGATAAAGAGAAACCCAAGCCAACAGATGGCATGTCCCAGGAGACATCTGGCACTGCCACCCTACCTAACAATGCCCTCCAGGTCGCGCCAGCCAAGAAGCAGGGACGGATAATTCACCGGAAACGTAGTAGGGTAGACGCAGGTGAGATTCCTGAGCCCTGCCACCCTGGCTCTGCCAAATCTGTTGATCTGCATACCCATTTCCATCCACATCCAAGGATGACTGGATACCCCACTCTTCCTAACAGTTGAGCCTCTTAGACTCTAACTCTAAGCACATCCAGTGCCCTGAGCACCAGGCCCTTTCCCCTGGGTTCATGAGAACGTCAGCTGTGCACAGACTTCTCTAAACTCCTGAAATCCCTTCCCTACCACAAAAGCATCTTTTAGAACCTGGGGTTGTCTGGCTGCTAGAAGCCCAATAAAGCATTCTGTCCACAGGACCCTAACCTATTCCAAGACCCATTCCCCAGGGCCCCTGACCTTGAGCCTTGCTCTAGAGAAGCTAATCCAGACTTTTTATGTCCCCAGTTCCCCCTCAGCCCCTGGAGTTCCGGAAGACCCGATTTGGGAGCCGCCTTTTGGTGCACAAGTCATTCCTGTACAAGCAAGAAAAGGCTGTAGGGGACAAGGTGTACTGGAAATGCCGCCAGCACTCAGAGCTAGGCTGCCGGGGACGGGCCATCACCCGTGGCTTTCGAGTCACAGAGATGCGGGACCACTGTCACCCACCTGAGAAGGAGGGCCTGGAAAGGAAAAGGCGCAAGAAGAAAAAGCTGCCCAGCTCAGAACTGCCTGAAGGCGCCGAAGGCCAAGAAGATGGGGTGAGCCTATGGCTATACCCTGTGGAGCCAGAGCCCACCCCTCAGCCCATCCCTGAAACCCCAGAGGAGGAACAGGGGTACCGATCCCTGGCACTGCAGAGCCTGCCTCCCAAGAAGCGCCCCACACCAGGAGTGGGTGAGTACATGGCCTCCCCTCACTTGGGTAGGAAAGGCTCCTTCATGCCCAAAGAAAAATGTGGGGTCTCAGATGGGTTCTCAAAATGTGCTCAAAGTCAAAAATATAAATGCATCCATGTCACCGCTAGTCTGTAGGTCAGACAACTCTGTGATCTGGGGATCCCAGGGCCTTTCAAGTTTTCCCTTTGTAGCCGAGTCTGTTATAGGGCCCAGAAATCTATATACCAATGGGCAGGCTTTTGTGATTCTAGAATAAAGTTTGGGCAGGGTTTCCAGGAGCAAGGTTTGGCTTTGAGTCCCAGCTTCAGAATTCACATAAAGTCTGGGTTCTCTGGAGCTTGTGCCTGAAGCAGGTTGTGGCAACTTGGACTATTGAAGAGCCTGTGGGTTGATAATAATCGTGTCATATTCTGCACTGTGTAGCTAGGTGAGAGGCGGCATGTATATGCTTGTAGAGTAGAGAGGTGTGGCTTCCAGGGGGATCAGTGTCTCCTGACCACAAGGATCTGAGGGTCTGAGTGGCTGCATTGGTAGGAGGGGGCTTCTTTTCCATCTGCTTCTGTTAAGATGATTTGAAGGTGTGCCTACATTCAAAAGGAGGGGCTAGGGATGTTGCTTGGTGATAGAGCACCTGCCTGGCATGCTGGAAGCCTTAGGCCTAATTCTATACAGTGTAAAACACAAAACTAGACAAAAATTTTTAGACAAACCCTAGAAAAATATGGACAAGAGTGACCCCGAACATAGTCTGCTGACTCAGAGCCCTGCTTGGCCCCTCCCATTGTGGTGTGAACTGGGAACTGCTTGGCCCCTCCCATTGTGGTGTGAACTGGGAACTGCTTGGCCCCTCCCATTGTGGTGTGAACTGGGAACTGCTTGGCCCCTCCCATTGTGGTGTGAACTGGAACTGCTTGGCCCCTCCCATTGTGGTGTGAACTGGGAACTGCTTGGCCCCTCCCATTGTGGTGTGAACTGAGAACTGCTTGGCCCCTCCCATTGTGGTGTGAACTGTGAACTGAGTCTCACTGACTTGGAGAAGGAACCCTTGTTCCTCTTGGGTGGCTTGGTGGGAACGGACTGAGCTTCACACATGCCCAGCTTAGGGAAATATGCCAACATTTGGGAGAAAGTACATGGCAGTTCCTCCTGAGACTCCAGACCCTTGCCCTCGGTGTGGTGACTTTTCTGGGTCCTTCCTCCAGTACGGTATCGGCCTCTTGAGTTCCTGAAGACGTGCTATGGAGGTACCTTCCTCGTGCACCAGTCCTTCCTCTACAAGCGGGAGAAGACAGTGGGAAGCAAGGTGTACTGGACCTGCCGGGAACATGCCATCCATGGCTGCCGTAGTCGAGCCATCACGCAGGGCCAGCGCGTGACAGTGATGCGCAGCCATTGCCACTCACCTGACATGGAAGGCTTGCAGGCCCGGCGGCAGCAGGAGAAGACCATAAAGAAGATACAGGCAAGGCGAATAGGGGCTGGGGACTTGGAGGATTGCGATGACATTGAGGACTCACTGCTGCAAGGGGTGGACAGCCTGTTCTACCGCAGAGGGCAGGGCACACTGACTCTCAGCAGGTCCAAGGCCAAGGCCAAGTCCAAGTCCAAGTCCAAGTCCAAGTCCAGGTCCAGGTCCAGAAAACGAGCAAAGAAGCAGCAGGAATCCCTGCAGGAATCCCCCGAGGAAGAACAGGATGTGGAACCTGGTGAGTCTTATGTTTAGGGGCTTGCTGGCCAGAGTTGGTTGCCTCAGTTTGGGAGGTGGGTGGCCAGCCTTCTCAACCTATCTCTCCTCACCCCCCATACTTTATTAGTGTACGTCCTCTGCTCCCATCCCTAACTGCCTGTCCTGTCCCCTGCAGGAGGCCCAGAGTTCATAAAGACCCCTCTGGGGGGCAACTTCCTGGTGTATGAGTCCTTCCTCTACCGACGGGAGAAAGTAGCTGGAGAAAAGGTGTACTGGACTTGCCGGGACCAGGCACGCATGAGCTGCCGCAGCCGCGCCATTACCCAGGGCAGGCAGGTGACTGTGATGCGGGGCCACTGTCATCCACCTGACCTGTTAGGATTGGAGACTCTGAGGCAGCGGGAGAAACGCCCAGGCCCTGCTCAGTGGGATGGCCCAGGTATCTGGGGAGACCCTATAGCTTTTTCTTTTGTTACACATGTCCTGTCCTCCTCCTTTCTGTAAATATTTTGGCAGTCATGGTCCTCTCTTCTGTACTTCTCCCGCCCCTTGTTCCCCAAGCTCAGTCCATCTGGGTGTGGCTCTCCTGGGTCCCTCCTCACTTGCTTCCAGACTGAATCCTGATAAACCTAACCTCCCATCCTCTGACACTTTAGGAGTTCTCAGTAGGGGCTGCCAAGTGTGGAGGGCCAGGTCCTCATTCCTACAGTGCAAACAGAGGGCCACAGGTCAGTGTCATGGTCTGGGAGCTGAGAGAGCTGAGCCTCTCTCCAGCTTGGTCTGTTGGACACCTGCAAGCCAGAGTCCTAGCTCTGCCCACTCAGCAGTCCAGGAGAGCCTGGTGTCCTCCTGCGGAAAGTGACTGTAGCCTTCACAGCAGACCAGCACGCAGCTCCTCAGCCTGCGCTCGCCAGGCTTCCAGGCCTAGAGTGTTTAGAGTCCGGAGTTACTTCCTGGATGTATTGCAAATATCAGGAGTTTCATCGTCCTTACTTCCTTTTGTTCCATTTCTATGATACAGGGTGTGGAGGTGCCTGGCCTGGCCCTTGTTCCCAGCCCGTAAACATACATTCTACTCTAAGCATCTCTACCATTATTAATCTATTTAATCCATTTTTCAATTTCCTTGTTAGCTGCTGACTTACAACCAGAGGAAGTAGTTTAGCCTTGCTATATTTTTTGAGTAGGTTTTGACTTTTTGTTTATTTTTTTTGTTGTTGTTTTGTGGTTGTTATTTTTAGATTTATTTATTATGTATACAGTATTCTGCCTGCACGTATCCCTACATGCCAGAAGAGGGTACCATATCTCATTATAGATGGTTATGAGCCACCATGTGGTTGCTGGGAATTGAACTCAGGACCTCTGGAGAAGGAGCCAGTGCTCTTAATCTCTGAGTCATCTCTCCAGCCCTTTGTTTTGTAGTTTGAAGCAGGGTCTCAACTATGTAGCCCTGAGTGGCCTCCAACTCACAGAGATCTGCTTGCCCGTGTGTGTGCACGCACATGCATATGTACATGCACACTAGGGCATGCATGTATTGGTTTAAGGATAACATATAGGAGTCAGTTCTTCCTTCTCTCTGGAGAGTAAACTGAGCTTAGAGCAGGTGCTGTTCTTTTCTGAACTATCTCAGTATCATAGCTGCCATTTGTTCTTCCCAAGCTCTGCCCCTGCTGAGCTGGAACTCCCTGCACGGCTCCCCTCCTTGTGTGCTCCCACCACTGCCTCGCAGCTGCTGTGTGTGCCCCTTCTAGGAGCCCATCACTGCCTCCATCCCTCTCTGCTGTCGTGCATCCCTTCAACAGGCAGCTCCAAAGCTGGCTGGACCCTGCCACTGCCTTGCCAGGCTGTCACCTGGATTCCCTTGGCCAGATGCCCTGGCTCTGGAATTTTATTTATTTATTTTGGTCTCCTCCTCTCTTTTGGTTTGGGAAGTCCTTGAGCCACTTATCTTGGAGAAGCCATTGAGACCCTGCTCATTTGAAGCCATTGGTAATTTCCCTGCACACTTGCAGCGGAGCTGGGTGAGAGTGCCAGCGACCCCTCCTACATCCTTAACATTTCACCGTTCACTTTTAATGTTCATGTGTATAGCTGTTTTGTCTGTGTGTGTGTACATCCCATCTGTGTGTCTGGTGTCCACAGAGTCTGCCTGGTACCTCAGGAGGCCAGAAGAGGGCTTCAGATCCCCTTGAACTGGAGTTACAGATAGTTATGAGTGTTAGTGCTGGGAACTGAACCCAGGTCTTCCAGAAGAGCAGCCTGTGCTCTTAACTGCTTAAATTCCATCTCTCCAACCCTCTCCTGACAAGCATTCTGATTTCTCCACTGTGGGAGGAGGTGGACCATTCCCCACAGCCCTTCCCTTCTGGTCTTCTTCCCCACCTTTCCAGGAGCTCCAGAATGAGATGCTTAGTCAAGCCCTCAGCCTCTCAGGGCTGTCCCCAACTCTGTCATCCAGTGACTCCCAATCTGCCACTGTCTTCCATGTCTCCATGCTTAATGCGTTCAACTGCTTTCCTAATGCAAAGCCCTGAAGTCCACATTCTGCCAACAAGCAGCATGGTCAGGACTGTCAGTGCAATACCGGAGTCCATGATACCAACTTCTGCTTTGTCAGTGTTCTGCTGAGAACAGATGCCATGACCACGGCAACTCTTATAAAAGAAAGCATTTAATTGAGGCTGGCTCAGAGATTGAGTTCATTATTGTCATGGCTAGAAACATGGGCATGCACAGGCAGACATGATGCTGGAGAAGTAGTTCACAGTTCTACATTTAGATCTACAGGCCATAAGAGGAGAAAGAGCCACTGGGCCTAGCTTGGGCTTCTGAAACCTCAAAACCCACCCCAACAAGGCCACACCCCCAAGTCCTTTCAAATAGTGCCACTCTCTGGTGAGCAAGCATTCAAATCTATGAGCCTTTGAGAGCCATTTTTATTAAAACTACCACAGCAGCCCTTGTGCCTGGTCAAAGTAAGGACATGAGAGGCAGGAGTAAGAGGGTCCTGTGGGCAAGGCCAGGCAGTCCTTCAGGCTCCTCCTACCTCCACAGCTTAAGCTTAAGCCCAGCCTAAACACACACACACACACACCACACACACACACTCAGTCCTTGAGTCATGAGACTCAAAAGTCCACTCTTCAGCTCTGAGCTGCCTTGACTCCAGCTAACCCTTGAGACTATGGAGACCTGCGCCTGCTGGTCTGGAGGGCACCTGGTACAAAAGAGCAAACAGACACCCCACCTCCTTCCTCAATTATCATCATAGAGAACTCCACCCTCCGGGCCTGGCCTGGTCAGTCTCCAGCCTCAGAACAAGCAGACCCTGACCTCTGAGGGCACTGTGGGGTTTGAAGGCACCGTGAAAAGGGAGAAGGCATGAAGTAGATGGTAGGGTCTCTCCAAGGTAAATGGTGTTCTTGGCTATGAAAAATGGGAATGTTCCCCACCCAAGGCCAGCGTCAGCTCCCATGTCCCTTCCCTGAGTCTGCTTTTGTTTCTTTACAGAAGGGCCTGAGTTCCTAAAGACCCCTCTGGGGGGCAGCTTCCTGGTGTATGAGTCCTTCCTCTACAGGCGGGAGAAAGCGACCGGAGATAAGGTGTACTGGACTTGCCGGGACCAGACACGCATGGGCTGCCGCAGCCGCGCCATCACACAGGGCCAGCGGGTCATGATCATGCGCAGACACTGCCACCCACCGGACATGGGTGGCCTGGAAGCTCTAAGACAGAGGGAGAACTTCCCTAACCTGACCCACTGGGAGGGCCCAGGTATGTGGAGGGAGTGTGGCTTCTCAATGCCCTCCAGGATCTGTGCTTAAGGTACTGATTTTACCATGCGATTGATTGCTATTGCTGAGAGACACTAGCTCTAGAAAAAGTGGGGGCGGTGGGCCAGAGGTGGTGTGGCTGTCAGTCACCAGAAGTGCACAGACACATGACTGAGCAGTATGACTGAGCCCTAGAGACCTCCCCATTCCGTCTGGACCTCTCTTCTTTTTCCTGTCTTCTCCCTGGGCCTGTTCTGCTCTCGCTGGTTTTCATATACTCTCTCTGGCCACACCCCCAACATCACATGGCCTTTGAGAATGGCTTTGTGGCCAGTTGGTGGACAGGAGAATGACAGGCCCCCAGAAACAAATACCAGATGAACCTCTGGTTGTCCAGCAAGGCCCCACCTCTGTCTAGGAGACCCCCAGCAAGCATAGAGTTTATGGTCTGGTGAGGCTTCCACAGAGCTCCAGGGATAGCCCAGGCTGCTCTGGAGCCCTTGAAAGGAAAGCAAGTACATACTAGAGAGTGTCAGGACCGTGTCTGAGCACTAGTCCCCAGAGCCCCGAGGGGTCGGCAAAGGGATGGGAGCAGGACCAAAGTGAATCCTCTTGGGATTAGAATGGGCAGAGAGAGAGGCCCAGTCCCCTGTCGCCAAGGGCTGTGGCTCCAATGCTCCCCTCACCATGACTCTTACAGAGCCCCAGCAACCACTGGAGTTCCTGCGGACATCCCTTGGAGGCCGCTTCCTGGTGTATGAGTCTTTCTTGTACAGGAAGGAGAAGGCCGCCGGTGAGAAGGTGTACTGGATGTGTAGAGATCAGGCTCGGCTGGGCTGCCGCAGCCGCGCCATCACCCAGGGCCGGCGGGTCATGGTGATGCGAAGCCACTGCCATTCACCTGACCTGGCTGGCCTAGAGGCCCTGCGGCAGCGGGAGAAGGCTCCTCGGCAGCGGGAGAAGTCCCTGCGGCAGCGGGAGAAGTCCCTGCAGCAGCGAGATAAGTCCCCCAGCAGCGGGAGAAGTCCCCGCAGCAGCGGGATAAGTCCCCGCAGCAGCGGGAGAAGTCCCCACGGCAGCGGGAGAAGTCCCCACGGCAGCGGGAGAAGTCCCCACGGCAGCGGGAGAAGTCCCCGCGGCAGCGGGAGAAGTCCCACGGCAGCGGGAGAAGGCCCCCAGTGCAGCTAAGAAGAAAAAGAAAAAGAAGAAGAAGAAAGGTATACACTGAGTGACCAGGGGCTTTTGCCTAACTTCTTCATTTCCAGACCCTTTGCCTGTCATTTCTCCTGGTCACTTCCTGTTGACGTGAAACTATACCTACTTCCTGGGCCCTCACCCAGCTCTCTTGCCAAACCGATCTTCCTCTTTTACTCTGAGACAGCTCAATACTTTAGAGGTTGTTGTCTCTTGAAAAAGCTGATGAAAAATATAGACTACTGCAGAAGAATGCAAAGAATGTTGTGTGTTTGAATACCACACACATAAAGTTTGTAAATAATTTTATTTCATTGAAAATTGGTTTGCACCAAGTGATGTTGGCTCATGTCGTTAATCCCAGCACTTAGGAGGCAGAGGCAGGCAGATGTCTGAGTTCAAGGCCAGCCTGGTCTATAGAGCAAGTTCCAAGAAATCGAAGGCTACCCAGAGAAACCCTCTCTTGAAAAAAACTAAAAAGAAAGAAAAAAAAAGGTTAGTTTACTTTATAAACATATATGTTGTTATTTTGAAATAGTGTTTTTATATATGTAACCCAATCTGGCATTAAACTCACAATAGATTTTTTTTTTTTTTAATTTATTTATTTTATGTATGTGAGTACACTGTAGCTGTCTTCAGATACACCAGAAGAGGGCATCGGATCCCATTACAGATGGTTGTGAGCCACTATGTGGTTGCTGGGAATTGAACTCAGGACCTCTGGAAGAGCAGTCAGTGCTCTTAACCATTGAGCTAACTCTCCAGCCCCCACAATAGATCTTAAAATAATCTTTCTTTCTTTTCTTTTCTTTTTTTCTTGAGACAAGGTTTTTCAACCTAGCCTTGCCTTTCCTGAAACCCAGTCTATAGACCTCTGCCTTCTGAATGCTGAGATTAAAGGTGTACATCACCACCGCCTGGCTATGTATATCTATGTCTAATCTATGTCTATATATAGATACTTAATGACTACTTTTATTCTATGAGTATTGGCCTGCATATATGTGTGTGTCCCATATATGTACCTGGTACCTATGGAGTCCAGAAGAGGTAGTTGGATCCCCTAGAATTTAAGTTACAGAAGGTTGTTAGCTGCCACATGGGTGCTGAATACTAAACCCAGAGCAGCCAGTGCTTTTAACCACTGAGTCATCTCTCCAATCCCCTTAGGACATTCTTGAATTCTGATTCACAAGTGCTAGGATTACAAGTGCTCTTACCTGTGTGGCCTGGATTCGATTCCTGGTCAAGGAAGCATTTATTGGGGCTGGAGAGATGGCTCAGGGATTAAGAGCACGTGCTGCTCTTGCACAGGACCCAGATTTGTGCACCCACATGATGATAGCTTACAACCCGCTGTAACTCCAGCTCAGGGGCTTTAACACCCTCTTCTGGGAGGCAAACATGGGCTATGCAGACAAAATACCCCCACACATAAAACAAAAATAAACCTTTTTTGTAAATGAGAGGGAAGAAAGGAGAGGTATTGGCATATAGAATAGTAAAAGAATCCTGGGTCTGGAGAGATGGCAGTGGCTCAGAGAACTTGCCACTCTAACAGAGGATTCAGGGTTTGGATCCCAGGACCCATGCATGAACCCACGGGCATCTTTAACTCCATATGTAGGGGGTCTGTTACCCTCTTCAGGCCTCGGAGGACACACATGGCATATGGATACACACATATTACACATAAATAAAAATTTAAACTAAAATAGTAAGCTAGGTATAGTGGCATATGCTTTTAATCCCATCACCACTGAGGGAGAGGCAGGCAGATTTCTATGAGTTCAAGGCCAGTCTGGTCTACATAGAAAGACCTTGTCTCAATAAATAAATAAAATAATGAGTAAAACAGCCATAGGCTATGGATAACATTTATTCTATGAAAACAACATCAGTGATTTATTTAATAAATTACTAGGGAGGAACTGGAAGTGCGTCTCAGTGGTGGAACACCTGCTTAGGATGTGTGAGACCCTGCATTTAATGCCCAGAATCACAAAACTACTCCAAGAGTGATAAAAGTTACAAAAACCGATTTAAGAAGGGATTGGAGCAGCAATCATCTTGGGTGACGCCCTGGGCTTCTCCCTCGCCCTCGGCTTCACGCTGAGTGGAAGTCGCCCTGCCCAGCCACTCTCATCACTTTGCCCCCACAAGCTGTTTAGGGGTGATTTGTGACCATATAGTAGATAGACTAAGACAGTCACCTACAGGTCTGCTGGCTCTCAGGACAGCCTCCGGGCACAGTAAACTGATTTTATCTTTGTAGAGGAAAAGAATTCACGCATGCCTGCAGACCTAGTACCACAGAGGCTGAGACAGGAATGCCTCCCTGGGCCAGCTGCATGGTCAGTTCCAAGCCTGCCTCAGCTGTATAGTGAGATATAGCCAGCAAACAAACACAAACAAAAAACTCCAAAATAACTCACACTTAGACCATAAATATACCTTTAGTTTGTTTATTTTTTTGATACAGGGTTTCTCTATATAGCCCTGGCTATCCTAGAACTCACAAAGTAGACCAGGCTGGCCATAAACTCACAGAGATCCACCTGCCTCTGCCTTCTGAGTGCTGGGATTAAAGGCTTGCACCACCATGCCAGGCTTAAATAAACTTTTGTAATGATGCACATTTCTCTGTCATCAGGAAAGTCAAAGAGCTAAAACCGAGCAGCCAGTCTTGCTGAAGTGAGTCTTCTCTGGAGCAACAGAGGAGCAGCTGGCACCCCAGATGCTTTCTGTCCACGCAGGCATTTCCCATCATTCAGATGCGCTTGATGACAACTCTTTTCACTCTTCCAAAGCACCTAGGACCGGCACATTTCCTCAGAGGTCTCCCAGGAGGAGCGCTTGGACTTTGGGTGGTAACCAAGCCAGATGGGTGGCCTGCAGGCCTGTCCCATGTTGCTCTCACCGGTATGACCTTAGACGGCTATGGAGAATTGTGTCTGGACTGATTGATATACCTCTGCCCCGCTCTGCTGTCCAGACTCAGCACCATCTGCTTTCGGAGCATGCTGCCTTGCAGGAAGCTTTCCAGTGGGGTGTGACCCTGTGTGAGCCCCATGAAGTCATCCTAAGCCGGATATGTATGGGAACTTCTGCCACCCTCTGAAGACAGTGCAAGTCACAGCAGGGTTTTGTTTTGTTGCATCTTTTAGGGACAGGGTGAGGTCTTCAGTCACTTGCTAAGGCACATCCAGCCCTGATCCATGGCAGACAGACCAGGCTAAAGGCTTCACTGTACCTTCCTGGCAGACTTTGCACCCTGCATTCTTTCCCAACTTAAACCTATGTCCACAGTTCTTGGGAGCCAGCCCAGAGGTCAGGAGGAGGTGACACCAGGTAGACATGCTGTAGTGGCAGTGGCACCACCGAAAATTGCCCACCTGGTGTCACATGAAGCACAAGGTCAGTTAGATGGCACCAAAGCCCGCCTCGTGTAGAAGAGTCTAGCAGAACTAAGGAGCCACGCCAGCAGTGACACTAATGTCCCCAGGAACTGCAGAATTTCCTGTGTGCTGCACCCTGGCCAGAGCTGTCCTCACCCTGTCATAGAGCTGCATGCTCCTTTCCCTTAGCAAGCAAGCCATGGAGAGCCACCCCTATGGGATGGTAATGGCCTGGTGCCTACCACTGGCTTCTGCTCATCTGCTTCCCTCAATAAACCCTGTGTAGTCTCATGGTACAGAGCTGCAGTGTGTCGGTAATCGTCTGCGCTGCCACAAACCACACACCATCTCTGCCGATGCTGGGGACAGCATGGGTTTGGTTAGTAACTCCTGGGCAATGGTGTTTGCTTGGCCTAGATCAAGACTTGGAAGGGACCTGCTGAGGATCTATTCCCAGCCACAGGGAAGGTTTGAAGAGTGAGCCATGTACTACCCCTCAGCTTGAGTTCTTTTGAGCTCATGTGATTGAGTTACAGTGAGCCCCAAATGGAAGTGGTACCCCAAACAAAGGCCAGGTTTGCCTTTTGAGATCCTGGATGCCTCCTGGGCAGGTATCTCCTCATTTTTCATCTTAGCCATACCTGGCCCTGGCCCTGATTACCAGCCATCCTGGGCCTCCACCTAAATTTTCTCTTCAGTCCAAAGAGGGCTGGGGAAATAGGTCAGTTAGTAAAGTGCTTGCTACACAACCATAAGGACCTGAGTCAGACTCCCAGCACCCCTGGGGAAAGCTGGCCTGGTGCACATGTCTGTAATCTCAGCACTGGGTAGGGAGAGAGAAGAGGAGTTCAAACAACTCAACAGTGGGGTGGGGTTTGGTTTGCTTTTTTGAGACATGGTTTCTCTGTGTAGTCCTACCTCTAGGTAGCCATCCTGAAACTCACTCTGTAGACCAGCCTGGCCTAAAACTGAGATCCATCTGCCTCTGCCTCCTGAGTGCTGGGGTTAAAGATGCGTGCCACCACCACCCAGCAACAGTGGGGTTTAATATATATACATCCCCATCTCTCTGCTTCCAACTCACCTGGGGACCAGCTACTCACCCTGTGACAGGAGCAGCTTCCACACCCACTTGTGCCTCCAGGCACCTCCTCAACCTACCAATGCAGACTTCACAGTGCCTGCTGTGGAGTCCCCTCCCTGGCTGTGTGTGTCAGGTATGATTACCCGATTTAAGGACCAGACACCAGAGATATACTTAAGGATGTCTCCAGGGCCCACTTGGGACACCACAAGGCTTTAGGCCTTCCTCCACTTGCCTCAGCCTACGGCCTCTTGCTCTGGAAGGCCAAAGGATATCCAGAACTCTGGGGAGACCAATCTTCTGTTCTTGTTCTGGAGGATTCTAATAGACTCAGTGATCTACCTGACCACAGCAGAAGCCTCTGTGGAAAAGGAGGGTAGTAGAGGCTCGGCAGGCTCTCCCGCAGCCCTGGACACTTGTGCCCTGCCCACACTGGTCCCCTGCTCACACCTCACTGCCCTCAAGCAGCCTGTCCTGTCCAACACACGCCACTGCTTTGGAACAAATTACCAAGATCAGCTGCCAAAACCTCCCATTTATTAGCTCATGCTTTTGATGAACCAGGACTCTGGGAGGGCTGAATAGTGTCCTTTGCCTGGGGCCACACATAGCTGCAATCAAGGTGGTAGCCCCTAAGGCTGTAGTTCGTCCCTTCCTGTGCAGCTATGGGCAGAATCTAGACTCCAGACAGCTCTCTGACCAAATCAGGCCATCTGGTTCATCACCACCACCACCTTTGAGAATTGAAGTCTCAAACTCTATGTGCCTAATGTCCTAATACTCAGGGAGTTAAGGTATGAGAATCTCAAGTGAGGCCAGCTGGGGCTACATAACAAGTTCCAGGCCAGCCTGAGCTACATAGCAGACCCCACTGAGAGTTAAGGCAGGGCTGTGCTTTGTTATTTAGGCTGACCTTGATGTCTTGGACTCAAGTCATCCTGCTGCCCCAACCTGCCACACTTAGCTTAGACCACAGGCATGCACCAGTGTTGCCGGCCCATCTCTTACTTAACTCAGAGACGATTTAATTAATTAGAGACTATAATTAAATCCACACCAATCCCTCCACCGTCTCCACATAGTGGGACCTAACCAGGGAAGAGTGCTGGTGCATGCAGGGGTTACATCTACACTCCAGAGAACTGGCTCGTGAGCCTGTGCATCTCCAGGGGCAGGAAATCACTTTCAGATTCTACTCTCCATAGCCTAACTCACCTGCCATTACTAATTCACCCTCCCTAACCCAGGGAAGCCTAGGAAAAAAGAATCAAGCAGTCCTGGGTGACCTCAGGAGTCCCAGTCATAGTGGGCACAGGGGGTAAGCCTTCAGCAGTTGTCTAACCCAGAAAGTTCCACGGACTTAGTACTCACCAGCCAGGGTTCTCTGATATGCTTCAGTAGGCCCTGACTTCTCTGGTGTCTGGTCTAAGCCAAGAGAGCTTGGGCTACAAGGGGTGAGGTTGCAGTGGCCCTTGCTGTGGTCCCAGGAAGGAGCTAGCCTGGACGTTAGACTCAAGAGCACTGCCTGGGCAGTGACAGAGATTTTGGGAGTGGAGGTCAGACGTAGCTTCCCTCTGCCTGCTGAGACATTCATTGGCCATTCTGGAGGGCCTTGAGCTTTTGCTTCTAGCTCATGGCCCCCACTTTGGGTCATGGTATCACCCCCAGGGGAGTAAGCTACTGCTAAGATGGTGTAACCAGAACCTTGGCTCCTTGAGGGTGACTTTGGGGAGAGAAAGCTTTGATGCCATAAACCAGAGAAGACAGACACTTCTGCTAGTGTCTCCTCTCCCTCATGCCTGATATCCATGGAACCCATGGGACCTCCCCTCACCCCACATTACCCTCCTCCCATGGATTCAATCCTTCATCCACACAAACAGTTGTTACGGGTAGGGTGCTTAGCAGATACCATAGCCGTTTCCTCTGAAACATGGGGATCTTCCGACCCAAAGCTGAGGTGCTATCCTGGTGCCATTAGAACCTTCAGAGAGACAGTGGGGAAGGCAGCAGAGGGCCAGGGGGCTCTGAAGAGAGGGTCCCCAGCTGGCCCTGATCCAGGCTGTGGATGAAGACAAGGTGTGGGCTCTTTCCAATTTGAGGACACTTCCAGACCACATGGCAAAGCCTCCATCTGGACTTCCAGGCCTGGGCACAGAGACAGTCATGAGAAAGAGGAGCAGGTTCTAAGGAGATGGCTGTGGGCAGAGGCAAAGAGTCAGGAGAAGGAAGGTACCTCTTTGAGACAATGATAAGCCAATGCCAGGAGGGCCAGGAGGGCTAGGACTCCAGCAGCAACCGGACCCCCAAGGGCATTTGTAGCTCCCAGCTGGTGCCATAATTTTCCTGAGGAAAGAGGAGACAGAGTCAGGGGTGTGGGGAAGCAGGAAGGGAGCTTGGGCAGGGCGCAGTTCCTACCTTTCTGCTCCAAACCAGTGGACTCTGAAACCAAGTCATGATTGGTTCCTCACCGACCACTGTTGGGCCTCCAGGTTCCCAGTCTTCTTCCCAGAGGTCCCCACACCCCTGATACCCCCTCAAGTCAGTCACTGTGGCAACCACTAGGCCTAGTCTGATTGCAAGTGACCAACAGGGCCTTTCTGTTTAGCCATCTCATCCTTCGAAAGTGAAACCTTTCCTTCCCAGGCCTCCGGTGAGGGAGGGGCAACGAAGAACCAGCATAACCCATAGCCCCAGGTCAGTAGCCGCCCTTCCTGAGAGGCCCCTCCAGAAGAATTTAGTGGGCTGGGCAGACAAACTGACTCCACCTCTCAGAATCACCAACCTAGTCCACAATGACAAATTCCAATAAATCACGTGTTCTTTGGAAACAGTTCTCTAGCACCCCCTAGAGGCTGGAGGCAGATGTAACTAGCAAAGGTTGGCACTCTCCGTGCCTCCCAGAGGGCCAACCTGCTGCAAGACTGCTGGACACACGGTTCCCCAACTGTGGCATCCCAGTAGGGAAACTGAGGCAGAGGAAGCTCAAGAAATGTGTTGATCTCATAGTAGATGGACAAAGTCATGTGCGTGTTCATTGCTGAGTGTCTCCCAGCCCTGCACAGGCAGTGAGCACTTACAAGAAGCCAGCAGCAGCTTATGTTACGATGAATGTGGTCTGGAGTTTTGGGCCTCTTAAATGATCACACATGCTCCCAGTACACCTCAGTGTACTTGCCTCACAAGTGCTAAGCCCTGCCCTCTCGTAGTTGTCCAGGTGGTGATGCAGACAGAGGAGCGAGACTCAGGAAACCGTGACATGGTCAAGGAAGGAAGAGTCAAGGAAGGTGTGATTCAGAGAGGAAGGTGCAGTTACCCAGAAGTGAGAGAGATAGGATCAGACTCGGGTGGGGTGAGGGGAAGTGTGAAGGCATGCACACACCACGTGCCAACACAGATAGCTTGGAGTAGGGCTTCTACAGGCAATACCACTGCTCTGAGAGACCCAGATGTGAGATTGGGAATTGGGTTCCTTTTGCTCTGAGTCTGCTCTGGGATCTACCTTCACTCTGATGGGCTCAAATGCACTCTGGGAAACTTCCTGGGATAATGGCACCCAATGTCTCCACCCTTACACACGCACACGCGACCGCACACACACATTCTAGGCGGGGCAAATGATATCATGTGCTTCCAAGGAAAGACAAGGAAAGGCCACCCTTCTTCATGTGCAAGTTTTCTGTTCTTTTCTCTCTGCTGTCCCCACATGACAAACTTGTGCATGCAAATATTTGGGAAGTGATAGGCCAAGAAACTTCTATGTCCACCAGGGTCAGGGTCTTAGGCACTGTGACTCTACACTAACTTTTAATACTTTGGTTTCCCTAACTGTGAAAAAACTCTACTGGGGAGCCTGCAGGGGGTCTCAGCTCTCATTGGAGGTGCAGGGTAAGGAATGGGACTTCTAGTTCAGAAAAAAAGAGAACTGGAAGGTGGGCATGGTGGCCCACACTTTTAATTCTGGCACTTGGAGGCAGAGGCAGGGGAATGTCTATGAGTTCCAGCCCAACTTGGTCTCTTATGGCAAGTTCTAGTCCAGCCAGGGCTACAAGTAAGACCCTGTCTAAAAAATATATAAAATTTTTTTTCTAAAGAGAGAGATACCGGGTGCCCTGCTATAGCCACATGGTTCCACAGAACCACAGAGTTAGAGAACCCCAAAACTGTGGATAGGGACGACAGTGTCAGCGCCCAGCACCTAGACCAGACTGCTTCACCCAGGCTTCTGCACTGAATAGCTAGTGAGCCCAGAGTTGCCGAGGGCCTCTGAGCCCCAGTTCATGGATCTGCAGAATGGGGAGGTACAAACGCTCCCCTAGGGCCTTGGGAATGCTGACAGGCTGCTGCCTGCACAGGGCTGAGTGTGGAATGCTGAGGAAGTGTGTGTTGAGGGGTGCAGGGCATGAGGCCTGTCTTTCTTTTTAAAGGTTCCACAAGCCACCCCAGACTGGACTTGTGGCAGTGATACTCTTCCTCTTTCCACTCAGTGTCCCGAGCCTGGCGACTGGGCACCAGCTCTCTCCCTTGTCCCTTTGCAGAAGACAGGACTGGGCAGGTCCATCCTAAACTGTGGAGCATTGTTTTAAGGTCCTCTTGGTCAACTCTGCCATGCATGAGGTCCTAGACAGTCACTCATGTTCTTCACGTCTTCCTCCGCAGGACTGACTCTCACATAAAATGTGAGGGAACAGAACTATAGAGCTTGACCTTTTTTTTTTTGTTTGTTTTGTTTTTTTTGTTTTTTTCTCTGTGTAGCCCGGCTGTCCTGGAACTCTGTAGACCAGGCTGGCCTCGAACTCAGAGATCCGCCTGCCTCTGCCTCCCAAGTGCTGGGATTAAAGGCGTGTGCCACCACCGCCCGGTTGAGCTTGATCTTTTTAGCTCTCTGGTGGAAAGGGAAGAAAAACCCAAGACAGACAGGTCTTCTTGGGGCATCCTTGTTAGATGTCTGCAGGGCTCTAGTAGGGTTGGTACAAGAGGGGAACAGCTTCGCTGCTGAGCGAGCTGCCAGAGATGCCCCTCACAAGCCTAAAACCTAAGCAGGTCCATCTCATTGGGATACCCCACCCCTATCGCATTCCCTCCACCCTCCTCGCGACTTGTGGTGGCCCCAAGAACCTTCTCACTCACAAGGCGCCAATTGCACAACTGTAGGCTCCCACAGCTAAGCATTGATCTCTGCCATGTACACTTTGGCCTCTCAGAGTTCTCCCTGTGAATCTTGCTTCTCCATCTACTTCAGAACTGTGTGAGGTGGCCAAAGCTCAGGACTGTCAGAGCTGGGCCAGGTCAGCCTGGGCCCAAGGTATACAGAGATTAGTAAAGGGTAGGCAGGCTGGTCTGATGGGCAAGGGGTCTGGACAGGGTAGGGCTGTACAGAGTCCTTCCCCCCATCTCCTTCCCGGGTCCCCGCCTCCGCCCTCCCACGCACCTGCGCTGGCCTCCCCCCAAGCCCCGGGGCAGCACTGGGAGATCAGAGGACTCAGAGGAGTCGGGCTCAGGGGGAGGGGGCGGGGAATTTCCCCCCACGCCTGCCTGGGCCTGCTCCCCTCCCCCTCCCCTGCCAGGTGGGGGGCACCGCTTGGGGAATTCCGCCAAGGCAAGGCTCCGGAGAGCCTGGGCTGGGGTCCTAGGGAGTGGAAGAGATGGAAGCGGGGGAGGGGGCGGGCTGGAACCGGGGGCGCAGCTGCCTTCCTCCCCAGACACCAGCTGCCCCTGCCTGTCGTGGACTGAGCGTCCACGATTCCTGTCTGTCTCCCGCGATCAGGGTCAGGGAGTGGCGCTTTCTTCTTCAAGCCAGCCGCGGCGGGACCCGGGGAGACAGAAGCGTGAGGATTCCGGGAAGATGTGCGTGTGAGCGACTTACAATGAATGAACGGTTTGAATGGGAGTGCGCGGGCGCGCACTTAAATCAGGGTGCCTGTGTCCTTTTGACTGGGTGCAGCCGCGGTGGGAGCCCTGTAACTCTAGAGGCCTGCTAACCTGGTCTGTGTCCCTCCATACCCTCCCAATAGAACCCTCACCGACCACGGAAAAGAAAAAAGAAAGGGTGGGGAGGCATGTGTTCGGACGGTGGGGGTCCCGGGGGACAGGCGTGGGAGGCGTCTGGACCTGCTGCCTGCGCTCCAGTCGCGGGCGGGGCTTCCAGTCTTCTCTAGGGGCGTGGGACAAGAGGGGAGGTATCTGTAGGGACACAAGGGGGGCAGGAGGCAGTGCTTTAGAGACTTGGGTGAGGGAGTCTCAAGGTGCAAGGCACAATTCGATGGGGTGAGTGTGGTGGTGGTGGGGGCAGGCACGACCCAGAGCTAGAAAGCCGAGCCTGAGATCATCCTCCGGCCAGATACCTTCCCTAAGAGACCCCTGAAGAGTGACAGTCGGGTAGAGATCCCGGGAAGTTATTTCCTGGTCCCAGACGAGCAGCGCCAACAAAAGTAAGATCAGGACAGATGATCAAAGGACAACGTCCCCCGCTCCGCAGGTCACCCGGGAGACCCTAGACCCCGTGGGCGTCCCAGGCCGTGTTCCGTCCAAGGCACCATCTCTTTGGTTAGGGAAGATGGGGACACCAGATCTGCAGGGCTTCCTCCTCCTCCTCTTCCCGTTGCTGCTGCCGCCACACGGGGCCTCAGCAGGGAGCCTGCACAGTCCAGGTGAGTTAGGCAAGGCGGTCAGGCCAAAGTCACTGCTCGCCCTAGGGAAAGGGTCCTAAAGCTGGAGAGGCGGGACAGTAAGTGGGTGGAGCAGTTGAGCAGCCCGAAGGCCCCCTCAGGAATGGGAACTAGGGAGTACTGGCCGGGACCAGGCAGGAGTTGGGTGAGGAGTGAGAAGGCCGAGTGGGTGTCCAGACTTCTCCAGATCCCGCGGTTGCCGGGCAGGCCTGTCCGAATGCTTCCAGGTGAATGGCGCTGACTACCGCGGCCACCAGAATTACACCGGCCCGCGCGGAGCTGGGCGACCTTGTCTTTTCTGGGACCAGACGCAGCAGCACAGCTACAGCAGCGCCAGCGATCCCCAGGGCCGCTGGGGGCTGGGTGCGCATAATTTCTGTAGGTGAGGAGTGTGTGTACGTGTGTGTGTGTGTATGTGTGTGTGTATGGGTGGGTGGGTAGGTGGGTGGGCGGGAGTGGGTGGGAGGGTGCGCTTCAGCAAGGCTGAACCAGTGGTGGCAGGAGGCGGGACAGAGAGGAGTCTTCTCTGGCCTGGTACAGTATCCTCAGAAAGATTAAGGGGCGGGTCCTATCTCATACGAGGTTCGCAAAGTTTGCAACAATCCGGCTTTAAAGATATGTGGGATTTAGTTGATAGTTTTCTGCAAAACCTCCAGTCAGGGCCAGGACAAAAGGCTTACACCTTCAAGGGGCCCTGAGATGCTGGATCCGGTTGCATCCGCCCCCTGAAATGACCTGATAGGCTCTACCCAACTTGCTTGAGCAGCATCTACGTATAAGGAGCTCGTCTTATGAGGAGTTCAAAGCCACAGCTTTCTTCTGGAGCAGCATCTGTCAGGGGCTGAAAAGGGGGCCACTTTTCTGCCCAGCCACAAAGCTTAGGCTTATCATTTGCACCAGTTTTATGCAAGAGAAAAGTAGTGAGGACCTATTGAAGTCAGAAGTTCTCACACAAGGTCAAGTCTAACAACCAGAAAAATAAAACCTGCTGGCTCTTATAGAGACTTCTCCTTTGGGAAGTCAACATCCAGGAGCCAGTGGAGAGTGTGTACCGACAGAGAGGAGCATGGCCTCTAAAACACACAAACCCTTGGTGGCCACACTCATAGACCATAGGCCGGATGGTGGCTTCTCACTATCCCCTTCCTGACCACAGGAACCCAGACGGTGATGTGCAGCCCTGGTGCTATGTGGCAGAGACAGAAGAGGGCATCTACTGGCGCTACTGTGATATCCCCACATGCCACAGTGAGTAAACTCAAGAGCCTACCCCTCTGGAGGGTCACTTTCAGAGGTAAGACTCTGACTCTGCTCCCTCCACAGTGCCTGGGTACCTGGGCTGCTTCGTGGACTCTGGGGCACCCCCTGCTCTCATGGTCCCAGTGGCACCTCCACAAAGCTCACAGTCCAGGTGTGCCTTCGATTCTGCCGAATGAAGGGCTACCAGGTACTGTCCTAGAGCCCAGACCCCTGACCTTGACCATAGGACCCTACCCAGCTCCCAACACAGATGCCAAACTTGATACTAACTTCTGAACCTCATCAATTCCCTATTTCCTGAACCCCACTACTCCACCCATATCCACCATCCTTGCCTTTGGGGTCACCCAGTCTGTGCTCCCAGCTGGCTGGCGTGGAGGCTGGTTATGCCTGCTTCTGTGGCTCTGAAAGTGACCTGGCCCGGGACGTCCAGCCCCTGCCACCGACTGTGACCAGATCTGTTTTGGCCACCCAGGCCAGCTGTGTGGAGGCGATGGACGACTGGGCATCTATGAAGGTGAGATGTAGCCCAGAATGAAGGGTGGAGTCTAGTGTGCCATTGCCCCAATAAGAGTGGAATGGGGAAACCTTCTGTTGGACTGGGGCATGATAGGGAGACAAAGATTGATGGCAGGATCTGTAAGCGCGTGAGGATGGACCTGGTGGTGAATTGAAGCTAGCACTTGATTAGGTCTGAAGGCGGGGCCTATTTAAAGAAACTGGGCGGTGCCAGTTCTAGAGCGCGAATGAGGCCTAGGGGAGTCTTTCCACTCAGATCTCTGCGCTGGAAAGAAAGCCCGGCTGGCCTCTGTTTCTTGACCAACCTGCTCTGCCCGCAGTGTCTGTGGGCTCCTGCCAGGGAAACTGGACGGCTCCTCAGGGTGTCATCTACTCCCCGGATTTTCCGGATGAATATGGGCCAGACCGGAACTGCAGCTGGGTACTGGGCCAACAGGGTGCTGTGCTAGAGCTCACCTTCCGCCTCTTCGAGTTGGCTGATTCTCGAGACCGGCTGGAGCTACGCGACGCCTCGTCCGGCAACCTGCTCCGTGCCTTCGACGGCGCCCATCCGCCGCCGCCGGGGCCGCTGCACTTGCGCACCGCTGCACTGCTGCTCACCTTCCGCAGTGACGCACGAGGCCACGCTCAAGGCTTCGCGCTCACCTACCGCGGTGAGCCAGGGGCCGGCCCTCCTGCCGCCGCCCACACAACCGCACTCCTGGCCACCCCGCCTCACCACCTCTCTCCGCAGGGCTGCGGGATACAGTGGAGGACAGAGCATCTCCAGAGGACTCGACTGAGGCTCCCGTAGGGGACCCCGATGGGGCCAACGTGAGCTGCAGCCCCAAGCCCGGAGCTACACAGGCTTCGATAGGTGGTGAGGCTGACTTACAGGGTGGGAGTTAATCAAGGAGTGGCCTCTCGGAGGCCTGTCCTCATCGCACCCCTGTGCCCGCAGCCCGAGTCTTCTCTACCGTGACGGCCATCTCTGTGCTGCTGCTGTTGCTCCTGTGGCTACTGCGTTTGCTGCGTCGACGGTGCGGGCGCTGGGGCAGGGCCTGAGGGCAGAGCCCGCACTGGGCGCCGATGCCTCGTGCCTCGGGTGTGGGGTCTCTGGTGGGAAGCTTGGGCTGGGGAACAAAGCTAGGAAGGTCCTGGGTTCTTGAGTGGGCGAGGCCTTGGGAGAATTGGTTCGCAGGCAGAGCAGGATGTTAGAGGCAGGGCTGGGTATGGGTCCAGCTGACGTCTGCTCCCTCTTTAGGAGCTGTCTGCTGGCTCCAGGAAAAGGGTCCCTGGCCATGGGACCTTCCCGGGGTCCCGGGAGAAGCTGGGCTGTGTGGTACCGCCGTCCCCGAGGGGTGGCCCTACCCTGTCCCCCAGGGGACTCTCAGGCTGAGGGTCCTGCTGCGGGCTACCGGCCCCTGAGTGCCTCCAGCCAGAGCTCCTTGCGCTCGCTCGTCTCTGCCCTCTGACCCCAGACGTAAGTGAGTCCATCACCACTTCTGCCAGCGAGATGGACACCTGAGATATTATGCAGCACCCTACCTCGACCTTGTGCCCCCTCTAAAGGCAACTCGGTCTCTGGTCATCTCGGGGAGACCAGAAAATCGGACAGGAAGCATCCGGTGCTGTTTGGGAACTTCGCCTGATCCTTGGGGTCCAAATGGTTAAAGCCAAAGGGCAAAGGGAATCCAACACCCTAATTCGTGGACCTTGATGTGATGGATGGTGTTTGGTTTCAGGGTTCTTTGCACCTCTTCTGGGGATGGTCCTGGACTGCTGCCCTCGATGAAAGGTTAGGGGCCAACAAAAGTGACCTAAAGACTCAGTATAGATTTAAAATAAAAGGCCTATTTTGGTAGAGGCTTCAGCAAGTTCTTTGCGTGAGGAGAACCTATGTTAATAGGGTGTGGGCAGGAGGCTGCAGGTGTGATGCTGGGTGTTCATTCAGTGAGCTTTCTTATAAGATGTGGAAGTTGGTCTTGGGTAGTTTTATGAGGGAGAAGCGCCTTCCTTGTCCCTGCCAGAGTAGAAGAGAGCCGACCTTGCTTCCCTCGTCTCCTGCCTTTGCCCGTTCCTTGCCTGTACTGGGCAGGGCTAAGGGTGTGTTTTGTGGGCGATAAAGGGGAGTGAACTGGGTGGAACCCAAGCTCGAAGCAGCCTGGCCGGAAGGGCTGGGCCTCGCCAAGGGCTCCAGGTGCACCATACATCTTAGACGCGTGGGTTCCCCGCCAATGGAAATATACCCCTAAAGTGGGTGCGCGCCGGCATTGCTCGGGACTCATCTGAAGGGGGCCTTAGCCTGCAGCACCTTGGACAGAGTCTAATTGTAGGTTTAGAGCTGGGTAGCCGGGTTGAGTACTTAAGGTAGGTGCCCAAAGGTGCGACAACCTGAAGTCACTAAGAAAGCTGGGCTGCGATATGTTGGTAGACCCAAGGCGGTAGGCCACTCCAGTGGAGGAGCCCGACACAGAACGTCGCGTCCCAAGCCAACAGCCACTTCATGCAAAGAAGGCTGGAACCGCATATGTTAAAAAGAGAAGGCCTGGGCGGTCTCGGGGCGGAGCATCCCCATCCGCATCGCCCATTGGCCCCTGCTACGTGAACGTCAGGAATCCAGCGCGCGAAACACAGGCAGGGTGGCGGGGGCGAGGAGCTGGGGTGGAGCCTGCTGTCCCCTCCGGCGTCCGGCCGCGCCCGTCCTCCGGGCTGCGGCGAGACGCCCGGCTGCCGTTGCGGCCAACCGGAGCTGTCCCTCCGCCGCTCTGCCACGGTGGAGCTGAATGCACTGAGCTCCGCCAGTGGGGTTGCCGGCTTCCTCTCCCTTGCGGGGGCGTCGAACTCGCGCGTGCGCAGCGCGTGAGGGAAGGGGGCCGGGACCCCCAGGCTGACCCCGGCAGGGCGACCGGACAGCCGGAGGTGAATTGGGATGAGCTTCCCAGCGCTGCAGCTCCACTGAGAAGGAAGCCCAGGGGCAGAGGGTCGCCGGTCGGCCGCACTGCGTGAGGCCATGGCGTTCCTGACCGGGCCGCGTCTTCTGGACTGGGCGAGCTCGCCACCGCACCTGCAGTTCAATAAGTTCGTATTGACCGGCTACCGGCCGGCTAGCAGCGGCTCGGGCTGCCTGCGCAGCCTTTTCTACCTACACAACGAGCTGGGCAACATCTACACACACGGTAGGTGAGCCGCGCCCCGACTCATGCTTCTTGCATTCGCGGCCGCCTTGCCTGTGAGCACAGCAGCCCCCCAAGCCCAAGCCCAAGTCTTGAGCTGTTCCTGCCCTGGTTGGGTCAGGCGCCGCTGTGACAAAGCTGCCATTGTCCCAAGCTTTGTTGCCAGCTTCTGCTTTCCCAGTAGTGCCCCAAGGAGGAGAGGGAAGCAGAGTGGGAGCCAGCTTAATCCGGCTGAGCTCTAGGGGTAAGAATCCTGGTATCCCCCTCGGTAATCCTGCGCCTTTGGCACCCTCCCCCTCTAGCGCTCATCCTGGAGATGGGCGTTCACTGGCTAGGAGGAGTCAGAGAGAAGAAGACCGCCCCTGCCTGACCCAAGCCCCTCCTCGCGGTAGCCTAGAGTCCCCGCGACCATAGCAGTACCGTGGGGCTCCGCCTGGTGGCTCATTTCCACCCTCTCCCGCCCCCCAACACACTTCTTGCGGGGGCCCCTGGAGCTCTGCTGACACAGCCCTGGCCTGTCCTTGAGCCGCCCCAGCTGGGAGAGGGAACTAGAGCCAGCTAGGTTTAGACTTGGGCTTTTCTCTTGAGGAAGAGCGCTATTGTTTAGTCAGACCCCCACGAAGAGTGGGGCTGATGCCTGCATTGGTCCTCTATTAAGGCAATGCCAACTGCCTGTGGGGAAGAGAGGAATGTCCAAGAAAGGCCAGCGCTGGGAGGAACAGCCTGCACCCCAGTGGAGACAGGATAGGCTTCCTCCAGTCCCTTCCTCTCGTTCTGGCCTTTCCTGCCTTTCTTACTTTATGGAGATCAAAAAAGACCCAAAGTTTCCATCTGCCTGGACATTTGACAGTGTTAAGTAACCCTGAGGCTGGTATGTCCCTCCTGTCCTAATCAGAACTCAGGCTGAGGTCATGCTTCTCCAGGTTTCTGCAGACAACTCCAGGACAGACAGACAGAGCTGGTCTGGCCTCCTGTGTGGCAGGCAGGAGCTGTGGCTCTAGCCAGGAATTAGCCTGGCCTGGTTCATCATCCTCTATCCTTTGCCTACTCACTGGGTTCAGCTGGGACAGATTACACCAAGCTTGTTTCTGCACCTGCAAAGTAGTGCTTATTGTCTCTGCTTCCTCAGTCTGCAGGGATTCTGGTGGTAACCCTTCTGGAAGTTTATAGCCCACAAGACCTCTGCGCGGGCAGGCGGGCAGGCAGGCGGGCGGCAGGCGGGCACGGCAGGCGGGCAGGCGGGCAGCACTGAACTCTGCCTTGCCCTAACTTTGTTTTCCATAGTCAGACTACTTTGTTTTTATTTTTAACATATATCGGTGTATGAGTGGGGGTGGGGTTGGAGTGCCCAGGAATGAAGAGGTTAGAAGACAGTTTGTGCGGATTGGTCCTCTCCCACCATGTGCAGTCCAGGGTCAAGCTAAGGTTGTCAGGGTTAACAGCTTTCACCGACTAAGCTCTTTTCCTGGCTCCAGTTGGTACCTTCTACGGATCACATTTTATGCTGAATGTGTCTGATATATAACTCTCCCTTCTAGGGCTAGCCCTGCTGGGCTTCCTGGTGCTGGTGCCAATGACCATGCCCTGGAGTCAGCTGGGCAAGGATGGCTGGCTAGGAGGTACACATTGTGTGGCCTGCCTGGTCCCCCCTGCAGCCTCTGTGCTGTATCACCTCTTCATGTGCCACCAAGGAGGCAGTCCCGTGTACACCCGGCTCCTTGCCCTGGATATGTGTGGAGTCTGCCTTGTCAACACCCTTGGTGAGCCAGGGCCCCAGGAAGGCGGAGGCAAGGGCCACTGGTGGGAGCCCTGGGTTGGAAAGATCAGCTAGTTTGGACTTAAATCCGTTTCTCTCTCTCCTCTCTCTCTCTCTCTCTCTCTCTCTGCAGGGGCCCTGCCCATCATCCACTGCACTCTGGCTTGCAGACCCTGGCTTCGCCCAGCTGCCCTGATGGGTTACACTGCACTGTCAGGTGTAGCTGGCTGGAGAGCTCTCACTGCCCCCTCCACCAGTGCCCGGCTTCGAGCCTTTGGTTGGCAAGCTGGGGCCCGCCTGCTGGTGTTTGGGGCCCGTGGAGTGGGGCTGGGTTCAGGGGCTCCAGGCTCCCTGCCCTGCTACCTGCGCATGGACGCACTGGCACTGCTGGGAGGGCTGGTGAATGTGGCACGTCTGCCAGAGCGTTGGGGGCCTGGTCGCTTCGACTACTGGGGCAACTCCCACCAGATCATGCACTTGCTGAGCGTGGGTTCCATCCTCCAGCTCCATGCTGGGGTTGTGCCTGACCTGCTCTGGGCTGCACACCATGCCTGTCCCCCAGACTGAGCTGCCACCTAGCTGCCAAACGGGCCTGCCCACAGCTTTCTGGGACAAATTACACCACTTTTCCTCCTGCTGGTCTGCAAGGGGCTGGTTCCCTGGAAGAACCAGCACATGGGACTTCCTAGCTGGGAGACCACTCTTCATTCTTTCCCATGGATTAATCTCTTCTTACACCCAAGCCTTCAAATCCCACTACCCCTCTCCTTGCCATCTTCTTCCGGGGCACTGTTTTGCTGTCATTAGAAGAAAACCATTTTTTTTTCCATTTACCCTGTTTGACCTGTGAGAGTCTCTGACAGTTGAGTCCTGCCAACTTAACAAGCCTCCAGTCCAGAACCACCACCCCTGTGTTGCTGCTCCCATATGACACTTCCTGGATTCTTGAACTAGCCTCTCTAACCCTGCTTCCTGATCTCCATCTTCCTGCTCTGCATGCCAAACCTCTCAGCAGCCAGAATTTTGCTGTTCCTGTCATTCCTGCAGCGAGGATGCAGAGGAGTGGGACCAGGTTCCTCTCAGAACCAAGTGGACACTGGTCCTGCTTATATTATCTGGCCAGGAGACATGAGGGGAGCGGCTGCTTTCCCTAGGCAACAGGCACAGATGTGGAATGGAGGCTTTGGACTCAGGCTTCACTGGACCAAGGACTCAGCTCTTCAGTGCCATGGACTGACTGACCTGCCCACCAGAGACTTGTCTGCTCAGGAAATCTCTATACAGTGGGTGGCTCCAGCCTGCTGGCCCAAGGGCACTCTATAGCAGGGTACCGACTCACAGCCAGATCATCCCAAAGGCCCAAGACCCTAGGCAACATCAATAAACGGACAAGCAGTGCTGTGTTGCCACATGAGCAGCCTTGGGTGTCCCCAAGACTCATTACTTTTTATTAGATACACAAGTTTCAGGGGGAGAGGTGGGCAAGAAGATCAGAGGTTTAAAAGCACCACGGCGGGCTGGGCCTGTGGCTCAGGCTGGGTCCAGAGAGTCCTCGAACAGGCTGAGGAGGTTCCTTGGCTCAAAGGTGGGGCAGGGGCCTTTTGGAGGCTCTGAGTCCATATCAGTTAGGTCCAAGGCATCCCTTAGGGGAGGAAAAAAAGGCATAAGACCTTGGATCCTAAAGACAACTGTGCCCAACCCTCGCCCCTGGGCCTGCTCTCCTCCTCACCTTGGTAAGTACCTGGCCCGAGGAGTAGAGGTTCTCCTGGTGATCCGGGACAGGACGGTCTCTGGGGAGAGTGAGGGACTACAAAGAAAGAGGACCAACAGGGTACTGAGGGTTGGGCAGAGTAGGATATAAACAGCTCTGCTCCTTCTTAGTTCCAGACACCTACTTGGTGAAGGTACAGGCCACAATTGAAATAAACACTGGCAGCTGTCAAGACCTCCCGACCATGTTCATGGGTTAACTTTGTCCCTTTTCTGGTTCCCCTGAGCTGGGTGTTGAGTTTTGGTAAATGGAGGTTTTCTAGCATTTTGCTATGTTAGAAAGAGCTTCAGCGTGAGGGGGATGGCTCTATAAAGAGAGGGAATCCTAAGAGTTTATGGTTCCTCGGTGCAGCTGTTTGTTAATTATATATCTTTCCCTTGGCTAGCAGACACTTGGGAGCAAGGGAATCCTCTCAGGACAGGGCTTACCCGGTACTGGGAGGCATCTATCTACTCAGGGGAAGACAGCATTTAAATCTCTGAACAGGGCAGCCTCTACAGAGTTGGGGACTGAAATCCTATACTGAATGTCACAGCTGCCCACATGGACCACAAGCTACCTCTACACTGGCAGTCTTTGTCCCCTGAGTGTGACAGGGGCCCGAGGCCCCTTGCATTGACCACAGTGATGCACACACACACCACCCGTATGCCCTGGTTTTTGCACCTACCCTATGCTGTCATCATCCAGCTGCTGGAGAGGGTGCTATCCAGGAGGGGGCTGCAAGGTGGAGAGCCAGGTGGTGTGGCTGTGGGCCTGGAGGCTGCAGCCAGCTGCAGGATGAACCAGGCCATGCCAGAGCCAGCAGAGCAGAGTGACCAGGGCCTAAGGAAAGAGAGCCTCAGAAACCAAGCCTTGTAACAAATCACAGTACTTGGGAGGCTGAGGTAGGAAGATGATGAGTTCGAGGACAACCTGATACATACGGTAAGTTCAGAAGTGAGCCTCAAGAGACCAGTAAGATAGCCCAGCACCATAAAGGCTTACTTACCTGCCACAGGGCCCAACCTCGGCTCAGGGCTTCTGCAGCCATGTACCACAGAACATTCCAGGGGCGTGGCTGCCTCAGCATGGGCAAGGCTAGCAGGGCCTCAGCTGTGGCTCGAAGCTGGGGGTCAGGCTCCAACATCATGGTGAGAACAGAACGCAGCTCAGAAGACAGACCTGCCGATGAGGCAGGGCCATGTTGGGCCAGGGTACTGACTGGGCCCTTAGACCAATGGTGCCCCCTACCACTCGACACCACTTGCCAGAAACTGGTGATAGCTGGCTCTTCTGAACCCCCACTCACCAGCAGTGAACTCAGGGGGCAAGTATCCCTGGCGCAGCTGCTGCCAGCCCTCCCCACCATGGGGCAGTTCCATGTTGCAGGCAACTTCCAAGATGGTGAGACCCAGACTAGGAAGGACAGGGCGCGAAGACAAAGAGGCAGTCAGCTTTGTGATACAGACCCCAGTCCTAACCAGCATCTCGGTGGAAAGGGCTGTTCTCTTCTACCATAAACCATAAAGTTAGTGAGAGAAGGGTAAGGCGCTTTAAGGAGAGCCCTGGAGGACCCGTGTGCACCCGTCAAGATGGACGCCTTGTTGTCAATTATGCACTCCACACTCAGGCCGTTAACTCGGCACAGTGACGGCCAGCAGAACCACACTGACATGCAGATTGGTTTCCATGATTGTTAGGGTTGGCATCTACATTCTGTAGAGATAGCCAGAATACAGTGACACAGGGCAGTGGTAGCCAGTATGGACTCAAAATCCTGGGCCTGGCTGTAGTCCCAGATGTTAACTGTGGACTTGACAAGTCCCTCTGCCTCATTACTCTCCCAGTCCTGGAGCACAGCCACGGAGCTGTGAGGAGATGGCTAGCCTACAATGTGAAGGGGCCTCTGGCAGGCTTGTTGCTTACCCTGGAAACCTCCCAGGCTGGAATGCCCTCCTACCCTACTGGCAGGAAAGAGCTCCTCTCTTGGGTAGTCCCTCCCCTTCTGCTGAAAAGCCACAATAAAAGGCTCACATAGACCCTATCCCAGCCTCACCTGAACACATCTGCTGCTGTGCCGTAGGTACCCTGAAGCAGTTCTGGGGCCATGTAGCGAGGATCTCCCTCCTGGGCCTCGCCAGCACCGGTGGAATCCAGCTCTACCAGTAGTCCAAAGTCGCCCAGCTTGCAGCGGCCCCGGGGGCCCAAGAAGATGTTGGCAGGCTTGACATCAAGGTGAACTAGGCCTTGACTGTGTAGATGGTCCAGAGCCAGCAGAGTGTCCCGCAAGTAGCCCCAGACCTGGGCCTCTGGCAGGCTGGCCCCCCAGGCCTCACAGTGTTGCTGCAGGCTGGGCCCGCAGAGCTCTGTCTGCAGGTACAGGACGCCACCCTCCTCCCAGGCCCGCTCCAGTCTCACGCAGTGTGGGTGCTGCCCCACCTTCTCGTGGCCGCCTACCTCAGCCAGCTTACGAGTCCGGTCTTTGGGGCCTCGGAATGGCGACATGGAGCGCTTAACAGCATAGAGTCGCCCATCTTCCTTGGAGCGTACCTGGAAGGGAGGTGTTGCCCAGAAGCAGGATGGGGGGGCGGGGCAGGGAGGCGGAGCGATCAAAGAATGATGTTAAGATTTCACAATGTAGAGAAATACATGTCAGCCTTAGACTTCTGTCTGCAATGATAACTGGACACATGTCCACTGCAGAACAGTGCACCAGAGACCCAGGAACAGAGAATGGGGCAGACCTATGCCCTCTGACTAGGGTCCAGTGCTAAGAGAAAATGGTAGTCCCCAAAACCATGGGCAGTGTACTCTGCTGTGTCCAGGCTTTTATCTGGTAAGGAAAGCCGATGCAAGGGCCTGTACTGCTTGCATTTTAAATAAAATTGCTTCTAAATAATGCTTGCATAAAAGAAAGCTACTATTTTAGGAGAAATATAATTGGAAAATTAAAACCATATTAAAGAAAATGATGGGCTAGAGATTGATCAGTGGTTAAGAGCACTGACTGTTCTTACAGAGGTCATGAGTTCAATTCCCAGCATCCAATTGGTGTCTTACAACCATCTGTAATGGGATCCAATGCCCTCTTCTGTTGTGTCTGAAGACAGCTACAGTGTGTGTGTCTGTGTGTGTGTGTGTATAAAATAAATCTTTAAAAAAAAAAAAAAATAGAAAAGAAAATGGAGCCAGGCAGTGTTGGCGCACACCTTTAATCCCAGCACTTGGGAGGCAGAGGCAGGCGGATTTCTGAGTTCAAGGCCAGCCTGGTCTACAGAGTGAGTTCCAGGACAGCCAGGGCTACACAGAGAAACCCTGTCTCGATGATGCTGGGCCAGGGAGAGGAACAGCTTTTGAGCCTGCTAGCCTAGGGAATACGGCGGGGACTGGGATCAGATCCAGGTCAAACAGAACCAGTCATGGAGCCCAGCACGGCCATCTCGGGCAGAGAGCGGAGACTTGCTGTGGGTTGTGCTAGCCAGGACGCGAAGCCAGCATGCATGAGGCAGATCTTGGAAGTACTTGATCTTAGGATGCAGAGATGGCTGAAGTCTTAGAGGTAGGTGTCAGAGAAAGAAGGGAGCAGGATGCCTAGGACACTCTCCCACTGAAGGAGGGGACCCAAGGCAAAGAGGCTCCCCAGAGACGTCTGGGAAACCACCCTTCGTTTACCTTGAAGACTTCTCCATAGGAGCCATGACCCAGGCGGCTAAGTCTCTGGAAGTTTTGCTGAAAGAAGGACTCTGGCCGGCTCGGGTCGTACCCAGGACTCTGCAGGGTCTCTGAGGTTTCACACAGGAAAGACACCCTCCGGGGCTGGGGCTGGTGCCAGCCTGGGGTCCGAGGGGGGAATAGACGGCTGACAGGGATGCTGCCCTTGGCAGGGGGCCGAGGTGGAAGGCTCCGGCTGAGGCCCCCAGGCCTTTTGAGGGAGAAACCAGGCTCTGCATGTCGGAAGTAAGCTGGAACTGGGATGGGGGTACCATTTAGGGGTGGTGGGGTGCCCTCAGTGGGCATGGACATGACCAACGCTAGAGGGTCAGAGCACAAAGCAATGTGTCCACTCAAACAGTGCTTGACCCAGTGGCCCACAAGAGAGCCACTTCTTTGCCACACACACGTTGTACTGTCCACATGAAGGCTGTGTGGGCCACAAGCACCTGCAGAGAAGGAAAAGAAGAGGCCATCACACACCTGCACACAGTGTCATCTGAGGCTTGGAGGTGGCAATTACACGAAGTCACAACCATATCCTGTGTCCCTGTATCAGCGAGGGGAGAGCCTCATACCCAGCAGGGAAGTTCTAAGCCCAGCAGCCCCACAGCTGTCCATTCAGCCTTCCTCCCTGCAGCCTCTCCCAAGGTCCCTCATCACCAGTTTAACAGTAAAAACAACTTCTGAGTTCCAAAACTTCCTTCTTCTATTTTCAGTTATTGTACTAGGATTAGTTTTCTTCTAGAATATCTCTATTAAATATGAGACCTGGGGCCTTCTCAGAAATAGACAGAATAGAGGGGAACTATTCACAGCCAACTTAAGTCTCTGAATGTAGTACTAAAGACAGAGGAATGAAGTGTTTACAGAAGAAAATCTAGCAAATCTTGGTAAGAATGTGGAGAAATGGTAGGATCTACAAGTCCCGGCTGTGGACAGGGTCCGGAGGTGAGGTTCTGCTGCCTCTGCTCCCTGTCACAGTTGGTGTTTGCCTAGGAGAGCAGACTCTCAGCATCAGTCAGCCTCCCACCAACTCCACGGGCAGAGGCTGGTTTTTCAGTTGAGTAGATTAACCAAGACCTTTCTTCTCTCTCCTGCCCTATGAAAGACAAGATGGACATTCTACATTGGGCCTAGCAAGCTGAGAAGCCCATGGTTCCAATCCCAGCTCGTTCACAGGAAGAGAGCTCCACACTGGAAGAGGCAGAGGGAAGGCCAGAGGCTTCTGTCCTGTCTCAGCATCCTGCTTCTCAGGCAACAGGGCCAGCCAGGGGAAAGGGCGCCACTGTCCCACAGCACGGCTTAGATAGATTGCCCAGGGGTACAGGCAATCTGTAAAAGAGAGCCCTGAGGCTGTCCCCAGGAAAACTTGACTTTGAAATACTGAGACGTTCATGTCTGACAATACTGTCAAAAAAGTAAGGGGTGGTGGTGGTGGTGAATGGAGCTGGGCACAGTGACTGTCACCTATAATTCCAGCACTTGGGAGGCAGAGACAAAAGGATAAGGAAGGAGTTCAAGGCTATCCTTGGCTACATATAGAATTCAAGGCCAACAACAACAAAAAAGGACCTGAAAGATGACTGAGCAGATGAAAATACTTGCCTTGAAAGACTGACAACTAGTCACACCCACACCCTGAAAATAATAAATATTTTGGGTGAGTGAAAGCTTTAGGTCTTAGATGTGGGATGGTGTATATCCCTGTAATTCCAGTAGGGAGACTGAAACACGACTGGAACACAGATTTGAGGCCAGCCTGGGCCGCATATGCAGATTTTTTTCTCAAAATGAAGGAAGAAGGGGCTCTCGAGGCAGCTGAGGAGCAGCTGCTCTTCCAGGATTTTCAGCACCCACACGGCTGCTAGGGGAAGCTGACACCCTCTTTTGGCCTCCACCCGCAATACTCACTTATAAAACATAGGCATACGTTCAGGCAAAACACCATACATATAAAATAAACAAACAAGACAAACAAGCAACCAGGAAGAAATGCTGGGCAGGACTGCACACAACGGCACATGACGGCACACGACTGCACATGCCTGTAATCCCAGCATTCAGGAGGCATAGAGTCCTTATGAGCTTGAGACCAGCTTAGTCTACACAGGGAGAGCCAGGCTAGCCAGGGCTATATACATAGTGAGACCCTGTCTATTAAAAAAAAAAAAAAAAAAAAGGAAAGGAAAGAAAAAAGAAAGGGGGGGGGGAGGAAGAGGAAGAGAAAGAAGAGGAAGAAGAGGAGGAGGAAGAATAAGAAGAAATGCAGCTCACTGGCTCAGTGGCAGAATACGTCCCTGGCATGTGATAGGCCCTGGTTTGATCCCTATTACCAAAACCAAAATGAATGGACATACGCTGGGGCACTCACAGTTAGCACTAGGGAAACCAAGCATGTTAAACACACACAGTTGTCATTTCAAACAAAAGACCTCTTTTACCCAGAGGGCTGGGAATAGAGGTGGCTAACAGCCTAACCCCTGTGCTAGACAGCCAGGCCATACCTGGCTCCCCGAGGCTGCCCCAAGCAGAACCAGAGGTGGCTAATAGCCAGATACCTGCTGACCAGATCCTCCCCTAGGCCTTAGATAACACATGCAGCCTATAGAACTGAGACAAGTTTTGATCTAATTATGCTTCCTTGTACACAAGGGATTGTGTTATACCAGGAAACCTTTTTCCAAATTGTACTGTACTTAAATACACCTATAATAAACCACCCAGTGTCAAATTCTAGAAGTTTGAATGAACACCAGCTACTGAGTCGAACTGTTGAACTGGATTTTCTTCTTGTCTCAGAATTAACCCTTTGCAGGTCCTAGTGCTTGCAGAGACACTCTCACCCCCCCCACCCCCAAATGTACATACAAAGAACTAAAGGCCTAAATAAAAGGGGAAACCTGTTCATGGCAATGGTCTGGAAGTTGTGGACTAGTGTATAGTTCTGGTACAGTGTTACCAGACTTTTCTTCAAACAAAGTAAAGGCCTTCAGCTCAAAAGGTACCATCCCTGTTAGAATTCCAGTTGGCTTCATTAATGAAAACAATTAGCATCCCCGGCAGTGGTGGTGCACACCTTTAATTACAGCACCCAGAAGGCAGAAGCAGGCGGATCTCTGTGAGTTTGAGGTCAGCCTGGTCTACAGAGAAAGTTCCAGGACTGACAGGGCTACACAGAGAAACCTTGTCTCAGAAAAAAAGAAAGTAGGGAAAAAATAACAAGCTGCTTCTACAATTCATTTGTCTGTTCAGGAGATCAAGCACCCTACTTTCAGTCAAACTCACAAAAGACTAAATTTGGAAAATTCCTAATTCCAAATGCTCAAACTTTCTATAAATCCACAGCAATCAAAAAAAGTTTATTCACATAAAGATGAAGGGGATACAACTAAGGGTTCTAAAATTTATGGTTAAATCAATTTTTCTTTAAAGCTGGGCACAGTGGCACATACCTTTAACCCCAGCACGTGGGAGGCTGAAGCAGGCAGATCTCTGTGAGTTCAAGGCCAACCTAGTCTATAGAGCAAGTTGCAGAACAGCCAGGGCTACATGGAGTGACCCTGCCTCAAAAAAAATTTTTGTTTTGTGTTTTCCCCCTCAAGACAGAACTCATTTATGTAGTTCAAGCTGGCTTTGAACAGCCTCCTGCCTCAACCTCCAGAGAGCTGGAATTACTTATTTTCAAAAAGGGTGCCAAACAACCCAACAGGAAAGAAGACTCTTTTCAACAAATGACAGAGATAGCTGTGTAGCTACATGGAAAAAAATTACTACAGGGAAAAACAAAAACCAACTTTATCTATTTTTCCCACTCAGTATATTTATAGTTTTACTTTGTTTTGAGAAAAGTCTATGTAACCTGGACTGATTATGAACGTGAAGCAATCCTCTTCCCTCAGCCCTCTAAGTGCTAGAATTACAGGCATGAGCTACCACTAACTGACATTCATTGACGGAAATATTAGTGTTTGATCTTGGAATGGATGCCCCGGATTCACTAGTGGTCTTGTACATACATGCTTTCTTAGAATGGATGCCTTTTCAAAAGCTATTAGTCATTTATGGATCAAACCATTATTTAAAAGCTATTGGTCATGATGGGTCAAACCAAGAAGCTACCACATGTCAGGAAAGCGTTCTCCCAGAGCTACCTCCTCAGCCCTCCATCTGTGCTCTCTAACGACGAGACCATAATAGCTTTCTAAATCTGAAATTTATTTTATTTTTATTTTTGGAGATAGGATCTCTAGTTTAAGCTGTCTTGAAGCTCCCTCAATGTGCAGTCAATAGAAACTGTGAGGTTTTGATCCTCCTGACACCATCTCCAGGGAGCTAGGATCATGGACATGTCCCACTCCATCTAGTTTATGCAGTGCTGTGTATCAAACTCAGGGCATGATTCATGTTAGGCAAATGCTAAACCCAACTGACTTATTAATATAACTCCAGGCCCTAAACCTGAGCTATTTTGAATTAAGAGCACCTGGCACCAGGAGTTTGTGGAGCTGCAACTCTGTACTGACATACAGAAAGCTGAAGGGCTTGAGCCGGGTGTCTAGCATAAATGCTAACTGCTGACTTCATCAGTGCTTTAGATAGTAGTTGAAAGGACTCAAGTATAGTAGTGTCATGGTGTCAGTAACTCACTGTGTGCCCCTAGGGGAAAAAGTGGGCATAAGGTTGCTACAATGTTGTAATTGAAACAGGCAAAAAAGCAACAGAAAGAGTCCATTTTAGGGGAAGCCACAATGTATCAAAAGATGCCACACCTAGCCTCGGGGGGTAGCTAGATCAAATTACTACTTAGGTTAGGTACTTAAGAGGCTTGGCTGGAAGGCTCTCTTGTTATGGCTCTATTTACTTCAGGAATCTCATCCCAGAGGGTGGCCTTTGGCTTAAAGATAGAGTGCCGGCCTAGCATCATCAGAGTCCTGCATTTGGTGCCTACCCTAGAAAAAAAAAAAAAAAAAAATCCCATCCCAGGTCTTCTTGAAGGAATCAGACTGTCAAGATCCACCATCATGCTGGTTAATTAAACCTACACACAACCTTGAAGGGGGGCAAGGGGAGTTAAGAGTACTTGCTGCCCTTCCAAAGGACCAGGTTTGATTCCCTGACACACTAACACACAGGTGTCTGTAACTCCAATTCCAAGGGGATCTGACACTCTTTTCTGACCTATGTGGGCACTAGGACAAAAAATACACATACATTAAAAAATAACAAAAATACTTTTTTTTTTTTTTTTTTTTAAAGGAAGAAGGAATACAGTCTCTATGCCTAGCACCTGGGAGTCCATCACCTTCTGTCATCAGCCAGAAAATCCGTTTCCACATCACTGGTCATTTACATTCTAATACCTCTGGCCTGGTCATACAGCCTTTATGGGGTGAGAAGAGTTGGTAGTGGAGTCCTGGCTGAGTCCAGAGTGGCCCTGAGCCACTCTTTCCAGGGGCCGCACCCTCTTACTGAGCTGGACACATCTGTTGACCACCATCTAGCGTTAGACTGTGAGTTCCTCCCGTGCAGGGCCGCTGCTGAAATCTCTCAGTGGGCCAGGGTGAACTCTGACAAACAATTGCGTAGACAGGCTGTCACCCGGGGGTAGGGGGGATGTTCCCAGAGAGCTGCGGGGGGGAAAGAGAGGCAGTGCTGGGAAAGGGGCTTCCAGTGGGAAGGGACAAGGGGCCCGCGGGAGTAGGCGGGGCGTGGGCGACAGCTCTGACCTGGAGTCATCCCAGGGCCAGCCGGGCCCGTGACACATAGGGAGGGGTGGGGCTGCTGCAGGGGGGCGACCAGACACTGAGAGGAGGCCGGGGGGCCGTCACGGGGCGCAGCGCGGCAGGAGCGCGGGCCAGGGCGCCGGGCGGAAGAGCGGCGCGGCCGGGAGACCTCACCCGGGTGTGGGCTCACCTGGGGAGGCTGGGCGGGGCGCAGCAGCGAGATCCCAGGTTCCGTGTCGGCGGAGGCCGCTGGGGACCTCGCAGAGGCCAGGCAGGCCGGGGTCGGGCAGCGGGGGCCTCTGGACAACGGGACGAAGCACCCTCCAAGAAGGGGAACGGCCCGTGAACGCGCGCGGAGCCAGCTCGCGCCAAAAATTCCAAACCGGCCTCGAGGCTCCGCCCAGGTTCGCACGTGGCCCCGCCCCCGCCTGGTGCAGCCTGTCAGGCTCCGGGAGCATTGGCTCCGCCTCGCGTCCTGCGTGCGCACGGAGGTCTCCCCGCCCCCTAAGTTTGGCCGAGCGCTCTCACTGCGCAGGCGCACCTCTTCGGGGCCTATTGCAGTCTAGGTAGCTAAATTCTTAGTCCTAGACGCCAGGTGGGAACGATCCTTGGCCCCTCTCTCGGTATCCCCAGGACATTTGTCGGCTTTTAGACTGTGGTCCCCATACCCGCTGCTCTCCATTGGCTGCCTTAATATTAGTGTCTATAAAAGTGGCAGGTAAGGCCCTGCAGCCAAGTGGCATTTTCTCAGAGAGTTGCCACTGGGAGCAGCACAAGCAAATGTCCCACTACGTATAATCTTATGCACAATCAAATGGGTCCTCATCGCCCCCCGATAGCGATTGGGAACGCCTCTTCTAAGAAGGTGTAGTCTCCTTGTGAATAGGCATCAGTTACTTCTGAGACAGATTCTTACATCTTTTAGTCCTGAACCTTGTGCTCAACTCAGATCCCTTTCAGTCTCTTCCTGGCCTCACAACCATATACACGCTGGACTTTCCCAAGCTTCAGGTTGTCACTCTCTTTCAAAACGTGGAGCTGAAGAACCTAGGACGATTTCTTTCAAGTGGTTAGCAGAAGTCTGTGCAGAACAAACGTGGGATGGTGCTTGCTTCTTCGAGAAAGGGACCTTTATAAATTTCATCTAGAAGTGAGAAATCATGCTTTATAGCCAGTCTCCCTAAAATGCCCCTGCAATCTCTTGGAACAACAGTGGGAAGAAGGTCAGGCCCTACTTAGAGTTGGGGTACAGCCCACCTCCAAGCCCTTCCCTTTGCATTAGCGTCGCTGAGAGCCAGAACACTTGTGACTTGGGCTAGTCCTTGTTGAGGACCCCAGACAGGTCGCTCTCCAACTATTTAAACTACTTTCTGCCAGCCCCGTTTTCTGGACGGGCCCTGCCTCTTTCCAGTTGTTCATTCCTCAAAGTCTAATTCATGATTAAAACAAACAAACAAACAAACACAATAACTAAAAATACTGCACTAGTACATACCTATACCCAAGCACGGAGGTGGCTGAGGCAAAAAGATCACATGAGCCCAGGAATTGGAGGCTAGTTGGGCACTAACAAGACCCCTGTCTTAAAATCAATCAAACAAATAAGTAAAAATTGGATAAAGTTGTATATAGATCTGTGATCCCAGCACTGAGGAATCGGGAGGCTAAGGCAGGGGGAATCTCTGAGTTTAAGGCCACCCTGTTTATATCAGAAGTGCCAGGACAGCCTGGGCTACATAGTAAGATCCTGTCTCAAAACTTGGGGTAGTTTTAGCAATTCAAACCCTGCCTTATAAAGGAAATGGGAAAAGGGAGTAAAAAGGCTAGGTTGTCAGTTCAGTGGTAGCTAGCAGGTGTGAAGCCCTAGGTTCAAAACCCAGCATTACAGGGGGAAATAAAACACTTCATCTCAGTGGCATATGTCAGTAAACATCTCACTCTGCAGAGAAAGACTACACTATACACACAATAAATATAAATTAGTAGCGGTTAGAGGTAAGTGTCCAGATGTTGTATCAGGGAACTAAAGGCTGTAGTGGTGCTCTGCCAGTCTCCGCGTGTGGAAAATGAATAATAGCTCCTCCCTACTTGAAAAAATGAGCATTAACTGAGAAAATATATGTGAACTGCTTTTGTTAGAGGAGAAGCAGACTTCTGCCCAGGTTCATGGTCTCATAGGTTTTTAAAAATGAATATAAACAGAAGGCCAGTAAGCAAAAGTTTGATTTAGAAAGTGAAAGTTGATGGGAAGTAGCAGCAGAGGATCCCCAGGGGACGGTTGGTTTAGTGCTTTGTATCATTAGAGGTGAGAGCCGCTAGAGTTCTCAACCTGTGGGTCGCGACCCATTTGGAGCGCTCTAATGACCTTTTCACAGAGGTTGCCTAAGACTGTCAGAAAACACAGATATTTACATTACAGTTCATAAAAGTAGAAAAATTACAGTTATGAAGTGACAACAATAATTATTTTATGGTTGGGGGTCACCACAACATGAAGATCTGTATTAAAGGGTTGCAGCATTAGGAAGGTTGAGAACCACTGCTCCAGTGTAAGAGTCTTCACTCCCTTTGATGCAAAACGGGCCCACAGGTTGCATCAGTCAAGACAAGAGCAGCTGCTGGTGAAGTCAAGAGTCACCTCTACCCATGCTTCGATGGCAGAGAGGCGTGTTTCCAAAGGGATCAAAACCAGGACTCTTAGCTGGGCATGGTAGTGCATGCCTTTAATCCCAGCACTCAGAGCCAGAAGCAGGTAGATCTCTCAGAGTTCAGGGCCAGCCTGGTTTCCATTGAAGTTTCAGGCCTTGTCTCAACAACAACAAA
The DNA here is from genome assembly GCA_021653895.1 of Mastomys natalensis. Taxonomy (NCBI): domain Eukaryota; kingdom Metazoa; phylum Chordata; class Mammalia; order Rodentia; family Muridae; genus Mastomys; species Mastomys natalensis. Next base: position 396,164 of record JAJTUV010000668.1, read on the forward strand.
AACCAAAACCAAAACACTAGGACTTTATCAAACCTCCCCCAGGTGCGGGATTGCACAAGCCCCACCCTCATCCAGGGGAGTGCCCCAAACACTCCCAGGGTGACACTTTACCACTACAGTACCACAGAGCTGTACACACTTCCTAGACTCTTAGGAAGATTCTCTTGCTCAGATGGGATCACAAAAGTGGCGTGACAAGAAAGGCAGGCAAAGATGAGACTCAAATGGAACCCTGGAGAACAGGAGGAAGCCACGATGGGAGTTTCTGAGGACCAGCTGCCTGCTATTTCTGTTGCATAGTGTTTATGAGCATTTGTTAAATTGTATATTTCTGTCTAGTGTATGCTTGCTTCTCTACATATATCACATTTCATGCTTGCAACAATTCTAATAATTGACAGGGGGTGGAGAAGAGGTTAATAGAGGTCAGCTTTGCGCATCTATGGGTGCCTGGGTAATGTCTGGGAAGGTGTCCCAAAGGCAGCCACTGGAAATCGGAAGCTCAGATCCGGCCTAAAGAGCTGCCGACACAGGGTGGCGGGGGCAGCTGAGGGGCAGCAGCACAGCTGCTGGTACAGGAGGTGTCTGCCCACAGGCGCCTGGCTGTGCCTCCAGCTGTCCTCCCAAATTCCCACCCTCACAGGTGCTGCTGGAGGTTAAGCAACTGTCAGGGAATCCTTTGACACACACTGCCATTTTAGGTAACATGTGTCTGAGGCATCAGTCCTGCACATCCAGTAGCTATTATCTCCTTGCCCTTGATCCCTGCCAGACACCTCTTCTGTTTAGATATTTAGATACCAGGGCCATGTCTCCTGTCCGTTCAGCTCTGGGTGCCCAGTAGCCCAGACCAGTGCTCTAACAGGGGTTGAGCCCCCAACTCTGTGTTCTTAGGGTACTTGGATGGAGACAGTGTGGTGATTCTTGAGCAGACATGAAGCTGGTCCAAGGACCCAGGCTAGCTGGTATTTTCCACAAGCCTGTGCCAGCTCCCAGGCAGCCTGGCACTGGCCAAGCAATCAGAGTATACCTCCCATGTAGCCCCTTGGAATTTCTCCCTCTACCTTCCTGGCGCCCTGCAATGAGTACTGTGTGTCTGGATGTCTGGCTGTGCTTAGGGGGCCCTCAGCTGTCCCTGCTCTGAATCTTACTGGCGTAACTGGGCCTGGGCCTGCACAGGAGAATGGGGAAGGTTAAGAGGAGAGAAAACCCCTTGGAGTGCTTGGGATTAGACTCTAGTCCAGCTTAGGAGTTGTACCATTTGAGCCAAGAGCCTTTTCTTCTCTGCCTCTGTTTCCCCACCAACAAAACAAGAAACCCCAGTAGCCCTGGCTCTAGCTTTTACTGCCACCACTTTGGAGAAAAGTACTCAGCCTCAAAAAGGCCAGATGACTGCCCAAGGTCCAAGGTCAATGCACCACCTCCCACTCAGCTGGCCTTCCAGGGAAACCAATCAGGAAAACCAGGGAACCAATGCTCATGGTCTTGTGGCAAAGCAGGCAGTGTAGCACAAGAGTTCTTTTTATCCAGTTGTCCTGGAAGGGAGTGAGCATCCCTGCATCCTTCTCAGTGACTAGTGGACGAGCCAATCCACTTGACTCCAAGCAGGATGGAACAGGCAAGCGGGGTGATGGGCTAACGGACCCTGCAGTCGGTTTTTCACAAAAGGTGAATCTTCTGGGGAAGGCAGAGAGATACCATGGGACTGGTGATATGTGTGCAGTCTGTAGGATTCCAGAGTGGGGAGAGATTATCAGTGGGGTGTAGCCCTGAGTTCAGGGGGGCCCAAGGGTGATCTGATCTATAGAGCTAGCTTAGTGCTGGGGTTAGCCTATGAGTGGAGGATGCTGGGCACTAGTTTGCTGGCTGCAAAATTGGGCTTCAAAGTGTGGTGGGATCAGAGGCCCCCACTGTCTCATCTTTACTGCTCTCCAGACCTCCACCCTGTCTGGAAGCCAACATTGGCAAAGTGGCCTCCTCAGCCAGCAGCTCCAGGAGGGCCTGAGGTTGAGAAGAGTCAACAGACACAGGATGTGGGGCTTGGACTTGAGTCCAAGGTCCAGGTTCTGAATCAATGCTGTCCTCAGCCAGCCCAGTGGGGTTACACATTCACTTTGCTACGAGTGGGGCATTTCCTGGCCAGACCCCACCCTGGTGTATCCCAGGCTTGCCTCTCCTAGGCACAACCTGCCAGGTCCCCTGCAGCAAGCCCAGCTCCGGGTTCAATGGCCCAGGTCCCAAGAATGAAAAATGCTCCCAGTCCTCGAACACCCTGCACAGCCTGCCCCCATCCATCCTAAGCAACAGAGCCCACATTTACCCCTAAAGTCAATTCCAACGAAGAAGAGAAGACAACAGAAAATGGAGTCATCTGTCCCTGTATGCCACTGCCCCCATGGGGAATGAGGAGGAGCACAGGATGAGGATTGGAGGTTGGGGTAGCCTTCTAGCAAGTCAGTCCTCTGGGGCAAAAAGATCCAGTTCTAGTGATCCATGGAGGAATCAGACAGGACGAGAGCTAGTCTCTTGTGATTTTAATCTGAGAGTTCGATAGCTTCTGATACACTGTTGCATCTCCCGCTAGCCTTTCTAGTAACACAGTTAATATTCCTAGGGCTCTGGACCAGCTATGCGCAGATCTCTGGCCCTGCTCCCACCTTTTCTGCAGCTGTGTTTAGGCTGGGCCTAGAGTGCCAGCCTGCTCCTCCCCAGCTGCTGGGGAACATCTGAACCCTTCTAGTCTGGTGCCAGCGTCAGAGTCACTGACAGGGTGGAGGAGCCCCAGGGAGGCCTATCCCAGCTGTCAGCACCAATGATAGATGAGGGGGTATATTATAGGGAGGCCCAGAGGACCAGGCGCCTGTTCTGCTCCAGGGGGGAGCCCCTGGAGTGGCCTCCTGGGGTCTACCAGCAGAGCCTCTGCCCCTCACAGCTGGGGACCTGAGTAAAGCAATATCTCACCCAGTAAGGCTGCTTAAAGACCCTAAGGGTGCTGAGTCTTCCCACTCTCTGGACATCATGGGCATCTGGGTCTTTCCCGTTGCCCTCTTCCTGCTCTGCCTGACTTCTGAGAGCTTGCAAGGTGGGGAGAGTGGACTTCTGGGGAGGTCCAGGCTGTGGCTGGGGCTGAGATTTGACTAGAACATGAGTTAGACAGCTAGGTTCTGGGGGTGAGGATTGGTAGTGTTTCCAGTACAATCAGAAGTTCACGATCATTCTTGGCTTCGTGGCTATATGACTACACAGCAAGTTTGAGGCTAGACTGGGGTACATAAGCCCCCTCCCAATGTCTGAGTTCCAGAATGATGAGGGTTGGTTGGGCATTGGGGCTAGGGAGACCTGGGCAAGCAGAGAATTCAGATGAGGATTTTAGGTGCATTGCACTGGAGGTAGATGTGTGTCTGGGTCTAGCCTCCTTTCAGTTTCTGAGATCGTACCCTGAATAGTAAGTATCCTTTGCTTCCCTAGGACTTTCCCGACTCCCTCCCAACCTGGGGAAAGGTAAGTGGCCCTCTGGATACTTTTGATTCCAGGGAACTTTGGAGCTTACTAGATATTCCCTAGATATTTCCAGCTCTGAGATTCTAGATATGAAAGCCAGGAGAGCAAGGGGTTTCCTCCCAACAGACAGTGCTAGCAATGCCTGCTTGAGGATATGAGGCTCAGAAACTCTTCTTGGAAGAGTTGGGAGGTTTGTCCCTGAGAACATAGGGTCCCTGGAGGAGGGGCCTGGAGAGCGGGATGTGACAGCAGGGAGGAAGGAGGCTCTGGCAGCATCCAAGGACAGTGCTACAATGGAACAGGTGTGGGGACCAGTGAGCTGAGAGGCCTCAAGGCTTTGGGACTGAGTGTCATAAATGGGGCCTATGGAGTTCTAAGGGAGGGAGCCCTGAGACTGGATGCAGAGGAGTAGAAGAGGGAACAAGAAGGGTCCAAAGATGAGGCTGGAGGTTGCGGGGAGGGGAGGACTGTAATACAGTGACTTGGAGAGCAAAGTGTGTTCTGCCCCTCAAATATCCAGGGATATGCGGGGCGGTGGTGGCGCACGCCTTTAATCCCAGCACTTGGGAGGCAGAGGCAGGCGGATTTCTGAGTTCGAGGCCAGCCTGGTCTACAGAATGAGTTCCAGGACAGCCCAGGCTACACAGAGAAACCCCGTCTCAAAAAAAAAAAAAAAAAAAAAAAAAAAAAAAAAAATTCCGGGGTATAACTTGGACACCCCCATCCATGCCAGGGACCAATCTTCACCAATCTCAGATTATCCTCTGTTTCTGTCCTTATGCCTCCTATGACCAGAGGGGAAACTGAGGTTCAGAAGCAGAGATTTGGCTGGTCCCCTTCTCAATCCTCCCGACTCAACAGGCTTTGGCAGGCCAGACAGCTATGTATGAAGCTAAATCTTCAGAGGTGTAAGCAGAGTGGCCCAGAGGCTCCTGTTCTGCAGTGCATCCCTAAACTAACCCCTCATCTCTCCCCCAGGCTACAGCCCTTCCAGTGGACTGGGAACAGGTGAGGTGAAGGGAGAAGTGGGGGGGCAGGGCTAGGACACTCTGGTCTCTCTTCCCAACAAAGGAGGGCAAGATAGTGCAGGGAAAGAGAATATAGGCAAACAGACATCTCAGAATTGTGGGATGCTGGGTGTGGTGGTTCATACCAGTAAACCCCAAACTCAGAACTTGAAGCAGGAAGATTTCTGAGAGCTCAAGTTAACCTGGATTACATAGTAAGTTCCAGGCCTGCTTGAGTTGCAGAGTAAGACTGTATTCTACCCCCATCCCCGCTCAATGGAATGTAGGGATGGACACTGGCTACTAGATAGATAGATGCCAATTCTTCTTGGCATGGTTCTGAGCATAGTCCCAAAAGGTGGGGAGACTCACTGATGAGAATGACTGTGTAAGTAATGGGTACTTCTGGGGAAACCCTCAGCCTGGTGCCCCTAGGTACTCACCTGCTTTGTTTCTCCCCCAGCCTTTGGAGGAGATGCTAAACCTCAAAAGTCAGGTGAGCTCTACCAGCCTAGCTCTGTCTTTCTGTCTTTCTCACACCCTCCCCTCTCCATCTCACCAGGACTCAGGAACCCCCAGCAAGGTGAGCACCACCTGGTGGGAGGAGATCAGCCTCTGGGGCCTTCTTCTCTTGCCTCTGAGGCAAACTGGTGAATGATAATGGTTGAGGAGACATTTAAGATATTTTGTTTCTAGCTTGATCTCAGGGAAGACTTTCAAGGCTCCTATACCCCCACTTTAGTTGGGACTCCACACTTCCTCAACTCAACTCTTTCTTTACAGGCTCTCCAACTCAAAATGGCTACGGAACAGGTAGAGGTGGGGCTGCTATGGGGAGAAAAGAATCAAGGGTTGTCCCAGGAAGGGGAAATCCTGTGACCTTCAGTTGACCTTCACCTCTTTCTCAGGCGTTGGAGGCAGTATGGAACCGCCAAAGCCAGGTGAGCCCTTCTTAGATGCTACCTGTTTTTTTTTCCCAACCTCTGCAATCCTCCCCCTACCCCCAGAGCCTCTCTAACTCCCCTACCCTGTCTCTGTAGTGTTTGGTAATGGCATCATTGATCTAGAAGCATGGCCTTTCCAAGTATAGCATCCTATTTCTGAGGTGTAGGAAAATGGGGGTTTTCCTGTTTGGGGGTACAGTGCCACTAGGTTAATTCCCCTGAGCCTCAAGGAACTAGAACTGCTGGCTCAGGAAAGGAAGGCAGGAGGCATGGCAGCTTCCCATGTCAGGTGTGGGAGGAGAGATCAGGGCACCCTGTCTCATGGCTACTTTAGCTGTGCCCCAGGCACCACCTCAGGCCCATTAGTTCACAATGGATATGGAACAGAGAACCCAGGAGGAGGCTCAGTCCCAGGGGTCCCATCATCTTCCTCAGGCTTTGGAAGGGTTGTGAAGCCCCAGAAATCAGGTGAGTGCTCTCTCTCCATGTCTACTCCTCCTCAGTCTGATGTCCCGAAGGCCTCTTTATTCTTCTTTCTGGCTCTTTCATCCCAGGATATGGACCCAGGCTGGGAGCTGGAGCCTCTCCAGGAGTGGTAACTCAGCAGGGTAAGGACCACTGGATACAAAAGGAGAGAAGTTGGTTCCAGATGAAGGCAGGACTCAGCTTTCCATCTGACCAGGGCCTGGGAGGAGAGAGACTCTCCAAGCTGGAGGCTTGAAGATCCTCCCTGCCCACATCTTAGGTCCATCTCTTCCCATGGCTCCCTCTGACCCTCAGATATGCCCACCCATGCCCTACCACTTTCTCCTCAGGATTTAATGGCAGAAATGGCTTCGGCATCAGTACATCCCCTAAGGCAGGAAGCCTGCCAGGTGAGAGTAACTGGGCAGAGACTGTGGGGGTGCAGGTGGTGAGGAGGGCTCAGGGCACAGTTTTAATTTGAGGACAGGAATGCCAATCTTGTTATGTCTCTCTCTGGCCCAGGTAGGGGCATGAGACCTCAGAAACCAGGTGCCTTTCTTCTGCACTGGTTTTGTTTTGTTTGTTTGTTTGTTTTCTCCCTGTGATGCTATATCCCCAGCTCAGCTCTGTCATCTCCAGTTCCAGCTCTTCTTGTCCCAGCTCTGTCTCTGCATTAACTCCCAAGAACAGCTCCCTTCACTGGCCTGCCAGGCCTTGAGAAGTAGTACCCAGTCTAGGGATGGTTTCCTGGGCTGATCTTTGGGCATGTCCCCTAAGAGAACTGCTGGAGGCTTGAGACACAACTGTCTTAGATAGGGATACCATGAGAGTGGTCCAGACCACCTCAGTCTAGCCTCCTACCAGCCAGGCTGTAGCCTCTGCCTCTCTCTGCCCACAGCCCTGCACCTCAGAATGGCCATGGACCAGGTAAAGGAAGTGATGCGAGGAGGAGTTGGGATACGTGTTAAGGTTGGGGCTCCAGGGAGCTCTTACTTCCTCACCTGGTCCCTATGTCTTTCTCAGGTACCGCAGAGGGCATAAAACCTCCAAAGCCAGGTGAGGTCTGCCCTGTGCCAGTGTCCCTCGGCAGCCCACTCGCCCCCACATGGCCTGGCCTCCCTTACTCCTTCCTTCCTGATGTCTCCCAGGGTTCAGCAATGGGAATGGACTAGGGGCTGGGGCCTTGCCAGGAGTTGGAGCCCAGCCAGGTGAGGGCACGAGAGAACTGGGATCTGGAGAGGAGGATAAGGGATATTCTAGGGGAAGTCATGGATTGGGAGAACAGAGCTGATTTCCGGCCCTGGTGTGGTGCTCACCTTTAATCCCAGTGCCTAGGAGGCAGAAGCTGGTGGATCTCTGAGTCCAAGGCCAGCCTGGTCTACAGAGTTTCAGGACAGCTAATGCTACCCAGAAAAAACTAAAACACAAAAAAACAAAAAAACCCTGTCCCCAAAATAGTGGAAAGAGAATGGGAAGGTAATGATGTCTCTCTCTCTCTCTCTCTCTCTCTCTCTCTCTCTCTCTCTCTCTCTTGTTGTGTTGTGTGTGTGTGTGTGGTGTATGTGTGTGAAAATAACCAAATCCATTAAATACATGAACAAAATTGTCAAAGAATTTTAAAATAGATTAAAATAAATAAAATCATGTGCTATAGTTTAGTGGGAAGGGCACTTCCCCAGTGTGCACAGAGCCTCCGATTTAACCTCTAGTACTGAAACAGAAAAAGAGAGAGAAAGAAAGAAAAAAGAAACAAGAAAAGTCGATTTCTTGGATGATAGTAGTGGTGGTGTCTGCACGTGACTCAGTTTCCCTGGGTCTTCCCACAGGCTTGGGAGCTGGCTTGAAGCCTCAGAAGCCAGGTGAGCAGGCACCTGTTCATCCCATTGTCCTCTTGAGCTCTGTCCCCACCCACCTGAGACCTTTTACTCCCAAGCCCTCCGCAAACCCTCTGCTCACTCACTTTTCTCCTTAGGATTTGGCAATGGAAACGCCCTGGGCGCCCATCCAGGTAAGCACATGGATGGTGGCAGGTCCAGGGCCCTGCCTGGGGACCTGAAGCCTCTCCCAAGTTCATCCCTCAGCCCTATGGACACCATGGAGCTCAAGTTCAAGGGCATGGTGGCTTACACCTGTAATCTCTGTGCTCAGGGGCCAAGGCAGGAGAATCAAGAGTTCCTGGTCAGTTTGGGAGACCTGGCGAATTCCAGGCTAGTCTAAGTAACAGAGCAGAGCCTGGTAGTACAATCCTAGCACTTGGGAAGTAGAGACCTTCTATCAAGGACACTTCAGGCTAATAGTGAGCTAGAGGCCCAGCCTCAGCTACAAGTAACATTGTCTTGAAAGCAAAACAAAGCTAAACCATAGTGATGAAGGCCTTTAATCCCAGCACTCAGAAGGTAAAACAGGCATATGTCTGTGAGTTCATGGACAGCCTATTCTAAATAGAGAGTTCCAGACCAGTTAGGGCTACATATAGTGAGGCCCTGTCTCAAAACAAACAAACAAACAAACATCCAACTGGGAAGGAATTTAGAGAAGGAGGACCAGTTCTACAGGCGAGGCAGAGCGAGCCAGCAGCTTCACACCCCTTAAGGTGTGTTCACAGTCCTGTCAACTCCTTCTTCTCCCAATCAGGTCCTGCAGCTCAGAATGGCTTTGGAGCAGGTAAAAGGGAGACAAGGACAGGGACAGATGCAGGGTATCCTGGGCTGAGTCTCTAGAAACAAGCTGGCCCAGAGATGGGGCACCCACCTGTACATCTATCTCTTCAGGCTTTGGAGGAGTTGGAAAAGCCCAGAAACCAGGTGAGACTCTGCTGGGCCCATCCTTGTTCATGTACAGCCGCATTTCTCCGGACTCCAATCTCATTTGTTCTCATGGTCTCCCCAGGACTGGGAACAGAAATGGGCAGGGAGCCGGAACCTTCCGGGAACTGGAGCCCAGCCAGGTGAAACACTGTGATTTTTCAAGCACCCCTGGATGGGAGTGCTAATGTGGAGACTCAAAAGTCTCTCTTCCTCCCTAGGCCTTGGAGGAGGACTAGGACCCCAGAAGCCAGGTGAGACCCAGCCGCTTGCTTTCCAGATTAACTCCACACAGAAACACTTGGTCAACAAACCACACCCATTCTGGGCTAACCAGGTGTAGAAGCCCAAGGTATGCTGGGAAGGCAGATAGGACAACAGCATGGTACTAAAGCTGTCACAAGAGCCTCCCTGAGCCTTCTAGAACAGAAGCAGAAGCAGGGGAGTGGCTGTGATCCACTAAAAATTAGTGAAGGCTTGAGGAACATTGAAGAGGTCCACAGAAAGAAGTTGTGGGCTCTAGAAATGGCCGAGGGACCAACAGGGCAGGAGATAGTATTGATGAAGGAAGAGGAGGGTTTTTTTGTTGTTGTTTTTTGTTTTTGTTTGGTTGTGATACCCAAAGAAGGACCCAGGCAACTAGATAATGGCCTCCAGAGCTTTAGAGAGGCAAGACCCAAGAAGGTTAAAAGCCCATCACAACAGACAACAGAACCATCACCTTCTACAACATGAGCAGAAGAAAGGAACCCAGGAAGAGACCGAGAAGCAGCAGAGGACAGAAGAGGGACAGGAAGCGAGGGACTGCCAGATCTAGACCTGGGGGCAACAGAAGTTCAGGCAGGGCTACCATATGCAGTGACAGTCTGAATACCCAGAGGCCACTAGGGGCACAGTGAGAAGACATTAGGACACAATGCTTCAGGATGGGGCAAGGAAAGCAAGAAAGGTATAAAGGAGCAGGCACACAGTATGACTGCCCCTAAGACCGATATACAACTGTCTGTGGGTGGCTGCTGACGGAGCTCTAGGACTTGGGTAGAGAAAGGCCTCACATTCAGAGTCTCTTACTTTACCCCTACTAGGCCCTGAGCCTCAGAATGGCTACAAACCAGGTAGGAGAAGGGTGGGTGCCTTAGGATGCCCTCAAATAGGAGTCTGTCCATCACCTTGCTCTGTCTTTCCTCCAGGCTATGAAGGTGTGAAGCCCCAGAAACCAGGTAAACCCTGTTCTGACATGTTTGTCTATCTCTCCTGGAGCCCTGAGTGTCCCTCTGTTCAGTCATACCCTTCTGTGCCCCCAGGATTCGGGAATGGGAATGGATTTGGCCTGGGGGGGCTCCGGAGTGGGATCCACATGCCTACAACCTGCTTTCCTCTCCCGGGCTTTGAAGGACAGGGCCAGTCAGTGGTGGGGAGCGTAGGGAAGTCCTCAGGAACACTAGATTTCTGCCCGCCCATCAAGAGGGGACTTACTGTGGGCCTTTTGTGCCTTGTTCATCCTTCTCTTTCCCACATGTCCCGCAGCTCAGAATGGCCATGGACCAGGTAAAGGAAGTGATGGGAGGAGGAGTTGGGGTATGTGTTAAGGTTGGGGCTCCGGGGAGCTCTTACTTCCTCACCTGGTCCCTATGTCTTTCTCAGGTACCGCAGAGAGCATAAAACCTCCAAAGCCAGGTGAGGTCTGCCCTGTGCCAGTGTCCCTCGGCAGCCCACTCGCCCCCACATAGCCTGGCCTCCCTTACTCCTTCCTTCCTGATGTCTCCCAGGGTTCAGCAGTGGGAATGGACTAGGGGCTGAGGCCTTGCCAGGAGTTGGAGCCCAGCCAGGTGAGGGCACGAGGGAACTGGGAGAGATCAGGACCAGGGCACTAGGGTTCTGAGGGAGGTGTTCCTGAGTCCTCACCTGCTCCCCATCTCTCTCTTGCTTTGGAGGGCAAGCAAAGCCCCTGTCACTCCCGCCAATGACTCTGTCTCCTCCGAAGTTTAGTGCTGGCTCCCTCTTGTTCCCCAGGGTTTGGGAATGGGACTGGACTGGGAGCCCAACCTGGTAAGATAGGGACCTGAGGGACCCACATCTGGGTGTCCTGTGCTCCCCTTCCAGGCCACAGAAGGGAAGATTTGATACAAAATTGAGAGGTTGCTGAAAGCAGCCCTCCAGGATTCTAGGCTCCTAGTTTTATACAAGAGAGACCTTCCCCTTCCCCTCTACTGAACCCCAAATCCTACTTTCCTCTTCACACAGGCCTGGCAGCCCAGAACAGAATTGGAGCAGGTAGGGGCAGGGGCCAGGGCGGACTGGGAGACTTTTATATGTGTATGAGGGTGCGGTTGGGGTGAGCAAGCAGGGCTCACTAGCTGTGCATGTCTCCTACAGGTTTTGGAGAGCGCAGGAAACCCCAGAAGCCAGGTGAGTCTTATCTACTTTGGGTCTGCCCCTGCCTTAGTTTGGGTTTCTATTACTGTGATAAAACACCGTGACAAAAGCAACTTAGGGAGGGAACTTAGGGAAGGCTGTATTTAGTCTTAAATAATCACAGTCTTTCATAAAGGGAAAACAGGACAAGAAAGGAGCAGGCACTGAAGCAGAGCCCATGGAGGAGTGCTGCTTACTGCCTTGCTCCTCCTGTCTTCCTCAACTTCCTTCCTTCCTTCCTTCCTCCTTCCTTCCTTCCTTCCTTCCTTCCTTCCTTCCTTCCTTGTCTCTCTCTTTTCAATTCCTTCATTTATTTTATGCATATGAGTACACTGTATCTGTCTTCAGACATACCAGAAGAGGGTATCAGATCCCATTACAGATGGTTGTGAGCCACCATGTGGTTGCTGGGAATTGAACTCAGGACCTCTGGAAGAGCAGTCAGTGTTCTTAACCGCTGAGCCATCTCTCCAGCCCCAGCTGCTTTCTTATACACAGGACACAGCACTGTCCACAGTGAACCCTTCCACATCAATCACCAATCAAGAAAACGCCCTGCAGGCCAATTCAATGCAGGCCTTCTCTCAGTTCAGAGGCCCTCTTCCCAGAAACTCTAGGCTTGTGTCAAGGTGACAAAAACCAACCAGCCCTATTGCCCTGACCGTGCACTCCTGAATCCATAAACACCACAGCGCACTTCCACTCCCCCCCCTCTCCCTTTTCACTCTCCCTCTTGCTCCAGCCCCACTCCCCACTCGCTCCAGGTCCCCATCTCTCTTTAAGGCAATGGGCTGGCAGCCGGGGCCCTTGCTGGAGCAGGATCCCAGCCAGGTGAAGACCTTAAGGCAAAGACAGGCCTCTTAGAGGTCTGGAACTGGGACCACAGAGGCCTGACTGAGTGGTTGACAGATGAGTGGTCTATCCTGAGGCTTGGAGTCTGTGTCTTCCTTCACAGACCTGGAAGGGGAATGAAGCCTCCTAGCTGGACGCCTAAGAGTCCAGGGGAGAGAAAAGTCCTCTTATTTCCCTACCTGTCTTGGAGACTGCATCCTCTTGAGGGCCCCATCTCACCCCACTCCCTTTTCTTCTCAGGATATGGGAACGGAAATGGACTGGATGCCCTGCCAGGTTTGGTCTTCTGGGCATGGATGTTGGCAAACTGGGAAGATGGGGAGAAGGGCTGGGGCAGGTATCAGGACAGAGGGTCGAGGGGGTTTCCTGACACAATGGTCTCTCGACAGATGTAGGAGTAGGTGGGAAGCCTCAGAAGCCAGGAGAGCCTATGTCCTTTCTCTCTGTCTCTGTCTTCACCATCCTTGGTCCTTAAGCTCATGGGGTGGGGGGTGGGGGGTGGGGGGTGGGGGGGTGGGGGGTGGGGGTGCTGTTCCTGTGCTTGACACCAAGGAGAAGCCAGCCTCAGTGCTTAAATGGAAGGAATGGATCAATAGAACCAGTGGGGATCCTGAGCTGGGGAGGAGGTAAGGGACACTAAGGGACCCTCCACCTGGGCTTTGCTTCTGTGGTCCACTGATAGCACCCCCTGTCCTCCCACAGCACCTGCTGCTCAAAATGGCTATGGACAAGGTAGGAGCGGGGCCGGGCTTTGAGGTCAAGAGGCAGCGAACCCAGCAGCTCTCACCGGTACCCTGTATTTCTTTCAGGTTATGGACCGGACTCGAAGGCTCAGAAACTAGGTGAGCCCAGATCTAACCCGTCTTTCTGCCTGGCCACTAGCCCTAAACTCTTCTCCCCTTTTAATGTCTCCTCCCTCTGTATTTCCAGAATTATGGAATGTCCATGGGCTTGGGATCCAGCTGGGTAAGGGAGTCTGTGTCCGGCTCCTCTGTCACTGTCCCCTTGCAGGTCTGTAAAGGCAAGTCCAAAGGAGTCTCTAGTTTCTGACCTGAGTCTTTAGGGAGGCTAAAGTCCCTTCCTCCCTAACTTTAGCTCCACCCTCTTGCTCCCAGTTCAGAATGGTAATAAGCAGGTACTAGGGGCTGGGGGGTAGGTGTGGGGTAGGGTGGGGCTGGGGGAGAGGAGAAAAGGAGCAAATGAATACTCAGTATTGGTCCCTATCTGAGGGACCCCATGGCTTCTGCAAAAGCAGAAGAGGACATTTCTGCCCTTTATCTCCCTCTGCCCAATAGACATTGCAGTTCCCATCAGCTATGGACCAGGAAGGGGAGCGGAGGGGGAGGTGCTCTAGACTACAAGGTAGACAGAGATAAGAAGAAGGGTCTTTAGAAGAGGGGTAATCCCACTTTTCTCCATAGGGTACAGAAACAGGTTGGGACCTAGAGCCTTCCAAGGCCAGGGACCATGGCCAGGTAAGGGAAACAGCCAGATGGTCCTGGGAAGGGGCAGGGGCAAGGTGGGGTCCCCATACCCTGCTCATATCACCTCAGGACTGGGAGAGGCTGGGAATGTCTGAAACCAGGTGCAGCTCTTTCTATCTCTCTTCCTGCCTTCCCCACCCCAATGTGGGCCCTGCCTGAATAACCTTCCTTCCTCCCAGGATACCTGCCAGGGTACAGGCTGGGGATCCCACCAGGTGAGACCCGGGGGTGGGGGCCAGGGGGTGGGGCAGATGTTTCATTCCTAGGGAAGGTATTTGTGATCAATTCTGTCTCCCCAGGCCTGGGAGTGGGTCTGAAACCTCCAAAGACAGGCAAGTGAGAGATGCCTGCACCTCTGCCTCTGGTCTCCCCTGCTTCTGCTGCAGACCCACCCCACCCTGCCCCTTCCTTACCCCTTTCTTCTCCAGGATACAACAATGGAAATGGCATGGCGCCCCAGCCAGGTGAGTGCTCTAGCCAGTTGAGAGGGGTCAGATGGCATGGCTGGGAGGGAGAGGGGTTGGGTGGCTGATGGCCAGAGCCTTTTGCCTATGTAAGCTCCCTCATCCTCCTGAGCAGTAGGGCCCACAAAAGCCAGGCTCTCTCACACCTAGTAGATGTCTCCAGAGGATGCTGGGAATGTCCTGGGAGCCACTGCAAACCATGGTTTGTCCTGCCACAGGTGTCCTGAGAGGCACAGGGTGAGCTGCTACCTGCAGCCAGTTCCTCACTGTCTCCCTCCCTAGGTCCCTGCAATGGTGGGATTTCTCCAGCACAGTCCTCCCCAGGCCTCCCACACCAGTCCCTTCAGATACAGGAGGTAGCTGGGGCCTGAAATCCCAGCTCCCAGCCCCAGTGCAGAATGGTAAATTCCCAGGTCAGTGTGGAGCTTGGGGGTAAGGCAGCACCAGGAGGCATGTGTCTCTGGGAGGGTCTGGGCCTGGCTACATGTTCTGGTGTCATATCATCTGCACTGAAGCTCAGAGAGGCCCTGGCTCATTTCTGTGTCCCTCATTGTAGCACCAACTCCAGCCATCCAGTGGGGACTGAAGCCTCAGAAAGCAGGTACCTATGTCTCCAAGTCCTGAATCTCAGAGGGACAAACCCTCAGCTTCTCTCTGCCTGTCTCTGGGTATCAGGGCATCTACCACCCTGTTCTCAAGCTGCCTCACTGGGTACCCTAAGGCCAGGAAGGCCCTCCTACAGTCTACCTTCAAAGTCTCTTGTTGCTGAGGTCTTCCTGTGTTTCTATTCCATGTAAACAGAGCCAGTTCCTGCCTCTTCCTCAAGGCTCCCTAGACAATATGCGGCCTCTAAGGAGATCAACAGGTCTCTACCCTCCATCTCTGATCTCTGCGTTTTCACAGGTTACCAGCCCTTCAATGGCTATGGAGCTGGAGCAGAACTGGGTGAGAAGGCTGCTTCCTTTCCCTTCCCATCTCTGCATCTCTTTCTCTTCCTTCCACCTCCAGAAGAGAGGAGGGAAAGTCCAGGGTCATGTCTGACCCACAGTCTTCTCTCCCCTCAGGCTTCCGTGGTGGCCTCAAGCTGCAGAAAGTTGGTGAGCCCTCAAAAATGGCCTCCTGGGCTCAAGAAAATCTACCCTATGGGCAGGCCCTCTCTACTTATTCTGGCCTCCCCTCTCTCCTGTCTCTGTCTTCCTCTTCTTCCTCCTCCTCCTCTTCTTCTTCTTCCTCCTCTTCCCCTTCCTCTCTTCTTCCTCTTCCTCCTCTTCTTCCTTCTTCTTCTCCTCCTTCTCCTTCTTCCTCTCCTTCTCCTTTTTTGGTTTGATTAGACATAATCTCACTATGTAGCCTTGGTTGTCCTGGATCTCACTCTGTAGATCAGACTGGCCTAGAACTCAGAGATCTGCCTGTCTCTGCCTCCTGAGAGCTGGGATTGCCAGGCCTTTTTACTATTTTCAAAAATGTATTGTTATGAGCGAGTGGTGAGTGTGCCGTGACATACATATGGGGTTCAGAGGACAACTTTATGGGGTCATCACCTTTATGTGGCTTCTAGAAAATCACACAGTACATCTCTTAGCCATCTCATCAGCATCAGCCTCCCGAGTATTACATGACTGCACCACCAGGGGGCGCTCTGCCTCTGCAATCTGAGTTAATCTTTCTGTATAGCCTTGCTGAGAGCTGGCTTCCTGGCTGCCCTGCCCTGGCCCTCCCTGCTTAGTCTCTCTCATGCAGGTTTCCATTATGGGAATGGAGCTCTGGAAGCTGGAATTTTGCCAGATACCCTGCAATCAGGTGCCTGGGGAGGGGATGGGACTGGGGATTGAGATAGGGGACAGGAAGGTAGTAACCACCTTCTCTTTCATCCTCCAGGATTCCCCATAGCCAACGGCTTTAGGAATGGTGAGTTGGACCCAGGGTACCAGAAACATCAAGGAAGAGGATGGGCCGTAGTCAGCAGCCAGATAGGAATAACAAACTGATCCTTTGCAGGGCTCAGGGAGGAGAGACTTCTCTACCCTAAGGCAACAGATCCAACACTTGAGAGATCTGGTAAATAGTAATAACAACAATAATAATAACAACAACAATAAAAACAATAACAACAACCACCACCCAGCAAGGGAGGTCAAGAGTGTTCAAAAGTCCAGAGGACTGGGGCCCCCTGAGTGCCCAGTTCTAGGGGTACTGTGCCTACTCTAGTTCTCTTACAGGTCAGGCTGGGGCCTTCCAGCCTGGGGGGCTGAAATGAATCCAGAATATGGATATGCAGGTCTTGGGATCCAGGCAGGTAAATGGGGTGTGTGAATTAGGGTGGGTAGGCAGTATCAGGGCCCTGAGTCCAGGCCTAACACACAGCTGTGGGGGAGGGGGGACACATACCCAAGCTGGGGGAATGGCAGGATGGTACAGGAGAGACTGAAAAGGAAAACATAAGACTGGGGGATGGGGGTCTGAGCCCAAGCCTGAATGTGGTACTGAAACTTGGAGGAAAAGAAGGGGACCCAGGGCTAGTTTAGTGACCCTAATCCCTCCCTCCCAGGGTCCAGTGGGCAGCTAAGGTCAGAGCTGCGTCTGGAGCATCTGGGTGAGTGAGCACCTCCATGAGCCTAGGGTAAAGGATCTAAGAAGGCAGAAGTCCCCTGGTGTCCCACATGTCCCTGTTTTGTGGTCCATGTTGTAGGGGATCCTGAAGTGAAGACACATACCAACAGCCAGCTGGGGAATGGTTACAGAGGTATGAGAGGTCACAGTGGCTCACATGCTCCACTCAGGTGTCCCCAGACCTTGGCAGGGACAGCAGGCTCCAAGGCCTTAGACTGCCGAGTGATGATCCCAAGAGACATCACCCGTGCCCTGACCCTGTTCTGTCTCTCCCCAGGACACTGTGCTTCTGGGAAATGCTGAATGGAACCTTCCCCTGCCTACCCTGAGGGTCTCTGCATTAGAGCCTGGACAGAGGATCTCAGCAGGGGGATCTCAGTACTTGCCCAGGGCACTGTCCTGACCAGTCTCCTCTGGGCTGAAGTATTAATAAAAAGTCATGTGATTGCTCGTCTGCCTCTGTATGCCATAGAGGGGTGCTGATTTCAGGAAGGGTGGCACATGGTGTCTCATTTCATCTTTATTGGCTCATCAAGCAACAGTGTGGTTCTGTGTCAAGGGCAGACTCCAAATGGAAGACAGCAAAACAGAATTAAAACTGTCCCTAGGGAGGGGTATCATTTGGTCACAGTCTAGTGGAGGGAAAAAAAAACCCCACATGTCCAATTTAGGGGTCTTTCAACTGGGTGTGTACCTCAGTACTGCCTGGAATGCTCCAGACCCAAGGTTTGAGCTCCAGCACTGAAAAAGAAAGACCTACCTCTAAATAGTCACATTCTGAGGTCCTGGGAGTCTAGGATATAGGGAGGTTTTTTCTTTTTTCTTTTTCCATGCAAAAGAATGTTTTATAACTTGTTTTAATTTGTCTAACATCTGCTAACATTGTTAAAGGGGCTGGGTGGGATAGCTGCATTCTAACCTTGAAAGGGAGAGGCAGGAAGGCTGAAAAGCTGAGGCATGAGGGAGGATTCAGAGTTCAAGGCTACACAATGTGACCCCCTATCTCAAAAAAAAAAAAAGTTGGGGTCTGGAGGGATGGCTCTGTGGTTAAGAGAACTCGCTGCTTTTCTAGAGGACACCCAAGTTCACTTCCCAGCACTCACATGGTAATTCTCAACTATCTGTAACCTCAAGGGGTCTGACCCCTCTCTGGCTTCCAAGGGCACTTGCATGCACATAAAATAATAATTAAAAATCAAATGTTTCTAGTTTAATTGACTTACTATTATCTTGTGTGTATGTGTGTCTTGTGTGTGACGGTGGGTGTGTGAATGCCACTGCTCACAAGTGGAGGTCAGGGACAACTTTTGGGGGTCAGTTCTCCCTTCTACTGCGGGTTCCAGGCCTCAAAGTCAGGTTGCAATCAGGCACCTGGACTAACTCCATTCACCAACCTCTCTCTGGGTTTTTTTTTTTTTTTTTTGGTTGTTGTTGTTTTGTTTGTTTTGAGACAGGATCTTACACTTACATATAAATTAGAGACTAGCTCTAACTTGCTATATAGCTGAGGCTTGTTTGGAACTCCTGATCTGTAGTGGTGTTTAGTTAACTGCTCCTCTGAGTCACTCGATTTCTTTGCACCAGCCCAGGAGCTATATGGATTTACAAATGAAAACACACACACACACACACACACACACACACCAGCACAGTTAACTTTAATATGCCTTTAGTAGCTCAAAGGCTGGACAGTTCTAATCCTCTGCGCAGTTAGCACACATTTCCCTCTGGTACTCCTGGCTTAACTCTCTCTAAGTCTATATTTTATCTTGTTGCTCTGGCTCTCTCTGGGCAGCCCTAGCTTTGCTGCCCTTCTTCTGGGCAGCCCTCCCAGGAGCCACATTCCTTCTCACCTACATTTCGGATGATTTTCCTTGTGCAGCTCTAAATCTGATCCATCTCCCCCCCCAAATCATGGCAACTCTCTCCCTCCTTTCTCCCAGCCCCCGGCCCATGCAAATCTAATGGTCCCACCTCAGTCTGTCTGCCCAACCATTGGCCATCGGCTCTTTATTGATTGATCAAAATCCAATTGGGGAAAAGGACCTTCAGCATTTGGACACACAGATTCCTGATTTTGGGGATCAGATTAGTTCAAAACATCAGCACCAGTCCCCAGCACTGACCTTCCTGCTTCCAGTCCCCAAGTGGTTGGGTTACAGGCACAAACCGCCGCACCAGGCTCAAAGATAATTTTCCTAAAGATTTACAGTTATGGTCAGATAGCACTAAATTAATAATTTTGATATAGAATTTACTTTCACATTCTTTGATTAATGCTCAGTTAAATTACAGATTAGATGTTTAGAATGGCCTAGAAACTTCATGAACTAAATTAGCTATCTCAAACAATTACAGACACCAGGGACCTGGATATAGCTCAGTCACAGAACACAAGTCTGGATTCGGGGTCCAGAACCAAAAACCAACTAAATAAAAAAATCTCCTGAATTACAAATACCCTCTACTTGATCTCTAAATGGTGAAGGGCACAGATCCTACAAACAATACCTACAGAAGCAGTTAAGGCTTCTTGGAAAGTTACCAGATTGCAGAATACTTCAAATTTTACATACGCACACAACGCATGCGTACACAGACACACACACACCCTTGCCCCATGTTAGCTTATGCTATTGGATGTCTTCATTTCTTCCACTTGGAGCTGCAAGGCCTCTCCTTACTGGGGAGTAGAACTGTGAGCCCAAACTGCCTACTCCTAGTGAGGTCCTTGGATAACAGGCCCATATCCCCACACTGGAGATGGAGTCCAGGGCTCCCAACACACTAAGAGGTACTGTGTCACAGGCACATTCCCAGGCCCATCTGGATCGTTAGCACTAGGACTATTCTGTTATTACTAATTATTATTGTTATTGGGGGTTGGGTTTTTTTGTTTGTTTGTTTGAGACAGGGTTTCTCTTATAGCCCTGGCTGTCCTGTAACTCTCTCTGTAGACCAGGCTGGCCTCAAACTCAGAAATCCATCTGCCTCTGCCTCCCAAGTGCTAGGATTAAAAAAAGCATGTACCACCACAACCCCATGCTATTAATTATTCTGAGAAAATTCCTATATTCCAATTCCAAATTTTTCTTAATTTTTAAAATCTTGTTTTATATGTGCTGAATGTTTTGCCGGAATGTATGTGTGTGCACCATGTGAATGTCAGGTGCTCAAGGAGGCTGGAAGAGGACACTCGACCCCCTAGAACTGAAGTTACAGATAAGACACTGAGACACCCAGTGGGAGTTGGGAATTGAACCTTGGTCCTCTGCAGGAGCAACAAGTGCTCTTAACCACGAAGCCATCTACCCAGTGTCCTCCAATTCCGACTTTGAGGATATTAGCCCTTTTTTCTTTTTTCTCCTTTTGTTGTTTCACTTCATGTTTGAGGAAGATTCTTGGGCAGTTCAAGGTAGCCTCAAACTTGCTGTGTAGCTGAAGCTAGCTTTGGTTTTCTGATTCTCCACTCTCTGCCTCCCAAGTGCTAGGAAGACAGGCTTGAGTCTTTCTTCTTTTTTTTTTTTTTTTTTTTTTTTTTGGTTTTCCGAGACAGGGTTTCTCTGTGTACCCGGCTGTCCTGGAACTCTCTGTAGACCAGGCTGGCCTCGAACTCAGAAATCTGCCTGCCTCTGCCTCCCACGTGCTGGGATTAAAGGCGTGTGCCACCACCGCCTGGCTTGAGTCTTTCTTATTTATTTAGTTACTTCCTTATTTTCTTTTCTTTCTTTACCAGAATCCCACCCATTTGTCATTCAGAATTACTGGGAACTTTAACATATATACTGCATATTGTCACCAATCTCCTGCTTCCCTTCCCAGGATCTCATCTAGCTGAGACTAGCCCTGAATTTGGCTATGTGGTTGAGGATAAACTTGGGCTTCTTGTGATCTTCCTGCCTCCATCTCCCCTGGGTTCTGGGTTCTGGTATTACAGACATTATATCTGATTTGTGTGGGGCTGAGGACTAGACTCAGAGCCGCATACAGCTAGAGAAGCACTTCATCAACACAGCTGCATACTCAACCCAAAACATTGCATTTGAGTACTTTTATTTACATTTTGTCTATTTAGTGTATGTGTGTATGTGTTCGTGCCACGGGTTTGGGGGTCAGAGGACAACTAATAGGAATTGGCTCTCTCTTTCCACTATGTGGGTCTCCGGTCAAGTTCAGTCCTAGGCTTAGAGGTAAGTAACTTTACTCACCTGGTGGTCTGTAATCCTCAAGAATCCTCTGTGACTCAAGAAGTAGAAGTAGGAGGGCCCCTAGTGGGACAGCATCCTGAGATTCAATTAGAATTGATACCAGCCTGGGACACTTTGTCTCAAAACAGAAAATGGAATGAAAATAGGTATCACTTCAGAGTTGCCATTGATAAACAGCAACAATTGCAGAGTAGTGACATTCAATACTGGTGCGGCATGAGGCATGAGATTGCAGCCTCTCAGAGCACCGTTGGACCAGGAGAGGGCGCCCAGGGCGCGTATGCACCAGTAGCATGGCGGGACACGATGATTGGTTGGGGTGCCAAGGCAGCAAGCGCACCAGCTTGTGTTTGGCTGGTACGCGTTGCAGGCGACTCCAATTGGCTGGGCGGACCAAGCGGGCTCTTGGCCCTGGCTCCCAGGCTGCGGCGGGCAGCGCGCACTAGGTCCTGGGGTGGTAGCGGTGGCCAAGCTGGCGGCGCGGTGGCCCCGCTCCCGCTCCCACCCGCGGCGCGACCGCGGCCGCTTGCACTCTCGGCTGAGTCGATCTCGCGTGTCCCTGCCGCCCACCCCGCCGCCCGCAGCGTCCCTGCCGCACCCACCGCTGCCAGGGTTACCGCCGGGCTTGAGCTCCGGACCCCCGCCACCCTCGGCGCTCGCCCTAGCTGAGCTGCCGCCGCTGCCCGCACTCCCACTGCGCCCGGAGCTGCTGGCGCCCTGGGGCCCCGGGGTCCACCTGGCGCTGCCGGAGTTGCCGCCCGAGGTCTGCGCGCCCGCGCCACCCGCAGCCGCGCTCGCCCTGCAGGATCTGCCGCGTCTGCCCGCGCCCGCGCCGCCGCCCGCGCACTTGCCACTGCCGCCGCTGCCCGAGGCCGCGGTCGCCGCTACCCCGGGGCCGGTGGGTGCTCGCGGTCGGCCCCCGCTGCTCGCCGAGCCTCCCCCGCAACCGCTGCCGCCGCTGCCCGCACGACCCTCAGCCTTCACCCTGCTGGCGCCGCCGTTCCCCCGCGAGCCCTGGCCGCTCTCCGCCTTTCCCCCGCCGCTGCCGCCGCCGCCCCCGCCGCCCTACTTCTTCCTGTCGCCGCCCTGCTGACCGCCTGACTCCGCGGGGCTACAAGCGGGTGAGTCCGTGCCTGGACACCCGCAGGCTCAGAAGGCCCGGCCAGAGCTCAGCTGGGAATATGACAAGAGTGCCAGGACTGCAGCCAAGGCTTGGGAAGAAAAAAGTAAACCTGGCATTAAGATGAGGGATGTCAGCTGGGGCTAGCGGCACGCGTCCCTAATCCCAACATTAGGGATACTTAAGTATAGAGGGACCACGAGTTAAAAGGTCAGCCTTTGTTATTTAGTGAGACCCTGACTCAAAGCAATTTAAAAGAAAGATAAGGGATTTTGCCCCTCCCCCATCCCTCTTGTCCTGCAGCGTCCTCCCTAGGTAATTTAAGAAATAACTCAACAAAATACTGGTAAAGCGGGCAGTGGTGGCGCACGCCTTTAATCCCAGCACTTGGGAGGCAGAGGCAGGCGGATTTCTGAGTTCGAGGCCAGCCTGGTCTACAGAGTGAGTTCCAGGACAGCCAGGGCTACACAGAGAAACCCTGTCTCGGACAAACAAACAAATAAAAGTACTGGTAAAGCTAGCTGTTGCTTTGGGGCTGCAGAGCCTACCACAGCACCTGCTCCCGTGAAGGAAACCCGGGTCCTGTGGATGAAAGCAGAAGGTTGATTCTTCTGTTTGTCTTGAGACAGATCTCTTTTTTGTTCTTGTTTGGGTTTTGTTTTTGTTTTTCAAAAAATGATTTCTGTGTGTAATAAGACTGCCCTGAACTCCATTTGTAGACCAGGCTGTCCCTAAAGTCACAGAGATCCACCTCCATCTGCCCTTGCTTCCCGGAGATCAAACCTCCTTGCTATGTAGTACTAGCTATACCTTGAACTCAGCAATTCCGTTATTCAGTGAGCCTTCTGAGTGCTGGGTTAAATAGTTGGGACACCAAGCTGGGCTTTGAGAATAAAAGCTTCAGCCGCTGCAGCCGGGGTCTGAATGACAGATACATTGTCTTTATCCAGGGTGTACCTGTACTGCTAAGGCCGCTTCACTTTACCTTTGGAAACTCCCAAGTCTCAGAGGAGTCAAACTTCCAACTGAAATAGATCCAGGAGTCCTCCTACCCACAAATGCTGTTGGTGGATACTTGATACTGGGCAGGAGAAGCACATGCAAGGACTATGAAGTCATCTCCAGGGAGAAGAGGCTCCTGTCCCTGCCTTACAGGCCCCTCACCCCACAGCTGGTTTCTGTGCAGCCAGGCCACCTTAGTATAAAGTTCTCTTTGTTCCGCAGGTAGCCTGGGCTCGGGTAACCAAGTGGATGGCAGATCTCTTCAGCACTCAGGAGTGGTATCAGGAAGCCAGCCTTGACCTTGGGGGAACCTCTGAGAGCCCAAGTCCCATCAGCGAGATCAATTAGTTTATTAGGTTCCTGTGACTGAAATAACAAATTATGCAAACTGAGCGGCCTGGGACAATAGGAATGTGTTCTCTTAACAGGGCTGATGGCCAGAGGTCTAAAACAGGGCCTGCAGTGCCCACAGCAGCCTGAAACATGCCTCTCTTTTTGCCTTTCTTCAGCAGGCCCTTGCTCTTCCTCTGGTGCTAAGAAAGTACTTCCTTTGCCTCAGCTTCTAAGGACATTGCCTTTCTTAAATCCGAGTTGACTTCAGATTGAGGTCCTCCATTGATCATGCTTGCAAAGATGCTATTATCAGCCAGATGTGGTGGCACATGCCTTTAATCCCAGCACTTGGGAGGCAGAGGCAGGCGGATTTCTGAGTTCGAGGCTAGCCTGGTCTACAGAGTAAGTTCCAGGACAGCCAGAGCTACACAGAGAAACCCTGTCTCGAAAAACCAAAAAAAAAAAAAAAAAGAAAAAAAAAAAAAGAAAAAGCAAACCAAAGGCACTTGTCACATGAGGTCTCACGTCCAAGTTCCATCACCATCCAGTTCACACAGGCTAAGCCTTCTCTGTAGTCCAGGCTACCTTTGAACTTGGAGTCTGAATGCTTCTGCTACCCGAGTAGCTGGATTGCAGGATTGTGCCACCAGCCCTGGCTTAGGCTTGTCTTTCTTTACTCTGATCTACCCTCTACCTGTCTTCTCAGAACTTAGCTTTTCTAGGCTGTGTTTCTGACCTGGGGCCTTGTATGATCTGAGAACCCATGGGCAATAGGTGACACACTAACCCTGGTACAGGGAAAAAGGACTATGCTTGCTTTTTCAAGTGCCTGGCTTTCTGCTTCCCTGTCTTCCTAGGGCCTCCTTTCCACCCTGGTCCCCACCCTATTGTCTTTCTGCCTTCCCACTCTCTTTCCTCTTCTGTAGCTCTCCTTTCCTTGCTAAGAAGTGGAAAATATCAGGAGAGAAGGTGAATGTATCTTTTAAAGACAACTCTTCTGGGAGCCCAGCTCTCCAAGCCTGAGAGCCACAACTGTTGCTTCGGGTTGAACACTGATGGAGACGGATATAAAGTTAATTGTTACCCAGCCCTCTGTTGTGACCTACCCAGGTAAAACTACCTTCACGTTCTTGACAGAATGCCTTTGTCTGAGACCTCAGTGGGGGTTGGTAGAGGTATTGCTCTGGAAACTGCTTGTCATGGCCCCATGTGGGGGAGCTCCTTTCCGTTGACCCTCCAGAGCTGCACTGGAAATGGGACATCTGTGACATGCCCAGAGAGGCTCAGGGGTGGCAGCCTAGGCTGCTGCTTTGAAGACTTTCCACACGAGGGATCCAGGCACTGGGAAGGCACTCAGGATGGAAAGTGCCTTCCCAACAAAGTCAAGTGCATGCACACATGCACACATGCACACATGTGAGAGAGGTTCTGTCCAGGGAACAGATACTCAGCAGGGCAAAGATGCCTTACCCTGCTACTAATAGATAGGTCCTCGGAGGCCTGCCTGCCTGACCTGTTAAGAGACTTAGAAATCAGGGTCTTTGCTCTATGTCCTTCCTGTTGCCTGTATGTATACACAGCCTAGCTTTTTTAGTGTTCTGGGCCCATTTCTTACCTGTAGTAGGTGGCTAGTGAGCTGCTGAGAATTGCAGGGTCTTCAGTCTTCAAAGTCACTGAAGTTTCAGGAGCTAGGGGAACTGGCTCTTCAACGGGTAAAGCTGGTTGTCTCTGTTCTTCCAGAGGCCATGGAGGATGTACCCTGAGGGGTCTCACCTTCCCCTGTCATTAAGTCACTTTGCACTTTGAGGAAACTCACTTAGGCCCCATTCATGTAAACTGAACCCTGGTTTGTACTGCCCTCCAGAGCCCACTGGCCCCTCAGGGACCTACTCAGTCAGGACAAAGAATGTTGTTTAGTTATTCTAGGTGGGGGGTGGGGTACACCTCTGTTTCCTCTAGCAATTAGGACACTGGGGAAAAGTTCTCATATCCTTCCTAGCCTAGGGAGGTGGGGGCGGGGGGGGGGGGAGGAAGGGATTCTGGAGGACCTGTTAAAGTCTCACCCAGATGGGAGCTGCTCAGGGGGCCCTGCCTCTTCATATCAATGGAACTGCATTCCAGTTAGTAAATCCAAACTGGGTTAACCTGTTGATTTCCCAGTACCCAACTGAGGTGAGAGACTAGGAGATGATGACCTAACTGAAATCTAGGGCCACCCAGGCAGTCCCAACGGAAACAAAAGGCCCAATAAGTGTAGTAAGCAGGCAGGCTTTTGCGGCCTGACCTAGAGTCCTCTAAGGAGCAGCGCTCAGACCTTCAGGTTTCTGGAGTGCAGGGGCTGTTCCCCAGGTTTGCTCTCCCCAGACCTGAATGTCAGAAAGACACAGTGAAGCCTGATGGGTTTGGTGTACACTTTTAATTCCAGCACTTGGGAGGCAGAGGCAGGTGGATCTCTGTGCGTTCAAGGCCAGCCTGGTCTCCAGAGGGAGTTCCAGGTCAGCCAGGGACACATGGAAAAACCCTGTCTTGAAAAACCAAAAAAAAAAAACCCAAACCAAACAAAACCCAACAAACAAACCAACAAAAACCTAGCGGGAGATGTGCTACCTGAGCCACTTGAAGACCAGTCCAACAAAACCGCTCACTGGTGATGTGTCCTATCTACAACACAACTTTGTCCCTGGCATTGTGGGTACTTCCCACTATGCTTCTAGATAAAGGATAGGAAGCATCCACACATTGGGGTTATGGAGGAATTGGGGGCCTCTTGAGTCCTGCTTCCTGAGAATACTTACTCTTACTGGGTTGTGTACTCCTACACTCAGTTGGCCAAGGGGTCTAGAGCTATCTGGCAAAGCCTTCTGTAGATTAATCCATTTTCCCAATCTTGGATGCAGAATCCAGGAACTCAATCTTGGATCAGTCCTCAAACTCAAAATATCCAGGGCCAACCAGGGCAAACTGGCTTCCAACACCCAAAACCAGATAACTTTCTCTGTGCCTGGTGAAGATGCTCAAGGCTTAGGGCTGGAGACTGTGGAAGTCCTTGGTCCCTAGACTCAGGCTAGCCTCAGTCTCAGACACCTAACCAAACCTGCGTGACCAGATTCCAGGAGGCCCCTGGAAGGCTTCAGAAGAAGCCTCTAGGGGGACTGGACTCTATTGACCCCATTTTACAGCCACTCCCTCATAACATCCTGTGAAATTCATGCCCCAGGAGGCAGATGAGTTAGACAAATGTGATCCTATCACCAGAGGGTTGGAAACAGGCCACTGATCTGAAGAGCCTCCTAGTTCTGACTCAGACACTACAGAAAAGAGATCCCCACTGGCCATCAAAATGGCTCAATGTGTAAAAATATACTTGCCAACGAGCCTGACAAACTGAGTTTAACTCCTGGGCCCCGTGTTGAGGAAAGAAGAGCACCACAAGTACTTACTGAAAGTTGTCCTCTGACCTCACACATGCAGCGATGCCTGGGTGCCACAAACACATACCACACACAGATAAGTTAAATGTTGTACAACCTTATCAGCTGGAAGGCTGGAAAGATGGCTCAGCAATTCTGAGTGTGCACCGTTCCTCCAGAGAATCAGAGGAGTGTTCCCAGCACAAGTGTCAATCAGCTCACAACCATGTATAACCCCAGCTCCGGGGGATTTGATGCCTCTGGCCTTGCAGACACCTGCGCTCATGTACACGTACGTACCCACACACACAAACCTCTGCTAAAACTAAGGGCGGGGGTTGGGGGGAGTAAATGGTGTATTACACAAAGAAAGAAAGGGACCTTTTCTTTTGTTTGTTTTCTGTTTTCTCTTTTTGAGATATGGTTTCTTTGCAGCCCTGGTTGTACTAGAAATCCCTTTGTAGACCAGACCTCAAAGACCCACCTCCCTCTGCCTCTGTGTTGGGATTAAAAGTGTGCACCATCTGAGATTTCTAATACTTTGGGGTCTGAGAAGGTCTCCTCAGTAGGAAGAGGTAAATGGGAGGTCCCAGTCCACTTCAGACCAGGTGTGCAGAGCAGCCTTGGTCTTTTTATTTGGTAGGAGAACTTTGAAGAATTTGGAGTCAGAGATCCTTTTGTAGTCTAACGATAACAAACTTCTCTTCCAAAAAGTGCTAAAACCCATACCCAGAAGTGACAACACCCTGGCTCATCACTTGTTCAGTATCTCTAGTGTGTGTGTGTGTGTGTGTGTGTGTGTGTGTGTGTTGTTGTGCCTCCCAGCCCTGCTCCATCAGCATCTCTCTGAAATGACAGGTTGTCCTACCCTACATCAAGAAGCCCTTTCTCTGAAGATGAAAAAAAGGATTGTTCACATCACTCTCTGCTCCTTGTCTTTTTTTTTACAGTGCTGGAAATGCTGCTCAGAGTCTGGTATATCTGGTATATGCAGAACAAGTTCTCTGCCCCAGAGTCACACCTCTGGCACCTCCCTTTTTATTGATATATAGTATTTATTGTTCGACATGACAGAGGTCAAGATAATAACTTCATAATGTATATCACATACTTTACTAAAGAGCTATTCCTTTTTCCTATCTTAAAAGATGTGTCTCCCTTCCTTTCCTTCCTTCCTTCCTTCCTTCCTTCCTTCCTTCCTTCCTTCCTCCCTCCCTCCCTTCCCTCCCTCCCTCCCTCTCTCTCTTTTTTTCTTTTTCTCTCTCCCTCTCTCTGTCTTTCTTTCTTTCTCCCTCCTAAAACTGGGTTTCTCTGTGTAGCCCTGGCTGTCCTGGAATTCACTCTGTAGACCAGGCTGGCCTCAGACTCTCAGAGATCCACCTGCCTCTGCCACCTGAGTGCTCGGATTAAATTCTGAGACCACGCCCAGCTTCTCTTGTTTCTTTCTTTCTTTCTTTCTCTTTTCTTTCTTTTTAAAGATTTATTTAATTTTTCTTTGTTCCTTTGTTTGTTTCTCTCTTCCTCCTTCTTTTTAGATTTATTTCATTTCAAGTAGGAATGTGGTGGCATGCCTTTACTCCCAGAACCTGGGAGCAGAGGCAGGTAGATCTCTGAGTTCAAGGCCAGCCTGGCTTACAGAGTGAGTTCCAGGACAGCTTGGGTTACACAGAGAAACCCTGTCTACAAATTTTTTTAATTGAATTTCAAGTGTAACTATGTATATGTAGGTGCCCAGAGGCTAGAAGGTGTCAGATACTGGACAACTGGAGCTACAGGCTATTGTGAGAGCTACTTAATGTGGGTGACAGGAACCATCTCCAAGAGCAGCAATCAATCTGCTGAGGCATTTCTCCAGCTGTAACCTCTTCCTCTTTTAAAGACAAGAGTTTCACTGTGCAACCCTACCCTTTTGTACACCACACACACACACACACACACACACACACACACACACCACGCACACATAGCACATGCTCGCTGTCAGGTGCACTTGCCTATGGATGCTTGCATAGGTGACGTGGGTGTGTATTATTATTATTATTATTATTTTTGAGACAGGGTTTTTCTGTGTCGCCCTGGGTGTCCTTGAACTCAGCAGTCCACCTACATCTGCCTCCCAAGTGCTGGGGTTAAAGATGTGTACCCCAGGTCTCTTTTTTTTTTTTCTTTATGTATTTGACACTGTAATAGCCCTGGCTGTCTTGGAATCCTGGAGCTCACTATGTAGATCAGTCTAACCTTGAAATCACAGAGATCCTCCCCTCTCTGCCTCCTGAGTGGTAGAATTAAAGGTGAGTATATGTCACCATGCCTACACAGCAGTTTTTGTCTTTTAAATACTAGACCTTAAGTCTGGAGAGATGGCTCAGTGGTTAAGAGCACTGATTACTCTTCCAGAGATCCTGAGTTCAATTCCCAACAACTACATGGTGGCTCAAAACCTTCTGTAATGGGATCCAATGCCCTCTTCTGGTGTGTCTGAAGACAGTGACAGTATACTTGCATACATAAATAAAGTCTTTTTTTTTTTTTTTTTTTTCCCACTGAAGGACAGCGGGAAGGATCGAACACGGGACGGACGGAGCGCCCTAGCGACAGAGCGCGAGCACTACAGCAATGTGCCACCGCAGGCCGGTTAAAGTTTTTTTTTTTTTTTTTTTCATAAATAAAGTCTTTAAAAAATATATTTAAAAAAAAAAAAAAAATAGTCCTCAAAGCTAGACATGGTGGCAAGACACATTTAATCTTAGCACCCAGGAGGCAGAAGGTGGATTTCTATGAGTTCAAGGTCAGCCAGGTCTACATAATGAGTTCCAGGCTAGCCAAGGCTATGAAGAGACCCTGTCCAAAAAAAAAAAGAAGCCTCTGGAGGGAATTTTTCATGACTTACTGAAATGTACACACATTGGTTGAGAGCTCATTTGTCAAGTTTTCTGTTCCAAGCATCCCATGCAAACTCTTTAAATTTTCTTTTTTTTTTTTTTTTTCTTGGTTTTTTGAGACAGGGTTTCTCTGTGTAGCCCTGGCTGTCCTGGAACTCCCTCTGTAGACCAGGCTGGCCTCGAACTCAGAAATCCACCTGCCTCTGCCTCCCAAGTGCTGGGATTAAAGGTGTGGCGCCACCTCCGCCCGGCTTTTTTTTTTTTTTTTTTTTTTTTTTTTTTTTTTTTGTCTTTAAATTTTCTTAAGCGAGTCTCTGATCCAAATAGGTTAAGACACTTGGCCTTAACCGGGCAGTGGTGGCGCACACCTTTAATCCCAGTACTTGGGAGGCAGAGGCAGGTGGATTTCTGAGTTCGAGGTTAGCCTGGTCTACAGAGGGAGTTCCAGGACAGCCAGGGCTACACAGAGAAACCCTGTCTTGAAAAACCAAAAAAAAAAAAGACACTTGGTCCTCCCTGACCACCCTTGGTAGGATCAGAATTTGAGCTGCAAGCAGGCAGTACTCTGTGAGTTGGAGACTAAGGGGTCTTTTCTGTGGACTGAAGTCAGGGCTCGGGACATGTTAACCCTCTGGGCCTTGCTCCCTTGCCCACCTCTGTGGTATCTGGGCCTAGCTGGCTATTCACTTTTGTTCAGGATCCCCTTTGTCCCTCTGGCTTCAGGCCTCTTTCTGCCCCTCCCCATCTCCCACAAAAGGCTCTTTATCACCAGGCCACTAGAGACCTCAGCTCAGCCCCCTAGTTTCGGCCGTGGGGGTGGAGTGGGAACACCTGAACTGAGGTAAACCTGTGCATGTGTATGTGTGAGGGAAGGGGGATAGTTTTCTAGGCCGTTGCCTTGGTAATGCCACCTGAGCTGGGCTCCAGGCACCTGTTGTCTGGGAAACTGTAGGCGGGGCCTCTCCCCTAGGACTGCCAGGGTTATTGAGCTGAGACTGGAGATAGATCAGATTCCAGACTCCTGAAAGGATGGGGGAGGGGAGGGGATATAATGATGGATAAAGGGGACAATATTTATCTCCCCGACACAGCATGAATTGGAGGGGTGGCAAAGAGGGGGCAGTCTCAGGCTGAGAGATCATCTGCCCATTCCAAGCCGATTAATGGACTCCTCTCTCCCCTTTTCTGTTTGTCCCATCTTCCTGGAATTTCTTTGTTCTTGAGTTTCCATTTGGTCTTGGCATCAGACCCTAACCCTGAGGGCTCCCATCCATCCCCTTTTCGCCATTGCTCTGGTTCTGCTACCCAATAGCAGCCTCCAGGTCTCTTGCTGGGCTCCTCCCCTACCTAGGCCTTAAAACCCCGCCTGCAGCCAGCGCCCTCAGACGCCCCAAGTGACACCTCACAGTTCCCTGTTTTGAGACAAGCTGTATACCAGCTGAGGGAAGACTTCAACCAAGAAAGTACGTGAGCAGCCAGCAGAGAGGAATGCGGCTGTTCCTAGTCCATGGCAGATCTGGAGGGGCTGTAATGGGCGAAGGCTTCTAGGAAGACACAAGCGATACAGCTGAGCTGGACCTAAGGACTTCTTCATATTCAGTGAGTATCAGATGTGTTAGAGGCCCGCAGATGTGACGAGTGTTCAGGCCTGAGATCAACAGATCCTCGTCCTGAGCAGTGAGACCCACCCGAACTCCAAAACGGTGCTCCCAACCCTGTTGAGTGATTCAGGCTGAGAGCTGAGAAGACCAGAGGAGCAATGGCTTCCACTGGCCTTGAACTCCTCGGCATGACCCTGGCTGTGCTAGGCTGGCTAGGAACCCTGGTGTCCTGTGCCCTGCCACTGTGGAAGGTGACCGCCTTCATCGGCAACAGCATCGTTGTGGCCCAAGTGGTATGGGAGGGCCTGTGGATGTCCTGTGTGGTCCAGAGCACTGGCCAGATGCAGTGCAAGGTGTACGACTCACTGCTGGCGCTGCCCCAGGACCTGCAGGCTGCCAGAGCCCTCTGTGTCGTGGCCCTCCTGCTGGCTTTGCTGGGCCTGCTGGTGGCTATCACGGGTGCCCAGTGCACCACATGTGTGGAGGATGAAGGTGCCAAGGCGCGTATTGTACTCACCGCAGGGGTCCTCCTCCTCCTCTCGGGCATCCTGGTGCTCATCCCTGTCTGCTGGACCGCCCACGCCATCATCCAGGATTTTTATAACCCACTGGTTGCTGAAGCCCTCAAGAGAGAGCTGGGGGCTTCCCTCTACCTGGGCTGGGCCGCCGCTGCACTGCTCATGCTAGGAGGAGGGCTTCTCTGCTGTACGTGTCCCCCGTCCCACTTCGAGCGTCCCCGCGGCCCCAGGCTGGGCTACTCCATCCCTTCGCGTTCAGGTGCTTCGGGACTGGATAAGAGAGACTATGTGTGAGGCTGAGGCTTCTTCCAGAAGCTCCCACCTGCCGTCTTATACCTGGCACTGGGCTACATCCTTATATCTCATCAAATTCATGCGTCTGGGAACCGCACTTCTTTAATTGGCCAGGACTTGGCTCTAGGGAGATCTCGGCTGGTCTGGCTTGAGCTAACCCTCCGCACTGGTTGTAACCTTGAGAAAGCTCCAAATACCCGCTACCCTGCCCATTGCTGCCTCCTGGACTGACTTACTCTGGAACCTGGACCTCAGCCTCCTTGCCTTCAAAAAAGACGTGGACTGTGACCTAACAGGCCTTCAGCTGGTCAAGTCTAGCGCAAGCACCACCTGAATTCAAGTTGCTCAGCTGCCTACCCAACCTGGGAATAAAAGCACGTGGTAACTGAGCTTCCTCTGGTCTGTGAAAGAAGGGTGTGTGCATTGTGGGGGAAGGGGTGTCCAACCAGTGAGCAGCTTGCTTAGACCATTAACTGCCACCTAACTCTAGCAAGGCTTGTACTGAACACCAAGAGACATCAGAGACACATTATATGAAAAAAAACCCATGTTTTATTTAGTAAAACATTGTGTGGCAGGGAAATGTATAAGGTTAGAGGTATGGAGGAGTACACAGTAACCTTGGTGATGGGATTCAGAGGCCAAAGGTTGAAAGGCTCAGGTAGAAAATTCTTTGGTAACTTATCACCTGCTCTTCCAGGACTGAGAAGAAAAGTCTGCCCAGGAGAGGGTGTGTCTGTCTTGAGTTGACTCCTGCCACAGCAGGAACTCTTGGGACAGGCCAATTTGAGACTCACAAAGGCCAGATTCACAGGCAGCCTTAAAACACTTTGCACAGAAGATCCCCAGAATGAATAAAGACTCAGGAACTCAAGTGTCACATCCTTCCAGTCGCAGTAGCTAAAAGTGAGAAACGCCAGTGGCAGAGAGATAGGTGGAGCGTGGACTCAGGCTGAGGCAGAAAAAGGAGCTGGAGGTCAGTCAGAGCTCCATAGGGGGAGCATGTCTCAAAAACAGGTGGAACCAACCCTAAGGGGCAGGCTACCACATAGCTCACTGGTGGAGTGCTTGCCTAACAAATGCGTGGGGGTCCCAGGTTCAATACCCAGTATTGCAAAAGAAAAACAAGAAACAAGACAACCCCCAAGCTACTCAGCATCATTTCTTGATGGCTCAGCTCAAGTCCCCTGGCTAGTAGAACCTCACTCCCCAGTGAGCATCAGACGTAATTCTTGGTGGGGTATTCGGAGGGTCCTCGAGAATGTGGGACAGATGTAGAATAGCGGGCCATGTAGTGGCCCGGTCCCCGGGGCCCTCCAGAAGGCAGGCACAACATAGCAACCCTCCACCTAGCAGCAAAAGGCCCGAGGCTGCCCAACCCAGGTAGAGGGAGGCCCCCAGCTCTCGCTTCTGAGCGTCAGCCACCAAGGGGTTGTAGAAGTCCTGGATGATGGCATGGGCAGTCCAGCAGACAGGAATGAGAGTCAGGACCCCGGAGATGACAAAAATGATGCCAGAGATGAGCACCAGACGAGACTTGGAGTTCTTGTCTTCCACACAGGTAGTGCACTTGGCTCCGGCCAGGTACACGAGCAGACCAAACAGGACAATGAGGAGGGTGACAACACAGAGGGCTCTGGCAGCCTGCAGGTCCTGGGGCAGCGCCAGCAGTGAGTCGTACACCTTGCACTGCATCTGGCCGGTGCTCTGGACCACACAGGACATCCACAGGCCCTCCCATACCATCTGGGCCACAACGATGCTGTTGCCGATGAAGGCGGTCACCTTCCACAGTGGCAGGGCACAGGACACCAGGGCGTTGACCCAGCCAAGCAGGGTCAGGACGATCCCCAAGATTTGCAGACCAGTAGAGGCCATGATGAGGTTGGGGGGGCTGCATAGTGTGGCGGAGATAAAAGGAGAATAATGTTAGAGGCAGGTTCAGACGTCTCGCCAGCTGGGATACTGGCACCCAGCACCCTGACAGTTGCCTACTGTGTCCTGCAGTGTGGATTAGTACGCTCCCTGGGTCAATCAAGAGCAAAATATGCATTTAATTCTTCCCAAGACTGTGAAAGGTGGAGGATGAAATCCTGTTGGTTTTCATGCAGGGGACAGAAAATAGGACATACCTGAAGCACAGGCCAGCTTACAAGGACAGCTGAGTTCTAGTTTTTAGGGTTTTTTTGTTTTGTTTTAAGTTTAGCTGAGACAGGGTCTTATGTAGCTCAGGCTGGCTGGCCTTAAATTACCTGCATAACGAAAGCTAGCCTTGATCCTTCTGTGTCCACCTCCCTGAATGCTGGGACTTCGGTGTTTACCACCAGAGGTGTAAACACCTCACCCAGTCAATGCCGTGGTGGGGACTGAAGTCAGGGCTTTGTGCATGCCAGGCAAGAGTTCTAGGAGCTGAGCCATATCCTCAGGCACATTTTATCAAAACAAAGACAGTAAAATGTCAAGAGTGTACTTTCAGAACTATCCCCTCTCACCACAAGTTTCAGGCCCAGCCTTATCACTTTACACTCAGATGAGACCTCAAGCAAGGTTCAAATGGAACCCCCAGCTCTGTCTCAGGTGGACCTAATTCCTTGCAATCCCACCCTCCCTATGTTTCACGGTCATCTCCTCCCAATCCCTAGTAGTTGCAGGAAGCCCTTCCCGGCCGGGCCAGGCCCAGCCCACCCTGTAGGGCAAGAGAGATAAGGAAAAACAAGCCCTTTTACCACAAAGCAGATTTTTCTAGGCTACCAGCTCATTCTTGGTCCACCTCCACCTTCTAAGGGTCAGGGTGCATGCCTGAAGGCTAGGAGCATTCTTTTGAATTTTAGACCAAAGGCCGTGCTACCTTTCTTCTCTCACAGCACAGCTTTAAGGAGCTAAAGTTCAAGACCCCAGTGCCTTCTGTGACAGGCTGCACCTGTGCCCTTCATTGCGCACTTCCCGCTGTGGATGCAAAGGGACTCAGTTCTGCTTGGCGCCCTGCTGTGGCTCTCCTTTACCCTCGTTCTAAACGTCCACCTTACCCCTAAGAATGGCATAGGCCCTTTCGACTCCTCTCACTTGCAGGCTCACCCTCTCATCTCTGTCCCTTTCTACTTACCGAGCTCAGTCAGCTTTGTCTGCAGCCGTCCTGTCTGGCTCGGCCACCCCTGATATCCAAGCCTAGGAGTGCGAGACCAGGAGGGGCTTAATGGCGGCGCCCGCTGCTGGGTCCGCGCCTGCAGGTGAGGGGGAAGGGAGTCCCGCCCCAAAGTGGCCAAGCAGGTGGAGGAGGGGCGTCCCAGGTTTCGGTGCCTTTGTCCCAGGGGAGGGGGAGGGGCGTTTAACTTTTCTGGGGCCGCGGGGACCCGATCGGCTCTCGGAGCTCGATGCACCCCTCGCCTGCCTAGGGACATGCCTCCCTAAGTGACCGCCACCAGGATCAAAGCTCCAGCACTCTACTCACGCCCGCACGTACTCTGCCACATCCCCTGTCTGAGTATTTTCACACCCGCAATTTACACACTTACCCCAGGCTCACCTGCTAAAGGGACAGCTAAGATTCCCAGGTCGAAAGTAGGAATGAGGGCGGAGGCAAGGGGTCTTAAAGTCTCAATGACGTCACTGAACCACCTCTCTCTGGGAGGAGCAGAGACCCCTGCCGCGATAGCCACCCGAGTGTCTTTCCCAGTGTTCCCTTAGTTGTTGGTCCCTCTGAGGGCAGCACCTGCTGAGTTCAGCACCTGGTCTGTGACTTGAGAATTTAGTCAACTTTTCCCAGTCCCAGTTTCTCACTTTGCGAATGAAGACAGGTCTGTATGTTACCTAAGAATACATTACTTTTGTGGTTTTTTTGGGGGGGTAGGTCGGGGAGGGGACCTGTCACACTGCATATCTATGATCAGAGTTTGTTCTCTTTTTCCACTCTGTGGGCCCCAGGGATCGAACTCAGATTGCCAGGCTTGGCAGCAGGCAGTCTTACCCACTGAGTCATTTCGTGTTCTTACATTGTTTTTGTTGTATTCCCGAGGCCCTTAAGAAAGCAAGATATATGGCCAGGCGTGCTGACACATGCCTTTAATCCCAGGACTGGGAAGGCAGAGACAGACGGATCTCTGTGAGTTCGGGGGCAGCCTGGTCTACAACGTGAGTTCCAGGACAGTCAGGGCACAGAGAAACCTTGTCAAAACCAATCCAAAAAAAAAAAAAAAAAAAAAAAAAAAAAAAGTAGCACGTGGATCTGGAAAGATGGCTCATGGATTATGAGTCTTTCTGCTTTTCCAGGTGATGGGTTTTTTTTGCGCCCCCACCTGAAATAATCACCTGAAATTCCATTTCCAGGAGATCCGTTGCCCTCCTCTGGACTCCAGAGACACTCATACATATGTGGCACACACACACAAATAAAAGTAGCATTTATATATATGCTTGCGGTACTGTTTACTGTTACTGGAGAACGCCAGAATCAAGACCAGCCTAAGCTAAAAAACCAAACCGAACCAAGGAAAATCTGGGTGTGGTGGCGCCTGCCTGCAATCCTACCACTTGAGAGGTTGAGACAGAATGTTTTGAATTCGAGGCTACCCTGGGATGGAGTGTGAGATCTTGTCTCAAAAAAAAAAAAAAAAAAAAACGAACAAAGCAAGCAAACATAAAGGATGTGTGGATATAACTGCTTGCCTGGTATGTTCGAATCTCTGGTCTCCAGAATTGCAAAGTAATAGACAAACAAATCTAATCTATTTGGACTTAAAAAGAGGAAAAAACCAAATATGCAGTTATGTCTTATAACTGATTTCCTCCGCTCCACATCGTGGGGACTCAAGTTCGCCGAGGGCGGAACAGGGTAGACACTTGGAGGGACTCTGTTGAATGAATGGTTTAAGTTAACTGATTGGGTTTAACTTCACTTAGCAAACCAGAGTGGCTGCTGGGACAGGCCAAGGCAAGGACTCCGCCCCGGAAGGCGGGGGCGGGGGCGGAGCCGCAGCTCTGAGTCTTGGCTCCCGGGTAGTGGGAGCAGACCGCTCTTGCCTTTGGACCGGCAATCATGGCTCCGGGTTGGCCGCGGCCTCTGCCGCAGATCCTCGTGTTGGGATTCGGGTTGGTGTTGATGCGAGCCGCTGCCGGGGAACAAGCACCAGGTATGCATGGCTCAGAGGACGGTAAACCTCGGACTTGGGGGTGGCCAGAAACGGAATTTGGGTGCCTGGAGAACGGGGTGAAACCGGGGAACCGGGAAGACACGAGGATCTGCGATCCGTGCTCTTCAGGCAGCGAGTTCCAAGTGAGTAAGGTCTCACTCCAAGTTTTTTCCGCAATCCGAGCTTCAGTTTCGCTACCTGTCCAATTGAAATGTGGGGGTCTTCTGTCCCAAAAGCGAGAGCCAGAATAGAGAGAGAAAGTAAACTTGAGGGCAGGAGGTTTGTTTTGGGAAGGGGGCACGCCCTCACACTGGTCTGTAATAGGGTCTGTCCAGTCCTGGAATCTAAGAAACATGAAGGGGCAATGGGGACTTTGCCCTCTATACCATGTGGGGGTGCCCCTTCCATCCGGTGACTTCAATGCCCAGTTATGCGGGAGGAGGGACTGGGGTCGGGCCCGGTGCCCAGGAGTGAGTCACACTGTGGCGCGGGGGGGGGCTGACCCCCCCAAGTCCCGCGCTACCCGACCCCCTCCCGCACTGCCGCGTCTGGGTCAGGCGGTGCGGTCACCTGTGAGGAATGCGGGGGTGTGGGGGGGGCGATGGTGACTCACGTTATTCGAGCCGACTGACCCTGACCTCAGCCCCCAGAATAGCCGCACCCAGCCGCCAGCTTCTGACCTGCAGCCCCTCCCCAGGCACCGCCCCATGCTCTAGCGGCAGCTCCTGGAGCGCGGACCTCGACAAGTGCATGGACTGCGCTTCTTGTCCAGCGAGACCGCACAGCGACTTCTGCCTGGGATGTGAGTGGGGGCGGGGGGCGGGGCCGGTGGCAAGCGGATCCTAGACCTGAGTAGATGGTTGTTGGGGCAGAGAGGAGGGTTGTAGACTTACCATATAGGAAATCAAGGAATACTGACTGAGGAAGGGGAATTCTATCAGGGTGTGGCGGGGGCGTAAGCTTGAGACCCTCTTGAGGGCAGACTGGACTGCCATGGCAAGGGTAAGCTCTGATTTGAACCCCGATCACTAGGCGCGGCAGCACCTCCGGCCCCCTTCAGGCTGCTATGGCCCATTCTGGGAGGTGCTCTCAGTCTGGCCCTGGTTTTGGCACTAGTTTCTGGTTTCCTGGTCTGGAGACGATGCCGCCGGAGAGAAAAGTTTACTAGTAAGTGAGCTCTTCACTCTCGCTCCTCCCACCTCCCTCATCACTTCCCTAATTGTCCCCTAATCACGACAATCCCACTTCTTATCTTCCAGCCCCCATAGAGGAGACTGGTGGAGAGGGCTGCCCAGGTGTGGCACTGATCCAGTGAGGAGCACCCGCGCTGGTGCCCACTCATCGTCCATTCATTCATTCTGGAGCCAGCCTGGCCTTCCAGACACAAGCGGAGCCAGACTCTTCCAACCACAAGGGGGTGGGGCGAGGTGGTGATTCACCTCCAAGGACTGGGCTAGGGTTCAGGGAACCTTCCAAGGTGTCTAATTGCCCTGTCTCTGGTTCCGGGGCAGACAGGGAGCCTCAAGCTGGGTCACAAAGCAACTCGTTAAGGATCTGCAGCATTTGCACAAGGGAATCTCTTGCTCCCCCCAAGTCCTGGCAGCCTGGCTGACTTGTGGGGCAGACACAACACTGGGTTCCACCCACTCGGATGGACTATAATGCCACTACACTGAGTTTTAGCCCTGGGAGTGGGTCAGATTGAGGGACCTGTTCTTAACACTAAGGGGGCTGGCCCTCTGGGAGGGCTGGCCCCAACATACAAACACAACCCATCCCCCAAGGGGGATGATATTTATTTTGAGGATAAAGTTTGGAGGGGAGGGAGACTTATTAATAAAAGAATCTTTAACTTTAAATGGCTTGGAGTATGGCCTGATCCCCAGCTTGACTCCCCAGAACTGGAGGGAGGGAGTCAGTCGGCCACTGCGGGGGCGGGGGTGAGGCTCTGACTCACACATTCTCAATGCCTGGAGCCCAGCCTGCCAGGACCTGGCTTGCTCTCACCGTTTTCCAGGGAAGATTTTGAGGAGAAAACCCCAGCATCCAGTACTCCACCCTCCCAAAGGCTGGTGCGAAATCTTCAACTGCTCACAGATCTTTATTCACTAATGGGGTGACACTTTCCCTTTCCCAGGCTGCCTCTCATTGAGGTTCCACCGAGCTCACTGTCCTCCTGTGAGGGGGAAGGTCCTGGTGGCCCGGCACCTGGTTTGGAGAAGGACTTCATCCCTTCCTGGGACTTGCTGGTCTTTGTTGTCAGGAAGAAGGTGGGAAGGGACACAGGCCATTAACATTCAGAGCTCCATGATATCCCCAGCTGGGGAAGCAGGGTAGTAGGGACTGGGGGTATCCCCCAGCCTCAGCAGCCTGAGGGCCTCAGGAATCAGGCTCCCGGGATAACGCCAGAGAAGCAGCTCTGGGCAAGGGCTCCTGAAAGAAGGAAAAAAGATTGAAAGAACAGGGCAGAAGGCTGGTCTGGCAGAGCCACCTCCTACCAGGTCCAGGTCCCTTGGAGCCAAAGATGGAAAACCGTACAGAAGTTGGCTAGAAGCTAAAAATAGCACGATGAGGCAGAGAGTGAGGAGGGGCTCTGAGGACCGGATGTGATCCTCTAGAAGGCCCTCAAAGGGAAGTGCCTACCTGAGTGGTGGCAGGGCTTCGGGAAAAGTCACAGGGGGACTGCAGTAGGGGTGGTCATTATGTAGGCTGAGTCGGGAGAAATGGGTGGCCATGCTCTCCTCAGACAGGAATTGCTTGTGCAAAGGTTCTCTGAGGAAAGACCAGAGGAAAAGAGAAGCAGGGATGTTGAGAGTGGAGGCAAACAGATGAGGACCATCTTGGGAGCCCCATCTGCCCTACACTTAGAAGTTCCTTCTCCAGGGCTCTCCATGTTCATAGACACAGCTCCTTAGGGAGGGGAGCTGGGAAACAGCGCCAAGTGTAGTCCACCCTCTTTGCCCCTGTCCAAAGATCTGTTCACCTGAGTCTGTAGGGTAAACTAGGATTCCAGAATCAGCCTTGTCTTGTGTGGCCTAAGCCACCTTCCCAGGCTATACACCAGGCTACCTCGGAAATCTTGACCTTGGCTTCCCAGCTTTACCACAAGCTCAAGCACCACGGTTTCCTGCACCGCCTCGCCACTTTTAGGATTCCCCCGCTACTGACCAGCCCTGGATCCCCCAGCCAAAACTCCTGCCCTCGCTAGTCCGGCCCACTCAGAGACCGCTTACGCACCTGGCGTCCAGGCCGCGAGTCACCCCAGTGGTGGCCCGTGGGTCCCGACCTGGGGGGCCTCGCTCCAGGGGCTGTTGCAGAATCATTACGACTCGGGGTCCTGCAGATAGAGGGGTGGGATTCAAGCAGCAGAGGCGGAGCCTTTGAGGGCGTGGTACAGCGCGAGAGGCGGGGCCTCTAGCGTGCGCACTGGAGACGTTACTACGCAGGCGCGGAAGAAGCCGTAGGAGGTTAGAAGGCGGGACAGGTCAGCGTGGTGGGGGAGGGGATCCGGCGTGGCTGGGCAGCTCTGGGCGCTGCTTAGCTATATCAGGGTGCTTCGTGGAGCTCTCCTAGGTTTGTGTGGTTCGAGACAGCACGGACCTGCCGTCTTAGTTGTTGGGCGACAGGCAGTGCCAAGTTTGGGGCGCAACGAGAAGAGCCACCCCAGGCACGTCCGGAGTCGAGAGGTTGTGTCGCGCATCGAGAGAGTGTGTCTTACGTAGAGCCCTCTGGGACTTGTAGTTCTCAAGATGGAGCATGCCGCACCGCTCGCGGTGCCTCTGGGTCAGGTGAGTCGAGTGTGCGCACAGTGCCTTCTGGGGTTTGTAGTCTTGCTCTGACATATGGCCCTGGAGTGTTCCAGGATACTCAGTGTTCATAAGTGGCTTGTGGGACTCATACCCTGAGCCCCTGAAACTTTGGGATCTAATAGTGACTGAAGGATTAGATGTCGGTACATTTTACTGTGTGGGATAATAGAGCCACTTAAAAAAATTAGCGCCGTTGGATATAGTGCCACACTTAAATCCTAGCACTGGGAAGGCAGGGGGAGAGTTAGAAACCAGCTTGCTACATAGTGAATTCCAGGTTATCCATTGATATATAGTTAGACCCTGACTCAAAAAAAAATGTTCATCGTAATTTTATATGAGGCGCCCCTCCCCCTTTAAACCCAGGGTCTTGGGCATCGTAAGAGCATACTCTATCATTTAGTTACACCTCTGCCCGATGCTTACTGTTGTGAGACAGTCTCGTAACCGTTGAACCTTGTTAATGTCCTTGAACTTGTATTCCCCTGTTTTTTAAAGATTAATTTATTATTTCTAGCCACGTAGATTTTTGAGGTGGGATCTGAGATACTTCAGGCTAGCCTGAGGTTTGTCCTGAGTGCTGGGAGCACAGGCTACAGTGTGTGCTCGCTCTATGCGATGCGCTGTGGTAAGCGAGCACTCTACCAACTCAGTCACATCCTTAGTGTGTATTTGAGGCTATCTCATGTAGCCCAGGCTGCCTTTGAATTCTCTGTATTGCTGAGGACAACTTTGAATGACCACTGGTTTTCCTGCCTCCAGCTCTCAAGTGCTGGGATTACATCCTGTGCTGCCCCTCTGACTGCTGTGCTCTCACGATTTGTTAGTTACCTAATCATGACAGAATTTCCTGTGAGTGCCATCTGTCTGCTCAGCCAATGGGAGAGGCTTGGTCTTTCTCTCTAAGCTTTAGGCATGACTCCTCAGTTCACTCTCTTCCCGGAGCCATTCCTGTGCAAGCTGATGCCTGTGATCCTGGCTGTGGCGGGCTAAGAAGCCTGGGTGGAGGAGGCCAGTGGGGGTCTGGGGGAGGAGGCCCCAGACTTCTCAGACTCCTGACCCACCCTTTCCCACAGGCTGAGGTATTTCAGGCCCTGCAGCGACTGCACATGACCGTCTTTTCCCAGAGTGTCTCTCCCTGCGGGAAGTTTCTGGCAGCTGGCAACAATTATGGACAGATTGCCATCTTCAGGTACCCACTCCTCTGGTTCCCAGCACACGAGCCCTGGCACTTGTGCCTCCTTGGGATGATTAGTCCTCCCTGGTTCTGACTTGGCTCCCTACCTCTCTCTCAGTTTGTCTGCTGCCTTAAGTTCGGAGGCTAAAGAAGAAAGCAAAAAACCTATGGTGATTTTCCACGGTGGGTATAGCTGTTGAGTCTAGTTCAGGTGACCTCAGGAGAAAGAAGGGCGCACAGGGGCTCATTAGAGTTTTCTGTGTCTCTTTAGCCCATGACGGGCCTGTCTACAGCATGGTGTCCACAGATCGACATCTGCTCAGTGCTGGAGATGGAGAGGTTAAGGGCTGGCTTTGGGCAGAAATCCTCAAGAAGGTAAGCAGTCTAGAGCCTGGGGAAGAACTGGGCTTTCCCACCTCCAGAGGTGTGGGAATCAGTGTTTCCTCCTGTTTCTCTCTGAAGGGATGTAAGGAACTGTGGCGTCGCCAGCCTCCATACAGGTGAGCCAGGACCATGGTGGTGGAGGCAGGTGAGGTCATGGACACTGCTTTTGTGATTTTGACTTTTCTCTTCCTCTACCTAGGACCAGCCTGGAAGTACCTGAAATCAATGCCCTGCTGCTTGTCCCCAAGGTCTGAGCATTCTAGGCCAAGCATTGATTCTTTACCCCTTTCTACCCTGATGGACATGGACTTTCAGCCCTCTCCTGTCTCCCTCTGTAGGAGAATTCACTCATTCTGGCTGGGGGAGATTGTCAGCTGCACACCATGGATCTGGAAACTGGGACTTTCACAGTGAGTAGGGGTCTGGAGCCAGAACAAGTCTGGTCCTGTAGTATGCTTCCTGGTCTCCTGAGCCTTCCCTCTTCCTTGCAGCGGGCCCTCCGGGGCCACACAGACTACATCCATTGCCTGGCACTGAGGGAACGCAGCCCCGAGGTATTGTCCGGTGGTGAGGATGGAGCT
Organism: Mastomys natalensis; assembly: GCA_021653895.1. Classification (NCBI taxonomy): domain Eukaryota; kingdom Metazoa; phylum Chordata; class Mammalia; order Rodentia; family Muridae; genus Mastomys; species Mastomys natalensis. Next base: position 439,155 of record JAJTUV010000668.1, read on the forward strand.
GTACGGCTTTGGGGTAAGGAAAAGTCCAATTAGAAGGGAGTAAGCCAGGCCTAGTGGATCAGTGAGTCTGAGGCAGGCTCGTGTACAGAGTGAGTTCCAGGACAGCCTGAGCTATGTAGACCTTGTCTAGAAAAATAAAAAAACAAAACAAAAAATGGGAAGGTGGTGGCGGTAGCTCTCATCAGGAGCCCTGGTGTTTTGTTTCCCCACAGATCTCCGTATAGCCAAAGAAGTCCAGACCATCGAAGTCTACAAGCATGAGGTGAGGAGAGCCTGCGCCTGCATCCCTCATTCCCACCGCCCTCAGCCGCCCTCAGCCGTCCTCAGCCGCCCTCAGCCGCCCTCACGTCTTCTCTCCTTTGCAGGAGTGCTCAAGGCCCCACAATGGGCGCTGGATTGGATGCTTGGCGACCGACTCAGACTGGATGGTGAGCTGGGCAGAGAATGTGGGGTGGAGTGGCCACTCAAGTCCGTGGCTCACGGTGACTGGAGCCTGCTCCTTTCTGCACAGGTCTGTGGAGGGGGCCCAGCCCTCACCCTCTGGCACCTCAGGTCTTCCACACCCACGACCATCTTTCCCATTCGAGCACCACAGAAGCATGTCACCTTCTACCAGGACCTGGTGAGACCCTCTGTCTTGATTCTGCCCCACTGTCCAGTGCCCCCATCCAGACCTGACCCTTGCACCTCCTCTTTGTCCTCCACAGATCCTGTCTGCTGGCCAGGGCTGTTGTGTCAATCACTGGCAACTGAGCGGGGAGCTTAAGGCCCAGGTGCCTGGCTCCTCCCCAGGGCTGCTCAGCCTGAGCCTCAACCAGCAGCCAGCAGCCCCAGAGTGCAAGGTGGGTCTGGAACGGACTGGGATCTCATGGGGCCTGTGGGATGGGCGAGTCAGCCATTATGTCCTCTTTGCTTCCAGGTCCTGACTGCATCAGGCAACAGCTGTCGAGTTGATGTCTTTACCAACCTGGGCTACCGAGCCTTCTCCTTGTCCTTCTGACATCGTGGTCCTCCATTTCAGGAGGTGATGTTAGTTAGAGTGATGTTTATGTTTTGGTATGAGGGTCTTAGACTTTAGCTCAGGCTGGCCTGGGACCCTGTGGCTTAGCTTGATTTACACTCCTGTCTGAGATCTGTGAGCCATTACATTCAGCTTTTGTTTTCCTGTCAAAATAAAATTTTAGGCTTTTCTTGTTTGCATTTTCTTCCCAAAAATGGAGACCAGTTAAGTATAGTGACTTATTTATTGCTCTGACTTATCCTTACACATAAATACCCATCCCTATCCCTCTGGCACAGGATGGGGCCGGGCCTGGCGCTTAGAAAAGATAGATCTATATAGATTCAAAAAATAAAAAGCTCTGCCCCCGCCACCCACCTGGGGCTCTTGGCCCAAAGCTGGCCCCTGCTCCCAAAGTGCCTCAGTCCACCTCTTGGGGGCATGGAAGACAATGACCTCCCTTGGAAGTCGCTTTAGGTCCCATGGTTCCATTGACTGTTAGGAAATTGAGCTCCAGAGTAAGAAAAGGTAGCCCTGCCCCCAACCCTCAGGTCCTTCGAAAGAAGTTGCTCAGAAAGCCTCCACTCTGCCCGGATCCCAGGCGCAGTGAAAAAGCGGGTCTTGAGCGTCTTGGGGCGGCTGCAGCCTCACTAAGCTCTTTCTGGCGCTGGGAGCGCAGCTGCTGTCCAATCACTACCTGCATGTCGTCCTGCAGGTAGGAGGCAAAGCAGGGAAGGTATGGGGGTGGGGTCAGGTCAGGATGCTTGTCCACCAGTCCTCAGGGCCCGCCCTCTCACCTGCCAAGCCTCGAGCTCCTGCGTCAGCGCCACCTTCTGGCGGATAGCGCGCATCAGCTCTCGGGACAGAGAGTCTCGCTCTAGGGAGACGCGACTGAGCTCTAGTGACAGCTTCAGGGCCCTAGAAACAAAGGGAGTAGAGAACATGGTCCAGGGGGGTGCCGGGGCCTCCTGGACCTTGGTGAAAGAGGGGCTGAAGCTTCTGAGTCAAGATGAAATAGGGGTGGTGGAAATCAGGGACCCAGAAGGACCAGAGTACAAGTCCCGCGAGGCAGTAGGGGAGAATAGAATGCTGGGCTCACTTGTCCACTGCTTCGTCCCGGTCAGAGAGCGCACAGCTCAGGGCTTCCTCTGGATTGTCCTGCGCCCTCAGCTCCTTCTGTCGCTGCAGTTCATCCCTCAGTGTCTGTAGCTCTGTGCGGTGCAGTGTGATCTATAAGCCAGGAAGAAGGCAGACTGGTACAAAAGCCTTGAAGGACAACCTGCCCTCTCGCAACCTGTGCCTGCTCCATTAACACTGCAGGCAACTCAGCCTGTGTTCAAACTTTGAACACAGTGAATCCTTTGACTCAGGCTGGTGGAGGGGCTGTAGTAAAGGAGAGGTAGGTAAGCCTTCAACAGGATGGGTGCAGGGAGAAGTTAGGGAGGATAGTAGAGCCCCAGAAGGCTTCCTGGAGGTACAGACCAGCTCAGGAAGACTACAGGTTCATTGAGGAGGCGGCTTGACAGTGGAGATGGGAAAGAATTGGACACCTGGGGGCTTGTGCAATACCATCCTCTCCCACCTCATCCTGCAGCCTGGCCACTTCTGCCTCCTTCTCCTCCAGTATCTCCACTGGGCTCAAGGATGCTCGCTTCTTGGGTGGCTCCAAGATCTCTTCCTGGATTGAAGGCTGGGGACTGGATGCCTCTTGAGTCTCAGTCTCGGGGGACAATATGGTCTGTATGGCAAAGGAATTGGTCAGTGATGTATGTTACCTCTGGGAAAAGGAGTAGAGCCTGCGTCTTTCATAAAGTATTCGAATGTGGGTGTGTAGGCTGCAAGCTCACCTGAGATTCTCCACATTCATTGACTTGCTGGTCTTGGTCCTGATCACTGTCAAGGCTGTGGGCGAGCTCGGTCTGCAGGGAGGCCCCGATATCTCGGCGTCCTGGAGTCGCGACTCCTCCTCCAGTTCCGACACCCGCCGCTGCAGTCTCCTCAGCGTGCTCAGCGCCTCTCCAGCCTCAAAGCGAGCTCGTTCCAGCTGCAGGTCACACAGATCATTCTAACAGTCAGCAGGAAGCCAGCACTCTGCGGTGGGCCCACAGGGGGCGCCCGAGGGCAGTGCAAGGGTCTGCAGCCCGGTTGACCAGGCCTGCTTTCTCCTGAATCACAGTTACCTAGAGCACACACCTCCCTTTTGCAGGCACCAATTTCCTCAGCTATAAAGCAGGGCGTGCCTGGCATCATTCTCTGCCGCAGGCCTGGCCCATCAGGTCATCTCACGGACTGGGTCCCCTCCCCTGTGCAGTCTTCCTTCTAATTCACCAATTGCTTTGATCTAGCATTTATTGATTCTTCTGAGTCCTATAGCCTCACCACAGGCCTTTGAGGTGTCCGATACCACCCTATTTCACAAATGGGGAAACTGAGGTAGGGTGTGGCTAAGAAGCCAAGCCATTTGAGCTCAGACTGTTCTTCCTTTCCACTCCTTTCCACCATGTTCACAGCCGCAGACTGTCCGGGCCAGGTATGTCTGTCCTGAGTTTTGACCTTGGCCCTCTTCCTGGCCTGCCAGACTGATGCACCTTAAAAGTGCCTGTCCCTCACTTCGACACATTTTCTTGGCTCCCACTTGCCCTCGGGGTCCCACTTGCTCTTGGCCACGTCTTCCAGAGAGTCCTGAGAGCCTTACCAAGCTGGCTGGCCCCTCCCCCAGCCCCTCTGATCACCTCCAGCTGGTGCTCTTTTCTCTCTCTACGAAGCAGCAACAACTCCTCATGGGTGGTCTGTAGCCTGCCCTGCCCTTTGTCCACTTCATCACGAAGGCCTCGGATCTGGGCCTCCAGGTCCTGCCGGCGGTCTTGCAGCATCTGGTTCTGGAGCCAGATGTCAGAGATGAGGCAGAAGTTGGGGCACGGGGCTGCCTGGGCCAGTCTCAGGGAGCTCCAGCTGCTACTCACCTCTGCCTGCAGACTCTCCAGTCTCGCTCTCAGCTCTGCCCCTGCCAGGGCCTGAGTCTGACACTGCCCCCGAAGGGTGTCCAGCTCCCGCTGAAGTTCCTGCTCGGTCCTGGAGGCCTGGGGAGGGGACTGACAGTGGAGCCATCCGACGGTCTAGAGTCGTCACCAACCCAGCCTGCCCACTGACCTGCCCCCCAACTGAGGACCTGTGTGGCAGCCCCCATCTCTCCAGGACCCAGGGCCATCCCACCTGGGCCAGCTGCTGGCTGAGCCTGAGGTTTTGTTCGCTGAGTTCACCAAGGGCCCTTGCCCGCTCTCGACCACTGTCCCGCTGCTCTGACCGCTGTTCCCCAAGCTGAGCCCGCAGGGTTTCCACATCTCCCTCCAGTTCCACAGCTCTGGCCTCCCACTCAGCACCCCGGGCTGCCAGTCCTCGACGGAGCTCATGATTCTCCTGCTGCAACCTCTGTGTGGAGGGGAAAAACGAAGCCACCTAAGATTGGAGCATACTCGGAGAAAGATGGAGGGAGGGACACTCAGATCATCTGTGAAAGAGGCCAGTCTGTCTAAGGCAGACAAGAAAGAAAAAAAAAAGTCAGTGAGAGGCAGAAAGAGTGAAATGAAACCCAGAGAGCGCTAGGAAGAAGACTCCAGGCCAAATAGGTGAGCTTGTACGAGCAGTGTTGGAAGCCATAGCCCTGACGCCTGCTCACCTCCTGCTGCCGCCTGGGCTTCTGGACCCGAAGTCGTAAGCGACGTTTTTGACGCCTGAGTCTGGTAGAATTTAAGCCCCGGCCCATAGCCTCTCACACGTCGAAGTCTTCTGGAACTTCTGTGGGCCAGCTTGGCCCAGCCCCTCTTCCCATTCCCTCTAATTAGTCCTGGGCTGTCCCACCCGGAGCCCCACCCCTCGATCTGCCTTCCCCCAAACCTGTCGGACCAGGGGGAAGTGAGGGTGGGGGTGGGAGACAAACACTTGACACACTGAGGAGCCTAGCATGGGAAGATAGACAAGTCTGGGAGACTCACTGTCTCTTGAGGCCTTAAAGCAGGAAGGGATGGGCCAAGTGACTCTGACCACAGTTGCTACAATTACGAGCAGGTGTTCCTGCTAGGTGCTTTGCTGGCTCTCTATCTGCATTACTTCATTTCAGCCACTAGAGGGAGAACATCAACATCCTCAAACAAGGAAACAGGGTCAGAAGCTGGAAGCGTGGACCGACCACAAGCTAGGTAGCCAAGCTCTTATTCAATCTTGCTAAGGCAATAAAAGACTGCTTGGTGCTTGGTTCTGCTACTACTATATGGTTTTGACAAGTCCTTTTAATATCTTGCAAGTCCCTTTAACATCTCCAAGCCCTTTGTCCTTCAACCCCTACAGACATATATCATCCCTGCTCAATAACCCATTCAATATTTCCTGCGTTCCTTCTAGTCTAGGATCTGGCTATTAAGGGCTGAAGGAGACCTTCACTGCCAAAGGGTCACAAGCAAATGGGCACATGTCTGAATCAGACAACTTAAGGAGGGGCTGATGTTTGCATTGGCTGCTGCAGAGCAAGGGAGGCCAACCAGAAAGAGGGTGGTAAGCAGAAAAGCCAGTGCAAACCAGGAGCAAAGCCACTCATCTGTAATCTCAACAACTGGGACACTAAAGGTTGGAGCACGATGAGTTTAAAGCCAGTCCTGAGCTGCATAGCGAACCTGACTCAAGACTGGAGCAGGCAAGCATATGTAAAAGCCCTAAGGAGCAGGCCTGTGTCACTGGAGGAACTGAAAAAGACCCTTGTCAAAAGAGGGACGATGTCACTAACACTGCAGGCCACAAGTTCCCTGGACTTTTAGATCACAGTGAGGAACTTCAGTTCTTCGATGACATCTGTGGCTCAGGAACTAAATCAGAAGCAATATGATTGCCTTTTCTTTTCTTCTTTCTTTTTCCTTTCTTTTAAATTAACAAGTTTTCCTGTGTATCCCTGGTTGTCCTGGAACTTGCTTTGTAGACCTGGCTGGTCTTGGATTCACAGAGACCCACCTACCTCTGCCTTCCAAGTGCTGGAGTTAAAGGCGTCTGCCACCATGCCCAGCCTGGTTACATGCTAATGTTCATTGGCTACCACAGTCACAGAGTCTAGGAAAGCTGTGGCCAGGGTGAGGCTGCTGAGGAGCCTGAGGCAGAGCCATGGGCACCGCCACCAGTGTTGAAGCTACAGAGAGTGAAATATGGGATGGGGAATTCAGAGCCAGGTGTAGAAGATTCACCGAGCCTTACGGGTGTGCACAGGGAGCTGCGAACCATTTATGTGCACGTGCTGGGTGGCCTGGTGGGGATGGTGCAGGGTACTTGGCTACCAAGGTCAGCTTAGAGCAGGGATCCAGGTCTACAATGTGGGTACATGAAGGTGTTTACAAATGCAGATATGAACCCCAGGGTGAGACTAGGGCTGACAACAGACCAGGCAGAGGGAAGAGCTGACCCTACAACCCAGAATTAGACAAGAACGAAGGGAGGGGTACGTGGGAACACTTAGCTGCAGAAAGTCTGGCAGTGACTCCCAGTGGCAGGGTTTGCTATTGATGAGCTAGCCTTTAGATTAGAGAGGACCAACACTGTACCCAGGGTCACAGATTAGAGAGACAGGGATCTGAACACAGATCTTGTTTGTCCTTAAATTATTCATCTATCACTGAGATGGGTCTCACTATGTAGTCCTGGCTGGTCTGGAGCTTATGGAAGTCAGTTTGGCTTCACATACTTGCCTGTCCCTGCATCCTGGGATTAAGGTGTGTTCTGATACATCCAGCCTGAGGTATTTCTTTATTATGTATTGCTGTGCTGGGGACTGAACCCACAGCCTTGCATGTGTTACAAAAATGCCTTGGTACTGAACTACACTACAGTTTAGAGTTCTTGCTGCTTGGCTTTCTTTCTTTTTTCGAGTCTCATGTCGCCCAAGATGGATTCAAACTCATACGTGGCCAAGTAGGGCCTTGAACCACACTGAACGTTCCTGCTTCCACTTTCCAAGGGCTGGATACAGGAGTCATGGATCTGTGTTTACTTGGCAAGAATTCTACCATCATACCAAGTACACCTCATCCGAGCCTGCGTGCTCTTCTTGTTTTTTAGATTTTATTTTTTAAATTAATGTGTGTTTCCTCTCTCTCTCTCTCCCTTTTCTTTTTTAAAGAGATTTATTTATTTTATCTGAGTATACTGTAGCTGTATTCAGACACATCAGAAGAGGGCATCAAATCCCGTAATGGTTGTGAGCCACCATGTGGTTGCTGGGAATTGAACTCAGGACCTCTGGAAGAGCAGAGGGTGCTCTTAACCTCTGAGCCATCTCTCCAGCCCTCTTCTTTTCTTTTTTTTTGAGACAGGGTTTTACTATGTAGTCCAGGCTGGCCTTGAACCCACAGAGATCTTCCTGCCTCTGCTCCCATGCTTGCCTCGAAAGTGTTGGGATTAAAGGCATGTGCTACCATGTCTGGCTTTTTCTCTGGGGACAGGTCTTGGTATGTAGCCTTTCTCAGCCTCTAGAGTGCTGGGTCTACAGGCTCCCATGAACACTTTCCATAGATACCCTGCCAGATCTGTTTAAGAGGCATTACTCTGCCCACGTGTCCTCTCTCCTCTCCTTGCTTGGCTCTCTGTTCCTGTCCATCACAGCCCTGCCCACCCCTCATCTGCCCCGAGGCCAGCTCACTTCTTCATGCTCCAAGTGCTGAGCGTTCAGTGTTTCCAGCTGCCTCCGCAGCTCCTCATTGCGCTCCAGAAGCATCTTGCCGAGTTCAGCGGCCAGCAACAGGTCCTTTTCTTTTTGTTGCAGCTGCAGGGCCAGGTCCTCTGGTTCTTCTGGCCCTGGGCCGCCTCCCAGGAAGGAATCTCGTCCTCCAGCACAAAGGGAAAGAATCCTTCATCGCCACTTGGAGAAGCGCCCCCTGAGAGCAGTCCGGAAGAGAAGCTTGGCCCACCAGGGGAGTCCATGGTGCCTACACATCTATGAAGACAAGTTGCTGCTGAATATGGCTATTCTGCAGCAGCCCCCGGCTCGCCCCCTAGTGGCAAACACCTAAGTCTCTCAGTCTTGCAGTCTGGGCCAGCAAGGGTTAATGATCCATGTTGGCCACCTAACTCCGTTAATGACCTCAGGGTAGACTGAGGCTGGAAGCAGAATGAAACCAGCCATCTTGCCCTTCACCTCCTTCCTTTACACATTCTTTGCCTTAGGGAAGATTTGTCCCTGCACTGTGCTGCCACAAGCAACCCAGTGACAGACAGCCGCCCCCTCCTCTTCCTAGTCCCTCACCACTGGGCCCTAATCCTAGAATCACAGGCTCACGCAGACTGAGTCTTAGGGATGAAACCAACTCCCTATCCGGAGAGTGCCAGCTCTCGCCAGTGGGAACAGCTGTGTCTTGACCCTTTAGCCACAGGACTCCAGCTCCTTCCCCTTCCAGAAACTCAGATCTTTAGCTCTTTTCGGTCTCATATCCTGGTCTACTTTCTCAGGACCCAAGTGCGTTAGACTTGATTTAGCCTTACTTGTCAGCCTTGATGGCCATCGCGTCCCTCTCCTAGATTCCAAGTAGAATCTCCGGAATCCTTATTTTATCGAGACTCAGGTATTCCTGCCTCTACACCTCCTGATTTAGGAGCCCTTATCCGCAGACCCCCCAATTTCCTAGGCCCTGGCGCTGACCCAGCGCAGGGCGAGGTAACAGGTTGTGCGAGCCAGCGCGCCACAGCCTCCACATCGGGTTTCTGTTTACTTCCCGGCCCGCCCCTGGGGATGGGAGCCCTGTGCTTTACGAGGGCCGCCCAGGGAGAGGGGTTCAGGGGCTCAGGAGGAAAGACCTGACACTCTGGTTTCTCCATGCCAACCCCGGGAGGATCCCCGAGGGTCCCCCCCACTATTCACCCCGGAGCCCACGCCCACCTGTTCCTCTTCCCTTGACAGGTGCCAAGTACAGCTGGGCCGGAAAATCCCAGGTGCTACACACGTCCCAGTCCAGTTGTCCTAGGGCTAGACCCAGTGGGTCCCCGGACCCCTGCACTGGATATCCAATGCTTAGCCACCGCTCTCTTTGCTGCAGGTGTCCGGCTTCCCGGAGTTACTTCCAGAGTTCCCTAGAGACTGTTCCCGATTTCCTTCATCCTACCATTCCGACAGGTCCTCCCCAACCATGCCTCAAGCCTGGGTGTCCTGCCCTCAGCACCCCCTAGGCTCTCACCTGTCGCCACCGGGCTCCCTCCGAGGTTCCCGGATCCCCGAAGTCCTCTTCCGGAGGCGGTGCCAGGTGCAGGCTTGCACAGGTGAGGGGGCGGTGCCGCGGGAGGGGCTGGGACGCCCCTGGTGGTGGGAATGGCTAGGCACTGTCAAAGGAATGTCACATCCATTCTCTTAAAGATCCATCTTGCTCCTACTGGGAACAGTAATTGAACAGCTACTATATGCAGATCTATAGGCTGAGCAAAGAAATCAGCTTCTTACTCTTCATGCTTGCCATTGTGATAGAAAATTATTAGTAAGGATACCGTGCTAAGTCCTCCACTTAGAAAGCCCTTTTATAGGAACTTTTTTTTTTCATTTGTGACATTCTAAGGAAGCGACAGCTACTGACACTCCATTTTATAGAAGGGCAAGCTAAGATTCAGGAAAACCACCGACTTTGTTTGGGATACAACTTTGTTATTGTCTTAATTACTTTTCTATTGTTATGACAAAGCATTATGACCAAGGCAACTTATAAAAGAAAGCATTTATTTTGGGAGCTCATGGCTCCAGAGGGTTAGAGACCGTGATCGTAGCAGAAGCATGGTGGCAGACAGGTAGGCTTGGTACCGGAGCAGTAGCTGAGAGTTTACCTCTGATACATGGGCAGGAAGGAGTGCGAGAATGACAGCGAGGACCTGGCATAGGCTTTTGAAATTTCCAAGCTTGGCTCTAGCGGCACATGTCTTCCAAAATAGTTTGACTTCCTAGTCCTTCCCAAACGGTTCAACTAACTGGGGACAAAGCATTCAAACATATGAGCCTACGGGGGCATTCTCATTCGAAACACCACTGTTACGAATAGTGTGAGGTGCCATCTTTGGGGCGTGTGTTTATGTGACATGGTCTCATGTATCACAGAATGGCTTCAAACTCACTAAAGAAGAGAGGACCTTGGCCTTCCGATGCTCCACCTCCTGGTGTTAGGATGACAGGCACGCACCAGCCCACGCTCAGCTTACGCTGTGCCGGGGTTTGAATCCGTGCTTGGTACGTGCTAGGTAGGTGCTCTTCCAACTGACTGTATCGCCAGCCCTAGCACCGTATTCTTTAATAATTCTGTGCTGCATACAAGGTGCTGACTCCCAGGGACCTCCGCTGGCTTGCCTTGAAGCACACCTGAGTCCACGTGGCTCCAGATGTGGGATCTGGTTCTTTCATTCTGCAGAGTTGGGTGTGATGCTCCAGCAAGCCAGCGGCCATGGTATGGAGGGATAGGAGCCAAGGCAGGTGATGTCGGACCAGTTCACAAAGTGAAACCCCAGCCTTGGCCTCATGGCTCGTCATAATTCTCTTTAGACACCTTGGCTTCCTGAGGCACAGGACAGGAATTCCAGACCTGATAAAGAGGACAAACGTATCTCTGGGAAAGAGGTGTGCGGGCAAATGTTTAACTCCAGGGTTTCAGGGGAGAGTGAGAGCCGTAACTTGATACATTTACCAGATCCTATGGTATACTCTCTCCAGGAGGATTTGAAGCTACCACGAGGATATAAGCTGAGTATAAGTAGGAAGTGTATGTACACAATCAGGAGGGGGAGGGAGAGATGGAATGGAACCCAGAGCTTCTACATTCTACCCAAGAGCTCCACCCCTGAGCTATGTAGCTCATCTCGAGCTTTCCCAGCAGTATCTGCTCTGTGTGTCTCCGGCTAGGGTTCAGAACTCCTGAGTCTTGGAAAGCTGGAGGCCTTGGATCTAAAAATAAAAAAAAAAAAAAAAAAAATAAAAAAAGGAGGTAGGCCAGGTGGTGCAGTCCACATTTTTAATCCCAGCACTCAGGAGGCAGAGGCAGGTGGATCTCTGAGTTCAAGTCTAGCCTGGTCTACAGCACAAGATTCAGAACAGCCAGGGCTACATAGTGAAACCCTGTCTCGAAAAACCAAAAAAACAAAACTGTAAACAAGGCTGGGACATGGTGGCCTGGGAGGTAGAAGCAGGAGGATCTTTGTGTGTTTGAGGCCAGCCTGGTCTATAGAGTAAGTTCCAGGACAGCCTGGGCTACACAGAGAAACCCTGTGTCAAACAAACAACAAACAAACAAATAAACAAAAAAAAAGGAGTTAGAAATTGGGACTCGTAGCTTATGGGGAAAGGGTCACAAGGACTACTTGAAGAGGCAGTTCAGGGGCTGGGGCTCCTGGGTCCTGGGGAAGCGACAAGGCTTCCTGCCAGCAGGAACATGGAAGGCAATGAGAGTTACAGACTGCAAACCTCCTGGGCCTCTTGCAAGGATGTCATTTGCCTTCCACCCCCACCCAGAACTCATAAGAACAAACTTTGGAAAGCTGAAGACACTGATGAAGACCCCCCCTAGGTATCACTTGACCTCTTTGAAATCAAGCAAAGCGTCCCTCCAATGGCCAGTCACTTGGACCCCACCCAACACACCACACTCAGCCAGCTTTGGCAAAGACCTTCCAATTAGACAGGTGTTGAGCTCATCTGGACATGATGAGACTACAGCCCTCCCTCTGGGAGGCTCACAGCACACCCAGGGTGTGGGAGGGAGCGTGGACCTATGAACTGGAAACAAACCAATAAAACAGTAGAACAAAGGAGCTTCGTCCATGGCTGCTGACATCACGTGGCTTCGGTTTTAAACCCAGTTTGGCTATTGGCCAGATGTGTGTGTCTGTGTCATTCAGCTGACTGACCCCTGTAGCCCTCAGTTTCCTTATCGGTAAGGAGGGGCAACAGCAGTTCTTGGCTTTCAGGAGTGTAAAGATTCAGGGACAATGAAGAACTGTACTTGGTGACTCATCTGTGTATTCCATTGTCTCTTTGGGACAAACCTATGAGGTCACCGCAGTCGATAGGTGAGGAACCCAGATGCAAGAGGTAAAGCCAACTGTTTGTGGGTATGTATAGACCTTCACACCACATAGTGGAGCACTGGGTCCCAGACATGCTTTTTTCTTTCTTTCTTTCTTCTTTCTTTCTTCTTTCTTTCTTTCTTCTTTCTTTCTTTCTTCTTTCTTTCTCTTTCTTTCTTAGATGGAGTCTTCCTATATCACCCAGACTGGCCTTGAAGTCTCAATCCTCCTATTTTAGTCTCTACAGCACCAGAGATTTTGGACATCTGAATGTAGTTCTCACCTCTGTGCCTAGCTGTGGGCCACCCTACATTTGGAGACTTCTGGTTCTACCTCCATTTTTCTTCCTCATCTAGAGGAAGCTGGGCAGTAGGGACAAAGTGTCCCCAGGGAGGCGCTGGAGTAGCTGGAGACAAGGAGTCATTGAGCAGTCCTGTGCTCTTAGTGGTGCTCACGGGCAAGCCAGCTTCGTGACGGCCGGGCCCAACCTCCACGCTATTCTCCCTCCTCTCCATCTAACTAGCTCCTAATGAGACATGGCTAGGACTGGGGGGGGGGGGGACTCCCCTGCTTGGGGAAGACAGCCCAGAACTTACAGGGTCTTGACTAAGCTCTCTTGGGCACCTAGAGGCCAGGAGAGCCTTGAGACATCCCTTCGCTTCCACACAGGCAACTCGATGGGAAGGGTATTGGTTCCAAACCTTGGTCCAAAAGCCTTCAGGCTTTTATGATACACACGGAGTCTATGAACAATGAGCGTATTGTGGGGAGAACTTAAAACCTTTGTATGAAATATTTCACACTGAAGGTACTTTTAATTTATTCTTAAAAATTACTTACATGCTTTCAGAGTGTCAAGAAAGTAGCTGCAATATTTTTTGCAATTGCAGAGTAGTATTTAGCTAACACAATGATGTCATACATGTTATATCAAAGACAAGGAGATGAAAGGAATGCAGCCCCTATATATAGCTAATTTGCTTTGTATGTCCACAAGAACCTGTTTCAAAGCCTGCCTCTGAGAGGCTGACATTACAGAATAGTGATCTGGAGTCTCAAGCCTGATCTACATAGCAAGACCCTGGCTCAAACCCCAAGAGTACAAGTTTCTTCAGCCTTGCATTTTACCCTTTTTCTTAGAAAAGGTAAGTTTATTTTCTGGCAGAGTGGCACATGTCTGTGGTGTGAGTACTCAGCAGCTGAACTCAGTCCAGCTTGGCCTATGTAGGAAGGTCTAGGCTATCCTGGGCTACAGCATGAAACTCAACCTCTAAACCCTGGGCAGGGGGAGAAGAGTGAGTTGTGTTGTGATGGGCGAGATGCTTTATAGACAAGGGGGGAATCCTTCTAGATCCAAGATCATCCATCATCTTTTCTTTCTTATCATCCGTTCTTGCTCTTGTCTGTCGACTTTGAATGCCTACCAATCCGTTGTTTTTCACACCTTCTCTAACTCTCTATATGATAATGTTCTCTTCCTGAACTTTCTTCTGGTCAACAGACTGGTGTTTTTTTGTTTGTTTGTTTGTTTTTTTTGTACCAGAGGTTGAATTCAGGGTTTCAGGGTCTCACAAATAGTAGGCAAGAGTTCTTAACTACTGAGTTGCCAGCGCCCTTTAAAAAATATTTTAAGGCAGGTATGATGATGCACACACCTTTCATTCCAGCACTTGGGAGGTAGGGACCAATGGGTCTCTGTGAGTTCGAGGCCAGCCTTTGAGTGAGTTCCAGGACAGCAGAGATGTTCCACAGAGAAATACTGTCTGGGTTGGGGGAGGAGCGAGTATTTTGAGAAATTTCAGCACTCAGGAGGCAGAGGCAGGAGGATCTCTGGGAGTTTGAGACCAGCCTGTTCTACATAGCAAGTTTCAGGAGAGCCAGAGCTACATAATGAACCACTGTCTCAAAATAAGCAAGCAAGCAAGCAAGCAAGCAAACAAACAAACAAGAAGCCAACAATACAACAACAAAAGCACAACTTTTTGCCTGCTTGCATTCACTCTTGCTGGCAGCTTCATCTATCCCATTGCTGAGACAATCTTTCCCTAATATTAGAACCAGCTTCTGGTTCCAACATAAACTAAAGAAATCCCTAGGCCTTCAGCACCAGGTTGGGACCGCTGAGACATCCAGCCTCCTGGACTGAATGGTTTCTAGACCTTCCAGGCCTTTCCAGTGTGTACAACCATTGCTGGACTGTGCAGGCCACTCCTGCCTCCTTCTGCTTTGGGTACCCAACACATCTTCAGTTCTTTCTTTTTTTTTTTTTGTTTTGTTTTGTTTTGTTTTGTTTGTTGTTTTGAGACAGGGTTTCTCTGTGTAGCCCTGGCTGTCCTGAGAACTCACTCTGTAGACCAGGCTGGCCTTAAACTCAGAAATCCCCTGCCTCTGCCTCCCAAGTGCTGGGATTAAAGGCTGTGCCACCAGTGCCCGACTTTCAGTTCCTTTAGACTTTGGATAATTTCATCATAAAATGAGTCTAAGATCAAAGTACCAAATAGGTAGGGTCTTCTGCTACAGTTAGCCAGTTAGCCATCACTGTCCAGTATGCCTCAGTGGTGACAGAACCGCCTACTCGGAGTATAAGATGGGAGCTCTGGGGTCTTTTAGAATCTCACGCCTTGTGTTTGTCACCTGCTGTCAGAGGAATGTCATGGAGCAGCACCCCTCCTGTGTGAGGGAGGCCTGGGATTCTGAAGGCCAGAGCCTGTAATCGGAAGAGACCTGCACCTAGGAGGTTCAGGTCCCTGGCCACTCCCTTTGTACTCAAAGCTGGGCCACTTCTCTGAGGACAGTTGGAACTTGGGCAAGGAGCTGCTTGCTGTGCCCTAAGGTTTCTTGACTTGGTTTCTTCTTCAAACTCCGAGAGCTTCCTGAAGAAGTAGGAAGGACACCCTGGCTGAGTTCCTAAACCTGCAACCCAGAAGTTGCCACAGGAATCTCCAGGAAGGCTGAGCCCCTCTGGCCTGCCTGCCCAGAGCCAATTGGCAGAGCTTTGCTCTTTCAGACCTCTGGGCTCCGAGTAATCACTGCTAGAGTCTGAGAAACCCAGCATTGGTGATTTATACTAATGTCCTTCGCCTGCTTGAGGTCAGCCATCTTGGAGTGTAGCCAGTCTTGTCGAGATGGCCAACTCCACTCCAGAAACTGGCTCCTCAGCTTCCTTCTTCACTTTCCTTAACCAGGCATGGTGGCATAGCCTGTAATACCAGCACCTGGAGAGGATCAGTGTTCAAAGCCATGCCAGGGCTGCAGGAAACCCTGACTCAAAAGAAAACCCAACAAAGCCTCTCTTAGTGTAGTCACTTTTTTTTTTTTTTTTTTTTTTTTTGGTTTTTTCGAGACAGGGTTTCTCTGTGTAGCCCTGGCTGTCCTGGAACTCACTCTGTAGACCAGGTGGCTGGCCTCGAACTCAGAAATCCACGTGCCTCTGCCTCCCAAGTGCTGGGATTAAAGGCGTGCTGCCACCACCGCCTGGCGGTACATTCACTTTTATTTTCCTTTTTATTTCCCCTTTAGGAGAAATATAGGTTTTCATTTCTCTTTAATAAGGGCCTTTTCCAGTTAGGCCTTTTATTTTTTTTTTTTTTTTTTTTTTTTTTTTTCCTTGTTTGCAGATCTCGTTTACTCTCCTACTTAGAATGCTTAGAGTCCTCCGAGAAAGTCATGTGTGTAGTAACACATCTGAGGCAGGAGCTTTAGGGGGCTCAAGAGTAGCCTCAGCTACACAAGTTCTAGGTCCGCCTGGGTAGAAAGAAGAAATAAAGGGATGGAGGGACGGTAAGAGGGAGGGAGAGAGAGAGAGACTGGGGCGGGGGAGAGATGGGAAAGGAAGGCACAGAGAGACAGAGAAGCGCGATTTCTATTTTTATTTTTTATTTTTATTTTTTTTTTTTGGTTTTTTCGAGACAGGGTTTCCTCTGTGTAGCTCAGGCTGTCCTGGAACTCAGGCTGTAGACCAGGCTGGCCTCGAACTCAGAAATCCGCCTGCCTCTGCCTCCCAAGTGCTGGGATAAAGGCGTGCGCCACCAACGCCCGCGGGAAGCGCGATTTCTGCTCACTTCCTGTGCTTCTCCAGGAAACCTGCGTCAACTATGCCTGTGATGACGTCAGTCTCTGCCAGCCTCTGCTTCTCAGAGCGCCACCTAGTGCCTGCCTGGTTCTCAGGACCCTTACCACTCTCTATAGAGCTGAACGTACTGCTTAGCACATTGCTTTCTTTCTCTTCTTTAAATGTGTGTGTGCCTGAGTGTATATATGTGCACCACAAGTGTACAGGAGCCTGTAGAAGTCAGAAGAGCGAAGAGGGCATCACATCCTGTGGAACTGACTTATAGGCAATTATGAGCCAGCGTGTAGATGGTGGGAACTGAAACGGGTCTTCTTTGAGATTAGGAAGAGCTATGCCCAACTTTTTTTTTTTTTTTTAAACTGTTTCCTCTGGGCAGTGGTGGCACACGCCTTTAATCCCAGCACTTGGGAGGCAGAGGCAGGCAGATTTCTGAGTTCGAGGCCAGCCTGGTCTACAGAGTGAGTTCCAGGACAGCCAGGGCTATACAGAGAAACCCTGTCTTGAAACACTCCCCGCCAAAAAAAAATGTTTCCAATGTCTGGTGAGACGGCTCAACACCTGCCATTAAGACTGACTGACTTCAAGCCCCAGGACCTACACGGTGGAAGAAAAGAACCAACTCTGTGAGTTGTCCTCTAGTCTTTACACATGTGCTATGACAACAACCCATGAACCCAAACTGGATAAATAAAAAGATTTCCAAAATCCACCCCCAGATAAAACAAATGAGCCAAGTGCGAGGGTGCAGGTCTGTGACCCCTGCACTCCGGTGAGACTGCCATTTTTAGAGCAGCCTGAGCTACATAGTAAATTCCAGCTTGGACTGCCTATCAAGATCCAGTCTTAGCTGAGCACCATAGAAAATGTATTCCAGTCAGCAGATGCTCAGACAGGAAGATGACCTCTTTGAGGTTATCCTAAGCTAGTCCGGACCAACCTGAGCAACATGAGACTGTTTCAAAAAAGTCAAGCAAACCAAACAATCTTATTGATTTGGGATTAGTTTCTCAGGATTGACAGAACAAATTGTCCCAGACAGCAGGACTTAATGACAGACAACATGCCTTTTCACAGTTCTGGAGGGTGGAAGTCTACAACCAGAGCCTCTTCCTCTTTTTTCAAGACAGTATTTCTCTGAGTAGCTCTGGCCATCCTGGAACTCTTTCTGTAGACCTGGCTGGCTTTGAACTCAGAGATCTGGCTGGCTTTGCCTAAGGTGTATGGCACCACCACTTGGCTAAATTTAAAATTTGAAAGTTTTTTTTTTTTTTTTTTAAACATTTGCTTTTTCATTGCAGAAGGAAACTGAATGAAGGAATGCTGGAATCTTCTCACATTGAATCACACCACAGCTCTTAAGTGTTTTGTTTTGGAGACAAGATCTCTAGTCTAGGCTTTCCTGCCAGCCTGGGATTATCTAAATAAAGTTGACTTTGAACTTCTGACTCCCTTGCTCACATCCACTGGGTGCTGAGTTATAGATTTGTGTGGTGCTGGGAATGGAACCCTGGGCTTCAGTCATGCTAGGTGTGATCTACTAATTAAACTACATCCCTAGTTCATAGCTGTTTTAAGTATGATGAGTTTTGACAGAAATGGAACATAGCATAATTACCATAATCACAGTAATCATGGTAACTCACCCTTCCCCCGAAGTTCTCCACTACCTTTGCAGTCAGTGTCTAACCCCTGGGAGCAACTGAACCATGTTTTCATGGGTTTTCCACAGTGCCTCCTAAAGGAAGTAGATTGAGGCTGGAGGGATGGCTGCTGGTTGAAGAACACTGGCTGTTTTGCAGAGGATTCAGTTCCCAGCACCCACAAGGTGACTCACAATGCCTGCAACTCCAGTTGTAGGTGATCTGACTCTTTCTGGCATTCCTGGGAACCAGGGTGCACATGCTGCACATAAATGAATACAGACAAACCACTCATACACAGAAGAAATAAGTAAACATTTTTTAAAGATTTATTTATTTTATTTTATGTATATGACTACACTGTAGCTGTCTTCAGACACACCAGAAGAGGGCATCAGATCCCATTACAGATGGTTGTGAGCCACCAGGTGGTTGCTGGAAATTGAACTCAGGTCCTCTGGAAGAGCAATTAGTGCTCTTAACCACTGAGCCATCTCTCTAGCCCCAAGTGAGCATTTTAAAGAAGTCATAGGTAAGATATGGGCCTTTGGGTTTCTCTCTCTCTTCTATGTGTGAACTGTGTATGTATGTCTTTTGTTGGGTGTGTGCACATATGTATATGCACATATGTATATGCACATATGTGTATGCACATGTATGAACATTCATATGGAGGCCAGAGGTCAATGTTACATGGCTTTCTTCAATCCTTTACCTTTTCTTAAAAACATTTTATTATTCATTTACATGCATGTGTGTATATGTATATGCACATGCGTGTGAGTAGAACATGAAGAGGCAAAAAGAGGATATTAGATTCCTTGCAGCTTCAGTTACAGGTGGTTGTGAACTGCTTAGGTGGGTGCTGGGAACTGAACCCCAGTCCTCTGCAAAAGCAGCAAGTGCCCTAACCACTGAGCCGTCTCACCAGCTCCTTCATCATTTCTTTCATTTGTATTTTTGTTTTTAGTGGGTACTTTGTTTTGCTTTGAAGAGTGTGTGGGGTCTCACTGTGTAGCCTTGGCTGGCCTAGGACTTGATTTGTAGATCAGACTGGCCTCTAACCACAGAGATCCACCTGTATCTGTCTCCCAAGTGCTGTGACCAAAGTCTGCATCACCACACCAGGATTCATCTTTATTTTTTGTGACAAGGTCTCTCGCTGAACTGAAGTTCCCAGGTTCTATGAGGCTGACAGGCCAATGAACTTCAGGAGACGTACTCATCTCTGCCCAGCATCCATCACTGATGTTACACATGTGTAACTCTAGGCTTGGCTTTTTCCGTGGGTGTGCACTCTACCGAATGATCTATGTCCTCAAGCTGACTTCCTGAACAGACTAGAGTGCGCTGACACTCATGGTCATTGCATGAGCCACTGGGATCAGTAGGTTTGAAAATCCTCAAATTAAAGAGGTTGTGGAATAGTGCAATGGATGCCTGCCTCTTCCCTCAGACTAGGAACAGTGTATACACAGATGCTCACACCACTCTGGGCTAGATCACTGTCTACTTTAGCTCACATTTGAGAGGAGCAGTCCTGCAGATCCAAAGCGCAGGATCTCCATGACACAGGCAATAACAGGATGTCTGAGAAGAGTCACAGTGAGGAGCTGATGTTGATGGTATAGCAGAAGTCAGGGACTTTGAATCAAAACAATCACTCAGGGCTGGAGAGATGGCTCAGTGGTTAAGAGCACTGCCTGTTCCTCCAGAGGTCCTGAGTTCAATTCCCCGTAACTACATGGTGACTCACAACCATCTGTAATGGGATTGGATGCCCTTTTCTGCTGTGTCTGAAAATAGCTACAGTGTATTCACATACATAAAATAAATTAAAACAAAACAAAAAACAATCACTCATTACAATCAACATTTGCAATGTGTGGACACAAGGGTATACTGTGGCTTCCACGATGAATTTTTTTATGTTGTCTTTGTTTTTTTGTTTGTTTTTTTGTTTTCTTTTGGGGGTAGGTTACAAGGGTGGAGGGCAGATATGAAGGAACAGGGAGATGAGTGGGATTGGGTACATGATGTGAAATGCTACAAAGAATCAATAAAAGGTTAATAATAAAAAAGAAAGTTAGAGGATATCTTATACATTTTTATGCTGAATCTCTAATTTCCATTGCTTGGAAATGTGTTTACTTCAAGATCTGGGGAAGACATACCAGGGGTGCCATGAACCAGATATGACCATGTGAAGAGACAGCAACTCTCTGTCATCTCTGTTAGACTCGGCGGGAAGCTTAGAACAGACAGCACACACCAAACCGTTCCAAGGGGGGCAGGTTATTCAGGGCAGAGGGCAAAGGTGGGGAGAAAAACGGGAGAAGATGGAGGAGAAAGGGAAAGAGAGAGAAGGGGAAGAGAGAGAGAGAGAGAGAGAGAGAG
This sequence comes from Mastomys natalensis, assembly GCA_021653895.1. Classification (NCBI taxonomy): domain Eukaryota; kingdom Metazoa; phylum Chordata; class Mammalia; order Rodentia; family Muridae; genus Mastomys; species Mastomys natalensis. The sequence continues at coordinate 459,322 of JAJTUV010000668.1, forward strand.
AGAGAAGAGAAGTAGAGGCCGGCCATGACCATGTGGAGAGAGTGGAAGGGAAGGGGAGGGGCAAGGGGACAGAGAGAAGCTAGAGGCAAGAGAGCAAGAGAGACAGGAGGGGGTAAGCAACCCCTTTTATAGTGGGCAGGCCTACCTGGCAGTGGCCAGGTAACTGTGGAGGTGGAGCTACCCGGTTGTTGCCAGGTAACTGTGGAGGTGGAGTTTAGACAGAATACTAACATTTCCCATTTTGGTTTAATTAAAAAAGAAAAATTAGAGAGAGGTGACGGCGAAGCAGGAATAGAGTCGTCGTGATATCTGGCTACTTCCTGCTGGCATTGGGGGCGACGTGTCTTTAGGGGGAACCTAGAATAGGTATGGGGGATGTTTGTCCAGTCTTAGGAGAGTTGGCTGTTTACTTCTGTCCAGGGTCTATGGAGCCATCTGAGGATAAGTCAGAAGGAACAGGTCCAGTAGAAGCAGTTGTGTGTGACAGGAGATGGAGCATCTGGAGGTTGCTTCTCTGGAGCTGTTCTGGATGTGCCTGAACTTGACAAGATCTGGATGGCATCTATTTGGTCCGTGAGAGGTAGATCTGAGTGGGTTTCCTGTAGCTTATAAGTTTACAAAAGAGATAACAGCATGAGTTAACCACACGAGCAGTCTTTAAGATGAGCCTTTGTTGGATCGTATAGTGGAATGTTTTATTAGAGTTAGGCAAGTTTATAGGAACTCAGATAATATTAGGACAGTAGGATAATAAGAAGAGGAAATATGAAGCGTTTAATTGATGGCAACCGTAACACTCTCTATGCCTAGAAGTCTCAGGAGAAACCGATGAGCTGACCCCTGGGCCATCCAGGACTGTGAGAAAATGAATTTCTGTATCACCCAGTCTGTAATATTTGTCCACAGCTCTGCAGAAGAACACAGGATAGCAGTGTTTTCGTTTACACCTGCGCCTTCTCATCCTGCCCACTATTTATTTTGTCTAAAATGCAGATGGATCTCCTCCTGCGACAGAGCAGTCAACACATTCGTTTGACCACTTTCCTTCCATTCTGACCGGCAGCCTACACCCTGATTTCCTCTCAGCCGGTCTTCATTTAAATCTGATCTCCCGTCTCTGCGTTTCTCCAGCTGGAGAGGTTTTTATTATTATTATTATTATTATTATTATTATTGTATTATTATTATTATTAATCTTTTGCTTTTCTCCTCGCGTGCAGGTTTTGGATTTAAAAGCTTAGTCCAGGGAGGGGTGGGGGGGATCTTGAGATAGGAACAGGACCTCAGTTTAGAGTCTAGAGTTGCCAGCGCCCTGTGCTCAAAGCAGAGGCTGGTACATCTGGGTGGGTTGGAACAATGGACGGGGCAACCATACTGCGCACAGCTGGCCCCGGCTGGAATCCCGCGGCGAAAGGAAGCTACAGAGCTCAGAGGGCCGGCAGCTTGGGGTCCCCCGGCAGGGCAGCAGGATGCGTGGGGGAGGGGAGCTCAAGCCACCCCGCCCCCAACCCGAGGTCCTGAGGAAGCAGAAGAGAGCCCTGCGACGGGGAACAGAAACTTTTAGACTAAGGCGGCGGAATAAAGGACCTGTCAGCAGGCTTGCCCCACAGTAGCTAGCCCTTGAGTTCGTTGGAGAGTCCCTGCGTGCCGATGGGAAACGGGGAGAGCCCCTGGGCCTCCGCTTGGACATCAAGGTTGGAAGATTGGACTACTTCCCTTACCGCGCCCTTAACGCTTCTCCGGGTGAGCTCCGCCCCACCCGGGCTCCCACTAGCAGTTGGCGCCTCGCCCAGGCCGGACAAGCACCTGGAGGAGACCCGAAGTAGGGGACCTCTTTGACGGACCTCTGTCCCCTCCTGCGCGTTCTCCACGCTCCTTGGATTCCCCCCACTCCCCAGCCCCACCTCGACCCTCGGCTATCGACGCTCAGCCCGTGATGTGTCTCCCAGGATCCCAGATCTCTCTTGCCCATCTCTACTACCCTGTGTCGGCTCCCTGGATCCGCCCTGGGTCCCTGATCTCCTCGAGACCTCCAGGGCGGCGGGAGTCAGAGCCCCTTCGAGTGTCCCGGCGGTTCGCGCGAGCTGAACGCATCCTGAGGCTGCAGGCTTTCGGTCTCCAGTTGCTGGTGCTTCTGTTGGTTCTGCTGCCGCCGGTGCGGGCTCAGAATCCCAAGGCTCAGGACGTGAGCATGGGCGTGGTGAGCTGAGGTCCCCCGGCTCCTGGGATCACACAGAACCTGTAAAAGAAAGGAGTGGGCGGACTTCTGGGTTTGATGGAAAGAGGGGGCTGGCTTCAAATGTCCTGAAGAGTGACTGAGGGTGGGCTCTTGGAGTCCCTGGGTTACTGGCTTTATCGGGAGGTTTGGTGGCTGGGATTCAGAAGTCTGGAAGGGAGCTAAAATAGGAATCTGGGGCCTCACCTGCTGGATCTATAAAGATGACAAACCCAGGGCTACGGGCTGGGTGCCGTGATTGAGTGTATAGGGGAGGTAGGTTCTGTCATTCAGGGTTGAGAGCTGTGGCTCTGACTTCCTTGGAGGGCGGGACTTTCAAATAGTAGTGAGAAGGGAAAGTCCTATCCTCTTAGGGCTTCATCAATCCTCCTATGGCCTAGGACTGGCTGACTCGCTATGGCTACCTGCCCCCGGCGGATCCTGTCCACGCCCAGCTGCAGAGTCTTGGGAAGCTGCAGGATGCGATCAAAGTCATGCAGAGATTTGCCGGACTACCTGAGACTGGACAAATGGGTAGGTAGCCCACCACGCTGCGGGACAATGGTTGGCCCGGAGTCTTTAAACCGCAGGGAGTGCCTAAATCTCAAGAGGTTAAAGATGCTGCTCTCAGGTCCCAGCTCAGACCTTGGAATCTCACCTGCCAGGTTTTGTCAGGTTCCAATGCTGCAGGGACAGAACAGATCCGTTCCCCATTTGCAACAAAGAAAGAACATCAATATGCAAAATTATTTCAAATGAGGCCATTCTGATGCGAAGAGCTGCTAATCTGATTAGGTTAGGCCCCCATTTTGTTTTTTGTTGACAGTCTTTCTATGTAGCACAGATTGGCCTTGAACCCTAGATCCTTCTGGCTCAGCCTGAATGCTGGAATTCCAGGTCTGTACTATTGCTTCCAGCGGAGCAGGTCACTCTGAAATACGTCCCACGAGCGTATAAACTGCTATCACAAAGAACTGTGGCAGGCACAAGTCCATCTGCCTGGGGTGAAAGGCAGACTGAGGGGCTGAGGCGACTTGGTCAGGTGATCCAGGAAGAGGTTTGCTCCAAAGGAACTGTTCATTCTCAAACAGCTTAGAACAGAGTCTGAGATCACTATATTCTTGGTTACTGTTTGCTATTGCTACCAGTGAGATGTGGTTTGACCTCATTTGAAGGTGAAGTGATTTCTGAAAATGGGTGGTGCTAGAAAAGGGGTTTACAGATAAAGTTCATTTGAGAACGGATGCTTATCTCTTATCTACTGGGGACTAAGACTCCTGCTGGTCTTCAGACTTTGATCAGCATCCTGTGAAGACTTAAACCAGGCAGGGTGGTGGTGGTACACCCCCCTTAATCCCAGCACTCAGGAGTCAGAGGCAGGCTGATCTTCACAGTGAGTTCCAGGACCATGGTCTACACAGAGAAACCCTGACTCAAGAAACTGGGAAGGAAAAAAAAAGTGATGGACAGCTTTAAGGGGAGAAGGCAGTTTAGTGGAGCTCTGGTGTTAAAAGGAAAGTGGAGACGGCCGAGTTGGAGGTAAAGGCCTGGCCTTGCAAGTATGAGGGCTTGAGTTTGATCTCTAGAGTCCAGCTAAAACGGAGCCTGATGGAGCACCCTTGTAAGCCCAACTCTGGGGAGGCAAAGATGCAGACCTTCATGACTCACTGCCCAGTCTAACCTAGTTGGGGAGCTCTGGACCAAGTAAGAGATCCTGTCTCAACCCCCTTGAGGAATGACAGCCAAGGCTGAGCTCTGGCCTCCTCCACACTCACAGGTGCACGTGTGTGTCCCACACACATGCATGTACAATCCATTTCACCTGTCTCCAGCATCCACCCATTGGGTCTAGGGAAGTGGGTACAAGAGCCCCACTTAAGCTTCTCAGTGCTTCAGATAGTGGCCAGTCCACTTATGGCCCGGTAGAGAGGGTGCTTGGCTTGAGCTGCCTTTCACAGTGACTGTCTAGGTTCCAAATCAGGTGGAGAGGCCTTACCCAACTTCTTTCTTTCTTAAAGGTTTATTTACTATTATTTTACATATTTGGTTGTTTGGCTTGTGTGTATATCTGTGTATCATGGAGTCAGAAGAGGTGTCATGTCCCCTAAAACTGGAGTTACAGACCATTGTGAGTCACCATGGGTGCTGAGACTCAAACTCAGGTCTTCTAGAAGAATAGCCAGTGATCTTAACTGTTGGGTTAATTTCTTGGTTAGTACCACCATCACAGACTATTCAATTGTTCACCATGCCTTGCTGTCTCCACAGACCCGATAACAATAGCCACCATGCGCAAGCCCCGGTGCTCCCTGCCTGATATTCTGGGGGCTGCTGGGCTGGTCAGGCGCCGCCGACGATATTCTCTGAGTGGCAGTGTGTGGAAAAAGCGAACCCTCACATGGAGGTAGGCCTTGGTCTGTCCCTCCCTCGGCCTGCTGACTAGACCTTGCCTGGCTGGCCATTTCCTCCACAGTCACGGGATCTCCTCCTCTCTCCTTAGTATCCAGTCCTTCTCTCAGAGCTCCCAGCTGAGCCAGCCGATCGTTCGGACCCTCGTGAGCTATGCCCTGGCTGTCTGGGCTGCTGAGTCAGGCCTCACGTTCCAGGAGGTGAATTCTCAGTACCAGGAGCCTGACATCATTATCCACTTTGCCCGGGCCTACCACCAGGACAGTTACCCCTTTGATGGGCCTGGCGGCACGCTGGCTCACGCCTTCTTCCCTGGGGAGCACCCCATCTCTGGAGACACTCACTTTGATGATGAGGAGACCTGGACTTTTGGGTCAACAGGTAAAACTTTCCATCTTCAGAGGGGTTGCTCTTAGGATCTGTCTGTGCCAAAGAACTAGATTTGAATTAATTGATTGACGGAAGCTGTGTCAGTCGGGGATCCCCAGAGGAGTAGGAAATACAGACTACAGTGGTATACTGCTTGTCTAGCATGTATGGATTAAACCCCATGCATATATATATATATATACACAAGCACAAACACACACGCAGCCCAGCATGATAACACATAGCTTTAATCCCGGCACTCAGGAGACAGGTGACTGGTTAACCTGGTCTACATAGTGAGCCCAGCCAAGGTTACACAGCGAGAGCCTACACTTCAAACAAACAAACAAACACTTTTTTTTAAAAAGCTTATTAATTTTATGTGTATGGATGTTTTGTCTGCAAGTGTGTCTGTGTACCATGTGCATTGCCTGGTTCTAAGGAAAGTCATAAGCGGGTACGGAATCCATATCACATATGGGTGTGGCCTACTATGTGGATGCTGGGAATTAAACCTGGATCCTATGGAAGAGCAGCAAGTGCTCCTAACTACTAAGCCACCTCTCCAGTTCTTAGCCTCTTCTGCCCTCCCCACCTCCCCACACCCCTGAAAAAAACTTTTAAAAAAGAGATGGTTTTTTTTTTGGAGACCTGGTCTCATTATTGTAGCCCAGGCTGACTTTGAGTTCACTATTTATTCTAGGCTGTCCTAAAAGAGATTTACTTTAAGGAATTGGCTCGGCCAGGAAGTGGTGGCACACCCTTTAGTCCCAGCACTTGGGAGGCAGAGGCAGGCGGATTTCTGAGTTCGAGGCCAGCCTGGTCTACAGAGTGAGTTCCAGGACAGCCAGGGCTACACAGAGAAACCCTGTCTCGAAAAACCTAAAAAAAGGAATTGGCTCATGGGGATTATGGGAGCTAGCATGGCCAAACATTGTAAGGCAGAGTTACTAGATTTCTCCTTCAGTCTTGAGACAGAATTCCTTCCCTCCTAGAACCCTCAGTCTCTGCTGTCAGGGCCTTTTTGGATTTGGTCCGTCTGCATTTGGGGTGACTTGCTTCACTAAGAGTAGATGGCAGTCAAGTCTGAAATATTTTCACAGTGACATCTGGACCGGTGTTTGGCCAGTCCACAGAGACACAACCAAATCAACTTAAGATTACCACTGTAGGGGCTTTTTAAGTGCCCAGCTCAAAGCTGGGCTGCTGTAAGACATTCCAGCATCTCCCTGTCTATCAATTGAGGCAGAAGTATGACTGGTACTTATTATACACACAGAGACAATTGCCAGAAATCACAACAGAAAGTTCTCAGCTTAAGTGTCCCGAGGAGGTGGCAGTCTAGTGCTCTTTGATAGGGTGGTGGTGACTCTTTATGCTCAAATACATACCAGTGCAGGATGAGGCGGCACCAGGGGTAATGGCACGTGCCTACAATCATAGTGCCTGAAAAGCTGAGGCAGAGGGTTGTGAGATTGAGACCAGCTGAAGGTATAGAGCCAGACTCCAACTCAAGACAAACATTTTTATTTTAAAAGGCAGGGTTCTGAGCAGTGTGGAATATGCACCTGTAATCCTAGTATTGTAAGGCTAAAGCAGGTTTGAAGCAAGTGTGAGGCTAAGCTGGGGCTACATAGTGGGATGAGGGCCACTCTAGGCTACAAAGAGTGATCCTGTCTCAAACAAGACAAAACAAAGAATGCTGAGCTCCAGGTACCAAGGGCCAGATGGACAAAGTCTCATTCATCTGAAGTGCAAAGGTACAGGGAACACACAGGGAGAACACACAAGCCATTGAGTGGGCTGAGTGCTGTGTAGTCAGGTGAGAGGAGCCACTGAGGGGAGACACAGTCTGAAACATCCATGGCTAGAAACCAAAGTTGTGGTCTCAGTGGGGATGTCACACATGAGTGGGCCCTATGTCATAAAGGGTTTGGAGATGTAAGCAGAATTTAAACAACAGGTTTTGGAAATCACCGACGACACACTAAGTAGTTCTATGTCCTAGTAATGTTCCTGGATGCATGGGGAAGTGGAGTGGAGAGTGGCAAAGAGGTGAGAGTGGACGAAGAATCCAGGAAAGAGAATCTGGGGCTGGTGGTGGAGGGTTAGCTCTGAGGGACGGTGGAGCAGGCCCGGATTGTGATCTCTCTAGATCCTCTGGTGACAGGGAGGATGGAATGGTCCGGGTACAGCTCAGCATCCTACAAGATTGCTACTATTAGATTATGGTATGTGGGGGAGGAAGCATCGGGCAGGCAGAAAGCACAGGTGGCACAGAGCATAAACATCCTCTTTAGAACCTGTATCCCTGTGGCAGGAGAGATGGCATAGAGGTTAAGAGCACTGGCTGCTCTTCTGCAGGACCTGGGTTTAATTCCCAGCAACCACATGGTCACAGTTCCAGGGTTGCCAACACTCACCCTCACACAGACATACATGTAGAACTTAGACTCCTGTCCCTGGTCATGTTTCCCAAAAATTGAGCTTCAGATAGAAGTTCTTTTTTTCCCTTGCCCTCCCCGATTCCTGCACTGAACCCCCATTTTTCTCTTGTATTTTTTCTTGTTTCCAGATGGAAAATTCTCTTTTCTTTTCTCTTTCTTTCTTCCTGTCTTTCTTTCTTTCTTTTTTGACAGGGTTCTCTGCATGGCCCTGGCTGTCCTGGAACTCTCTCTGTAGTCCATACTAGACTTGAACTCAGAGATCCACCTGTCTCTGCTTCCTGGGGGCTGAGATTAAAGGTGTGTGCCACTACCTCCCTACCAGATAGAAATTCTTAAGCAAGTAATTTCTCAGGGAGAGGGCAGCAGGAGGGAGAAACAGTACAGCTGAGCAAGGATGTACGGCCAGCTCCTCTCGGTCTGTACCAATTGGCCCTTTGCTGTGCTAGGGTAGGATAATGGGAGGAAACAGTTAGGTCAGCCCAGGCTCTGTGGGCACTCACTGTAAGGCAGTATCCAGCTGTGATGCCTGGGATGCAGGCTGTGCCAATGCAGCAGGTGCTCTGCCACCGAGCCACACACATCTCCAGTGCAAGTAGGTCAGCTTCCGCTGCTTGCTTAGAGATGACACTGCCTTCCTGCACTGTTTCTTCAGCTAGAAATGAGGTAAGGAGTGTGTCTGGTGGTTTCCTTCTTACTTGTGCACACCAGCTGCGGTTCTGCCATCTGCATTCTGGTCTGGGCAGAGGGATCGTGATGCAAGAAATGGGAGAATTTGCAAGTCAAGAAAAGAGCAATGGAGAGCCTCAAGGTTAAGAAGTAGTGACTGGGAAGGAGGACTTAAGAGTGATGGGAAGCTGGGTGGGGCAGACCTGCCTGTAATCCCAGCATTTGGAGGCAAAGGCAGGGTGGTCTATACAAGTGACCAGCCAGTAAACAGTCTTGAGAGCTCTGGGCCAGCAAGCAAGAGACACAGTCTTGGGGGAAAAAAAAACCAATCTAAAACAATGGAGGTGGGGAGAAAACAAGAAGTAGTTAGACATTGCCACACCACAAGCAACTGTTACCTGGCCAGGATTTGGTTATGTGGGGACAAGTGACCTTTCTGTACCTGTAAATCACATCTCCATAGATGTGAGGATCCCAAAGTAGAATTGGTGTGAAAAGAATGGAGAAAGTAGAGTCTGTGATCACTGAATGGCCAAGAAGCAAGGACAGAACCTAGTGTGGCTGGAATCCGGCAGCCAGTCCAAGAGTGTCTCAGGATGACGCGTTTAAGCATCTACCACTGAGTCAGGAGAAAGAAGGATGGATGTGGAGGTGTATAGAGAAAAGTGTATGTGGTGTGGTGCACGCCTTTAGTCCCAGCACTTGCAGGCAGAGGCAGGCGAGGCAGGCGAGGCAGGCAGAGGCAGGCAGAGGCAGGCAGAGGCAGGCAGGCAGAGGCAGGCAGATGTCTGTGTGGTGACAATTTTGGAATTTTTTTTAAAAACTAAAAACGCAGAAATAAGAGTATGTTTTCGTTTTAATCCCAGGTGTGGGCTAAGGGGCTGCTTCAGATTGTCACAGCAGCTGACTGTGATCCGCCTGTGCTCCAGCAGGGGCGTGATTTTGCCAGCTACAGATAGTTTCTGGGATCATATGATGTTTGGAATTCTGGGGACTTTTCAGAGGGTTGGTGACAGTAGGTGGGTTGTTTGGTTGGTGGTTGTGGTTTGTTAAGTAGTTAAGTAAAAAGAAGAAACAACACCAAAGAAGAAAAATTAGTATCATATATATATATATATATATATATAATTTATATATATATATATAATTTTGTGTACATTTAGTTTTATTGTAACAAAGTAACTTGTTCACTTTTTAGAATTATTTATTTAATGTGAGCACATTATTGCTGTCTTCAGACACACCAGAAGAGGGCATCAGATCCTATTACAGATGGTTGTGAGCCACCATGTAGTTGCTGGGAATTGAACTCAGACCTCTAGAAGAGCAGTCAGTGCTCTTAACTGCTGAGCCTCTCTCTAGACCAAGAAATTAGGTATCTTGACAGTGAAGATCAAGCTTGCCCTCAGGAACTCAGTGTCCCTAATCAGCAGGAAGTTGTCTTAACGATATGGTCACCCCTTTCCGACCCCTGACTCTTCGGGGAGCTCCTTCCTTTCCCTTTATCCTTTTTTCTCTTATCTAGTGTTAGGGGGTTGAAAGGATGGAAGAAAGGGGTGGAGAAAGGTGGAAGAAAGAAGAACCCACAAAGTAGCCAAAAGACAGCTGCTGCGTCTGTGAGCTAAGGATTACCTTGCATTTCTGAATTCCTTCAAGTCCTAGGGATCAAGTACTCTATCAGCTAAGCTACACTCCCGGCTCTGTCTTGAGGAAATAGGAAGTACACTTGCCAGCCAGCATGTGTCACATGAAGGTGGGGACTGAGTCTGGGTCCCATCTTTGAGGGGCTGCGGATCTAGAATACAGGTTGAGAAAATCAGAGGAGCCATCTGCTAGGTCAAAGACAAGAAAGGCAGGTGGTGACAGGGACCTGAACATTGTCCACCAGGGCTCTCAGGGTTAGTTTAGGTGATTGGGTAACTTTCTCTGTCTGCATAGCGTGAGAAAAATGCAGGAAGGGGCTCCTGGCCCGGAAGCCCCAAGTTGCCTCAAGAGAAGCGAGATAAGGAAGGGGAGAAGAGAACACCCCGGTTGAGACACCAAACTTCCTCTGATTTCTTAGTAAAAGGACTCAGACAGAAAGCTGACCTAAAGCCACATGGAAGTTCAAGTATAGTTTGAACAGGTTCACCTGAAGACACGACCTGTCGAAGCTAGGGGCAGAGCCGGGGCACTGACAGGGTCCATCCCAGCTCCGCTGCTGACTTAGATGACTCCTCCCTCTGTGAAATGATAAAAGACAGAGGTCTAAGATGTATGGAAGCCTAGCGTTAGCTGGTCTTACAATATGCCCAGTATAGTGACTTGTACCAGTAGTACCTGCACTTAGGAGGCAGAGGCAGGAGGACTACATCATCATCAAGGCCTGACTAGTCTGAATTCTGAATTAAAGTCTAGCCAGGGCTACACAGTGAGGCTCAGGCTTTAAAGAAAGAGAAGAAAAACAAAATGTTTTTCCCTGTTCTTTTGCTTATAGACTCAGCAGCTGAGGGCAAATGCTCTTCAGTTTACTAGTCAGTCCCCAGAACCTCCTTTCCACGTCACTGACTGGTTAGAAACAAGGAGGTGTGCTTGACATTCAGAAACCTGAGCCTTGTTACCGGGTCACCTGACTCAGTCTCTTCCGGGCAGGCCTGGTGCGATGAAGTCAGAGATCGATAAAGCCAAGCCTGAAGAGGCTCTGTCCTGACCTGGGTGGGATCCCCAGAGAAGAAGGGCTGCGGTGGGAAGAGCCTAGGAGTGAGACGGGCGCCAGAGCAGCGGGCTGTGGTCTGAGAGTGCTCGCTCTTGGGAGCTTGGAGCTCTGTCTGCTCCCACCGTTAGAACAGCTTCGAGTGGGAGGGGCAAGGGCCCAGGGGTGGAAGAAAAGGTGGAGAGGCGAGGTCTGAGAACTGACCTGGAAATGCGGATCCAAGGACTGGAAGGGATAGAACGAAAGAGACCCTGGACTGAAGATGGTGGGAGGGTGGGGGTTGGTCTGTTTCTGTCTGTCTTGAGACACGGTCTCTCTATGTAGTCCTGTCTAGATTTTAACTCACTATGTAGACCAGGCTGGCCCCAAACTCACAGAGACTTGTTGGCCTCTGCCCTGCCTTCTGAGTGGTGAGATTAAAGGTGTGTACCACCACACCCTGCAGAGTGGGGCTGTTATTTGTTTGTTTTCTGAAGCAGGATTTCTCTGTGTAGACCTTGTTGTCCTAGAACTTGCTCTGTAGACCAGACTGGCCTTGAACTCTGATGTCCACCTGCCTCTGCCTCTCCAGTGCTGGGACTAAAGGTGTACACCCCTACCCCACCCCCAGCTAGAGTGAGAGTTTCTAACCACAGGTTGAAATTGGGCAAGTCTGATCCAAGTACTGGACACCCCAGGTTCCTGTCCCTAAGTTTCTGTATGCAGTGTTTCCTTCCGGGGTGAGGGGGACCCCTTCTGTCCTTCTTTTGGGTTTCTTTCATCCCATATCCCATTGTCACTACTGCCAAAAAGAGATACTCAGAAATATTTGCAGAATGGTTGCAGGAATGTAGGAAGGATGAAGCCATTGAGGAATGTCGGGCAGAGCAGAGGGAGCTCCCGCTCCAGCGTCTCCTGGGTCTTCCCTGGCCATTGGGCCCCAATCCTTGTGTTCTCTTCCCAATGTGGGATGACCACAGCTTCAGCCCTTGGTCCTCTCTCTCCAGGTGGTGAAGGAATCGACCTATTTGCAGTAGCAGTTCATGAATTCGGCCACGCCCTAGGCCTTGGCCACTCTTCTGCACCCAACTCCATTATGAGGCCCTTCTACCAGGGCCCAGTGGGTGACCCTAGCACATACCGATTGTCCCAGGATGACCGTGATGGATTGCAGCAGCTCTATGGTATGAGAAGGGGGATACCCTGAACCAGCCCCAGGTGTAGCTCCCTTGTGGCCTATACAGCAGATCCAGGGAACCCAAATCTGTCTGACTCTCCCCACAGGGAAAGTATCCCAAACTCCGGATGACAGGCCCCCAAGGAAACCCCTGGCTCCACCTCCCCAGCCTCCAGTCATGCCCCCTGACAGGTAAGTGCCCTACCAGCTGTGTGACCAGTGCCCTGGCTCAGTTCCTCCATTAAAAGGGACTGGAAGTGCTGGAGAGATGGTTCAATGTTTAAGAGCACTTGCTGCTCTCTCGGAGGACCCAGTGGAGTCCCCAGCACCTACTTCAAGAGGCCCACAACAACCTGTAACTCCAGCTCTGGAGGGACTGACACCTTGTGACCCTCTCACACCCACACACATGTGGCATATACAAACACAATTTAAAAACAAAAAAAGACTGGGAAGATGGCCCCTTTAGTGAAGTGTCTGCTGTGGACGCATGCTGACCCGTGTGAAAGCCAGAGGTGTGGGTCCGTCATCCCATCACTTAGGGAGGCAGAGACAGGCAGATCCCTGAAGCTCATTGGCAGAGCCAGCCTCGGTGAAATCAATGCACCCCAGGTTTAGCAAGAGAGCTTGTCTCAAAAAATAAGGTATGACCAGGTATGGTGGAGCATGCCTTTAATCCCAAAACTCAGGAGGCAGAGGCAGACAGATCTCTGTGAATTCAACACCTACCTTGTCTACACAAGTTCCAAGATAGCCAGGACTGCACAGAGAAACAAACCCAAACCCAAGAAATACAAGGCGAACAGCAATGGAGGAAGACAGGTTGTCAAGCTATGGCCCGCACACATACAGATGCACATCACCACGACCCACACAAGCACACAGAAGACGTCCATGGGAAACATTCTTTCTTGCCAGACTGTAGTCAAGAGCAGGGAACAGGGGAGCCCCATCTCCTGCCTCCTCCATTTTCCTCTCTAGCCCCTCCACACCTGTGCCTGATCGCTGTGAGGGTAATTTTGATGCTGTTGCCAACATCCGAGGGGAAATTTTCTTCTTCAAAGGTAAGTCCCTTTGGATGGCCCCTTGGATCTGCATAAATGGCTTCTTTCTTCTGGTGACATACCCAGGCAGCAAAGTTTCCTGGGAGGTGGGATTGCTGTGTGTGGTATCATCCTGGGCAAGCCATGAAATGGTCATCACGTATTTGGTTATTTGCTTTATAGAGGGATCCTCCCTCTGTATATATCTTGTGGACAGGAAGATGCAGCCCCCTACCCAGTCACTCATTGGTCAGACAGGGCATTAGGGAGGAGACAAGATCCCTTACCACGTCACATCTTCATGCCTTAGTCTTTCTTCCCCTGCAGGACCATGGTTCTGGCGCCTCCAGCCCTCAGGACAGCTGGTATCAAACAGGCCTGCTGGGTTGCACCGCTTTTGGGAGGGGCTGCCAACCCACGTGAGGGTCATCCAGGCTGCCTATGCCCGACCCCTAGATGGCAGAATCATCCTCTTCAGCGGTGGGTAAGGGTCATGGGTACTGGATAGGGCAGGTCTAGGGAACCTGCCCCGCCACCTTACCAACATGCCTTCTTCCAGGCCCACAGTTCTGGGTGTTCCAGGAACGACGGCTTGAGGGTGCAGCGCGGCCACTGGTAGAGTTTGGGCTGCCCCCGGGAGAAGAAGTGGATGCCGTGTTCTCATGGCCTCTCAATGGGAAGACATACCTGATCCGAGGTCAAAAGTACTGGCGTTATGACGAGGTGGCCGCGCGTCCAGACCCTGGCTACCCACATGCCCTGAGTCTCTGGGAGGGGGCGCCCTTTGCCCCAGATGATGTCACCACCAGCAACACAGGTGTGGGGAGTCCTCATTTGCTAGTTGTGGTCCCTGGAAGAGAAAAAGGAGGGGGGTAAGATGGAGAGGAGGAGTGGCGGATGGGGGCATCCTGGGAGTTGGGATGATAAAAGGAGCGTTGGCTTTGGGGCAGGTCTAGACTTAGACTCTAAGGTGTCTCCTCTCCTACAGGTGACACTTACTTTTTCAAGGGCACCCATTTCTGGCGCTTTGCAAAGGGCAGTGTCAAAGCCGAGTCAGATTCCCCCAGCCCATCGGGTCCAAGTGGCTGGACTGCCCTGCCCCCAGCTCTGACCCTCAAGTCACCAGTCCCCCGAAAACGACATCCAAAACCCGAAGCTGTGATTGTCACTGCGAGCTCAATCAAGCCTCAGAGCAGCTGCCGACCCTCCTGCTGCCCCTCCTACCCCTATTGGCCGGAGCCGTCTTTTCTTGCTGAAACCTGGTCCTTGTGGACTTCCTATATAGAAGGAAGACGGAGACTCCCGCAGCTGGACCTGGTGTAGGGTCGTGAGACGCTGCAGAGCCGCACCATCTGTTTCCACATGCACATAGCTGAGCGGATTCTTAGCAGAGGCCCGTGAATACCTCGAGTGTTACTGAGCCTGCTTTCTGTTAGAGCGCTGGGAGCTGTGGCTATAGTGAGGGTGGCCGCCAGGGGGCGGTGTGCACCCTCTCCATCGCCAAGAGGGGCGTGTCAGCCGCAGCCGCTGGAACTAGAAACACACCAGAATTGCAGCTTGGACAATTTGCTCCTCAAACCAAGGCGACACTACACCCAGGTTGTGTGCTGCCTTCTGCTGAGCTGATTGGTTTTCTGGGAATCTCCACTCCTCTGATTCTCCACAACTGGTCGTACTGGTCACAGTGGGTTGGTGACTGCATCCTGAACCCCAGTGGCTCCTGTAGCCTCTGAATGTGTTCCTGAGCCTTCTTATAGTGTTCTACTCCCTCCATGTCCATTTACAGTCTCTGCCACAGGCCAAGCACTGCCACTCCTCTGAGGGTGCACATCAAATCTTGGCTGCCATCAGTGTTGATGCGGATGGGATTTCTCCATGTTTGGCCCAGGTGATCTCATTTTAGGTCACCCTCATCCCAGAACACAACCTGGGGTGATCACCCAGAATTCAGGATTGCCCGAGTCAATTGGAAGGGATCTTATGATACCTGTCTCTGTCACCAGCTGAAGGGGCCATAGGTTTCATCTTAGACAGTTTGGCTCCCATCCGTACATGCTGCCGGGAAGCCATGGACAGGACCCTATCAGAGATATCTGTGTGGGTGTGTGCCTGTGAGTGCAGGAGGCCGAGGGGCCTTGGAGCTGGATCGTGGGTGTAGGACTCAGATCCTCTACAAGGGCAGTTTTTAACCAGTGAGCCAGGGCTCCCCCCCCTGCTATTACCTTCCTATAGCCCTCCCAGGGTGCCCAGTGATACACTTTGAGCAATGAAAAGATCTGAGGTAGCTTCCTTCAAACCAGCTTCCCCATAGAATCAGTACCTAGGTCATTGCTTCTAGAATAGTCCACATCAGAATCGTCTCATGGAAATTTTTTTTTCCAAGACAGGGTTTTTCTGTGTAGCACTGGCTGTCCTGAAACTCACTCTGTAGACCAGGCTAGCCTCAAATCCAGATCTGCCTGTCTCTGCCTCCCGAATGCTGGGATCAAAGGTATGCACCACCACCATCCAGGATCTCATGGGTATTTAAGAATAAAGGTCTCATTCCTTTACCCTGAATTCTCATTCTGGGATGGGGCCAGGAATCTATATTTAGGAATGAATGCAGTCAAGAGGCATAGACAGTTTGAGTAGTTTATTTAGTATGATAAAAGAACCAAGCTTGAGCTGGAGAGATGGCTCTAATTAAGAGCACTGACTGCTCTTCCAGAGGTCCTGAGTTCAATTCCCAGCAACCACTTGGTGGCTCACAACCATCTGTAATGGGATCTGATGCCCTCTTCTGATGTGT
The DNA here is from genome assembly GCA_021653895.1 of Mastomys natalensis. NCBI lineage: Eukaryota > Metazoa > Chordata > Mammalia > Rodentia > Muridae > Mastomys > Mastomys natalensis. Next base: position 475,110 of record JAJTUV010000668.1, read on the forward strand.
CTGAAGACAGAGCTTCAGTGTACTTATTTACATAAAATAAATAAATCTAAAAAAAAAAAAAAAAAGAACTAAGCTAGCAAAGCACTCTGAAGAGAGATTAAGTGGACTACTCCAACATGGTGGAAGAGGTCTAGTGGACTCGACCAGTGAGGGGTTTATGAATATTTGTGAGGTAGGTGGAATATTTATTGGGTTATGTGACTTTATTTCCATCTCAAATCATGGTGGACCAGATCTTCCTTTTAGGATAATTCCATTGTTAGCTCCACAAAAGGGAAGGAATGCAAAAGCATTAGGAACTTTTGTGATGTATATGATATTTCAATATTATATATATCACAAAATATGATATTTTGATATTATATGTATTCAGTATATATTGAATATTCAATATTATATATATTGAAGGTATGTAGGTTGAATGTCCTTGTGGTTTAGTTTCTAGTATTGAAGGGACAACGTAACTGCAGCTTCAAGGATGTTCAGGTACAAGGGAGTCCAGCTACCAGGAGGCAGCCTCCAAGAGGCCTCTGTCTTCACCTATCTAGTTTCTTGGCTACAGGATGGTCTTTGCTGGAACCTGAAGGATTTTAGAGAAGCTATTTTACCCACCGTTTAGTGTGTTACTGTTGGATGAGTTAGAAGAGTGTGTGGAAGGGCAGCAGCATCTTGTGTGAGTCCCTCATGGCCTCACTGGGTTCCACCAGAGCCTCAGACTGAGACCGTAGTGACTGGCTTTTCTGTAGAGCCACATGCTTCTGACTCAGTCAGCTTTGCTATTTCATACCCAGGGGCAAACTCTCTTATTTTTTGCCTTCAGTGTTTTGTTTGTTTAAGATGGCTGGCCTGGAACTGCCTATGTAGACCAGGATGGCCTCATACAGAGATCATCTGTCCTCTGCCTCTGGAGTGCTGGGATTAAAGGTCTGTGCCACCACAATGGGCTATAAAGTGTTCTTTATCTCCACAATTTATTCAAAATAATTCACACATTTGCTTTTTACCATAGTGGGGGCAAATGGGGAAGGAGGGACTAAGCCTGACTCAGAAAGAGAACAAAATGTGATTGGAGTGGCTGGAGAAAATGCTCTATACTTGCAGAGGATTTCGGTTTTTAGTTTCCAGCATCAGGACAACAGTAACTCCAGTTCCAGGGGATCTGATGCCCTTTTCTGACCTCTGTAGGTGTGTGGAACACTTGCAAGCAAAACACTCATATACATAAAAGTTAATTTTTTTTTAAACTAGACTTATTGCTCTTTTCAGACACACCAGATGAGGGCATCAGACCCCATCACAGTTGGTTGTGAGCCACCATGTGGTCGCTGGGAATTGAACTCGGGACCTCTGGAAGAACAGTTGGTGCTCTTAACCACTGAACCATCTCTCCAGCCAAAAGCTAAGTTTTTTAAAGAGGGCGATCAGAGAAAGCCTTTCATTTCTATTGAGCACTGATGGACCTGGGGCCGCAGGACTAAGAGGAGACAGATGCCAGTCACTGCTCCGCAGGAGAAGCTGCAGGCCTGGATGGGGTGGGGGCAGGGGTAATCTTATGCGACTACCAAGTTTGGCTGCCTGCCAGCAGGAGGTCCAACCTTGGCTGTCTTTGGAACACAGCTTCTGTGTGATGACTCTCAGGAAACTCTTCCCAGATTTCATCTCAGTGAGGTCGATCTCTTCTTTTTGGGAGTGGAGTGGGGAGGTGGGTTTTTTGAGACAAGGTTTCTCTGTGTAACCTGGCTGTCCTTAAACTCACTCTTTAGACCACGTTGACTTGAAACTCACAGAGATTCACCTGCCTCTGCCTTCCAGGTGCTGGGATTAAAGGTGTGCGCCATCACTGCCTGGTTGTAGGTCTCTTCATAATTACAACTGATGCTTTAGCCCCAGCTGACCAGTATCTCTTGTCCCAGGAGAGCAAGGGTTTTACTCTAGTAGTTCTGGTCTCTTGTTAATAACAGTCTGGTCAGCTTGAGCTAACCAGACACCACAAATTCTTTATAAAAATGGCCTGGTAGAGCTCACCAGTCAGCCCATCTCTATCTGCACAGCCTTTGACATTCTTATCGTCCAAGATCCTTCAGGACAGCTCACTGGCCTCTCAATGCTCAAGGGCTGCTCTAGCCCAAAGTTTCAAAGTCCTTCCAATGTCTCGTCTTCACAAGGCCATCTCACCTCCATTTTGTGTACACAGGAACAATGATCATCATGTGGGATCTGGTTTGTAGTAAGGCCCGGAAAGCTTCACCTTGGTTTGCTGTTCTCAGAGAGCCTGGCAGATAGTACGTACTCAGTAAGCACCCAGTCCTGGGTCAGCACAGAGGGGCCTTCAGGGGACTGCTTGTCCTCTCTGGTCTGGTACAGGGCACATGCTTTTCTTCCTTTCACTTCTTTTTTGACATGGGTATTATTCCTGGAACAGTATTATCAGACTGTTCATTCAAGAGTAAATGTATCTGTTGACCAGACAGATGCAAAAGTTTGATGAAGGCCTGAGGAGATGGTTTAATTGGTCAAATGCTTTCCTGACAAGCTGGAGGAGCTGACTTTGCTTCCTAGAATTCATGTAAGCAAGCTGGGAGATGACCCAACTGGATAAAGCATGAGATGCACAAGAGAGAGGACTGGAGGTTAGAGTCCCCGGTACCAGGTAGAATGCAGCGAGTGTGGAAGCTGCCTGGAATCCCTTCACTTAAGAGGCAGAGACAGGGAATTCCACAGCAAGCTGGCTAGCTGAGACTAGCTGAGTCCATGAGCTCTGAGTTCCATTGAGAGACCTTGCTTTGAGAAATAAAGTGAAGGGTGACTAGGGAAGACATTTGATGTCAAATTTGGGCCTCTACATGCACACATGTACACATGCACGTGCACACATAGGTATACTACTGACATGCAAATACATATGCATACACACTCTCAAACACACATAAATAATCTCTTCAAGGTACTGGAGAACACACCAAGATGCAGAGTCGAAGGGCATATCTTAGCTGTGCAGAGCGCACTGTCCTCCCGAGTCAATTGCCATTCATGCAGTTGGGATGTGTGCATGTAACACGGATGTACGTGTAACATGGATGGAGGGAGCTAATTTGAGATTCTCTCCCTCTCTTTTATTTTCAAGACAGTGTTTCTTTGTTTAGCCCTGGCTGTCCTGGAACTCACTCTGTAGACCAGGCTGGCCTCGAACTCAGAAATCCGCCTTCCTCTGCCTCCCTAGTGCTGGGATCAAAGGCATGTGCCACCACAGCTCAGTGACATTCTTTTACACTCATATTTCCCCCAAAGACATTAAATTCCAACTGGAATCAAAACCCAGAAACCACTTTTAGTGGTTTTAGTCACAAAGACCTTTGGCCCTTATTACTGCAATAATGAGGAAACCGTGCTGTTACAATGAAGCTTGGAACAGTCTTGTTCACGCTAAAGATATCAGCTTCATAAACATACCATAAGTCTAATCATTCTCTGCTCCAAACAGCAGCTAATGACCTTAATATTGGACCTTTTATCTTATAGCTCTCCTTTCAGATAACCGACTGGCATGGCTCTCAATGTATACCTGGAGGTTTACTTCCTCCAGAAAAGCCGAATGCTTGCTTGTGCTAACAGGGCCACTGGATGAAATGCATCAGTGTCTCAGGAAGGAAGGAAATCAAAAGTCTTCTTCCTTGGTGTTTTTAACCATGAGATCTATCTATCTATCTATCTATCTATCTCTTTTATTTATTATTTCTGAAATTGTATCCTTATTTTTTTTTTGAGACAGGGTTTCTCTGTGTAGCCCTGGCTGTCCTGGAATTCGCTCTGTAGACCAGGCTGGCCTCGAACTCACTCTGTAGACCAGGCTAGCCTTGCTGAAATTGTATTCTAATTACAATATTTCTCCTTTCTGTTTCCTCATTCCAAACACTCCTGTATACCCTCTCTGCTCTCCTTCAAATTCATGGCCTCTTTTTTTTTTTTTTTTTATCAACTGTTATTGCATGCACACATATGTGTGTATATATATGTGCGTATATGTATTTATAGATACATATATAGTCCTAAATATAACATGTTCATTGTGTCCTTTTTCAAACCAAAATGTCCTTTTTCAGCTCATTTCGGCAGTCATGCTGATGCAACTTTATGTGTGTAGTAGCTCTGATGTTACTACATCTCACAGAAATCTCTCAACAAGGTCTCTGATCCTCTGGATTTAAAAAAAAAAAACTGATTAAGTTGATTTATTAAAATAGTTGACTTAAAGCATCTGTAGTAGTGATCTCAACCTCCACTCCTGAAGGCAAGTATGTCTCACGTCTCGGAAGGACCGTAAGTCAGGACTGTGTAAGTCAACAAGTCGCCTGTGGACACTCGTTTGGAAACGATCCCACGTCTTGGAACCTTGACTACAAGATGTTTCTCCCTAACATAGTATTTTTTACTAATTATTTGGAAAATTCATACAATGTACCCCAATCACAGTCACTTCCCATTCCTTCCAGGCTCACCCTTCCCCCTTCCCCCCCAAAAAATCCCCATACCAAGTCTGATTTGTGTTGCTGATATACTCAATGGAGCATAGTTAATTCCCAGTGGCCAGAATCTTAAAGAAAACTGGTTCCTTCCTCACCTGACTGCCACCAGCAGCCATCTGTGAGAGCCACACTTCAGCATCTCTATCAGAATTTTTAAGGAGCCTCCTCGATGGCTCCTTGTCTACACTATTTTTGGGGGGAGGGGGCTGTTACAGAATCTTTCAGTGCCTCTCATTATTCTCAGCTGTGAGACTGCAGTCATGGCTACCAAGGCCAAAGAAGCTTCCTTGCCCATAGCAGGCATTGGTGGCAGCATGGACTTCCACACCATGGACATCAATCTGGTCTCTGGTGGCAGAGATCACAGATATCAACATGGTCTCTGGTGGCAATATGGACCACAGACATCGATATGGTTTCCAGTGACAGCACGAGTCATTGGACATCAACAGTGCCTCCTGTGGCGGCATGGAACATAGACCTCAGCATGGCTTCTGGCAACATGGCCTTTGGCGGCAGTGTGGACCATGGAAATACCTCAAGGAGGCTTTTATGTTGTATTTATGGGTGTTTTGCTTGCGAGCATGTCTGTGTCCAGTGTACATGTCTGGTGCCTGTGGAGGCCATAAGACGATCCCCTGGAACTGGAGTTACAGATGGTTGGTTGTAAAACCTAGTGTAGGTGCTGGGAATTGAATACAGGCCTCTTGGAAGAGCACAATGCTCTTATCTGCTAAGCCATCTCTCCAGCCCTATACCACATATTTCAATCACCTACCCACAACTTCTTTCTCCCTTCTACCCCAAGCACGCCAAAGCCACCCCTTCCTTCTTCAAGTCTTCTCCTTTTAATTAGTTTTTATTTATTTATTTTTTTCCTTTTTTAATTTTATTTTTTTTTGCTTATTCACTTTATAACCCGTCCCAGTCACCCCCTCTCACAATCCTTCCCCATCTCTTCTTTTCTGAGTACCCCCTCCTCCTGTATCCCCCACTCTGCCACTTTAAGTCTCTGAGAGGCTAGGTGCTTCCTCTCCCGTTGAGGCCAAATGAGGCACCCAGCTAGAAGACCATACCCCATATACAGGCTGCATGTTTTGGGATAGCCCCCACTCCAGATGTTTGAGACCTACATGAAAACCAAGCTGCACATTTACAACATATGTGCAGGGAGGCCTAGGTCCAGCCCATGGAGCTAGATCTGTGTAGACTAGGTATGCTCCACGGTTGGTGATTCAGTCTCTGAGAGCTCCAAGGGTTCAGTTTTGTTTACTCTGTTGATCTTCCTGTGCAGTTCCTATCTCCTTAGGGCCCACAATCCTTCCACCTATTCTTCTATAAGAGTCCTCAAGCTCCATCCACTGTTTGGCTCTGGATGTCTGTATCTGTCTGAGTCAGCTGCTGGTTTTCAACTAATTTTCATTTTGTAACACCTTGAGTCCAGTTAGTGCTGCCTGCTGGGCAACTGGGCATGCGTAGGGGGACTTGGTAGGCAGGGGAATGGGTCAGGGAAAGGGACCTAGCATGGATGTTCCTGATGCTGCAGGCCTGGTGAAGGCAGGCAGAGGGGTGGCCTGACAATGGAGCTCAGGGAGGTAGGGGGACAGCATGTGACTCAGGGCAATCTCATATCTTTTAAAGCACTGGTAACGATAGTCTTGTGCCTCTGTTCTCACCGGCTTGACCTTGTGCTTTCATGCATGGGCGGAGCTGCAGTGGGCTCATCTGTGCAGTGACTGTGTGCAGAAGCCAGCTTTTTACAACTCTTGTTCCCATCTTCCTGCTTCTTCCTTCTTTCCATCCCTCTTCCTCAATGCTCCCTGAGCCTTAGTCTGGGGTGTGGCATTTGATATAGATGTCCCATTTAGGGATGAGCAGCTACTTCCCACGCCGGCCAGCTTTGCGTCTCGGCATTAACTGCTGCCCATTGTATAGAGAAGCTTCTTGGAATGACTGAGGGCAGCCTGGACCTGTGAGCGTGACCATAAACATTTAGAGGGCAGTTTGACAACACGTCCATTTAACAAGTTAACAATATTATTTTCTTCCCTCTGGCCTATGGGTTCCTGAGCCAAGGGCTTTTAAAACCAGATTTATGGGAGTGGTGGCATAAGCAGCACTTTCCTCCAATAAATATCCACTGTGAAGAAGAAAGAACATCAGAAGCTAAGGTTTAGTTTAAACCTGTAGTGGCTGCTTGGGAAATGAAGATGCAGACTTCAGATTGGTGGCTTATATGTCCTTCATGCAAGGACAGCGTACTAAAGGAGAGAAGTCACTGCGCTGACCAGTGACCAAAAGCTGCAAGCATTGGAACAGATTTGCAGAAAACAAGGGATTGTTTGTTTGTTTGTTTTGTTTTTTGAGACAGGATTTCTCTGTGTAGCCCTGGCTGTCCTGGAACTCACTCTGTAGACAAGGGATTTCTAAGCATTTCATATTGGAAGAGGAGATTTTTATACATTAAAAAAAAAAAATGCCTTTGTTTAGTAAATCACACAAAAATCCAGCAGAAATTGTCAAAATTCTGAAAGACAACCTATTTTGGAAAAGCAAGACCAAAAGACAGACAAGGCTTCAGAAGAAGTGTCAAAGTCTCTACAAGCAATGAAAGAAATTCTGTGTGGAACAAACGACAAGAACCTCCACAGCAGCAGTGGCTCAGCTGGCACAGAGGCTCGACAGCAGTGGGTGGCTAGTGACACCCATAGCTGACCTGCAGCTCATAGACTTTAAGGGAAAAAAAAGACGTGACCCAGGTATTCAAAAACATCCTGAGAAGACAGATTGGTACATGGTGTTCTACTGTGGAGTAGGACAGTTCTCATCCTCAGACTGTGTTTGTGCTTCTCAAAGGCTGTGAAGCCCACAGGTTGCTGCACGCTGTGGGATTATGCTGAGATGGTGTTCGGCATGAGTCATTTGCCAAAACCATCCTCTTTTCTCATCAGTTCAGAGATTTCTTCAAGTATGTGGAGCTGTCCACATTTGATACCGATTCAGATGTCTTCACTACTTTTAAGGACTTGTTAACCAGACATAAAGTGTGGACAGCAGACTTCTGAGAACAAAATGATGACACTATTTTTTGAAGATTACGAGAAACTGCTGCAATCTGAGAACTACGTGACAAAGAGACAATCATTAAAGCTGCTGGGTGAGCTGATCCTGGACGGCCACAACTTCACCATTATGACCAAGTCTATGAGCAAGCCAGAGGACCTGAAACGGATGATGAACCTGCTTTGAGACAAAAGTCCAAACATCCAGTTCAAAGCCTTCCACGTCTTCAAGGTGTTTGTGGCCATCCCCCACTAAACGCAGCCTATTGTGGAGATTATGTTAAAAAAAAAATCAGTCCAAATTCATTGAGTTTCTGAGCAGCTTCCAGAAACAAAGGACAGACAATGATGAGCAGTTTGCTCAGGAGAAGAACTACCTGATTAAACAGATTCGAGACTTGAAGAAAGCAGCCCCATGAAGATGGTCCTGCCCTGACAGCCATTTGTCCCCCTTGCCAGTGTGTACAATGTTGTTTTAAAGTCTCTGTTCTTGGGAAGGCGTTAGAGGGCCTATCTTTCTAAATTGATTGTCCAAGGTAGATGAAATATAAACATTTGAGTGGAAAAAAATCTACCTAGAATAATGTATTCATTTTAACCAAGTCTGTGATTGCTTATGGAATCAACCATTATATTAAACACTGGTCAAAAGCGGTATAAGTCTGGAGCTGGACCCTGGGTCACCCAGGACATCAAGGAATGCAAGTGTCTCTTGAAACAGACAATGGGAGGAGACTCATCTGTTTTTGTTCATTTAGACAGGCTTTTTCAGACACTGAAGAGATGGGAGCATTGTCCCGTCTGTGTGGACTTTCCTTCCCTGCCTGCTGCCCCCTAGGTAGTGAGTGGTTCCTAACTTATATAAGTGAGAGCAGGATTGGTAGAAGCAGGGGTCTATTGAAGGAGAAAGAATGCAGGGTGGGGTAGGGGGAGGTTTGGGAGGAAGAAGCAAAGAGAGGGGAGACCAGAGGAAAGATGAGCATCATGAAATGTTTAGATGGTTTGAAAGTTACATGTGAACTTTTCCAACTATTGTTACTTTATGATACTTTAAGTATCATATTCATGTGGTTACTGTTGTTTTCAAAATATAATAGTAAGCCAGGTGGTGGCTCCTGCCCAAAATCCTAGAAATCAGGAGACGGAGGCTGATTCAGCACCATGTATCTGGTGCTTGGACTAGAGAGGGAGTTTCAAACAAGCCTAGACTTTGTAGTAAAGTGACCTCACCAACTTCTCTTCACTTACCGCAACCCACCTGGGATTGGGTGAGGGAATAAAGGACACACACACAGACAGAGCATGCACAGACAATCTTGGGTCAGGAGGGGTGCACACAATCTGATGGAATGTCACCTAGTATTGCCACACCCCGAAACTTCAGAATGTTTATTATGTACAGCACAGGGGGAGGGGTTGGCTAATCTCAGTATGAGATCTCTGTAGGACAGCAGTCTTAGGCAGTAAATGTCCAGGCGGAGGAGGAAGCTGCAGTTCTGGATTTTTATCCATACTGATCAATCATCTGTAAACACTCTTGGGGAAGGAGGAATGTGAGCTTTGCCAACTTCAGGCTTGGCCCGGGGGTGGTATGGAAACTGCTTTGAGGTCTTGGTCTTTGCCATGGCTATGAATGCACTCAGGATTTCAGTCTCTCAGGGCTCCCTCTGCTCCCTACGCTCACAACCAGGGAAAAGGAGGTCTTATAACAAGATTCTATAATGGGGAAAACTCAGGAGAATTGGGTACGTTCTCTCCGCACAGGGGTTGAGATAGCTATTCTTGGTTGTCAATATGGCTACGGCTACATTGGAAAGGAACACCTGTGAGAGATTTTTTTGTTTGTTTGTTTGATTTGAAGTGGGTGAATCCATTTCTAGTCCAGACAACATCTGTGATCCAGATCTTGAGGTGGGGAGACACCTTTAATCTGGGCACACCTTCTGCTATATAAGGTGTCTATATAAGGAGATTTTGCTCTTTGCCTGCTGACTAGTGCTTCTATCACTTCATTGGAGTTAGAGCCTTCTCCTCCTCGTCCTCCTCATCTTTGCCCCCTCCCCCTCCCCCTCCCCCTCCCTCTCCCCTGGTTATTTTTGATACAATGTTTCGCTGTGTAGCTCCGGCTGCTGTCCTCAAGCCCAGGGTATCCTTGAACTCTGATAGGATGATACCTGCTAACTGCTGAGGGTAAAGGTATGTGCCATTCACCTGGCCACCAACGTGTTTTTAAAGTATCTGCATTTATGACTTTCTTTGTTCTGTTACTATAAAAACATCATGAAACTGTTACCACACTAGAAATTAGAACTAGAATCTGAACTCCCAGGCCATAGTTATTCATATTTTCTCCAGAATAAACTGTTTTCCATTCCCGTTGATGTCCTAGCTGTGTTTTGTATCGACATTGCTTGGGATGACTACTATATAGTTCTTTTATGTCTTCCCAGGCGTGGGGGTTTGAAAGTGAATGATCTTTACCAGCGTATGGGTTTGAATTCTTGGTCCTCAGTTGGTGAAATTGTTTGGGAAGGATTAGGAGGAGTAGCTTTACTGGAGGAAATATTTCACTAGTGATGGATGGGCTTTGAGGTTTCAAAAGCCACACGCCATTCCCACTCTCTGTCTATTGTGGGCCGGGTGCACTTAGCTGGCACTCCAGCTGTCTGCTACCTCTGCTCCTCCACCACGGATTTTAACCCTCTGGAACAATAAGCCCAAAACAAAGTTTTTCTTCTGTAAGTTGCTTTGGTCATGCTGTTTTATCAGAGCAATAGAAAAGGAACTAAGATACCAGGAAAGACATGCAACAGACACCCACTAGGTTCAGGATGCAGGCAGAGGTCAGATCCCCAGGTCCGAGGCTTATCTTTATCTGTAACTACATGGGGTCAGGAACAAGGCTTGATCGAGGCAGCTATTTTGGAGGTAAACAGCTCTCCCCTCCGACCTTCGCTAATAACATGCATATCAGTTCCCACTGAGAGTGTTTCATGGCGTCCAGTGTGGGATGAGGACACTTGACCTGTCCTGGGGTTCTAGGACCCCAAATTAGAGAGCAGGAAAAAGAAGTGAACAGGGCTGGAGCACAAGGAGCAGGGAACAGCATAACGGAGGTGTTTTCCTCGGTGAGGCATCCTCTGGGAAGGGCCCTTGAATGTTCTACAGCTGTAGGAGAGGGATGGGTACTTGGAGACAACAGGGATTGGGGGTATTTTCTAAGTCAGAATTCAGCTTTCTTCTCTGGTCCTTTCAGATTACAAGAACTGACTGAATTTATTATTTATTTATTATTTTTGATCAAATGTCCCTCTTGAGTCCAGTTTGGCAGAAGAAAGAGCCCTACCGTTTGCTTGCTGATCTCATTGATCTAAAGGTCTCTGCTTACTCCAAGACATGTCCACTAGTTCCAGCAGTAGTGTGGGGAGATTGCCAGCAGAAAGACTCTTCCTTGGCCTGCCTTCCTGTGATGACAGCACCCCATTTTTTGTTCTTTTTGTATGTAGGTTCGTTTCTCATATCCTGGAAAACAAATCTCTCTTTCTTGGAAGGTAATCTTGGGTCATCAACTTGACTGGATCTGGACACAACTAAGCACAATCTGACACTGGCTAGTGAAAGACTTGATCAGATTATTTGCAATGTGAAGAGGCACCCTAAGTATAAGCATTGCCTTCTATGGCTGCTGATACCAAAGGACGCGGAAGGAAAGGTTTGACTTGGGCTGGCTTGCTTTCACTCTTATTGGCAAGTTCATCTCTTTCATTGCTGCTACCGCTTGGATTCCTCTACTGATAATAGGATCAGATTTGTTGGGGGTTCCAACAAAGACCATATACCAGCAGCTCTCTGGGGATTCTGTAGGCCTTTAGAGCCAGATAAGAGCTGCTGAGATACCCTGTCTCTTGAGCAACTACCGGGTCCTCAGAACTTCCTAGTGTGAGACAGCCATCAGATCCCTTTTAGTATACAGTCAGTCTATCCATTCTATTCCGCTATGGAATCTTAAGCAGTAAGAAGGCCTATGACCACTCCAAGTCCCACACATATCCTCAGCTGCAAGGGACTGCTCACCACCACACCCAGCCTTCCTTTGTCTTTGGTCAGGGCCTGGATCTCTCAATGACCATAGCATGTTTTTCAGTTCTACTGCCACACTGAGATCACAATAATCAGAATCCCCACTGCATCGTGACCTTGCAGCTATTCTCTCTGGCTTTGTCCCTTTAAGGTATTGCTGAGGCTGGAGGGGGCTGGGGTGTCACCCTGTAGCTCTGTACTGGATCATTGAAGGGAGAAAAATCTACCCAATAACTTTACTGGTAGAAATGAGATGATCTCCCTAAAAGCCTCACCATAGCTTAAGTTAAGAAGTCCACGGGCAGCCAGGCAATGGTAGTGCATGCCTTTAATCCTAGCACTTGGGAGGCAGAGGCAGGTGGATTTCTGAGTTTGAGGCCAGCCTGGTCTACAGAGTGAGTTCTAGGACAGCCAGGGCTACACAGAGAAACCCTGTCTCAAGAAAAAAAAAGTATTAGAGCCAAGGGAGGTTACACACACACACACACACACACACACACACACACACACTACTTTGTACTTCCCCCATTATGGATGGTCAACTCTTGGTTCAGTCCTGGGTGGACCTTAGTTCTTGCTACATTAAGTAGTAATTAAGAGTAGCAGCATTTCATGGGGAAGTCCCCCAGGAGAAACTAACTCAACTTTTTCCTTGAAAAATAGCCAATTACCTAAAAATGAAAGGAGATTGACAGAAGTTCTAGATCTATATATACTTCTTGCTTCTTCTTGGTATAGGACCCATGCTCAAACCAGCACTCAATATGAGGATTATGGATGGTTAGCTGGTCTCAACAGACAGCCATTTGCCTTACTAGCAGACTTTGTTCATAGCTGGCATGCTCAGTTTGGGAAAATCACAATGACTCTACACCAAGTTTCCCAGAGTACCCCACTTAACCCTGGATTCTATCTAACAAGTTCCTAGAGCCACAGGAAGCCTGAGATGTTGTGTTGGTTAACCATGATTTTAGGAAGAGGCCCAAGGAAAGCCCAGGGTGACAGTACTGGACTTCTGCCCACAGTTGGTTGTTGCTGTTGGTCACTCTCGCCCTTTCATTCTGCTAGAGGACCTTCTGAGCCATGAAAGAGATGGAACCATGTCACAGAGGGGAATGCGGCGACTGATGGCACTTTGCTGGTCTTAAACAAAAGGCAGAAGAGGATAGCTCAGTGCTACAGCACATGGGTTGCATCCTCAGAATACCGGGAAAGTTCAGTAGGTCGGATGTTTGCCTTGGAGGTCTGAGGTTTGACTCCCAGCACAGCATAAATGATACATAGTAGCATATACCTCTAATCCAAACACTCCGAAGGTAGAGGCAGGAAAACCAGAAGTTCAAGGTTACCCCAAACTACACGATACCTTGTCCCCAAAAAGGATAGGAAGAAAAAAAATCAGAAGGACCAGTTTTGAGAAGGCAGCTTTACTTAAAATCTCTAAAAACAAATTCCTGGAGTTAGGGGAAGAGGTAAACAGTGGGAAGGCTGAACGTGGAGGAACCGGGAAGAGATATGTGTGAAGGGCCACCATAGGCAATCATATTCATGCAGGGAGGTGCACATGGATAAGGCTGCAGGAACACGGGTGACGCTAGTATAGCGTCTCCCGAGCATGGGTTCGCAGGTGGCGCAGCAGGTGTGAATTACGGCTGAAGCCTCGGCTACACAGTACACAGAGTAAGGCCTTGCGCCTGTGTGAACCAGCAGGTGGCGCAGCAAGTTGCAGCTGCGATTGAAGCTCTTGCCACACTCAGGGCACTCCTGGGGACTTCCATTTCTTGCTTTGATGCTGTGTGTGTGATCAGGTGGCGCTGCAGGTGCGCATTGCGCCGGAAACTGCGGCCGCAGGTTGGACAGCTGTAAGGCCGTTCGCCAGTGTGGCTGCGGCGGTGGCGGGCCAAGTTGGAGCTGTTACGGAAGCGGTGACCACAGATGTCACAGGCGTGGGGCTTCTCCCCCGTGTGGATGCGTTGGTGGCGTGCCAGGTGGGCATTCTGGGTGAATGCCTCTCCACATTCGTTGCATCTGCAGGGCTTCTCCCCCGTGTGACAGCGTAGGTGGCGAGTCAGGTCGAGCATTTGGCGGAAGCTTTTGCCACATTGGGCACAGTGGAAAGGCTGGAGGCCACTGTGGGTCAACAGATGGCGAGCAAGGCCAGCTCGTCTCACAAAGCGTTTGCTGCACTGAGGACAGGCGTGGGGCTTCTCACCTGTGTGCACCTGCTGGTGGCTGGTCAGCTGGGAATTTTGGGTGAAGCAGCGGCCACAGACCTGGCAGGAGAAGGGTCGTTCACTGGTATGGACTCGCCTGTGGGTCATTAGTTGCTCGCTTTGTCGGAAGGCCTTGCCACAGTCACTGCATACATAGGGCTTACTCTCCTGGCCAGAGCCTTCCGAGGACTGATGGTCCTTGTCCTTGGCATGGATGCGCAGGTGACGCTTTAAGCTAGAGCGCCGCTTGAAGGTCTGCCCGCAGTGGGAACAGAAGACGACTGGCACCTCTGGTACTTTTGTCTTGCCTTCTGGGTTTGGCGTGGAATTTTGTTCCTGGGCATGTGCCATCAGGTGCTGCATGAGGCTGGAGCGACGCTGGAAGCCTTGGTTACACTCAGCGCATCGGAAGGCAGGCTCAGAGGAATGCGTTAGCAAGTGCTTTGTCAGGTGTGAGCTCTGACGGAAGCGGTGGCTGCAGAGATGACAGGCGTGCGGCCGCTCGTCTGTGTGTGTGCGCATGTGCAGCTTGAGGATGGAGCTGCGTCCAAAAGTCTTCCCGCACCACAGACACCGGAAGGATCGAGGGCTTCGATGAGATTGCGAGCCGGGGTGAGATTGTAGCTGGTGGGCTTGTAGATGGGACATCTGTGGGAAGTTCACCCCACAATCTGTACATATGAACTGCTGCACCTCAGCCTGGGGCTCGGGAGCACCTGCAGCCCCTCTAACCTCCACAATCTCACTGCTGTCAGCAGGGCTACCTCCCCGAGCAGCGCTGCTTGTCTCCTGCCCTACAGTCTGCGTAAGAGGCTCTCCTGCGACTCCAGGTTTCTCTGCCTGGGACTCTGCTCTGATGTCGATAGGCCAAGTAGTCGCTTTATGTTCTTCAACTTTAAGTTCCTCATTGTCAGGCATTCTGCTTCCAAATCCTGGAAGGAAGCAGATGCAGAAGACTCAGAACAGTGGCTCACGCCTTTAATCCCAGCAGGTAGGGAGGAAGAGGCAGGTAGATTTGTGAATCTGCTGCTTAGCCTGGTCTATACAGACAGTTCCAGAACAATGATGGCTTCATAGAAACCCAAAACAACAAAAAGAGGAGGAAGAGGAGGTCAGGAAGGGTGAAAGGGAGTTTCCTAGATTTGGTTGTGGGTACCACTAAACAAATAAATAAATCAAACAGAAGGCTGTGTCGGCGTCCACCCAGCAAAAGGTTAGAACACCAGATGGTATCTGGAACTGTGAGCAAAGAGCCTTCAGTGGCCATGACTGAGGAGGAGCTTACCAAGGGAGTGAGCAGGCCAAGCTCTCTTCTCTGAGGTCTCCTCAAAGGTGAGAGACTCCTGCAATGAGAACCAAGACAGACTGTGAGTGAAGCATGGGCTCTGGGGCCTGAGAGGAGCAGGAGTCCACTGGGACTGAACAGAAGGAAACATGGACTGCCAAGAGCCAGATGCTAGAGAACATTCTGGAGTCTGAGATAGGGATTAGCTCAACTTACCAACACAGCTGCCAGCTCTTGGTCTCTGGAATTCTCCTCAAGCCATGAGGGGCCCTGAGGGGGATCTGACAGTGATGGGAGACCACAATGACGTTAGAAGGCAGTATTGCCAGCTATGTAGGGCTTTAAAGACATGGCCACCCACCCCCCAAAACCATGAAGCTATGGCAGCACTCTCCTGCCACACACCCCCTCCCTGACTTCCAGCCCCCACCCACACATCCAGTCTGTCTCCCAGGACACCAGCTCCTCACTGCTTTCTTGTCGGTCCTGGAGAATCTCCTGGGGCTCTGGACTCATTGGCCAATTTGAACTTGGGGCAAGCCTCCACTCCTCAGGTTCGGCTTGCCTCGCAGGCACTGGTTGAGATGGAGGTAATTCGTTCAATGGATGCAGGGCTGGAATCTCTTCTGAGGGCAACTCTTCCTGGGGGCTGTGGCTGGGGACCTGGGAAGGGCTGTTTTGTTTCTCTGAGATGATGTCTGCAGGGGCATTCTTGCCAGCACTGAAGCTAAAATCCTGTTGAAAACATCTGTCTTAGGATGCAGACAGGATGCTTGCCATACTCTACTGAGTCTATCAGGATAGGACAGAGACAAGGAGCGTTACATAGAGGATAAGCAGGAGTTTGTGGATGTGACAAGGGACAGGAGAACAGAAGTGGTGTTTTTATAGTCTACATTATAAGAACACACTTGTACTTCATACCTTTGAAAGAAACCTACATATAAATGCTACTAATAGCTTATCGTGCACACACACACACACACACACACACACACACACACTGTTAATGGTTTGATCCAAGTTAACCTCTGTGATGGCCTAGATGCCTTTGGAGGTACAAGGCCAATCGATAACAGCAGCAGCAACTAGGCACAGTGTTAAAGAAGTGCCCAGACCCAGACATCAGTGGAACAGGAAAGAGTGTAGGAGTGATAACGAGAGAGACCCAGTCATGGCAAGCACTAGAAATGAGACCAGAGGCTGGGTGTGGTGGTGAATGACTTTAGTCCCAGCACTTGCAATGGGTCACAGTGTGTTCAAAGCCAGAATGGATTACACAGACAGAGATATTGGACAGCCAGGACTACATAGAGACCCTGTCTCAAAAAACAAACCCAAAAGACCTCAACAAAACAAAACAAAAAAACAAAAATCCACCACCACCACAACAACAACCCTGAAATGTGACTGCAGGGATGGCAGTCTGAATGATACCCTGTCTTGATTGGAGCCCCTCCCCCTTCTTGCTGCCGGGAGAGAAAAGGCAGTTTTCCGGTTTTGTTTTAGGTGTTAACTTGCTGCCTTCTAAACACTGGCTTTCTGTATAAAGGGACACTGAAAGAGTCAACGGCACGCTCTGCTCACTGCCTTTGTTGTGATGGGCAGCGTTAGCTCTAGGATTCTAGTCACAGATGGAGGCGAGTGGAATTTGCAGGTTTCTTCCTGAGGTTATCAGTCTCTGTCCACTCACCCCAGCCCCTACAGCTCTGGACCAGCCCCCATCTCACCAGTGGTCCCGTGTGGCTGGTGTCTCTGGGCACGCCCTCCAGCAGCTGTACCACCTCCTCTCCGTCCCGGAGCGGTTGGCCATGCAGTCGGCTCAGCACATGCGGGGCAGGATGCTCAAGAACTGCTCCAGTACCAGCAGCTCCAGGATCTGCTTCTTGGTGTGCAGAGCCGGTCTCAGCCAGTGGTTGCAGAGTTCCCGGAGCCGGCCCAGGGATGCCCGTGGCCCCATATCTTCCTGATACTGGAAGCATCTGAAAAGCTGGTGAGCCACCTCGGGCCTAGGCCTGGCCTCTGCGCGCCTGGGATCCTCCTCGCCAACCTCATCCTCCTCCAGCTTCACTGCCTTGGAATGCTCTTGGTCCAGGGCATCTGGGACTGGTTCCGCCAGCATCTTTCACAACTCCTACACCTGGGCCGCTCTTAAATTCCTTTCTTCAGCTCCTCCTACACCTGTGGAGCTAAAGACCCTGCGTTAAGATCTGCTACGGGAACCCAATACCTGTTTTCCCAGCACTCAGGATGTGGAGACTAGAGGACCACGAGTTCAAGGCCAGCCTTATCTACTTAAGAAAAGGCACACAAAAGCACGGTATAATGAGGGAGCTAACCCCTACTTGAGTTCCAGGCATTAAAAACTATGAACATGGGTCAGGCATAGTGGCTCACCATGGTTTACATAGAGTTCCAGGATAGCCAGGACTAAATAGAAAGACTGTGTCTCAAAAAAAAAAAAAAAAAAGAATATGGAGCTGGAGAGATGGTTCAGGGGTTAAGAGCACTGACTGCAACTCAGTCATCTGTGACAATTCACTTTCAGAACTCCAGTTCCAAGGACGTCTGACACCTCTTCTGGCCCCAAGGGCATTATACACATCTAACAGGCACATGTACAGGCAAAACACCTCCACACAGTAAATAAGTGAATCTAAAAAAATAAAATTAAAAATTGAATGTGGCTGGGCAGTGATGGCGCACACCTTTAGTCCCAGCACTTGGGAGGCAGAGGCAGGCGGATTTCTGAGTTTGAGGCCAGCCTGGTCTACAGAGTGAGTTAGGCCATGTGACACAGCCAGGCGAGCTTATACAGAGAAAGCAGACTGAGTCAGCTCGACAAACAACACAACAAACAAAACAGAACAAACAAACAAAAAACAAAAAAATTGAATGTGGCAGAGCTGGAGAGATGGCTCAGTAGTTAGGATCACTGGCTGCTCTTCCAGAGGACCTTAGTTCAATTCCCAGCAACCACAGGTGACTCACAACCATCTGTATGGGATCCAATGCCCTGTTCTGGTTCGTCTGAAGACAGCGATGGTGTACTCATATACATAAAACAAATAAATCTTAAAAAAAATTGAATGTGGCTTTCTGAGGAGTCCTTTCCCACTGTCAAGGGTGATCACTAGGGCAGTAGAAAGTGAAGACAGAATAATTATTCAAGGTATGCAAGGCAGAAAAATCAGGTAGGGCTGAGGGCTGGGGTAGAGTGCTTGCCTAGCATGCACAAAGCTCTGGGTTCAGTGCCCAGCCAGCACCGCACACACTGGGCGTAGTGAGGCAGGCTATAACCAGGAACGGGAGGCAGGAAGACCGAAGTTTCGAAGTCATTCTCAGCAGCTACACACCAAGCTTTAGGCTAACCTGGGCTAGGGGTGGGGGGTGGACTTTGTAACGATTATAGTTTTCAGTCGGGAGTGCTTGCACAAACACAAAAGCACGTGGCCCAGAGCTCCGATCTCAGTATCCACATAACAAGCAAGACATGTTCCCAGACATGTCTGAACCCTACCGATGTTGGAGGCAGAGACAGGAGGATCGATGGGGATTGCTGGCTGCCAGTGTAGCTGAAAAACAAACTCAAGGTTCCGGAAGAGATCTAACCCAAAGAACGGAGGCCAACAGTTAGAATGGGGCACCCAACAGTTAGAGTGGGGCACCCTCAGTGTTCTGTCTTTGCACTCCCATAGGTGTGCACACACGGGGTTCTATGCACCACACACACACTCTCACAAACAGAAACTGACCGTTCTGGATGATTGTCCTGTAGTACACCCATAGAGATGTGGTGTGACTTGTCACCTGCCTTTTCCTCCTATTAATGCGGCCACTAGGGGCACTGTGGAAGAGACACTAAGGACAGAAAATCATTTTCTCTCTTGGAGCTGGAGAGACATCTCAGTGGTTAAGAACACTTGCCACTCTTGTAAAGGACCCGGGTCCTGTCTAGTACCCATATGACGGCTTCCATGTATCTGTAACTCCAGTTCCAGGGAATCTAGTGCTCTCTTCTGGCCTCCAGGAAGCACGCAGTGCAAATACATGCATGTAGGCAAAACAGTTGTCCATACAAAATAAAAATAAATAAACCTTTTAAAACCCTGTTTTTTCATTTCAATCTTTTCAGGTCCGTAGCTCGGAGAAACAATTCAACAAGTTTTATCTTCCCCATAGGACATCAGGAAGGGATCTGGATTCAGCTTTGCGTTCCTCATTCCAGGTGTGGTTACACTCTTCTTTCTCCGCCATCCCTCCAGCTAGCAATGGGAAGTTTTGGACTGTCCACCAGGGGGCACTAGTTCTACAGGCACAAGCCCCTCCTCCCACCTTTCCTCTGACTCAGAGGGTTACTCCTCCTTCCTAAGGACTAGACTCAAATCAATTCAGTCCAGCTCAATCAACTCTTTCAGGACTGCTCAGAAGGTTTAGCTCCTCTTTCCAGGCTGGGCATGGAACCCAAAACTCAGAGTCTCAGGAATGTTAGGCAAATATTCTACGGTGTCACTCAACCGGTTTAAGTTCCTTAGAACATGGTGGCGCTTTGGCTGTCTTTCCGAAGCGACCTCGATTTCCCCCTCCCCCATTCTCACTAACAGTAGGAGTTCCGATAGGGGGATGGGACCAGAGACTCAGGCAGAACTTTCCACCCCAGTACTGCGGCCCAGAGCAGCGCCACACTGGCAGCCATCGGGCTTGTGGTCCTTGTTTTCATCATTATTGATTATAATACATTATCAAAGCTATCCGGGGTAGGCAAAGTGTCTCTGCCCTCAATTTTGGATAGACAGAGAGATTCTCTAAATTTCCTTCGTAGGAAAGCTTTACTGGGTGGAAGTGTTACAGAACAAAGGAAATCAGATTTTTAAGCTGGCCTTAGGAAAGACCGAGGGATGTGGTGAGAAACGATCGCCCAGGCCTAACTCCCGGCACAGGCCAGGTTTTCTCCTTCCTGATCATTTCCCTCCCATGCACAGCCTGTCCAGCGCGCGTTCTTTCATTCCATAGGCGTTTTTCCTATTGCAATGACCTCTTTCCCTTCAGGAACCCTGAAACACATCACCCCTGGCTGCAGTACCCAATCACTCACTGTTCACTGCAACCGCTTCCCCTGGCTTGGCAAGAGGCATTGTGTCGAGTTCAGTAAGTTTTTGCCTGACATTTGAAGTGACTTACTTTAATAACTGAACATGTGCAATGAAATAGCAATAATAATAATAATAGCCACCTTGAAGCCCTAAGAATTAAAGTATGGTTCAAGGCAGAAAAAGCCTGTGATAAACACCCCAAAACTAGGGGGGTGGGACTTGAGATGTAGCTCTCTTGGTAGAGTGCTAGCCACTAAGATGCTCTAAGCCATGGGTTCAATCCCCAGCACACACATGCCTTCTAAGTCCTAGAACTTGGGAGGTAGAGACAGGAAGATCGATCAAGTTCAAGGCCATCCTCAGCTCCGTTGGGGATTCAAGGATAGCCTGAGATACGTGACTCTGTCTCAGAAAACAACACACACATTAGAAACAAAAAGGGAAAAGGGAGAGGGGTTACCAAGTCAGCCACAGGTCGAGGAGGCGGGATTGAAAGTTTCAGGCTTGCCTGGCCTGCAGCTTAAGTGAGGTACAAAGCTGACCTGGGCAACTTAGTGAGATCCTTTCTCAAAATAAATACAAAGAGGGGTTGGAGACGTCTTAGGATCAGGGCACTTATTTGCCCAACCAGCACACTGAGCCCTAATCTCTCGCTCAACACACACAGGAAATAGCATAACATCTCGCTGTTTGGAGAAGCATATGAAAAATATGGAGGTGCTCCAGGTTCAGAGTGGGGCTGCTTTTCCAGGGCTTATGAGACTTCCAGAGGTCTTCAAGTTCCAGCACCCACATGGCAACTCCCAACTGTTGATGGGATCCAACTCCCTCTTCTAGTATGCAGATGTACATGCAGACAAACCATCCATATATATAAAATAAATAAACCTTAAAGAAATAAAGACAACTAGAAGATGAAATCACTCTGGCTGGCCACTCTGCAGTAGACGTTAGTGAGTACCAAGTGTTTATCAACCCAGTCAGCCGGCTGATACCCATTTCATTCAGGCCAGACTCACTCGCTAGATCAACCTTTTAATCTAATAAGTTCAGAGAGACCAAGAGTGATGTACTCCCAGCTACACTGCTGCGATATGCTTGCTAATTCGAAAATGGGGTTCTGAACCCATTATTACACCCTGACCAATGAGATTTTGCCAGCATCAGCCTGGAGTATGACAGCATACATAAAAAACAGAGAATTCTAGATTCAGGTCAAAGGCCCGCCTAACCACACAAAGCAGCTGGAATTTCTAGGTGAGGCCTTCCTTGCCAGTGGGTATCCAGGAGATGGAATTCAGGCAGTAGGCCTCAGAAAGTCTGTCCCTCCCCCAGGTCTCCAGGACAAAAGGCCTATTAATATGCACCTCTGTAGGGGGCTGGCTGGGTGTGGGGCAAAAAAGCTCTTTGGTGAACTCTGGCCAGTGTAAATTTTTAAGTAGGTAGGTACTGCTATAAAATCCACTCACACTAGGGAGATCAGAGGCCGCAGTGGTCCCCTGCAAGAAATAACTCCCTTTCCCTCGCTCAATTTTGTTGACTTGGGCTTTTTGGGGTTTTGTTGTTGTTGTTTAGACCGGCTCCCCTTCTGGTGCTGGGAACACATGGCCTCGTCACTTCTAGGATCCTCTCTCATGTCCCCAAGGCCACAAATGCATCAAGCTGTGTGGCCTTGGAGTCTCCAGCACAGAGTTACAGGACCATTATAACCAAGACTTTTCTAGCCTTCAACCCACCAATAGGTCCCCAAAACACCCTTCACTCTCCACAATGCTGTAAAGTGCACCCCAGCCTCCAACTCACCACTCCCGATACTGACTCCTGAGGCCGAGATGTCTGGGGATCCTTGGAAGCTCCAGGATAAGAGACAGCGGTAGGCTAGTCTGTGGAAGGACTCCGGGAAATGGAACAGGAAGTTCCCTGCCTGACCATCCCTTTCAGGTAAGGGGATAAAGGGGCTTCCAGGAATAACCCTTCACCTCCCAGTTTGGGTGGGGTGAGGAAGAGGGAGGAGCCAGAAAAAAAAATCAAGGCAAAAGTGATGACTGCAGATTTGAACTTTGCCAAGCTCATGTAAGAGTTAAATTAATCTAAACCAGAGCTTCCCCGTCTACACTGGGACAGACTGATGCCCTTTTGGGGACAAGAGCTTCTGTTTTAAGTGCTTGCTGTGTGTAGGCCTCTTCTCTTGTCTTTTCATTCATTCAACAAATATTTATCTACATGTGTATCAAACAGCAGGCTCTAAGAACATAGAGCTAAAAACTGAGAAATAAGGCTCTGCCCCAGGTGTATTTGGAGTCTGAGGGTTGCCTTCCAAGAAACAGAAAAGACCCCAGTTGTAAGAAAATAAAACAGGCCAGTTAAGAGTATTGAACACCTTTAATCCCAGCACTCAGGAGGCAGAGGCAGGTGGATCTCTTATCAATTCAAGACCAGCCTGGTCTACATATTGAGTTACAGGTTATAGTGACATAGTGAGACCTTCTCCCAAAAAAAAGAAAAGGATGGGGATCAGAAGCCAGGTGTGATGGTTTGCACCTGTAATTCTACCGTTTGGGTGGCTGAGGATGGAACAGTGCCATGAATTCCAGATGGGCTTGGTCTACAGAGCGAACTTGTCTCAAAAACCCCAAACCAAAGGGATACATCTCAGTTGGTAGAATGCTTGCCTGGCAAGCAGGAAGCACATATCATAAACTGGGCATGATTGTGCACATCTGTAACCTCTGCATTTGGGAAATGGAGGCTGGCTCCCTCAGTTAATATGAAGTCTGAGGTCAGAATGGGCTACAAGAAATTCTGCCTCAAAACAAACAAACAAAAACCTGGGCCAGTGACTCCCACAAGTTGTCCTCTGACCTCCACCTGTACCCTCATCCAACCC
The DNA here is from genome assembly GCA_021653895.1 of Mastomys natalensis. Classification (NCBI taxonomy): domain Eukaryota; kingdom Metazoa; phylum Chordata; class Mammalia; order Rodentia; family Muridae; genus Mastomys; species Mastomys natalensis. Next base: position 498,253 of record JAJTUV010000668.1, read on the forward strand.
CTAAATAAATAAATAAACGTAGTGAGAAAAAAAGTAAAATTCCCAACACACACAGAAAAAAAAGTAAGATGTGATAAAGAAGAGATTGCTCCTCAGTCTGCAAAGCTTTCTAAAATCTCCACCCCGCAACCCCCCATTCTGCTAGTGGCTTTGTCCTACTAACACCGCCCTCCGCCCCGCCCCGCCCCGCCCTTCGGGGCTCCACAAAAGCTTTGGAGCCCACTTCAAAGTCAAGCCCTCCCCTTTTGCATTGAAGGGCTTTCTTAGTAAATGTTCCCAAATACAGAAGAGGATTCCTTCCGGGAATCAGTGGTGCTATCTGGAGTGTCCACCGCGCTCTAGAGTGCGCCCAGTCAAGGAAACTCGGCTCTGGTCGCCCTCCCACAGCCCTTGATGTCGCAGTCTGTCGTGACTAGACCTAGCCTTGCTCTGGCTGCTCCCAAGTTTCCCTGCTCAGGTCAGCATCCAGCTATTCTTAACTGTGTGGGGTGGATCTCACTGGACAACCCAGTAGGTACCAGTTTTCTTACAGCGCTCTAAGTCCTCGGCACAGAGCCCAGCGCCTGGCACGAGGACACAGGAAAAGGCTGAGCGACAGCATGACTTAGGTAACGCCCTCAAGAGGTTTCCAGTTTTTCAATGGCAGAGCACCTCAGCTTCCTGCTCGGACTCCTCCCACAATCCGCGGCAACTCTGACTCCTCCTAGAAGTCCCACCCCAAGAGAGGTGGGCCTGGTGGCAGGGGCGGGGCGTTCTGGAATGGGCGTGTCTTCTCAGGAGGTGCAGGAGCAGGGTGGAGAGTCGGAGGGCTTTCTCTCCCAGCAGCTGGGCACATCTAAGTCCTTCCTGTCTGTGGTTGTGGTGGTTTGGGGGGAGGCAGCAAAGGTTCTGAGAGTAGGGAGGAAGGCTGATGAGTTTGAAGCTTTGTAAACAGACTCCTGCTTCTCTTTGTGGTCTGAGCTCGCACAAGTTTACTCTTACACACTAGCCCTAGACTTGGCCTTATCCTACTTCTTGGACTCTAGTGGAGGCAGCCTCCCACCCTGGGGAAGCAGAAACCAATACTGGGGAACATTCTAGGTATCACATGGCATGAGGTGACAGCCACAAGAGTATTTCAGGATGATGATAGTGTCTTGGTTTCTCAAAAATGCACTGATTTACCAACCCTAAAGGGCAACCCTCAAGCCTGAGTGACTTTGAGCTTAGTTCTAATGACGCCCCTTTGTGCTTGTGCTGTAGACTATCTTTACTATTGATTGGGTAGGCAGTGTTCTGGATGCTGGGGTATAGACGTTTGGAAATTTCTGGTCCTCAATTTTATAGCTTTCACTATTGTTAACAGTCAGAAATAGAAGTATTTAATGTTGCTGTCTAAAAGGACCCACCAGTCCTCTTGGTGCTTGACCAGGACAAGGGAAGACCAAATGATAGCAAAAAGTTTGGTACAAACTATGTCAAACAGCCCTAGCTGAGGCTGTGGCTACTGGTGCCAAAGCTGGCGAATCTAGGAGCTAGGTGTAGGCAGGAGTCTGGGACTGCGGTATTGTCCAGTTGCAGATGAGTCTTGCTTATTCATTGTTCTTGCCACCTCAAGTGTATGGGGATCAGAGGTCAACCTCCTTCAGGAGATGGTTCTCTCCTTCCACCATGTGGGTCCCAGGGACTGAACTCAATTTATCAGGTTTTGTAGCAAGTGCCTTTATCCATTGAGCAACCAACCTTCCTGCCTCCCCTTCCTCCCTCCTTTCCTCCTCCTTCCCTCCCTCCCTCCTTCCCTTCCTCCTTTCCTTCCTCTCTTTCTTCTTTTTTTCAGTGATGAATGATCTCTAAGACACATGTCACACACACTCAAAATGAGCAGGCCAGCTCATGGTTTTCTAACAGGCCCCCAGACCTTAGCACAACTAACTCCACGATGAAAGTACCATTTAGGCCATAAAACTCAAGTGTAGACAACATCACCTGCCAAAATAAAAACAAAGACCTGATCATTAAAGTTTACAGTTCTGAGAAAGTCTATAATGTACTGGTCTTGCTTTTTGGTTTCAGTAGTTTTTCTTTTGGCTACTATTCTTGCTAACTGGGAATGTTAGGGTATGGTTTTGTGTTTAAAAGTTCACCCTGAAAAAGACTTGGGACTACACTGGGATCCTGAACACCCAGTGTAGTCTCCTGCTGGCTACAATTGTCTCCTTCAACAAAGACTTTCTATTGGCTTAAAGCTGTGCCCAAGCAGTCTTCTCTTACAGATATCCCACAACAGTTTATGCATGTGTAGCTGAAACTGGTCTCAAACTTGAGATCCTCCTACCTCAGTCTCAGAAATCCAGTGATTACAGGTAACCATGTGTAGCCACACCAGACCTTCCTTAAAAAAAAAAAATTACAGTGTACATTGTGTGTACAAGTGTAGACTTCTGGTGTCTTCCTCAGTCACTTTCCATCTTAGTTTTTCATACTGGGTCACTCACTGATGGAGGAGCTTGAATGATCATCCAGCAAGACCCAGGGAGCCTCCTATATGTGCCTTTCTAGGGCTTGGATTACAGGCACACAAAACTGAGGAAACTTTTACCATGGGTCGTGAAGATCGAATTCAGGTCGTTTGTACTTAACAAGCAAACAATTCACTGACTGAGCAATTTCCCCTTGTACCGATTTTTTTTTTTTTTTTTAATTTTATTTGAGGTGCTGGGCTTGAATCCAGGGTTTCCCTACACGCTAGGAAAGTCTCCATCACTCGAACTACTCTCCGTGTCCTACTTTCCTTTCTAAAAACAGTTCACACTGTAAATGAGCAAGTGTGCGTGGGACAGACGTACGTAGGTTTTGGAGACTCGGGGACGAGTGCTGAACCTGTACCGATTTCAGATCTGGTTTTTGTTCCTGAAGGCTCTTCTTTAATTACTTTGAGTACCTGGGCATCGAAACGGCCCCAGCACTCTCTACGCTCTCTACGAGTGGGCTCTCTCGCCCGCAAACAGTCTCAGTTTTCTCACGGGTGAAAGCCGACAGTAGGACAGCAGCTTCCTAGCAAAACATCCTCATCACGAGAATGGTGAATGGTGAACCCGAGAAAGATGGGAAAACCGGAAGTTGCGGTGGCAGCCGGACTGGAAATGCGGGGACACCGGAGAGGGTCGGCTGCAAGGACAGGGCTGCCCAAAGAGAGAGCGCGCGAAACAGTGGGTGGGCGGGGCCGGGCGGGAGGAGGGGGTGGGGCCTCCAGGTTACAGCTAACCCTGGGCGCCTGCTGCGGGGCGTGGCGGGTGGGTGGTGTCGTGGGCTGGGTCTGGGAGCTCTGGCATTGGTGTGCTGCAGAGTGCAGAGCTCTTTGCTGGCATAGTCATTCTAGCCCTGCCCTTCTAAACATGTGCTATCAAAGCTTGAGGGAGCACATCGCGGGGTTCCCTCCGCGTCTCTGGAGATGTCTGTGGTCTTTGAAGGTTTTAGTGATTGTCTTTTTTTTTTCGAGACAGGGTTTCTCTGTGTAGCCTGCTGTCCTGGAACTCACTCTGTAGACCAGGCTGGCATCGAACTCAGAAATCCGCCTGCCTCTGCCTCCCTAGTGCTGGGATTAAAGGCTTGCCCCATCACCGCCCTGCCGTGATTTTCTTTTAAAATGGTATTCCTCAGGTTCTCACCTGTCGAATATATAAAACCCTGAGCCACCACGCTGGTGCTGGCAACAGAACCCCGCTTCTCTGAAAAAGCAGCAAATGTTCTTAACTGAAGAGATATTCTGGAGCTCTCAATTTATTGATTTTAGTACATTTTATTAATTCTTTATGAACTGCACACAATGTATTTGGATCACCTTCACAGCCCGTCCCAGAACCACCAAATGTCCACATCCCCCATTTTCCCAAATTCCCATCCTGTAAAGAAACAATAACACATCAAGTCCAACTATTTTTGTTGTTCTTCAGGCTGACTTGAACATGCTACGTAGCTCTGGGTGGCTTTGCATTTCTGATCCTCCTGCCTCCATTTTCCAGGTGCTGAAATTACAAATGTATATTACAGTGCCCAGTTAACTGGGAGTGGGGAGTGGGGGAGGGGTGATCCAACCAAGGGCTTTGCAAATTCACTCTACCAAATGGGTTACATTTGAATCATCATCATCATCATCAAGGCAGGTTTTCTATTTAGAGAGAGTCTGGCTGTCCTGGAATCACTCTGTAGACCAGGCTGGCCTAGAAATTAGAGATTCTCCCACCTTTGTCTCCAGAGTGCTAGGATTAAAGGTAAGCGCCATCATGTCTGGCCTATCAGCTTTCTTTATTTCTCTCAGGTTCTGCTATTGTCTCCAGTGCTATCGCTTTCCTTCCCAAGGTCACGTGTCTGTATTGTCCTAGCCTCTAACTCGCGTCGTTACCTTAACTAGTGAGTTATTTTCTTTTTGCTTCATGATCCTTCTCGCTAGTTCTCATTACTCCTTAAGACCTTTGAGGGCAGCTCGTGATTTATTTTCTGAATAGAGTGTCCTGTTCTCAGTCAGCACAGAGCAGCCTCCAAGCACTGAAGCTGGTGTTTGTCAGATGGTTCCCCCAAACTGAAACTCTGCCAAGTGCCGTCACCATGATGGCTCCTGTGACAGGCTCTGACATCAGTACAACCCCAAACAAGTAGCTGGTGAGCTGGTGTAGGCAACACAATTCCTGTGGAATCTGTTTTTGGAGGGGAGGGGTGTTAAGTCTGAATTTCTCTGTGTAGCCCTGGCCATCCTGGAACTTACTGTATAGACCAGGCTGGCCTTGAACTCAGAGATACACCTGTCTCTGCCTCCTGAGTGCTGGGATGTGCCACCACTGCCCAGCCTTTTGCGGAATCTAAATTTTGTCCTTCCAGAGGTCCTGAGTTCAATTCCCAGTGATTACATCATGGCCCACCACTATCTTTAATCTATATCTGAATGCACACATGCGTGCCCAGATAGAGCACTCATACACATTAAATAAAGAAATCTTTTAAAAAATTTCTCATTGAAGTAGAAATTTCTTTTGCTTATCTTTAAAAGTAACCAAACTTTGAGGATATGAGAGATTACCCCACAGCAACCTTGGAATAAATTCTGTTTTTTCTTTCTCTCTCTCTTTTTAAATGTTTATTTATGAGTACACTGTCACTATCTTCAGACACACCAGAAGAGGGCATTGGATCCCATTACAGATGGTTGTGACCACCAAGTGGTTGCTGGGAATTGAACTCAGGACCCCTGGAAGAGCAGTCGGTGCTCTTAACTGCTGAGCTGTCTCTCCACTCCTAAATTTTGATTCTTGAGTTCTTCAGGTCCATTTCCCTCATCTTTTCTTTTTGTTTTTCCAGACAGGGTTTCTCTGTGTGGCCCTGGCTATCCTGGAACTCATCTGTAGACCAGGCTGGCCTCCAACTCACAGAGATTCACCTGCCTTTGCCTCCCAAGTGCTGGAATTAAAGGCAGCACCACCATCTTTTGGATATTAATTGTGTCCCACCATGTCCAGCCACATCTTCATCTTTTATTTTGTTATGTTTGAGATAGGGCCCAGGCTAACCTTGGACTTTCTCTGTAGCTGAGGATAGCCTTGAACTCTTGGTTCTCCTGCCTCCATTCCATTCAGCTTTCCCAGCTTCTGAAGTTACAGGTATTTATTATCACACATGTTGTTTTTTCTTCTACATCTGTTTATCTTAGTCTTTCACTTTCTCCTGGAGCCTTCTGGCTCTTTTGAGGATTGCTGTATTATACAACTATGGTAACTCTCTCCCATACCTGCTGCTTCTTCAAGATAGCTGTGGAAAGAATACCTCTCATTTTTAAAAAAAGGGTTAATCATTTTTGTACATGAAGTATTCAATATACATTTTCTAACCAAGTATGTCCAGACATTATTGGGTCTACACTAGGTGACCTCAGGGTGGGACCCACATCTCTGCACACCCTGTCCCTCAATATGTCTACAGTGGCCTCTTTAGTTGGTGGTGAACTTTTACCCAGTGGCTGGGACACATTATTGTTTTGGACTTGGTCACTCGGGGAGGCAACATGGTCTTCTCTCCAAATGAGTTCCCCTACCTTGCATTCTCTCTCTGCTACTGGCTGAGTCAATGTGTCATTTATTCCAGGACCCTTTGGCATGCGTGTGTGAGTTTGTAGATGTGTCTGGTTTGAAAATGATATTAAGGACATTTTTTTTTTCACCTTGAGGATTCAAACTCCTGGACAGACTAACCCAAGACAAACCCTAGTATAAATTTCATGTTTTATATTGGCAGTAGATCAAGTCAGATCCCACAATTCCTCAAGCATGATTTTTTTTATATCATGAGCCCCGCCCTCACTCCCATGCTCTCTTTCTCTCTCTTATTTTTTATGTGAATGTTTTACCTGCATGTATGTATGTGTAGCATGTGTGTGCTTGGTGGTCGAGGAGGTTGGAAGGGCTATCAGATCCTCTGGGACTGGAGTTACAGACCACTGGTGATGCATCATGTGTGTGCTGGGAATCCAAGTCGAGTACTCTGCAAGAACAAGTGTTCTTAACCACTGAGCTACCTTCCAATCCCACAAGCATCATGAAGTCCTAGAGCAGAGTTATTAACTCCAAGCTCCACAGGCCACTTGCAAAGCTTACCATCAGTACAGAGTCTAGTGTTGCCAAATGTTCTGATTTTTAAAAAAATATTGTGTGTGCACATACATGTGTGCATGTGTGTGTGTGAGTGTGTGCATGTGTGAGTGTGTGCATGTGTGTGATGTGTGTGTGAGTTGTGTGTGTGTTGATGTGTGTGCATGTGTGTATGAGTGTGTGTGCATGTGTGTGATGTGTGTGTGAGTGTGTGCATGTGTGTGTGTGATATGTGTGAGTGCAGATGTTAGAGAACAGCTTTCTGAAATCTATTCCCTCTTTACACTTGCATGTGGTTTCTAGGAATCAAACTCAAATCACCACACTTTCACAGCAAATACATTTACTGTGGAGAACATCTCACCAATCCAAATGTTTTGATTTAAAAAATTCAAATTTGGTTGGGTGGTGGCGGTGCATGTCTTTAATCTCAGCACAGAGGTAGTGAGTTTGAGGCCAGCCTGGTCTACAAAGCAAGTTCCAGGACATCCAGGCCTGTGTACCTGTGTATGCTCTCTCTCTCCTCTCTCTCTCTCTCTCTCTCTCTCTCTCTCTCACACACACACACACACACACACACACACTTCAAGGGAACTACAATCATTTTTAATGGTGCAGTTAATTTTTACTTTACTCATTTGTAAATCACTAGGATGTAATTTCCCAGGGCCTGGCACATATGAGGGAAGTGGTCTAGGTTAATCTACTTTTTGTTTTTTAAACATTACTTTTAGACAGGTCTCACAGTTGTCCAGGTGGACCTTGAACTTGTGACTCTCATGGCTCAGTCTCCTGACTATAAGAATTCCAACCCTGAAACACCCAGTCAAGCATATTTAAAAGAAATTAAGCCAGGGCTAGTGAGATGGCTCAGCGTTGAGAGCACTAACTGCTCTTCCCAAGGTCATGAGTTCAAGTCCCAGCAACCACATGGTGGCTCACAAACCATCCGTAAGGAGATCCGATGCCCTCTTACAGGGTACCACAGCTACAATGTACTTACATATAATAAAAAAAGAAAGAAAGAAGAAAAGAAAGAAAGAAAGAAGAAAGATGCCTGAGCAGAGCAAGCAGGAAAAGGGGAGAGAAAAAAAGAAAAAAAAAAAAAAGAAAGAAAAAGAAATTACACCTAGTGAGCCACATCACATGCATGGGAGCTTGTGCAGGGAGCTTGTGTTGATTCTTCTTCTTGTTCATTTTTAAAGACAATTTTTTGCTAGGTAGCCCTAGTTCATGTGGAATTATGTAGCCCACTCTGCCTGGCTTCAAAGTTTTGGTAATCCTCTGCCTCAGCCTCCTGATTACTGAGATTATAGGAACAATCCACTGTTCAGCTACCGGTGTTTGCCTTTTGGGATGAAAGGTTCAGTCTCAGAAGACTTGGATGAGCTACAGCCAAGCAGGCACAGGATGGATTCCTGTACACCTCCCCTCCCTCCACCCAATTGTTCTCCGGGCTAAGCTAGGGCTCAGGCTGGAGCTCCACCCCTCTCCTCACAATCCCGTGCTCTGCCCCAAATAACAGTTCTGGGTGGAATGAGAAGTGCAGTCACTTTCTTTCCCCTTGGAGCCTTAGTTCCCAAGGTCTGAAGGCATCATCAGAATCTTGGACAACTGGGTCAGCCTCTTTTAAAAAGCTATTATTATTTTATTGTTCCTGTATAGGCATTTTGCCTGGATATATGTCTGTGTGCCATGTGTGTGCAAGACACTTGGGATTCAGAAGAGACCTTTAGATCGCCTAGGAATACCACCATGTGACTGCTAGCGATTGAACATAGGTCTTCGGGAAGAGAAGCCAATTCTCTAAACCTTTGAGCTATTGCTCCACCCCTCCACCTCACTCTCTGTCTTTTAAAAAACATAATATTTTCAGATCTCTGTGAGTTGGAGGACAGCATGGTCTACATAGTGAGTTCCAGGGAAGCTAGTTCTACATAGTTGAGACAACAAATACATAATATCTAATTTAGTTCTTCCAGAACTCTGTACAATGTAGTTTAACTATACTCATCCTCCATACCTACCCCTATTCCTTTCAAATCCACCCTGGGTCAGTCTCAATACACCTCTATTATCGAGCCTGAACGAGTCTTTTAAAATCCTATTTTCTCCCATCTTGCAGACAGGTAGACATCAGAGTGGGCTACAGAGAGTTCCATCCTGTTTCCTAAGAGCACTCAGGGATCGAACACCCAGAGGACTCCTGGGAGTTATGACCTTCTGATGTGTGGTGTGCCGGAAAGAATGGCTCTGCCCCTTCCTTTCAGTTCAGTACAACAATGCCGCTCGTTTAAGGACGACTGCAATTCTGTCTTTGAATCATCAAACACTCGAGTCTGTTCACAAATGAATACATATTTGTTTTATTGAGACAGGGTTTCTCTGTGCAGCTCTGGCTATCTTGGAACTCGCTCTGTAGACGAGGCTGGCCTTGAACTCAAGGATTCAAGGATCCGCCTATCTCTGCCAGTCGAATGCTGGGATTAAAGGCATATGCCACAAAGCTCGGTGCATCTTTTGTTTTTCTGTTTCGTGTTCATAGATACCGCTGGGTATAGTAAGCATTCAGAGCCAACGCTGTGGATCGGAGACTTTCTCCTAAGCCAAAAGCAGGTGCAGCCGAGGCTAGGGACCCCAGGACCGGAACCCTCGAAGCTGGGAACCCTGGAAAGCTGCAGCTGAGTCGGGGAATGGGATCTGGAAGGGACTTCCTGTTGTCCCTAATCCCAGCCTCCTCCGGGTTTCTCCATCCGTTCTATTCTGGCTGCAGACTTGTTTCGCCCTCGGGAGGGGGCTCCACCCCCGGGGTCTCCTTTGCTTCCACCTTGGTGAGAAGGGGATGCTAGGGAAAGCACCTGGAAATCGGCTCGTGCAGTCACTTGCGGAAGGGGACAGGGTCAAAGGCTTCAGGCTGGCAAGAGATAATGAGGGGGCTGGACCCAGGATTGGGAAGATGAGGACATGGCCCACCCAGACCTTGACCAGGATGAACGTACCCAGGTGAGAAGCTGAAGCTTGAGAGAACGGCTGACAGTGGGCGGTTGATTGGTGGGTTTCAGGCGAAGCTTTGTGTCCAGCTGGGCACACAGCAGCTATCAAAGCACTGGCGCCTCCTTGGCAGGCTCTCGGCAGAAGTTTCTGCACCTCATGACAATAAGCCCTGATTCCTGTTCAGCCCTCATTTGCCCTCAGCTGGCTTCACCGAGATTTGGGGTTCTTGCTTCAGTGACAAAGGAGACAATACCATTCCTTTCAAAGAAACCAGAAAATATTCACCACGGGGCTCCGCAGGGGCTGACAGACTTCATAATCACTGTGGTCAGGCATGGGGAGTGCGGGGCACTTCGGAAGTGTTCCTAAGATAGTGATTTCTTTCCTCTTTTCCAGGTTCTTGGCTAAAACCTGGAGGGGATTCGACTAGCAGGGGAGAGAAACCATTTGCTATTTTTCCTGGCTCTGAAGTGGAAGATGTCTGCAGACAGTCAAAGTGTCGAGGCTACCGAGAACAAGAAGAAAATCCATGAGGTATCCTGGGATCCTAGCTAGGGAGGGATGCCTTGAACTGGAGGAGAAGGTGTTTTCAAAACCGATACCTGGACAAAAGGAAGTGTAAGAGTCACTGTGAGAATGGATTGTCACTGGGCAGGGATGTGGGAGAAGAGGTGGAATCCTGGGAAATAGCTTCCAACTGGCCTTTACAGTGTAACTGTTTTTGCTCTGTCCAGTAAGGGTCATAGCACTCTCAAAACACAGGGAAGCCCTCTGCTTACAACTTTCTTCCTCTTGGGTCACGCCTCTTTATAGCTTACCTCTCTGGGTCCAAGTTCTAGTTCTGCCTGTAACTGTTGCCTGCCTATGTGTGGCATGGTGTTGTGTGTGTGTGTGTGTGTGTGTGTGTGTAATCGCCATCTTTGCGTGTCCAGGCTCGGACCCTGGGCTTGGAGTTAGAGGACTCTGACTCAGCCTCAGGCCTGGTGTATAACCTTGGGCCGCTGCCCTGCTCTGTGGGACCTACTTGTGCTGTGTAAAGCTGACTCATTCCCACTTGTCTTACTAGGTCACTGGTAGGCTTGAAGGAGTCTGCTTGTAGCACTGGAAGAATTGGAACTCACTATGTAGATCACATTGGCCTGAAATTTGTGGGCAAATCTCTGGCCTCTGGCTCTCAAGTGCAAGGATTATAAGTCCAGCTTTGATCCTTTCCTTTCCTTTCCTTTCCTTTCTTCCTTTCCTTTCCTTTCCTTTCCTTTCCTTTCCTTTCTTTCCTTTCCTTTTTCCTTCTTCCTGTCCTGTCCTTTTCTCCTGTCCTGTCCTGTCCTTTTCTCTCTTTGTATAGTCTTGGCTGTCCCAGAACTACCTCTGTAGAACAGGCTGGCCTTGAACTCACAGAGATCTTGAAATCACAGAGTGTTGAGATTAAAAGCATGAGCCTCCACTGCCCGGCTCCAGTGATTCAATTTCAAGATTGGTAGCTTAATTTTCTCTGTAAAAGATCCTTTCTTTAAATCAGGTCACATTCTTCACTTTGTTTTGTCTCATGTAGCCTAGAACTGCTTATGTAGCCAACCAAGGATGACCCTGGCCTCCTGATCTTCCTGCTTCCACCTCCCAAAGGCTGGGCTTACTGGCCTGTGCCACACACTTGACTTCAAATAAAGTGACATTTTTTTTTTTTTTTTTTTTTGTTGGTTTTCGAGACAGGTTTCTCTGTGTAGTCCTGCTGTCTGAACTCACTCTGTAGACCAGGCTGGCCTCGAACTCAGAATCGCCTGCTCTGCTCCAAGTGCTGGGATTAGAGGCGTGCGCCACCAACGCCCGGCATAAAGTGACATTGTGCATGACATGGATTGTGTGTATGGTGGATGCATTTATCCACAACATTAGTTTTCTCCTATATTAAAAAAAAAAAAAAAAAAAAAAAAGTGGTCTACAGTGCTGTGTGTTGTGAGGCTTGAGTGGTCAGTGGCAACTGCTTTCGGGTGTCTTGTCCCCAGGCACTGTGGTGGGTTGTTGACATTGTCCTCCTACTGCCTGTCCTTGCTAGGGTGAGACCTGGATACAAAGAGAGCTAAGTCTTTAAGGTGTGCCTTATGTTTGCGTGTACTGGCATTGCTGGGTATCTCTGCTGGATCTGCAGCCCACTGCTGACAGGGACTGTGATTCCCAGGTTTCAGGTAATGGGCAACACTGTGGAGACATGCTCTCTGGGCAGGAGGAGACAGTACCCTTGGGAACCTCTCAGGAGTCAACACATGTTAAGGCAGAGCCAGAGGAGCTACAATGTGAGGGGACATCACAGGAGGACAAGACTCCAGGAACATGGGGCTGGATGTCCCCAAGTCCTGGCTGTAAGGACAAAGCCCCCTTCCTGCCTGGTGGAGGTAGGAGAAGTGATTTCTTGGAGAGGCATTCTGGGGAGGGTTGAGGGTTTCACCAGGGACGGAGGGGTCCCAGATTTCCATCTGCCTCCTGGCAGCTTTAGAGTGGGTGACCTGCTTTTGGGTTAAATCTAGGGTGAGGCTTAGCGTAGCTGGGGAGCATTAGTGCTAGCAAGATGCCAGCGCTCTGAGTACTCTGTCTTCCTGCAGTTCTTCCTTCATCATGGATTCCTGTACTGTCCCGAGGGGGACGGACCAGAGAGCGACAGATGGCTGCAGCGCTCCTCACTGCCTGGTCCCAGGTGAGTGACTCCTGAGGGTCTCCAGCCGCCCCAGGACAGAGGCAGGACTTTTCCTGGTCATCACATGGTGCTCTCTTCTGTAGTTGGCTCAGCACGTGACTCCAGAAGGCTGTTTCCCTTCTGATGAGGAGTCAAACCTACTGCCTGTGACTTGCTAAAGTGCTTCTGGGGCCACCCGAGAGCCCTTGCACGGGCCTGGGGCTCATAGTGGTCCTGGCGAAGCTGATTGAGAAACAGAGGCAGCAAAGAGACTTTCTCTCATTGTGAGCACGCCTCTAAGAGATGAGCTTAGGGTAGAGGCTCCGTGAGGGCCTGGCCTTTGGCACGTACTCTAAAATGCTGCCTTGCTCCTGACCATCACCTGCCACAGAAGGCCATCCTTGGATGGTGCTTCTGACCAACCATCAAATCCAGTCCCTGACGGCTGCAGCTTCAAGGCCTGGTCTTGTCACATATCTTGGAGTTGTCTTTTTTTTTTTCTTACCATGTTCACAGCAAACTCTGAATAGTCTGGTTTTCATGTTGTCTCAGATGCCGGTGACCTTTGAGGATGTGGCCTTGTATCTCTCTCGGGAGGAGTGGGGAAGGCTGGACCACACACAGCAAAATTTCTACAGAGATGTCCTACAGGGAAAGAATGGGCTGGCTTTGGGTAAGGCTCATCTGCCGTGGCTTCCTGTGGCCCCCGAGTGTTGCCTCCCTGCCCACACCTTGCCTGCCCTTTCCTCTCTTCTCTATCTGGACAGTACTGCTCTCCACATGGATGGACATGTTTGCTTCTGTCCTAGGACAGTGACCACAAGCCAGGTGCCCACTGAGTTCTAGAAAGAAGACTTTAAATTTTGTTTGATCAACTTAGATTGGAGTTTGAACAGCCAGTGTTGGGTGCTGTGGTCACATCTGTAAGCCCAGCAGTAGCGGTGGAGGCAGAGGGCAGAGGACTGATGTTTACACGGGGAGTTCCGGGCCTGCAGAGCTAAGCCGTGAGACCTTATCTCAAAAGATACTTAAGAGGAGAGGCGGCTGTGCAGGCTACTGGCTGCAGAACTGCCAGGGTTGGTTTGGAATTTTGTTTCTTCTTTCCCTGCATTCATATCACGAGTTGTTCTCCTCAGCCTCCCAGCTCCAGATGTGTCTGCTCATCTGGAGACTCCCTGGGCAGATGTGCCATCAGCCACCCTCCCAGATCCTTAAGCTAGAGGCATTGCAGTGACTTCAAAGAACTTACAGAACAAGCTTGCTCCTCCAGGGTGGGAAGGGCTGTGTCTAAGACCAGGCTTTTGACTCTTTAGTTTCAAACTGATCCTGACAGAATTTGATGATGCCTTCAGCTCTTCATTGTCATCCATCTGTCCATGCATCCATCTGTCCATCCATCCATCCATTCATTATATAACTATAGCTATTTCGAATTTGCTAGTTAAGGTGGAATCCCTGAGCCTAAGCAGTGTGATTGTGTGTGTGTGTGTGTGTGTGTGTGTGTGTGTGTGTGTGTGAGAGAGAGAGAGAGAGAGAGAGAGAGAGAGACAGACAGACAGATAGACAGACACAGAGACAGAGAGCACCAGAGGTCAGCCTGAGTCTTGAGTCTTTAAGTGCTGTCCATGTTTTTTGATTTTTTTGAGACAGGATTTCTGTGTAGCCCTGTGGCTACATGCTCACTTTGTGGACCAGACTTCAGGCCGCCTCTGTTTTCCAATGCTGGGATTAAAGTTATACTAAGTCACTTCGTTTTATTGTTTGTTTGTTTGGTTGGTTTTTGAGATAGGGTCTTTCATTGGTCAGGAGCTCACCAAGTTGTCTAGGCTTGATAGCCATTGAGTTCCAGATATCCACATACCCATCATTAGGACTACAAACATTGTCACTGTGTCTGGCTTTTTTTTTTGGTTTTTCGAGACAGGGTTTCTCTGTGTAGCCTGGGCTGTCCTGGAACTCACTCTGTAGACCAGGCTGGCCTTGAACTCAGAAATCCGCCTGCCTCTGCCTCCCAAGTGCTGGGATTAAAGGCGTGCGCCACCACCGCCCGGCTGTGTCTGGCTTTTAATGTTGCAAAGGATGGAACTTAGATCTTCACACATGCTATGCTGGCAGACACTTGACTGACTGAACTATCTTTACTTCCCCGGGAAGCCTTGGCAGTTCCATCAGTGACTGGAGTGGTTGTCCTGAGACCCATACTGGGTGGAGTGGTTGTCCTGAGACCCATACTGGGCACATCAGCCCCCACTGAGGACCCCACCCACTCCTGTAATTACCAGCCATTGTTAGCATTTGCCAGGGCTCAGACCAACAGGTCCAAGCAAATCCTGGAGATTAAAGGGAATTTAGCACTCAACTGGGTCAAGACCTAGCAAATTCCTTTCCTCCCCTCGAGGCACAGGAATCACAGCTCTCTGCTTTTCCCCCCACCCCAGACAGGGTTTCTCTATGTAGCCCTGGCTGTCCTGGAACTCACTCTGTAGACCAGGCTGGCCTCGAACTCAGAAATCCACCTGCCTCTGCCTCCCAAGTGTCGGGATTAAAGGCATGCGCCACCACTGCCCAGCTAAGCCTGGAATTTTTTAAAATTTGCCCACTAATATATTGAGATAGTCTCACTGTGTGGTCCATGCAGGGCTTGACCTCAGTACCCTCCCTCAGCCTACCAGGGGCTAGCTTGTTTGCCTTAGGTTTCTAGGACCAAGGTCTTTCCACCTTTTGCCTTATAGAGTTGTGTCAGGGTAGAGAAGGACCATGTTGAGTGGAGTCGGGTTGGGGGATGATCCTACTGTGGGGCAGTCCCATAAGCTCAGCATCTCTTTCTGGACAGGGTTTCCCTTCAGCAGGCCTTTCTGGGTCCCCCAAGTTCAGGGGAAGGGGCAGGCGGCAAGCTCTAGCAGGATCACAGCTGAGGAGAGGAGAGGCCTTGGTTCAGGTGAGGGCCTTAGCCAATGCTAAGGTTTGGGGATCCCCTTGTGGATATGCATGCAAGGGTCTCCAGACCCCTCTACTGCTAGAGGGTGGCTGTTGCCTTGCGGGGTCCCCGTTTCCCCTTGCCTGTGGGCTCTGCAGAAGTTTATCTTCATCTAGCCTGTCTTTTTACAGGAGCTGTGGAAATGGGGAAGGTGGTACCAACCTTGGCGGTTGCAACCCTAGAGGACACAAAACCCATAAGGACTAGGGCCAAGTGGGCCCCGGGGGAAGACCCGCAGTGTGGTCAGCAAGTGGCTAGTGGTCTGGGTACAAAGCTGGCGAGAGACACCGGGGAAGCTAGTCAGCTAAAGCCAGGCCCATCCGAAGCAGGTCCTCTCAAGACCCCAGAGGACAGTGTCCCAGAGAAACCCAGTGAGGGGGAGGAGGCCCTGAAAAGTGGCGAAGAGGGTCTGCTACCCGACGGTGACTCGGGCAAGAAGACATACAAGTGTGAACAGTGCGGCAAGGGCTTCAGTTGGCACTCGCACCTGGTGACTCACCGGCGCACGCACACGGGCGAGAAGCCTTATACCTGCACGGACTGCGGCAAGCGCTTCGGCCGTAGCTCACACCTCATCCAGCACCAGATCATCCACACGGGCGAGAAGCCCTATACCTGCCCCTCGTGCTGGAAGAGCTTCAGCCACCACTCCACGCTGATCCAGCACCAGCGCATCCACACCGGCGAGAAGCCCTACGTGTGCGACCGCTGTGCCAAGCGTTTCACCCGCCGCTCAGACCTAGTCACACACCAGGGCACGCACACCGGCGCCAAGCCCCACAAGTGCCCCATCTGCGGCAAGTGCTTCACCCAGAGCTCCGCCCTGGTCACGCACCAGCGCACCCACACAGGTGTTAAGCCCTACCCGTGCCCAGAGTGCGGCAAGTGCTTCAGCCAGCGCTCCAACCTCATCGCACATAATCGCACGCATACGGGCGAGAAGCCCTACCACTGCCTGGACTGTGGCAAGAGCTTCAGCCACAGCTCACACCTCACTGCCCACCAACGCACCCACCGTGGCGTGCGTCCCTACTCCTGCCCACTCTGCGGCAAGAGCTTCAGCCGCCGCTCCAACCTGCACCGGCACGAGAAGATCCACACCACTGGACCCAAGGCTCTGGCCATGCTCATGCTGGGGGCGGCGGCAGCGGGGGCGCTCACAGCACCCCCACCTGCTCCCACTTAGAGGCCTGAGAGAGAGGGAGCTTTGAGAACACCCGGGGAAGCTCGGGGAGCCCCGCTGATGCTAGGGCCCTGGGAAGACGCTGGGTCCTAGCCATTGGGATGGTGGACAGGGGTGAGGGGGTGAGGGCTGGGAACTGCAAGGTGCTACTTCTGGCACTAGGTGGGCATGGTAACGTGGGAGGAGCCAGGACTAGAAGGACAGACACTCGCTGCAGATTAAAGGCTTGGATTTCAAGCTGTGCTCTGTGGGTCTGTCCGCCTGGTGCTTGAGTTGATCTCTGAGCATCAGGTAGCTCTTGGTTCCACCAGGGGTCCTCGTTCAGGTAACCCCAAGCCACCACTGTTGGCCTGGGAAGCCTCTCTTCCCTAGCCTTGAATTGGGTCACAGTCTCAGTTGTCAGACGTCGATTCCAGAACATTAGGACCTTATTTTTTTAAAAAATTAATATTTGAGTTGGGTGTGGTGGCGCACACCTATAATCCCAGCACTCGGGAGGCAGAGGCAGGCGAATTTCTGTAGTTCAAGCCCAGCGTGGTCTACAGAGTGCGTGCAGGACAGCAAGGACTGTTACACAGAGAAACCCTGTCTCGAAGAACAAAACTAATAATAACGATAATAATATTTTTGTGGTGGTTGTTGGTATCTATACGCGCGTATGGACGTGTCACAACGCACCTGTTGAGATCAGAGGACAACTCATAGAATTTATTCTATACCATGTGGATCCCAGATCTGTAACACAAGTTGTCAGTAGGCATCTTTATTTTACCTACTGAGTCATGTCACCCAGGTTTTGATTTTTTGAGACCTGGTTTCATGTAGCCTAGGGTAGCATGAACTAGCTATGTAACCAGTGCGCCTTGCCTGCACCTTCCAGGTACTGGGATTATAGGTATGGAAAAACACCCGGCTCAACTTTGAACCATACGTCTATAAACAAGAGCTTCTAAGCTCAGGTTTCCCAACCTGGAGAAAGCCGGTTACTTCTGAAACTGTGAAGCAGGAGAAGGGAGTCCCTTCAGCTGGCATGTCCCAAGGGCGCTTGACACTCGCTGAGCCCTGGCCTCTTCTTTGGCCTGTTACCACCAATACCTTCAGTGCCGGGGTTTTAATGACGCCTATCCGTTTCTGCAGGCACCTGCACACGTGTGCACATATAATTATCACATATCTCACACATAATTAAAATTTTTAAATCTTTTAAAAAAGATGTTTTATTTAACTGGGTGGTGGTGGCACACACCATTTATCCCAACACTTGGGAGATCAAAGCAAATGGATCTTTGTGTTCAAGGCCAGTCTTGTCTATAGAGTTCTAGGACAGCCAGGGTTCCACAAAAAGAAATCCTGTCTGGGGAAAAAAAATGTTTTATTTAGACAGGATCTCAAGTATCTGAAGTTGGCCTGGAACTCACTGTGGAGTCAAAGATGACCTTGAACGACTACTGGTCATCCTGCCTCTGCCTCAGAAATTCAAGAAAGAATTACAGATATGTGCTACCACGCCAGGCTAGATGGTTATATCTCAAGAGGCCAGAAAGACACACTGCTACCCCTAGTTGTGCAGACGACTGTCACTCAGCTAGCAATGGAATCTCTTTGTGTAGTTCAGGGTGAGGGGCTGAAGGTACTCTCTCCTGTGAAATGGGCTTCTCTCCTGGGAACTTTTTAATGAAGGCAGGGGCTGCTTGCAACGACTTGTTAAATTCACAGGAACTTAGCATACCGACACGCATAATGGGTGTGGTTCAGGCTGTGACTTCAGTTCCTTGGGCTTTGTGCTTGGTGCATTTGGATGTATAGTGATAGTGACGGGTAGGGACAGATGACACAAGAGTATCTTCAGAAGAAACGAGCAGCTTTAACAAAGAATAAATAAGACGAAGTGGTAGCGTTGTGGATCTCTAATGTTGGGATGAGAGGGACTGATGATTTGGTAGGTGATGGGGTGTCGTGAAAGGACCGGAAGCCTGAGCCGGGTCTTGATGTCCGGGTGGAGCTTCTGGGGCCTACGGGCCACTGCTGAACGCCTGGTTTACTAGGGTGATTTTGAGAGCAGAGCGCTGGCGAGGAGCGAGTGAACAGGTTTATTCTGAGCTTCCTGCTCAGGGTCCAGGTGAAAGCTGTTTTTGCCTGGCGGAGGTGGAGACATGGACACAGTCCTGGTTTAAACAGCTCCCCAGAATTTCCCTCTAGCAAGGTCAGGAGTCTGATGGAGCTTTTTCCACCAGAGGCCCAGGCCTCCGCTGGCCTCAGTCCTGAGGTCCGTTGCCAGGGAGATGAGCACACACACACACACACACACACACACACACACACACACACACACACACACACACACACACAAACCCAAAACAAAACAAACAAACAAACCCCGGCCAATCACCGCGGAAGCTAGTCCTAGCAACTTTCCCTTTTCCCTGCCCCTGCACCAAGCTGCACGGTTGTCTAGGCAACGGTTCTGGGCTACTGTTGGGAACTAGTGCGGTTTTCCGTTCTTCAGGCTAGTCCGCAGGCGAACCACTGCATCCCTCTAGTGCCTCGCCAGCTAGGGCTCTTAGGGCTGTAGCCATGCTGGCCTGAAACGCGCCATGTAGAGACCAGGCTAAACTAGAATTTCTCCCTTTCACCTGCTGGGATTACAGGTGTAGGCTACTAGGCCCAGCTTTTATTTTTCATTTATTTTTTGATTCAGTTACATTTTAAATTTTGTCTCCAAACACTTTGTGCATTTCTGTGGAGAATATGTATATTCATATTATTTTTGTCATATTCTTTAGTAAAAAAAACCAGCTGATTATAAAAATATACATTTATTTGCCAGGCAGTGGTGGCACACGCCTTTAGTATCAGCACTAGAGAGGAAGAGTCAGGCAGATCTCTGAGTTTGAGGCCAGCTTGGGCAACAGCAAGTTCCACAACAGCCAAGGCTACACAGAGAAACTGTCTTGAAAAAGAAAGAAAAAAAAATAATACATACATACATATATATATATATATATATATATATATATATATATTCCAAGTGTGCTCTTTTCCTCTTTATTTTTCCTTCCTTCCTTCCTTCCTCCCTCCCTCCCCTCCTCTTCCTTCTTGTTATTTTTTTTTTTTTGGTTTTTCGAGACAGGGTTTCTCTGTATAGCCCTGGCTGTCCTGGAACTCACTCTGTAGACCAGGCTGGCCTCGAACTCAGAAATCCGCCTGCCTCTGCCTCCCAAGTGCTGGGATTAAAGGCATGCGCCACCACCGCCCGGCTTTCCTTCTTGTTATGATGATGATATTTTTGGAGACAGGTTTTCTCTACAGTTTCCTGACTGTCCTGGAATTCTATGTAAACCAGGCTGGCATTGAACTCACAGAGATCAGCCTACTTCTGCCTACCAAGTATTGGGCATAAAGGCAGCATTTTCTATGGGGAGCGCTTTCAGAGTTAACTTTGACTGACTTCTTGTGTGTAATTTAGTCATGAATGAGTCTGCCGACATCTATCTCTGTTTTCAATTAAGATGTACATTATATTCTATCAAGTTCTTCCACTTACACATACATTCTTGAGAGACTGCCCTAGTCTGAAGGAAACAGCCTTAGTCAAACAGATACTGTGTACCATGAACTTCCTCGTAAGGATTTGTGGTCATTGTTTATCTTCCTGGAATTGGTCATGCTTTGTGTTGCTTGCCTTTAAAAGCTACTGAGAAAAATACACTTGCTCCCTGACATGGTATCAACCAGTGGCCCTCCCATCTCTGTCTCTTGCATCTTCTTTCTGCCTTTCCTATAATCATCCTCACCCCCACGTCGTGGCTCCCACGTTGACTGACCCGCAGGTGCTCACAATTTTCTTTCTTACGTGTATGAATATTTGCCTTTATGCTTGTCTGCACCACGTGCATGCCTGATATGGATGGAGGCCAGAAGGGGTGTCAGAGCCCTGGAACTGGAGTTACAGACAGCCGTAAGCCACTAGTGGACACTGAAAATGGACCCTCTGGAAAAGCGGCTAACACTCTTAATGGCCAAGCTTTTTCTGTAGCCCTGAAGCACTTTCTGTCTCTCTGTACAGACATACACAGCAATGCATCGAAATAGAAGGAAACCTGTCTACTCTCGGCAGAGTCACCTTAAAGGAAGGGAAAGCCATGTTAGCTGGTATACTAATCAATGGATTGCTTCAAAACCAACTCATAAGTGATGCCAAGTAACATGAGCATGTGTTCCTTAAAATACAGCTTATGGATAAATACTACAGTGGCTGGGCACATGGCATACACCTTCAATCCCAGCACTCATGGGTTGAGGCAGCTGGATATCTGTGAATTTCAGGCCAGCCTGTTTACATAGTAAAGGTCACCCAGAACTACATAGGAGATTCTATCTAAAAAAGAAAAAGAAAAAAAAAAAAAAAGAGCTGGGTGGTGGTGGTGCACACCTTTAATTCCAGCACTTGGGAGGCAGAGGCAGAGGCAGACGGATTTCTGAGTTCAAGGCCAGCCTGGTCTACAGAGTGAGTTCCAGGACAGCCAGGGCTACACAGAGAAAACCTGTCTCAAAGAAAGAAAGAAAAAGAAAGAAAGAAAGAAAGAAAGAAAGAAAGAAAGAAAGAAAGAAGAATTTGAAACCTTAAACAATCGCAACAACAAACTTAAAACATCACCGCCAAAAGCAAACATAGTTTGGCAGTTTGGCTTAAGCTTGCTGTAGTCTGTGGATCATCATGATGTTAGCTGAAAACATCTAATGGCAGTTCCTAATTTTGTCTGATTGCACATGTACGGCACAGAGAAGGGGTCTTTTAGTGGTTACAGTTGCATTTTTTGCCCGTGTGTGTGTGTGTGTGTGTGTGGTTCATGCCAGGGGTCAACTTCAGATGTCATTTTTGGAGATAGAATCACTGGGACTGGAGCTTGCTGTGTCAGTTTTACGGACTGAGCTATCTCTCCCACCCTGAATCTCTCTGTTAATGTGACTCACATTCTGTGAACCACCAAAGCCTCCTTGAGACAGAGACCCACTGTGATATTGGTGTACGTCATTTTATCTCCAGTCATCTGAGTTGTGTTTATTCAAGGTGAATGTTTCCAGTGAACAGGTAATTACAATCTTTTATGGCCTGGATCCTTATCTATTTAAACAGTGTTCACGGAGGCAATGGTCAATGGGAGGCAAAGTCATGAACCCGTAGAATGACCTGGATGCAGAAGACTCTGGAACCTTGGGAGTGAAGATGGCCAGGAGAGGCTGGTACCAGGCCCTCACCTGCCTCAAGGAGTCTCCTGCAGAATTGCTAACCACCCTGACCTGACTATGAGTTTGTTTTGTTTTGGTTTTTTTGAGACAAGTTTTCTCTGTGTAGCCCTGGCTATCTTAGAGCCTGATCTACAGAACTCACAGAGATCCACCTGCCTCTGCCTCCCAAGTGCTGGATTAAAGGCGTGCGCCACCACTGCCCGGCAATTTTATAATTTTTGTTCCCTGTGTGTCTCTTTGTTTCTGTCTCACTGTGGTTCAGAGGACAACTTACCAGCATCCCTTCTCTCCTCCCATCATGTGGGTCCCAGGGATGGAACAAGGTGCCAGTTGTCTTTACTTGGTAAGCCATCTCACTGGTCCTTCTTTCCTCTCAAAGTTTTACAGTCCCAGTCCCTCCTTGGTGGCAGACAATGAAGGACCAGCTCCAGTGGCTTTACATGTCCTTAGCAGGCCCACACTGTGGGTAGACAGACTTTTCTCATCCTGCCTCTTAGTTTACTGGCCCTGGAGATTTCATCAGTAGTGCAGGGCTGTGTCAGGAATAAAGAAAGATCATGTCTGTGCCCGGCAGTGAGTAACCAATCAATACAGGCTATCAGGTTGTGGTTTTGCAACAGACTCTGAAAACCAGGCTGATAGAGATTGAAGGTTAACTCCAGCTTCTTTTGGTTCTCTGCCTCTGGGCTATCTCAAGGCAAGTTTCTGTCAAGGTGATGGTGGGGCGGTGTTTAATGGAAGTTGGATCTTTTGAATTCCAAAAGGCTGTCTTAGAACTTAAAACTGGTCATGGGCAGTGTTCAACCAGACCACAGCACTGTGTGACTTCCTCTGTGTAGCGGGAGATATTAGAAAATGAACCCACAGACTTTGTGTGCTACCGCTGGACTACTCTTGGCCAGCCAACTCTCCGGCAGGGCTGGAGCTCCCTGGGCTGGTTCCAACGGGCTGTCCCCCAGTTTGCTCTCATAGTGACCAGTCGCTGTGTTTCCAGCTCTGGTTCGCTCATCCCTGGAGCGGCTAGTTCCTTTACAGCCATAACCACTGGGTTGTTGTGGACCAACTTTCCAGTAACCCAGTAAAGTAAAACTCTAAAGCTTAAGATTAATCAAATAGATTTATATATAAGCGAATACTCAATACACAAGATGCTTACACAATTAGAATTGTTGTCCCAATTACCTAACCTTGATATGAATAACTAGCTACTCGAGACTGCTAGAGACATGCGGGTATATGTCTGCCGCCATTTCACCTCTTTTTTCTCCTCCCAACTCTTAGCTTTGCTTCCCTCTTCTCTGTCCAATAACAGGGCTCTTGCTGCAAATACACTGGGCAGGAAATTTCTGCCACATCTCTGTTTTCTTGTCAGAACTCTGATTGATTGTTGATTGATTGATTGATTTTTCTTTCTCTCCTCCTTTTTCTTTCTTTCTTTCTTCTCTTCTTCTTTCTCTTCCTTCCTTCCTTCCTTCCTTCCTTCCTTCCTTCCTTCCTTCCTTCCTTCCTTCCTTCCTTCTTCTTTCTTTCTTTCTTTCTTTTCTTTCTTTCTTTCTTTCTTTCTTTCTTTCTTTCTTTCTTTCTTTCTTTCTTTTCTTTCTTTCTTAAAAAAAGGCTTCCAAAATCTAATAAGTCAGATGACACAAGATCGGTAGGAGTGGGCTATGTCTCACTATCTATGCAGCCCTGAAGCGTGTAAGATGCTGGCCCCGGTGCTGCGGGAGAGCGTGGCCGACACTGCCACCTTGTGGCCGCGGCCCAGGAGCTGGTATAACTAGCTCTAGCCCACCTGGCTTCTTGGAGTTAGAGGGACCTGCCGGGCTTCACAATAGCCTCTTTATTTCAGTGCCTCTTGGGCCCTTCTGCACACACCCCGACACCCGCCCTTTAGTCTGCTACTGTAGATGAGAGGTCTCGTCCACGGGCGGGTATTATGTGTGTGGTGGGGAGGGGTGTGTTGCTTACTGCCTTAAAAGTGAGTTCTTTGCATTTTTTTTCTTTAGATCGATGGAAAACAAAAGAAAAAGAACAACAATGCTTTCAACAGTGATGTTGTGTAGCTCTGCAAAAAGTCCTAGGAATGGGCTTAACTCTTTTTTTTTTTTTGGTTTTTCGAGACAGGTTTCTCTGTGTAGCCTGCTGTCTGATCACTGTAGACCAGGCTGCCCCGAACTCAAAATCCACCTGCTCTGCCTCCAAGTGCTGATAAGGCGTGCGCACCACCGCCCGCATGGGGCTTAACTCTTAAAAAACGGAGACAGGGGAGATGAAAGATGGATGTGTGGATCCAGCATAGCCGGCAGCTAGCAGGAGGGAGGGAGCTTTGCTCTGGGTTTGGAAGGAATCCGGAAGCTTTGAAGGACGGGCGTGGAAGGGAGCCGTGGAAGGGTTTGCATGTGGCACCGCATTGCAGAGCAATACATCTTGCTGAGAGTCTGTAAGGGTTCTATGGTTGTGGCAGGCAAGGACAGTGGTATGAACCTCTGAATGTGGAGGGAGTGGGTGATTCAGAACTCCTCTCAGCTGGTTGGACAGGGAAGAGCTAGGATGACCAGTAGGCTTCTGGCTGCACTCAGCCCAGAGGACTGAGCTAGACTCCCCAGACATTTAGAACTAGATAGGAGGCAGCTGCTGCAGGTCCGCTGAACAAGCTAGTTAGAAATGGAGGATGGCTGAACCTAGCTGGAGGGGCTTTGGACTCTGCTGAATGTTTTGAGGACATGAGCCTTTGCACCTCCTAGACTCTGACTGCCAGAGTTGTGCAGGGACCCCAACACCAGAAGCTGCACTAGGGTTTCATAGCATCTGGGCCTGTCCCAGTCTGGGATTTAAAAGCTTCCCTATTCCTCCTGGGCCATTTGTTGTTGGAGAGACAGGCTCACCAACATGAGGTCACCCTTTCCTTCCCTCTAGGCTTTCCACTCCCTAGAATTCTAAGGTTTTGGAAGATGCGATCCTTTCTGAGCTGATGTCTTTAAAGGTCCCTAAATGGGCTTGGTCATCAGATTCGTGGTTCTGAGAATCAGCAAGCCCCGGCTCTCTGGACAGCTATGGGTGGAATTGGCACATCATTCTGTCTTTGCGGAAGTGACCTATGGCTCTCATCAAAGCTGCAACAGATACCAAAACACAGAGTGAGAGTTTGTGGCAAGCCTCATAGCAGAGGCTGAGCAGGTGCTGGCTGTCTCCCGATCTGGTGGCAGTCTTGTAGTATATGTGTGTATCCTGCAGTATGCATGAAGTTGGGGGCAGCACTGGGCTCCACTTATGAGGCTGCATTATTTACTTGGGTATCTGCTTTGTGGAATAAACAAATATTCTCTTTTATCAATCCAGTTTCTATTGTCATTAAAACTGAGCTCACAGGGTGGGCCGTTTGCTGGAGCTGCGGTGTGTGTGAGGGACAGGGAGTAGGGGTGAGGGGTATCTGAAGTCCTGCTTGGAATAGGATGTGGAAACCTGGACACCTGTATCTTCTTTCAAGCTGATATTGGGGTGGTTCAGATTACAGGAAACAATTGTGAGGTCACTACATCTGGAGAGCCAGAGAGAAGAGGCTATGTACAAATGACACACACAAATGGTAATTGAAAAACCAAACTTACAAGTCAGGACAGAGCTAAAAAGGGTCTACTTAAGTATGTTTTGTGTGTCTGTAAATTATGTCTGTAGTAGGTGGTGCTGCTCATTTCTAGAAATGAGATGCAGGTGAGAGAAGACTACGAGATCTCACTATATGCACTTTACATTTGGAAGCTTGCACATAAAAGGAAAAATTTTCAAACGATGGGCTGGGGAGGTAGCTTAGCAGGTAAGAGCACTTGCTGTCCCTCGTAGGGGATGAGGTCTGGCCCCAGGACCACATAATGAAAGGAGAGAATTGACTCCTCAAAAAGTTGTTCTCTGACTTCTATGCATACTCCTCAAATAAATGTAAAATATAAAACAAACAAACAAACACACACACAAACCCCCACCAAAAAACCCACAAAACTAGCTTTTGAGGATCCAACTGGGGCTAGAGAAATGGCTTATTAGTAAAGATTCAAAAGCCTACACTTTCCTCTCTCTCTCTCTCTCTCTCTCTCTCTCTCTCTCTCTCTCTCTCTCTCTCTCTCCTGCCTCCTACTGGTGGACCAGAATGGTAGGCCAGAATGTAAGATCTTAGCTACTGCTCCAACCCGATGCCTGCCTGCCGGTCTGTTGCTGCACTCCCTGCCATAATGACTATGGACTGGGACTGTGAGCCCTCACATTAAATGCTATCTTTTATAAGTTGCCTTAGTCATGGTGCTTTAAAAAAATTATGCATGCTGGTGATTTGACTGCATATATGTCTGTGTGAGGGTGTAGGATCCATGGGAATAGGAGTTACGGACAGTTGTGAGCACCTGTGTGAGTGGTGGAACTTGAACCTGGGTCCTCTGGAAGAGCAGCCTGTGCTCTTAACAGCTGAGCCATCCTCCAGCCCCTAGTATTTTGGCACAGCAATAGAAAAGTAAAGTAACTAAGACACTTGGTTACATAGCAAATTTTAGGCCAGCTTGGGCTACATGAGACCCTGTCTCAAAGATGCCCAAAACCAAGGAACCCGGGCTGTAGAATTGGCTAATCAGTTGCAAGGGCCTCCAGAGGACTTAAGTTTGGTTCCCAGCATCCATGCTGGGCATCTTACAACCGTCTGTAACTCCAGGAGCAGGAGATTCATTGCCCTCTCTTGCTCCTTGAATACCACACACAATGTAGCAGACAAACATACACATAAACACAGAAACCAACAAGAAAAAAACCAACAAAACAAAACAAAAAAGGATATTGGTTACTAGACAGGAGCAGGCCACGAAAGCCAGAATTTAACCATGGTTAGTTTTATGTCAACTTGACACAAGCTTGAGATTTTTTGGAAGATGACCCTAAATTGAGATCTGTAGCCTACGTGGCCATGGCTTCAGGGTACCTAGAGTTCAAAGGCTTATGACAGATTTCTGATGCCTGTCTCAAAATAGCCCTGGCCGAAGGAAGCTGCAGGGACAATCAGCTTTGATCAATGTGTAGTTCTCTCAAGGTGTGCATTGAGTGTTTCAGATAGCATGAGGTCAGTCCGGTTGGTTGTTTGACTAACATTTCTTTTGATCAAGGAAGCAAGGGAGAGTCTGACAGTTGCCACACGGAGTGAAATTGCCCCGTTCTGGTTTTTATCTATTCATAGGAAAGTAAATTTCAAGTATGCTTACAACATAAAGGTAATTTACCATTAGCCCCAATAGTGACCTTAACAAATTGCAACAGTGCTTAACCCATGCCCGGGAGGGGTGGGCCTCCTGCTCAGTCCCTAGGCTTCAGGACTCCTCCTGTTCCTCAGCTCAGTTACATATGGAACCGCTAGTAGGAGGGCAGGAGATACAGCCCACGATGGAGGCTCCGCTCTCGTTAGACTGCACTTTTCAGGAAGCTCTGACATCTTCCAAGGACCTGACTTAGGTGTAGTGCCACCTAGAAGGCGAAAATGAGACTTCTTCCAAATCTCTAGCTCCAGGGTGTCGGATTGGCTAGCCGTGAGAATTCTCCCTGTTCATTGGCTACTCAGCGCGGACAGATCGCGTTCTGGAAGGCAGCAGCTTCAAATGCGTATCCCTGCGCATGCGCCAGCTGGTTTCCCAGAGACCCCCGCGCGAACTTCCGGCACCGGGAGCTGCTGGGGAAGTTCTGAGCACCTGCGCAGCTCTGGGCGGTGTGGCTTGGGGGCGGGGCCGGCGTTTCGCGCAGACCGGCTCCTGCGGATTCGGCGCGCGAGGCGCCGGCCGGGGAGGACACGCTCTTCGGAGCAGCGCCTCTCTGGGTCTGTCGGCGGCACCGCTGAGCCCGCCACCCTCACCAGGCTGCTGGGGACCGTCCCCATTTCCCACGTCCTGCCGAGCGACCATGGTGAGTCCGGGCCCTCACCGAGGACACCTCCTCGGTCCCTGGAGGATGAGGCGGAAGGCTCGTGAAGAGAAGCGTAAATGAAATGCTTGTGGTAGTGGAGAAGAATTGGAAACCGCCCGAATGCATCACTCGGGTTGGTTGAGAGACTGGAGTGCCCCCATGCCGCGGAACCCTATAGGTTCACGTACGAAGAAACGTTGCTAGGTGAAAAAAAAAAAACGCGAAATCCAAAATGGTTTGCTCATAAGATCTCATTTATGTAAAACACACATCAAGCGCTTGTAGATTCTGAAGATAACAATTTTCAGTAAAAGCACAGGAAAAAATATGACACCGTCATATATCAGATTGTCAGTGACTCAGAAAGAAACATTGGTATTTTAACATTTCCCTCCCGTCCTTTAAATTATAATGTTCATGCTAATTAGACTTGAAATAAAAGAGAAAAATTCAAATCACACTTATAAGAGTATGTGAAGTAGTAACAACATAAAATACAAATACATGCAATACATTCATAATTAGTTGTGAATAAATGGTGTTGGATAGTGTCCATGAGGCCTCTTATACCACCCATCCCTTACTTGAGTAAGGTGTTTCTGGAATTTGTAAGCTTTTTTTTTTTTTTTTTTTTTAACAAAGACTTTTATATGTCTTAAGTGTTTGCTTTCATGTATGTAAGTGTACCACATGTATGTAGTATTCTTTTTTTTTATTTTGGGTTTTGAGACAGGGTTTCTCTGTATAGCCCTGGCTGTCCTGGAACTCACTTGTAGACCAGGCTGGCCTCGAACTCAGAATCCGCCTGCCTCTGCCTCCCAAGTGGTATGTAGTATCAAGAAGGCCAATAAGGCTGCCAGATACCCAGAACTAGAATTACAAATGGTTGTGAGCCTCCATGTGCATGCTGGAAATTGAATACTCTTAACCGCTGAGCTATCTCTCTAGCCCTAAATTTGTGAGTTTTCAAATTTGAGAAAACTAACAGTATGGCCTATCAATAGAGGGACTTAAGACTACATTCATAATTAAACACAATAATTACAATTTTTTAAAGACAGTTTTGCTCTCTAGCCCAGGCTGATTTTTAACTGTGGCCACTCCTGCCTTGGTCCCTACAGTTCTTGGATTAGACATGCATCGCTATGCATGTACTGCTATGCCCAGTGAGATTTTACAATCGGAGTGTATCTACTTAAAAACATACCTTAAGAATAGCTCAAGTGGTGGTGCATGGCTCCTAGCACTTGGGAAGCAGAGGTAAGAACATGTCTGAGTTTGGGGCCAGCCTGGTCTACGATGAGTTCCAGGACAGCCTGGGCTACACGGAGAAACCCCGTCTTGAAAACAAAACTAGAAGAGCTCAGTGACTGAAAATGTTTTCTTAGAATTAGTTATTTTATTCTGTGTGGGAGAGTTTTACCTGCATAGATGTATGCACACTGTAGAGCTGTTGCCTGAGGAAGTTGGGGGGCATTGGGCTTCCTAGAACTAGAGTTACAGATAGTTCTGAGCCACCATCTGGGTGCTGCAGACCGAATCCAGCTCCTCTGTAGAGCAGTAAATGCCCTCAACCTCTGAGCTATCTCTGCAACCCACCAGCTTCAGACTTTCCATGTAGCCGTAGATGACCCTGAATTTCTCATCTTTCTTCCTTGAGAATCTGAGTGCTGGGATTACAAATAGGGACCGTCTTACCCAGTTCAGAGCAGTGGTGGGGATCATTCATGCTAGGCAAGCACTCTGACAACTGAGCTACATCTGTAGCTAGCTCAAGGAATCTTCACAGACTACACAGGCATGCTTATTTTTGCTGTTAAGCTTGGAAAGTTATTATACATGAAGGTAAAAATAACTCATATTAACAGATGCAGTACTGCCTCCAAATGAGGCACATTAGATTTTGCTGTCAAATGGGCCAGGAAAAACCCAGACTTGGGATGTCAGATGTAGTGATGATGGATTGTGGGTCTGTATTACCAATACACAGTTACAAAGAGCACACCATTGCAGTAAAGCATAAAGAGGCTTCAGAGGCACAGAGTAGGTACCAGAGTCCCTGACTTTCCTTCAGACTGGTGTATTTCAATCTCCCTCAAGTACTGTTCTTTTACTTTTTCCATAGGCAGGTGTGTCCTGATGCCAGCCCAGCCATTACAGAGAATACCTCTGGGAGACTGAAAGGCTCAGCTCTGGAGCCTCAAGCCTTAGGCCAGGGGCATGGCATCCCTCCAGGAGCTCCAAGACCCTGCCCCTGGGGAGGAGGAAGGGCTTATGATTGTGAAGGTGGAAGACTGCTCCTGGGAACAGGAGCCTGCCCAGCCGCTGGACAGTAGGGATTCAGAAGCCTGCCGCCAGCGCTTCCGACAGTTCTGCTACAGGGATGCAGGTGGACCACACGAAGCCTTCAGTCAGCTGTGGGAGCTCTGTTGCCGCTGGCTGCGGCCTGAGCTGCACAGCAAAGAGCAGATCCTGGAGCTGCTGGTGCTGGAGCAGTTCCTGGCTGTGCTCCCAGGGGAGGTCCAAGCCCAGGTGCAGAGACAGCACCTTGGGAGCGGCGAGGAAGCTGTCGCTTTGGTGGAGGACATACAGAATCAGTCACTGAAAGCCTGGCCACAGGTGAGGAGGGCCCCTTCCGTGTTTGGAGCCTGAAGAATAGAGGCCATCTTCATGGAGATGAGTCTCCACAGGGCCCAGGGGCAGGGGAAAAACACCAAGTCCAGAGAAGCACAAACAAAATTCCCAATGTAGTCTTAAGTAAATATACTCTGGTTTTCATGACTTATTGGATTCAAAGTGGTTATGGTCCAGAAATGTGGGTTTTGTTGATGTTGTTGTATGTTTGTTTGCTTGTTTTGAAACAGGGTTTCTCTGTGTAGCCCCTGACTGTCCTAGAACTTGCTCTGTAGACCAGGCTTGTCTTGAACTCACAGAGATCCACCTGCCTCCCGAGTGAGCCCAGAGAGGTTTTAGCTCCACACAGCTATCCATGCTTTGCTATAGTTAATCTGCAGGGATGTGATAATATGCGGTGGAGCTCCAGAGGGATATAAGGAAGCAGAGCTGTCTAAGGGTGCCCTGCTGTCTTGTGTTCTTGACACCGGGAGAGCTGGAGATGCTGTACCCATGCCGCTAGGGTGTGGGATTCTGCCCCGGCAGGAGGACCACCCCCGCCCCATTTCCCTCTTGCTAAGTGGCTGTAATTCTGACCTTTCAGGGCCCGGCTCTTGCCTCTTGATCATGGAATGTCGCTGGGTACACACCACTGCCTGGTATCTCATTCTTTGCAGGACTCTCCTGGGCCTCCATTTGATCCCTACTCCCACCCAGCCCTCAGCCTCCTCAGGGCTGTGTCCCATATCACCTTCCCAGGATTAAGTTGTGTCCTTCCTGGCCTGCAGGCTGGTCTCTGTGCTAATGGGCATGCTATGGTTTCTGTACAGGTTGAGCTCTCAGATGTGGAGCCTAAGGCGGCAGTCCAGGGACTCCAAGCCACAGGGTCTCCCCAGAAGCAGCTATGTGCACCCCAAGAGCACCACAGCCATGGTGAGTAAGACTCTTCAGTCAGCAGTGTGGCTAGATTTCTTCTCTAGAGTTGCCCTGAGGGTGACAGGCACCAGGAAGCTCAGTACACACGAGCCCACGTGTGCATGCGTCTGACGGGTGTGCACCTGCAGTGTAGGTGAAGCCATCTGTCTCAGCCCTTGACTTTGGCCTGTACAAAGCTCTGTTCTTTTCCTTCAGCCCAGCTCCCTGCTCTTAAAGAACGACAGACAGGAGAGATGTTGGATGTCTGCCTTGCCTCTGCGGTTGATGTGAGTTAGCAGTCCTTTATTTTCTCAGAGGGCTTGGTGCTATTGACTGTATAATTTGACCCCTCCTGTGCCCACTCACACACAGCTGCCTGGGAGACCCGAGCTGGGTCATAGCTCCCCATTCCAAAAGGCTGTGGCACTGGGAGAGATCCCTTTCTATTTTTCCCGAGAAGAATGGAGCTCCCTGGACCCTGCTCAGAGGGACCTCTTCTGGGACATGAAGAGAGAGAATTCCCGGAATGCTGCCCTCGGTAAGTGGATGCCGTGGACTGCTCGTTCTGCTGCAGCCCTGCTTTTCTTCCCACCCTTCCTGGTCAGGTTCTTTTCCGAGTCTCCTCAACCGCTTCCTAGGATGTTGGACTTTCTGTATCTCTGAGTTGTGTGACCAGTGCTCTCCATGTGCCGGCTCTGTGCCAGCTCCATGCCGAGGGCTTGCATTTTCTCAGTCAAACCTCAGTCTGGCACATAGGAAGATTTGCCCCCAGATACAAATCTTGAGTTCAGTGAGATCCATGGATCATGTCAGACAGAAATGCTAAAAAACAAGAGCCCTTGTTGTACCCCACTATTTGAAGCCACACGAGTCAGGCCCTTTCTCAGCATTTCCTGGTCTCATGTTACTTAACTGGCAGCACTCTGAGTGCTTGGAGTCCCTCCCTGTCCAAGGCCACTGTGTGCTGTCTGCAGACATGGAAGGATGGGACCACAGTAGCTACACATTCTGATGCTTTCTGTTTACAAAGTTAAGCCAGCTGTGATCAGTGGACTGGGAGTGTTAGCTGTGGAAAGTGGGGTCCTGGCCACAGGGCAGGGAACAGGCAGAGGGTCTTTAGAATAGCACGCGCCTCTGCAGAAGGATCAGCTCACTGGTGTCCCCGAGGCTCCCTCACAACTGCTCGTTGGCTGCCCTTCTATCACCTTCCCATTAAAAGCACTTTTGAAAGAAAATGTTATTTTAATATTTTTCTTTTGTGTACAATGCAGAGAAGGACATGTCTGGTCCTTCACTATCCTCAAACCAGAGGATGGTTTTCTAGGCTTGGTTCTAACATGTAGGTTGGGGTTGGAGGTGGGCTCAGTCTTGGTCATTAGGCTTGGTGGCAAGTGACTTTACCCACTGAGGCCATCTTGCTCACCTGTCATCCAGTCATTTTGTAAATGAGAAGACCTAGGCTTGTTGTGAGCCACAGCAGCCTGAATCTCAAAGCCAGGGAGATTTCTCTTCCTGAACCAGGATCAAGGGGACTAAAAAGAGGCTTCACCCCTCCTTTGCAGGTTTGAGATCCAAAAACCAAAAACCCCCTGCAGAGGAGGCAGTGACAGCATTGTTGGGACAGACCGAAGTGCCTGTGTCCTGGAATCCCGAGGAGGCTGAAACTGAGGTCTGGGACAGTGGGAACCCAACGAGGACAGCCCTGGACCAGCTGGTGTTAGCCCGTCGGGGCGGCCGGCAGCTCGCAGGCGCCAGTTTCAGAACTTAGTTACCGAGAAGCCCCACAGCTGCGCACAGTGCGGGAAGCGCTTCCGCTGGGGTTCAGACTTAGCCAGGCACCAGCGCACACACACGGGTGAGAAGCCACACAAGTGCCCTGACTGCGACAAGAGCTTCCGCAGTTCTTCTGACCTGGTGCGCCACCAGGCCGTGCACACGGGCGAGAAGCCCTTCTCCTGTGCTGAATGTGGCAAGTGCTTCAGCCGCAGCGCCTACCTGGCCGACCATCAGCGCATCCACACGGGTGAGAAGCCCTTCAGCTGCAGCGAATGCGGCAAGAGCTTCTCGCTGCGCTCTTACCTGCTAGACCACAGGCGTGTGCACACAGGCGAGCGGCCGTTCAGCTGTGGCGAGTGTGACAAGAGTTTCAAGCAGCGTGCACACCTCATTGCGCACCAGAGCCTGCACGCCAAGATGACCCAACCCGTGGGGTGAGCCGATGGGGGGCCCTGAGCAGCCTCCCCTTGCCCCTCTGCACACTTTTGTGACTCTCACAGAATCTCTTCCTTCCCCCTGGAAAATTCTCCACTCACCTGTGACCACTGCCAGCCTGTCAGAGGGACACAAGGCCTCCTGTACTCTGAACTGGGCTGCCTGCTCCCAGGACCCTGCTGCCATGTCTCTCTTTCCTGCTCTGGATTTCTCTTCCATCTGTTTCCTGGAGCTTGATAGTTTGCAGTTGAGGGCCAGGTGGTATGAGGGCTTAAGCAGGGCCTAGGGTTTTCCAGAACCCCCCAGCCTTGCTTGGGCAGAGACTCTTTTTTCCTGTTTTCTTATGTGGACTCATCAGCCTGGCTAAGCCTCTGCTCTGTCTACTTGTGCCTTCCAGTGGGGACTGGCCTCCATCCTCAGGGGCCTGCTGGGTTTTGGCCTTGGGAAGGACCATGGGCCCACACCTATGGGGATGTAGGTCCTGGGTTCCATCGTAGCAGCTTCTTGGCCTCCACTGTCCCCCCACCCACTTCTAGCCTGTGACCATTCTGTCATGCCCTAACCCCAGGAAGCTGCCTGGTTGTCTGTTCTGATCCCTGAAATACACTACAGGTCTGGAGGTTAGTGGAGGTGGTAGCTATAGCGACAGGCTGACTGGAGAACACCCAGTCTTCCAGACTTGTGGCTTTTGTTGTACTTAACACTAGCACTCTATGAGCACTTTGTAGCTGGCTCCTCAAGCACTGTACTTCCATGTTTGTAATCTGCATTGTGTGCAGATTCACATTAACAGGGACAGACCATGGGCCCTCAGAAAGGACTCAGCTCAGTGAGCTTCAGAAGAGTTTGAATAAACATGGAAAATTTCTTCTAGGCTATCAATTTTTACCTGGCTTTTCTGAGTTAGGGGCATGGACATTATCTCTTGACCTTTTGGTTTGGTCATGCTGATGGTTCATGGTGTATGTAGTCACCATGGAAAGCTACAAACTGGACCTGCAATCTCATGACTCTCCCTCTCCTGTGTCAGTCCATATAGTCATGGTCTGGAAGTGGAAGGAGCCAAACATGACTTGGAGTCTTTGTCAGGTCCTCCATTCTCAGTGGTGAGATGAGCAAGGGGCTAAAGGAGGAAGGACTGGCTGACTGACTGACTGACTGAGGGGCACACTGTGGGATGCGAAACTCGGAACTGCCCAGTGTGTGCTTGAAGCTGTCAGAAGGGTAGTTGCTATTCTCAGCCAGCCCTCAATATGTCTCCTCCCCTGTCTTTGTATAAGCTGGGACCTACACTGAGCTAGTGGTTCCTGGTCATGACCAGTCACTCCTTCTTTGACTCTTGTTGATCCTTTTGGTTCTTTTGGGCAGCCCTAGGGGACCTCACCTGGGGATCAATAGAGATGAGATATTCCCATACCTTATGAACTGACCCATTTGTACCGGCCTTTATCCCCCAGGTTTCTTTCTCAGCCAGCTCCCAGTTTAGAACATCTATCTTGTGGTCTCAACTCTCCCTGTTTTCCATGGGAAGGAACTGTTGTATACATGGGCTTTGTGAGCAGCTGCATGAAGGAGGATAGTGGGAAAAGATGTCGAGGAAGTGTGAAGCCCTTTGGTGCTAGCAGCTCTCTCCTGAGGGAGACACTCAGGTGTAACAAGATCAGATAGGAGCATGGGCCAAGGACTAAGAATAGAATTTGGGCTCAGGCCCATGGCTAAGGTGGGGACATATGAATGCCAGCCGTGAGTTCGTCAGCCAGCCAGAGCCAGAAAAGGGAGCTGGGCTGGGGGAGCAGAGCTCAGGGTTCTAGGGAAGGGCACAGTCCATTTGGGATCATAAGCAGTTGATAGGCGGCAGCAAGTGTAGGAAAGGGCAAGGATCAGGCCCTGAGGTACCGGGAAGCAGAGCCAGGAAGTAATCTCTGGGCCTGAGGGGGCCCTACATGGTTCTCATGGCCTTCCTGGTATCTGGGACGCTACAGGCCGCTGCACAGCTGGTAGATGCTTGGGACAGCTTGGGGAGAAAGGTAGTAAGATGCTCTACCTGGCCCAGCCTGTTCCCAACACCCAGCTGGGCCCCCAGCCTAGCCCAGCTCTGGTTCTCCTTCCCCAGGGAAAATACAATGTGCAGGGTTCAAGGGCAGTCTTGGTACTCTGCAGCCCTGAGCTGTCTGCCACAGCAGTTGCTGCCATGGATGGTGTTTTCCAGGCTTTGGGCTTTGAAAACTGTGAGAAGAGGGAGGTCCCAGTCCAGGTGAGCTTTCACCCCGTAACCTTCAGCCCTTAGCCAAACACTCACATTTAGCTGGGGCCTCATCAGACTTTGCCTCTCTCTCCTAGAGCTTCCTTAAGGAGCTGAGTTTGTTCCAGGAACAGCTGGCTGTCCAGAGGATTGCTGTGGGATGTTCCCTTGTGGTCTTAATGGCTCCCAGTGGCCAGCTAAGGCAGCCACAGCTGCTGATCAAGGAGCTGAGTCACTGTGGGGCCCTGCAGGGTTGTCCCAAAATCTTCCTGTTACTCTCTAGTGGCCTCAAGGGTGAGTGGATGGGCAGTGACCCCACCCCAGTTTTTGGGGCAGAGTAAAGGTGGGGGATGAACAGGAAAGCTGGGAGCTTCTATCTTACTTACACCGATGTGGGGTGCTTCTCCTTCAGCTGCCTGGGAGCCTGAAGCTTTCCTTCTGCATCTGGGGAAAATCTGCAGTCAACATCCTCACTGGTCACTGCTGCAGCTACTGACAGAGGTGGGGGGACCCAGAGGAAGGGAAGGCTGGGCCTATGCCTCCCTGACTCCCTAGAGCCAGTTATGATTAAACTAATTCAGACTCAGTTGCATTTGTTCTGCAAACACGCATACATGGGCTGCGGGACATGCCTTCGTAACTGCATGACCACCCAGACTCCAAACGTCCTATCCACCCCATGACTTTGTATTCCCTCAGTGTCACATGCTCTCCTGCTTGGCTCCTGGTATCTACACTGAAACATCCAGTCTCACCCTTTGACACTCATACAGGCAATGACAACTAACTGTCCTGTGCTATTGAAAGGCCCTGGTGGCTGAGATAGGCTGGGGTTTGGTCCTGAGGTCTGAACATCTTGCTGGGTGGTTAGGTGGTATCTGAGTGACCTAGAAGTGGGGGTTGTGGTTCCCAGTTCTGCTCCATGACTCTCTCAGCCTAGTACCTCCCCGGGGAATGGCACCGTGGGAGCCCTCCTCCACAGATCTGTCCCTCTCCACAAAGGGTCCCGCCTGTCTCTGGATTCCTTCCTAGAGTGAGGTAATGAACGTTGAGGATGAATCAGAGTGTAGGTCTGGCTTACGTCCACCCTGACCTCTACTTTCTCTCTGAAAGGTGACCTCTAAAGTCTCTCCTGGAGCCAAGATCCTGACCCCTCTGCTTGGGTTGTAATCCTCCCCTTGATCCCCAAGAGGGCAGTTCTCTGAGGTGTCCTTGGGCCCTGCCCTCCTAGCTCTTTTGCAGAGTGGCTGAAGAGTCTGCTGGAAACATCTACTGCCCAGTCTTTAGGACCTCCCTTCGGGGTACTCTGTATTTAGGAGATGAGGAGCCCTGGAGACCAGAGGTGAGGGGCAGAGAGGGAGGCCAGTCCTATGTCTGCAGATGCAGGTTGGGTGGAGGCTGAGGGAGACACAAATGGGTGAGAGGAGGAATTGGGAGTCTCCTCGGCCTACTGTGTTTCCCTAACCCTCTGTACAGTCAGACCCTGGACCAAGCACACAGTATGACCTGTCTGGGACCAGGGCTGCTCTCCTACTGGCTGTGATTCAAGACCGGCTAGGAGCATGGCATGATGTGGTAGCATTGAGGGACCTTTGCCAGGCCTTGGGCTTCAAGGTCACCCTGAGGACAAACCCTTCAGCTCAGGTAGGAGGAAGCCCAAAACTGGTGGTTCTTGGAAGGAAGGGTATCCCTGCCCTAGGATCCTGGAGTTCTCCTTCCTGGGTTTCCCCCACATCACAGGCAGGAAGCACATCTGTAAATCTAGCCTCTGACTTCCTGCTGTATGCGTGGGCAGTCACTTTCTTGCCTTGGGAAGACTGATCTCCAAGACAGAGACTGAAGAAGTGCCCCAGCCCCATGAAGGGCAGCCAGGGGCTGGTTCAGACCTTGACCTTACCACTCCAGGCCTTCTGGGAGGAACTGGCTCAGTTTCGGGAAGCACTGGATACTCACAAGGGCCCTGTGAGCTGTGCCTTGGTGGCCCTGATGGCCCATGGGGGGCCACAGGGGCAGCTGCTGGGAGCTGATGGTAAAGAAGTACAGCCAGAAGTGCTGGTGCAGGAGCTGAGCTGCTGCCAGGCTCTGCATGGTCACCCCAAGATCTTCCTGATCCAGGCCTGCCGCGGGGGTGAGGGGCCCTGCCTCCAGCCCAACCCTCTACCCTGGCATTCCTCCCACATTTCCCACTCAGCTCCTCCAGGAAGCCTGCATGCTGGCCTTTCCATGCCCCTCTCCAGCCTCCCCTGGAGTTAAGCCCATAAACTTGAGCCTTTATGAATGTTGCTAGCCCTGCAAGCCTGCTCACTGTTTATATGGAGTCTGGATCACCCAAAGATATCCCAAGGTTCCTGAGTAAAAGTATCTGCCCCATCCTTCTCCAGGGAACAGGGACCCTGGTGTGGGGCCAAGAGCTCTCCCTTGGTACCTGCGTTGGCTGAGAGCACCCCCCGCCATGCCGACCCATGCAGATGTTCTTCAGATCCAAGCTGATGCCCCAGGTGGGTCTGCTTTTCTTCTAGAGCCTGGGCTTGGCATGCTGGTAGTAGGACCCACGTACAGTATACTTCTGTCAGCTTGGGTTTTGCTGCCATCTCTGCTCCTGCTTTGCCAAAATTCAGGGCAGAAATGTCTCCCTAAGCTGTGAGGGACTCAGAGGCTTCTGCTCCTGAGTCTGACAATTTGTATCTCTGAGTTCATACAGCCTGCATGCCATAAGGCTTGTGGTTTTCCAGCCCTACACACTTCCCACTGTCTGGTGCTGCCCTTGAACCAGAGATGACAAGACAGTGGGTCAGGTGGAGTCCCCGGATGCTGGTAATGGGAGTTCACTCTTCTTGCAGGCAGCCTTATCTCCACTCCAGGGACCCCAGGTCAAGCAGACATCCTTACTGTCTATGCAGCTGCCGAGGGTAAGAAGCCCATGGTTATTGTGGGCCTAGTTTCCTGCCCTAAGACCTGGAGTGGCTTTGCTATCAGCAAGAGCCCAGCTCCAGTTAAGTGACCTTCCTCCCATAGGTTAGTCTTTATAGTCATCGTTACAATGGCAAGCTCCTGTCAAATGCTCCCTTGTGTAAGTTCTTCTAGGACAGGACAATCCTGCCTGCCTCAGATGCCTGTCCACTGTTTGGTACCTAGCAAGATCACAGTAAATGTTTGTTGTACGTTGATTCTACCCAAATATTCACTCTACAAATATTGCAACTTCTTCCTGATGCAAGAAGTCCCGACCTTGTGCTGGCCTAAAGCCAGTTACCCAGAGTGCTCTCTGCTTCCCTTCCTCTCTCCTTCCCACAACAGGTCACTGAGGGTTGGGATGCAGAGCACAGCAGCCCAAGGCTGACTCTGACCCCATCTCCTCACCTAGGCTGTGTGGCTTATCGGGATGAAAAGGGCTCAGATTTTGTCCAGACACTGGTGGAGGTCATCAGAGCCAACCCTGGAGGAGATCTCCTTGAGCTGCTGACTGAGGTGTGAGGAATGGGGACAGGAGACAGAGAAAGAGGGGCTGGATTGGTGGGAGTGTTCTTACCACCTCCCACTGAGCCCAGG
The DNA here is from genome assembly GCA_021653895.1 of Mastomys natalensis. Classification (NCBI taxonomy): domain Eukaryota; kingdom Metazoa; phylum Chordata; class Mammalia; order Rodentia; family Muridae; genus Mastomys; species Mastomys natalensis. The sequence goes on from JAJTUV010000668.1 coordinate 537,394, forward strand.
GAAAGGAGAAGACAAGAAGTTTCCCTCTCTCCTCCCCCTCTCCTCCCCTCACCCCTCCCTCTCTCCACACCTTTATTACTAAGAGGGCTCTTTATTACTAAGTGCCCTCTCATCATGAGGTGCTCAAACACAGGGTACACAGGTCAGACAAACTCAACAGCAGTTAACACATACATTAAAGTTCAGGAGAGGAGGACACCAGAAGCCATGGGGGGGTGGGGGAAGAGGGGGAAGGGCTGAGGTAGGTGATGTACTGGGAAGCAGAAGGAGCCAGCAGGGAGTGCAGGAAGCGAGGTGCCCCTGGGTTCGTGCAGGCTAAAGGGAGGTCGTCTTTTGTTGAGGTTGGGGTGGGCAAGGCTGGTCTGGTCGATTATATGAATGAATATATATGGGGCGGGGAGCGTTTCCCTTTGGGTGGGGGATTTTTTTGGGTGAGAGCAATAACTCATGTTAAACCGCTGGGTTAGTATGAAGCTCAAAGATGATTAGGTAGCACTTGAAATTTTAGGCTTACAGAACAACAGACACAAGAGCCAGTCATTGTGGGGCATGCCTGTACCTGGGAAATAGTGGCAGGATCCCAGAGTTTGAGACCAGCCTAGGACTATTTCAGAAAGCATCTACCTCTCCGCAAAGAACCCACCAGCAGACAAAGATTGCAGTGGGGGTGATGGACTGAGCCCCTCAGGGCCTAGCTGAGTGTCGCTCCTCAGGTCAACAGGCGGGTGTGTGAGCTGGACGTCCTGGGGCCAGAAAGCGACGACCTGCGCAAAGCCTGCCTGGAGATCCGCAGCTCGCTCAGGCGCCGGCTCTGTTTATAGGACTAACAACCTCGCTACTTCATCTACGTCCCCTCTTCACCCTGTCATGGATGCAGCAGTTTGGGCGTGGGAGCTCAGATAGCGCCAATAAATATGTTCACGATCGGTGTGCTCCCGGAAATGCATGCTCTTTCTTAAATACGGGAGATAATGGGGAAAGTATTTGGCGGTAGATTGGGGAACGGCTGTGCTCCCGGGAACCAGAGGTTGGATCGGGGTCTGTGCCTCGTGTCGGGGACTCCGGAACGTAACACAGCTGACCTGGATATGTAGGGAGAGGCTTAGGGAGAAAGAAGTCCTGGGAAGGATCAGCTAGCTCGGGAACCATAACTCTTGCCTCCCCGAGTCCCTGATGCGGGCGTTCTCAATCTCCACATGGCGCTGGGGCCACTGAGTTGCCAGAGAAGCGAGCCAACACGGGTCGGGAGACTGGAAGAGACCGTTATAGATACATCAGTGACGTGATAGGCCAAGTACATGGGTTGTCCCTGATCCTGAATTGAGTTCCAGCAAATGGAGGAGATCCAAAAGGCGAGCCTCTAGGATCCGGAAGGGCTTCCGCTGGCTGACTGCCCAGGAGGGCTCATATCGATTCAAACTTGTGGAGCCTCCCATGTAGCTGTCACTAAATAGATTAGCTCAATAGGCGGGAGTTTACTTTAGTTTAAGCATGCGCAGTAGATGCTTGAGTAACCCTTATGGAGTGAGCTAAGAGGCGAGCCGGCGTAGGGCCGCGTGGCCTAATGGATAAGGCGTCTGATTCCGGATCAGAAGATTGGGGGTTCGAGTCCCTTCGTGGTCGCTGCGTGTACTTATTTTCTAAAAACCTATTTTCAAATTTCCCATTCTCAAATTTGGTTTTCACACTCTTCACTCTCAGACTCTCAGGACTGTCTATGCAGTCTGGTACCCTGGGTGACATCGAAGGAAGGTCAGCATGTTTGTATTTAGTAGGTGAAGTTAAGCACAACACAGACTACAAACGGCTCGAATTAGTGCCTTCGGAAAGGAACCGAATGAATGCCAGATAGGGTTGCTTGCGTGGTGGGTGGGAGATGTCCCAAGGGAATGCCAAGGACACTTGGATTAAAAAAAAAAAAAAACAAAAAAAAACAAAAAACAACTCAGTAGGCTATCCGGTTGATACTTGTACAATATGGTGAATGCAATTAATGTCACTGAACTGAACACTGAAAATAATTAACTCAGTGAATTTGGTTTGTATATCCATGGTTCAAAAATCCTTGAAACAGAAAGAAAATTAGATTTCTTACAATGAGAGTGTGTCCAGACACACCTGTAATGCCAGTATTTAGGAGGCGGAGGCAGGGGAATTAAAAGCTCCTCTGAGCTACGTGAGATCCTGTCTCAACAACAACAACAACAACAACAACAACAACAACAGTGTCTCCTTACAGGTTCAGTGTAAATATAAATTTTTAAATAGCAAGAATATGTCCAAGATTGAGTTGACATTTCTCTAGGAAAAAAATAATTTCTATTTAAGGGATTCGGTCTAAGTGGAACTGTCTTTCATCCTCAAAACTCCTAAGAGAACCACAGAAGGCGAGGGAGGGAGCCAGCTCGTTGTGCCGAGAAATTTTCTCTTTAATATTACAGTGGCTTAATAAGGCTTGCAAATATATTAGATCACACACACACACAGGAGAGTCAAACGGACACGAGGATGACACAATTGGGCTAGAGCCCACAAGCCTCAAGCCAAGGATCTATCTCGGGTTCTTCCGACTGGGCTAACTGTTCAGTTGTTGTTTTGTTTTTGTGTGCTTTTGTTCTTGAGGCGGGTAGGTATCAAGTAAAATATATAGGCCAGTTATGTGCTCTATAAAGAAAAAGTGTGAAGACCTGTCCCTACCAAGTAACATTTCGTTGAAGAGAAGACTGGACAGAGTCCCAGCAGTTTCTCTGGATAGAGAACCGGCACAGCAAAGCACGAACATTATCGTACCGGCTCCGGTTTCCTGCATCTTGCACCACAAACACGTTTTCCATACCGGTCGTCCGGTTTCAAAGGGCTCATTCAGTGTTGGAATCTTTGATACCTTGCACCGTAGAAAGATGTATACCTGTTCTGTAGACCAACGAGCAAATAAAAGCAGTGATACATATGTTTCAGTCGCCATCTCACACGTGCGTCCTCTTTTAGATCTTAAGGGTGCTCGGGGCCGGCGACGTTAGAGCCGGAGCCTTGGCTGAAAAAGGAACGTGAAAGTGGGACACACAATTGATGGACGCACAAACGAACCAAAGAAACAAACTGGTGGGAGATCCATAGCCTTACCTCCTCGTCAGCCCCGGTGGCCTAATGGATAAGGCATTGGCCTCCTAAGCCAGGGATTGTGGGTTCGAGTCCCACCCGGGGTAATAAGGTTCCGTTTTAGGCCCCTTTAGATACCTTGAAAATGAATGCCAAAAGGAAACTGTTCTCCAACGATAAAGAGGGTTTTCCTATGAAGACCTTGTTGAAATAAATTTCAATTTACCGTTTCAAGGTAATTTTTTTCAAATAAATATGCTTTCACTTTACAAAATACCATATGACTTTATTTGAACGATTTTTATGAACCACCAATTATTAGTTGATACTCAAACATAGTAATTGTTCAGATCGTAGATATACAATTTTATTGCAGTTCCTTAAAAAAGAAAAAAGGGCGTCTCGTTACGTTGACCAGACTGGGCTCAAATTCAAAATCCTTTTGCATCTTCTTTCTGAACACTAGGATTACAGATACGTACACCTTGACTCCAGGTTAGGTTATATGTATTTTCAAAAAGTTCTTATTTTTTATAAACCCAATTATTTAGAGACTAATTTCCAAGGCAACTGGTTAATTTTTAAATTATAGTTGGCTCTCGGGGCATAGTTCAGTGGCAGAGTCAAAGGTACTGAATACTATTTTCTTAGCTTGAATACATATTTGAAGTAGATAATAATACTGTACTTTAAAAATACATAGAAGGCATGGCTTCATCTTCGAGTAAAAATTTCCCCAAATACAAGTCTTGATATATCGTAAAATTGGAAGTTTCTGATGCATTATGTGTCAGGGACCTTTCCAAATTAATGCTGTCCTTCACAGGAAGACTTCCCCGAGGCTGCTGGTTCATCTTACATTGTCATTCTGCAACATGTAGGATGAAATTATATTTTCTTCGTTTGTCTGTTTTAGCAAGAGCAGTCCTGTAGCTACATAATGATTGTGTGGAGGTCTTTGGGATTTGACGCTGATTTTCTAGAGACTCAGTCCATAGACAGGGTCCTGAATGTTCTTCCTACTGTACCTGGATTTTTTATTTAACTTTGATACATTTATGAAGTGTTAGGTTAAATATATAAAAGTTAAATTTATAGAGATAGTCTTATGAAAAAGGGAACTCTCTCCACGCGACGATTCTTTTGCCCGGTGTATGACATACTTGCTAGGCTAGGTACACAACTAATTCTTTCCAGGGTGCAGACTTCTGCTAACTTATTCCTGTCTGGTCTCCAGACTTTTACGCATTTCTTCTCGGCAAAAACAAGCGCCCAACGTGGGGCTCGAACCCACGACCCTGAGATTAAGAGTCTCATGCTCTACCGACTGAGCTAGCCGGGCGGGGATAGACGACAAATTCCCCACAGGCCTCTTGGAGTTCTATATACTTCCGGGTTCTAAAACCGATTCGACTTGTTCTAGTCTTCTAGACGAGCTTCTAGTCCTAGAGCAATGATGGTGGGTTTGCTCCTGCAGCTTCCTGTCAGCTGCAGGGCCAGGGCCTGCATTCCCAGGAGCCACAGGGTCTGTGAGGATGTCAGTGAGACCCCCGTTTAGGGCCTGATCGGTTCCAGAATCTAATCATTGGGGAGCATGCGTTTTCAAAGTCGCCTCAGCACACTGGACCCGTTGCCGAACGCTGAGTCGCGGGCTAGGGAAGAACCACCCGGAGTTGTGGCTTCTATGTCTGGGTCTGAGCTGCGCGGGCTGAGCAGAGTCCAGGCTCGAGTGGGCTCGGCGGGTTCTGCGGCTCTTCCCGGAGGACTGAGCTTGCCGGGACTGGCGGATCGGAAAGTTCTCATTCTCGAGATACTAGACTTGGGTTCTACTTGGGACAAAATTTCTGAGCCGGAGTCCACCATGAGACTGCGCTGTTCACACAAGCTCGCTGGCTTCCCTTTCCCGAAGGACAAAGGTCCTTGATCATTCCTATCGAACACCGGGCCAAAGGGCTGGGGACCGGTCTGACCTGTCTTGAGCGTTTCGGAATTTTCTCTTCGGGCAGTTTCCCATGGAGCTGAACTTCTTCCCTTGGCTTCCTGAAACTCTCAGGAAAATGAGCATGTAGAATCCTTGTGGGCAGAACGAAGGGAATGTGTCATTCAGCCAGCAGACATACCCAAAGATCAGCACTAAGCAACTCAGACACAGTGGCTCGTTGGTCTAGGGGTATGATTCTCGCTTTGGGTGCGAGAGGTCCCGGGTTCAAATCCCGGACGAGCCCATTTTTAATAGTTTCTTTTTTTTTTTTTTTTTTGTCCCCCCTCAGTGTGCCTGGTCCGACGCAGCCCTGTCTCCGCAGACACCTGAATGTTTCGAGCCAGATCTCACAAGAACCAGAAATGACCCTGGCTCTGAGCTTGTAGGTTTCCTTTGTGTGATCTCGAAGTTCAAATTCTGGCCAAGTGGGTGTGGTGAAACAGCTGGGGATGCTGCCCTCTGTGCCTTCCGCAACCACTGGGAGGATAGAGCGGCTGCAGAGGCTGCATGTACTCACCATCGGGGCCACCATGATAACGCTGGGCACCAGGGCTCGCGTTCTGTTTTTGCACACTAGAATTTTACTAGATTTTATTATTTGAGTCTTATTCATGTTCGGCAAGGCCATTAGAGGAGATGCCTCTGAAAATACAATGCGTTGTTCACAGAGGAGGGAGTGCGGCGTCCTGAGTGACCGTGGTCTCTCAACTACATTCGCCTTATGAGCGAGAACCTCTCCGCACTGTGATTTTCATGGAAGGAAGAGACCGGGAGCGTTAACAGGCATGGGGTAGCTAGTTTTAATGATTTCAGGACACCCTAGTGCATGTGAACTGTCCCTACTCATCTGATATCTGACTCTGGTGAGATCTGGAGAAAAGATGTGGTTATGGTTGTGGGGATGTGGGGATGTGGGCTCTGCACGGGGGTTTTGTGTGAAGCAATCATTCCGGAGAGTCCAGAAACTGGCTAATCTAAGAGGGACAATATTAGCCAGGCCCAAATAGCAAAGCATCAGAACGAAGGGAGCCGGGGGAGGGAGTCTCATTTGAGTCCGTAGAGTCGTCCAGATCCCTAGAGATTACTGCCTCTTCAGGAGAGCTGAACTCAGACTGGGAGCTCCGAGCACAGCTCAGGGCACCAGTGTGTCTTGCTTCTAAACGGCCCAAGTTTCTCTTCTTAATCCAGGGTCCTGGGCGCTTGGACTCCTTTCCTGTTTCCGACTTCTATTCCCTAAACATGGACAGTTCTGCAGTTCCTATGCAGAACTTAGGGTTCCTCTCCTGCCCTGAGGCTTGGCAGAGTCAAGGTGGAACCAGGCTTCTTGCCTGGTGCTTTCAGCTGAGGTCAGATCATTTTGAAGACTCCTGTTTAAGCGGAAGCCCTTGTTTCCCCAGCTGGAGGTGAGTTCACCTCTTGTGTTCCGTCTTCACCTCCTCCCTACAGCTAGCTGCCTTTTTGTTCTTGTTCGCACCCAAGCTGACTCCAGAATGTGGCTTATTCCCACTTAGGTTGACTCCAGAAAGTAGCTGGGTTCCAGGAGCAGATAGGGGAGCCTGCAATGCCCCAGGGTGGGTTTGGAGTCCAAACTCTGCCCTGCCCTTTAATCAAGTGACTAGAGATCTTGCTTGATGCTTCCCCAAGACAGTAGTCTGTTTCACTGGGGTGGAGAAAGAACAGGATCCACGGTAGTGACCTTTCAACCCTAGAGTCATGGTTCCTTCTGCTTTTCACAGGGGACAGAATCAAATCTTCTCTGACAAATGACAGAAGAGGGGGAAATTCATGAAGTCAACTGGGACATCAAGGGTATATATTTTATACACCTCATTAGCTTAGGGGTATAATTATTGTTTAGTGTGTGAGAGGTCCTAGATTCAAACCCCTGATGACCTCTGTTTTTAAGACCAGGGCTATCTGGTTTGGAATAAAAATTGTGCTTGGAAACTGACATATGTCTTTTGGTATAGTTGAGGTTTCCAATGATGACCTAGGAGGCTTGATGTCTTTTGGTATTATAGAGGAGGTTTGCAATGATGACCGAGGCTTGGGAACTGCAGCCTCCGCTTGAAATTATATTTATAAAAAAGTTATAAAGTTGTCTTTGTAACTGAGGGTAGACTTTCTGACAGCCCCTCACTATGTCACTACAACTAAAGGAACAAGAAGAGGGTGGGTCAGAGAACTCTGGGAGCTTTGCTGAGCTGTCTGTGCTCAGCTACAGGCTGCAGCATCAATAGAAGCTGGCCACCTCTCTGCCCTCGGGGTCTGATTCCCATCTCAGTAGATAGTGTATACCAATTACCAGCAATTGTTCAGAAGTCAGACAACCAACGTGGGTCTCCTCCATGACTCCAAGATCTTGAGTCGCATTGGGCTAGCTGAGCAAACAGCTACAAAATTTAAATGTTATTATATTTCTAGTCAGCTGGGCTGTTTTTTTTTTTCTCTGTTTAGGTGAGCATCACTGCAGGTGTTGGTCTTTGGCCACTTTTGCATCCTTCTGTGTTTGTGCACAGGCATCAGGCCCCAGACTGCTAGGAGCAAGCAATTGGAGTAGTGTGAGTCTCATACTAGGTTGTATAGCTCTTGTGTAGGTCTAACGTTGGCTTTCCTCAGATGTTGGGAGAGCTGAGGTTGCAGCTTTTGGATGGGCCTAGGTATCAGGATTCCTCAGCTCTCAACTGAGATGATCCACAGGAGATAGCTCTTGACAACCATACTGATTGAGTCAATTAAAAGTTTTAAGCTAAAGGGTGGTGGCACATGTCTTTAATCCCAGCACTGGGGAGGCAGAGGCAGGTGGATCTCTGTGAGTTCATAGGCCACCTTAGTCTACAAAGAGAGTGGGACAGCCAGGGTTATACAAAGAAACCCTGTCGTGTTTTTGTTTTTGTTTTTTTGTTTTTTTTTTTCAAGACACAGTTTCTCTGTGTAGTCCTGGCTGTCCTAGAACTCACTCTGTAGACCAGGCTGGCCTCGAACTCAGAAATCCGCCTGCCTCTGCCTCCCAAGTGCTGGGATTAAAGGCATGCACCACCACTGCCCCGCCAGAAACCCTGTCTTGAGAAAAACTAAAAAACAAAACAAAAAAAACCCTAAAAAAAAAGAATAAAAGTTTTCGTTAAGTGCTAGGTAAAATATTAAGGCCTAGACGAAATGTCCAGGCCTAGGTAAGTATCATTTGGCTATCTGGGTCGTATGAAGTATCAGTGTCCAGGCTATGTTTAACCTTGAATGACTCCATTTCATAAAGCAACAGCTTTCATCTGGTTACTCCATTTTGAACATAAATATTAAGAAAGAATGACTCTGGGGCTGGAGAGATGGCTCAGTGGTTAAGAGCACTGACTGCTTTTCTGGAGGTCATGAGTTCACATCCCAGCAACCACATGGTGGCTCACAGCTATCTGTAATGAGATCTGATGCCCTCTTATGGGGTGTCTGAAGACAGCTACAGTGTACTTACATATAATAAATAGACAAAAAACCTTTGGGCTGGAGCAAGCAGAGTCCAGCTGGAGCAAGAGGGGAAGGGAAAAAAAAAGAAAGAATGACTCTCTATCTTGTTTATACAAGTAAACGATGGCCTGAGGCTGGCCAACAACATATTTCTATCAGCATTCAATCATATCATTCATTGCAGATGGAACCTTTCGTTTTAGACTACAAAGAAGGAATACCCTAAGACTGAACTGCAGCAGACACTTCAGTGTCTAGACACTCCTAGTCACCCTACTCTGCCACCTATTAGAAATTTTAGTCAGAGAAATTGGCAAAGCAAAGGACCTCTGTCCCCAGACCAAGGCTTCAGTGCAGTTTCCGCTACTGCTCCATTTAGTTGGCTTCAAAGTACCTTTCCAAATGGTTGGTCATCTGGACCTGCAACTGATGTCTGTCTGAACAACACTGGACGACAGTTCATTAGGATGTACATGTCTGGTTTACTTCAGACTCTTGCTTGGTTAATATATCTGGATCATGGTCAAGGCCATCAGCTCTCTATCTCTGACTTCAGGACAGCCTTTCTGAACTCTGAAGCCTCTATAAGCGCACACATACACTGAGAAATGTAACGTGTGATCTCAGAGTTAATATTAATTAGTAAGATTAGAATAAAAAGAACCTGTGACTGTTGAAGTTTGGTCTGTTGCTGTTTTTTTGTTTTTTGTTTTTTTTTTCTGGGACATTAGTGGAGTAGGAAGGTCAGCTAAGTGCTAAATACTGGCCTCCAAGGTCTGGTTGCCACCACCGATGTGGAAATATTCAGGTACATCAAGTGATGCTATGTAACTTCGCTCTTTAATGTAAAACTATTGATTGAATAAAGATGCCTACACCTATAGCTGGGCAGAAGAGAGGTAGTTAGGGTTTTGGTTCCTGGGCTTGGGGTCTGAGGCAGAGACCAGGAAAAGAAAGGAGAAGATGGAGAGAGGAGAAGACACTATGAAGTAAGGGATCATGAGAACTGGCCATGAGGGCTGACTAGTCAGAGAAGGTGTGGTCCAGGAAGAACATGGTAAGTTATATCATGGGGGTATTGACAGGGAAGTAGACATACTAGCATAGAGGGCTGATATTTGCCCTGCTCTAGTGCTTTAAAGGCTTATTATAAATATAAAAGTTTTGTGTCTTTTATCTGGGAACTAAATGACCAAAGGTAGAGTAGAAACCCCGACTGATGATTAAATATTTACCACAACATGTTATTGTCAACCAGGTATCTAGCCAAATCAGGACTCCTTGGAAAACTGTGGGCTAGAAAACCACTGAAAAAAAAAAAAAAAAAGTGCCGGGTGGTGGTGGTGGCGGCGGCGGCGGCTCATGCCTTAGTCCCAGCACTTGGGAGGCAGAGGCAGGTGGATTTCTGAGTTCGGAAGCCAGCCTGGTCTATAGAGTAAGTTCCAGGATAGCCAGGGCTACACAGAGAAACCCTGTCTTGAAAAAAAAAACAAAAAAAAAAAACCCAAAAAACAAAACAAACAAACAAAAAAAGAAAACCACTGCAGATTGTGAATTTATTGTTACTCAATACATTCTGACACTGTGGAAAGGCAAACCAAGCGTGTCCCTCTGTTTCTGACATTAACATGCTCAGGACACTGGCTTTGTCCACCCAGCTAGTGGCCTGGCTTAGGGGGAGAGAGGGAAAAGGTACATGTTTTGTTTTTGTTTTTTTTAAAACCAAAACCCCAAATGTTTGATTTTACCAATGAAGACTCAGAAGCCAGATGCTGGGGTGAAAGCCTGCTAGCTCAGGGAGGCCGAGAAAGCACCCAGCTGACCTTCTTACTCCATCAATGTCCCAGAGGGAAAATGCTCCTCTTTCCTTCTCCAGGCTGTCTTAAATACCCTTCAACTCAAAGACCCTCCTTTCTCTTTCCTGGGTTTTCTTATGTTCACTCTCTGTCAACTGGTTGCTTGCTTGGCCTTTGACTTATTGTTGACTTTATTTAGCTCTTGTTTACAGAAAGCTCTTGGGTTAAAGGTGTGGGATAGGGCTGAGCCCCACCACAACAAGAAGCAGGTTCTTCTAGTTCACCATCTTTGGCTTCACAATGTGATCAAATATTCTGCAATAGGTACATCTACATCAAGCTAAGTCACTAGGGGAAGGCAGTCCAAGGGCCTGGACCAGCCTGTATCACACAAGACGCAGCTGGATTCTGGGATGTGGTATTAGTTCTCTACTGTGGAAGTAAAAAATAAAAGCTTGTACAGAGTCTTAAATCCTGTTACTCTGACACACCCAAAGTAGAATTATATAGACCAACAGACACCTCACAGTTTTTTTCTAACCACCTCTATGTTTAGCTATTTCATCAGGACAATTTGTCCATGGCTCAGGTGCCTGTGTGCAGAGGTTTCAGCCTTGGAGTAGAAAAACTGGTAAAGTTGTTTGGTGTCTTTGCTGCTGTCAGTGAATGATCCAGAGCTGTTCAACTCTGGGTCCAGGACTTCACTGGGCCTCTCTTAGTCAGTGTTCCAGTGTCTACATAAGCTTTATGTTTAACTGAGGTCTGTACCAGAGAGGAGTTTGTGGGCCCTGCCACCACTGCCTCAGGCCAGAGACACTGTGATGGCAGGAATATCGACTGTCTGGTTCTTAAGTAAGTAGCATGTTGCAGCTGTTGTTCTGCTTTGTCTGGTGGTGAATCTGAAGTTCACAGGTGCTGTGATGCGTGGGATCAGACATGTCAATCACTCTCAGACAACCTGCATGGCCTGAGAAATGTGGAGGCCTTTCTGGACTCTCCCTCAGGAGCCTGCTTTGCTAGCAGAGGAGGGTGTCCGAAGCCCCAAGTCCTCCAGTGCAGGAGACCTGGGTGCCCCCTCAAGGTTCTGGAGCAGATGCCTAGCTCTCTTCCCCAGTGAATTCCAGTCCATGCTGGGGAATGTTAGGAAAGCAGGGTGTGGTGGGTCACACCTACCATTGTAGCTGGGTGTGGCAGTGCACACTTATAATTCCAGTACTTGGGAAACAGAGGCAGGAAAAGAGCCCATCAACTCAATCATTGTCCTGGGTGCTTTGAATCACGTGACTGGGGTCCTTTTGCTCTACTTAGAAATTGTGGGTAGGTGAGGACAAACTCTTTAGGTCTCAGTTTTTGGTAGCTTTTGTATCAGTTGAAATGTGCAATGTAGTAAGAATATTTTAATAGCCGGGCGGTGGTGGCGCACGCCTTTAATCCCAGAACTTGGGAGGCAGAGGCAGGCGGATTTCTGAGTTCGAGGCCAGCCTGGTCTACAGAGTGAGTTCCAGGACAGCCTGGGCTACACAGAGAAACCCTGTCTCAAAAAACCAAAAAAAAAAAAAAAAAAAAAGAATATTTTAATAATCTCGGTGTGGGGTTCCCAGATGAAAGACACACACACAGCCTTATATTTTAGTATGCCTTAGGCAGCACAGTAGCTGGGCCTAACCTCCCTGCTGTTAGAATCCACCTCCAGCTCAGAGCTCCGAGTTACCACTTACTAATATCTGTGTTCCATCTTGGCTGCTCTTGACCCAACTGAGCAACCCTCTGGCCACGTTCTCTTGGCCCTTTACATGGTGGCTCTGGTTTCTCCCTCCTGCACAGTCTTCTTCCATGGCAGCTTTCCCCTGCACCTTCTTAACCTTCCACAGAGGCTTTCCTCTCTCCCCTGCTCCATCCTCCAGGTCTGTAGCCCAGGAAACCTAAACCTATCTTCCTTCTCCCTAGCTATTGGCTGCTGACATCTTTATTTACCAATCAGAATTAAGTGGGGGCAGGTTCCCAGAATCTACATGCAGACTCCAGATCTTGGGGACCAACACTTAGTATTACAATATCAGCAAAAGACAAAACCTCAACAGTGCAAGAGTGGTGGGTAACAGCCTAGTGTCCCAGCCCTCATGCCAGCCGCCAGTCCTGGGACCTCTCTCCACCATCAAACCTCAGCTCTCTGCCATCTACCCCTGCCATCCCCCCTTGTTCTACACTGCTTGCTCTAAGTTTCCTTTTGGAAGGCTGTTACTTTAACTCCCTTACTGTTGTCATTGCTAGTCTTTCTTTGTCTTACCAACGCAACATGCTCTACTAAAAGCTACCCAAACCACAAGTCCAGATTCAGGCAAGAAGGGGGTATCTAGCCTGGAACACATCTGATTGGGGAGCCACTATGGCCTTTAACATAACTGGATAATACTGGGAGCCAAGTTATAAACTTAACTTTCTTTTTTCTCCTTTTTTTCTGGTTGTGAAGAAGCGAAGTGTCAGGAGGTAACCTGGAGGTGTAGATTCGTTAGGGAATAACGAATAACTGGCTAGGTGCCAGTTTGTTAGTTAACTTGAGTTTAACTTTAGTTCAGATTCTCTAAGATGGAGTCTGAACCCAAAAGATTTGGTCTCTCAGGAGAAACTAAATTCAAGGTCCCAGGCCCTAGGAGATCTGAGGATTTTCCTACAGCTGAACAACTTCTGTTGTAGAGACAGTTGTCTGATTCCAGCCATCTCAAGGAGGACAACTCTGTTTTGCTGGCAGGGTTAAACAAGTTCCTGTTCCCAGACCCAGGAATGACCCCCTCCTTTGTTTCCTTATCATTCTGAGCTCTAGACGGAATGTCTAGGAGAATGAATTAAGGACCCTGAAAGCCAGGCACCCTAGATATGGCCCAAGTCTCCAATGGGTACTCCCTTGTTTAACCCATAATGTCAAAATACAATTGGATAATCCTGAAGCTCCCCACTGCTGCCTCCCCTACTTGCTTTGTGTTTCTGTTCTATAAAAATGTTGTACAATCTCCCATCAGGTTCAGATGGAGAGCTGGCTGCTTCCCTGGGCACTCAAAAAATAAAGCTTTGATTTTTAAGCTTCCATCTCTAAAGTGAACTTTCTCTGATTCCACCCCGAACCCAACACTGAGTCCATCCTGGTCTACAGATCTAGTTCCAGGACAGCCAGAGCTACGCAGAGAAATTCTGTCTTGAAAAACCAAATCAAACCAAACTAACCAACCAACCAAACTAACCAACCAATCAAACAAACAAACAAACAAACAAACAAACAAAAAAGTGTCTCTAAAACAAAACCCCAAACACTAATAATGATTTTAACAGTGCTCTAAGATCAAGGTTAAGGGAATGCTCATTTTTCTGATAATACTTCCATCCCATAAGTCATTACAGCTTTTGCAACAAAGTTTCAAAACATGTTACTGTGTACTAATTAGTTTCCTACAACTGCTGTTACAAATTACTAGAAGCTTGGTAGTTTAAAAGAGTAGAAAGGTATTCGTGTCACTCTGTAACCTTGAGATATTTGCAAGGCCTGCTTCCTTTCAAGGCTCCAAGGAGGACCCTTCCTGGTCTCCCCCAATCTGTATTTCTCTTTGGTTATAGACACATGCCTCTGTCATCCCAGCAGTCTCTTCACATTGTGCTTTTGTCTATTTCAGTCACTGGATTAGGGCTTGTTCCACTTTACTACGACTCCACTTCAGCCTTGAACTCAGAAATCCGCCTACCTCTGCCTCCCAAGTACTGGGATTAAAGGCGTTTTGTTTGTTTTGAAACAAAGTCTCACTGTGTAGCCCTGGCTCTCTAACTCATAGAGAACCACCTTCCTTGGCCTCTTGAATGCTGGGATTAAAGGTGTGCACCACCATACCCAGCCTATACATGTATTTGGGGGAAAGTTATTTAACCAAGTTCAGATGTTGTTTTGTTGTTGTTTGTTAGGGTCTAGGTAACTGTTCCCTGTCTAAGCCTTCATTTTGTACTGTTACTATGTTGCTTCTGCTGTTGCCAGTAAACTTTCTCATGCTTAAGTTGACTACATATTCTTTGCCCTTGGAAACCAATCACTATAGAAATCAGTAGAACTGTTTTGTATAGTTACCCACAATAAGCTTGGACTAGAATCAACCACCTAATAACACTTCCTGCACCCATATATAAGCTTTTATGGTACTTGTCTTTTTAAGTTGTCCCTAGGATGGACCCCATTGTAAGATATAATACATATGTACCAACATAAGAAACTATTTGGAATAAGACTTCCATTTTGGATAGAGGTCTAGTAAAGTTTAAGTTCCCAAGACTTCCCTGGGAATGGACATCCTACTTGACAGAAAGAGACATGTCATGTCATGGGTAACTGACATCCTGGTTGGCAAGTTAAGATATGAATGTTAGACAAATCCCATCCTAGTAGACAAGTTAGGACATGAATGTTAGACAAGGCAAGTCCCCTGCCAAGTTGAATACCCCAAGCAATGGGAGCAGGATAATTGAACAACAAAGGCATGTTCCTAAGGAAATCCCCTATCCCTAAATCCTGATTGGTGAAATAACTTGGTGAAACAAACAGATGTTTGTGGATTTTAGGCTTAACATACCTTTGTGATCTTAACTTGGGGTTTCGTTCCTAAATCTGGACTGTGGCCCTGGTTGATCAGTCCTGGGACATATGTTCAATAAACTATCCCTGTCTGACTGTTAGTGTGGTTTGTGAGGCAATTCCTAGACTCCAACAGTTCGATTTTTTGTTTTGTTTTGAGACAGTCTCCTGTATTTTGTCTAGGCCTTGAACTCACTAGGTAGCTAAGTGTGGGTCTTCCTGCTCTCGCAGATTGTTGGCCAATTCAATCCATGAGGGCACTGGGAACAGAGAAAATGAACAGGGGATTTGGAAGCCCTATGAATACGTACAGTGAATGACCAGACTGGGACCAGCTATCAGGAGGCAGATTAACTTTACTTAGGATGAAAGTTTTGGGGGACTGAGGATAGGATAGGAACATCAAGGATGGGCAAAGGTCATCCTTGGCTGGGGGCTTAGGGTGTCTGGAATGCTTCGTCAGCATGGGGAAGCATTTCAGGACTCTCAGGTGCTGACTGAACAAGTTTTATCAGGAGAAAGGAAATTGATTCTGTAATCTAACAGGCTATGTGACAGCCCTCAGGCAGAGGCAAGTGTGAAGGCTTAGAATTCCCCCAGACAAGGTCAGAGAAGGAGAAGCCCTGCTAATGAAGACAGTCTCCCTTATTGCACGGAGCCCAGAGGCTATTCAGTTATGTTGGACTTCAACCTTAATTAGCAGAGTTTTCCCACAGCTGAGGGTGTTTGTACCTTTCTTTTTTTCTCTCATTTCTGTCTCTCTCTCTCTCTCTCTCTTTCTCATATCCCTTCCTTCTTTCTCTGTTTCTTTCTTTGCTTCTTTGTTTCTTTCTTTGCTTCTTTGCTTTCTTTGTTTCTTTCTATCTTCCTTTCTATCTTCCTTTCTTTTGACCGATCTCACTGTAGCTTAGGCTGGCCTGGAACTCATTATGTCACCCATACTGACCTCAAATTTGTGCTTATCTTTCTGAGTCCCAAGTGCTGGGGTTACTAACGTGAAACACCTTGTCGGGCACACCTAGGAATATTAAAGAACCACGAAGAACCACCCATACTTAGTTGGCAAACCACAGGGCCAGTCCACAATCATCTAATAACACGGGAGCTAGATCCTTCCTGCCGGAGGGTAGGAACACAATAGATACAGTCAGAGGGGACTCACACTGTCACACTTGAAGTTAGGGGACAATGTTCTCAAAACAGTTGCTTCCTGAGTCTGGTCCTCAATAGAGGAACCTGCTTGTCAGTATGTGCACAAGTGGCACCATGGCTTCCCAAGCCCAAGTACCCATCGCTTGTCTGATCACTTTGATCGTGAAATTGAGACAGATAAATGAGCTGTAACGACACCTGGGATACCGAGCAGCTGTTTGGTACTGTTAAAGCCCTGTTTTGTTTAAGTCACTAACAGTGAACGATTTTTTTTTTTTTTTTAATTTAAGTGCATTTTTTGATGATCCCTTTCTATGAATAAGCAAAGTTGGTGGTTGGGGCAATTTGAATTCTTAATTGGCAGCTCTCAGACTCTCCTTGCTGCCCCAGCTTCCTTGAGAGAAAGGACTGTGTTAGTCAGATCGGCAGCCAAACTGCGCGCCCATACCGGCATGGCTTGCCTGTAACACGTGCCGAAAGCCTTAGGAAAACCACAGTGTTCATCACAGGCTGATTGCTTCAGTTCCCCAGGGCGCGGCTTCAGGCAGGACTGTTTCTGTTTGCACCAGTCTTTTTGCACAAGCCTGGGTGAACTCTTGGTGATTCTGCAAGCATTTTCATTTGGGACAGAAAGGGAGGAAGCACATCCCTTGTAATCTAGCAGAGGGACCACTGTGATTAGTGCTAAAGAGAAAATGTTGTGATTGGTGTAAAGGCAAGCCTCCATTTGCATGTGAGCCATGCTGTGATAGGTGTAAACCCCTCTTTCCTGGCCACGTGATGGAGTGTTTCCGCTCCCTTGGATCTCCTGTACTGTGTATCCTGATGTGGTTTCTCAGCCGTCTTGCCTTGCCTACTTTAGTAGCGCAGACTGAGCTGCAATCATGCAGCGACTGCAGAGCAGCGGTAGATGCTTCCCCATTGGTGGGAACTGGTGGGCGCTCCTGGGGCTGCTCTTGACCCTACACACTGCCACCAGATCCAGAGAGCTATAAAAGCTGCCAAACACCAGCCCTTGATTTTCACCTTGCCTTCTCACAATTATTATTTGGGTAACAAAAAAAGGAGCCAGTCAGAGGCGCTCGTGAGATCTTCATACCTCCTCTAGGGCTATAGCCAGCTAATGGTTGCTGGGGTGGGAAGGTCACGCTCCATGGTCATGCAAGCAGCCCTACTAAAACTCAGTGGGTTACAAACCAAAACCCAAACGGATAAGCACGTAAGCAAACTAACAGACGCGAAAATAAGAAAGAGGCTTTTGGGAATAAGTGGGGACCAGCTGGAGTGGGCGGAAGATGGAGGGGTGAAATGACCAACATACATTATATAAATGCATGAAATTGTCAAAGAATGAATGTTAAAGGGACCCCTACTAGATAGCAGGTGGGTGACGAAATTGTGGCCTCCTGCTGGGTTTGGTCCCGAGGACTCTCATAGGACTAGAGGAGACCCATCCTTTAAGAATCATTGTAGGGAGACTTGTCTCCCTTATTTTCACTAATCTACACTCCTTGACACGGACTTAACTGGTTAAAAGCAGCTCTCGAGTTGCCTGGCCCTGGAGAAGATGCGATCGCTTGAGAGCGAAGCTTCTACCTTTCAGAACAGACGCCCCTAAATGCCTATCCAGAATAAACCTCCAGATTTCTGGCCTCAGTGCGTCACACTGGTCTCTTAGCGGCCCCTTACCCCGCGCCTGGGTGGATCCATGCCCGCGTGTACTCCCCCAGCCCACAGGGTCTCGTTAGACGGTCCGGCGCTCTCTTTGTTTCCCACTTGGAATTTTCTCCATGATTTCACCAAAAAGAGATAAAAGAACAATAATGGCCCTCAGATTCTTGACCACAGGTTTGTCCTACAGCCCGGCTAGCTCAGTCGGTAGAGCATGAGACTCTTAATCTCAGGGTCGTGGGTTCGAGCCCCACGTTGGGCGTAGTTGTTTTGCCATAGGAGATGCCACGTGCGTGAACGGTGTTTTGGACTTGGTAGAATAGAAAATGATGGGAGTAAAATGTTGGGAAACTGGACTCCCTGCAGGGCTCGTCCGGGATTTGAACCCGGGACCTCTCGCACCCGAAGCGAGAATCATACCCCTAGACCAACGAGCCACACAACAGTGCTTCCCTCCACTTCCTTATAGTCCTGTATTCATTCCCAAATGAACGGCGCTCTCCACTTGCTCGGGCTGTTGGGTGGGGATACAAATTTGGCAATTTACCACAGAGCCTGCTCCAAATTAGTCTGTACCTCGGGAGAAAAGCTACACTTTGGGAAGTCCTTGTCTGGCGGCTGAGACTGCTGTGGAGGCTGTGTCTGTGGCTAGAGAGCAAGGAGGAGGCAAGAAACAGCCATTAAATAAGCCCTTCCCACTAACTTTCCCCAAACACATGTCCAAACAGCCCCTTGGGACGCCCAAGACTGGGGGGACGCAGTTGCAGCTCAGCCAGTTGGGTAATGTGTAGGAATCGCGCCTCACTCTCCTAGAGTCTGAGTCCATTGGTCTCAGCCATAACATTTTGTCTGCGTCTGGAAGGTTCAGCCCCAGGGTACGGTCTTACGGGCAGGACTTGGGAATACTAAAAGGCCCCTTAGGAGCAGCTGAATTATCTGACACCTCCGATCAAAGAAAACAGATACACAACTGGCACGCGGCGGCCCAGCATGCACAGCGGGTGGGGCCTGGACCCGGCCCACTGCAGTGCTTTGGTGAATTCTTGCCCATCTGGATTCTAACACCGTAGGGTTTGGTCTACTCCTCCGTACTGAGAAGTTGTCTGTAGGGACTCAGTGACGGAAACTCTTTAAGAGGAAAGAGCCGTTGAGGGCCAAGCTTCTTCAGTATTTGTTACTCTTACACTATGAGCAAGAATGCTAGATTGGGCAAAGGAGCCCCCCCCCCCGCCCCCTTACTTCTCGGCTCACTTTTGGTCGTCCCTGTGCCTGGCTCCGTAGTCTGGTCCCAACTCCCTATGAGGTCTCATTCTGAGAGACGTTGATTCGATTCAGGTCTGATCAAACAGAATTGGGCGGAGGAACCCCACAATTCAATAGTGTGGGAGTCTCAGTTCTGTTCTGAGCTGTAACCAGGTGGGAAGTGGGTAGAGGGCTCCTTCCAGAGGTTCCCAGAACAGCAGAGGAAGCAGAGGCCCAGGACTCCAGGTTCTGGACTTCTGAACTGCCCAGCCTTTCTGCTACCATGAGCTGCCTTGTGTGTACTGGACGGGACCTCTTGCCCGTGTGGTCAGCTTGGCTTTCCTAGAACTTTAGCTCAGGGTCCTGAGACCAGCAACGGTGGCAGGGCAGTGGGAAGAGAGCACCGGCAGAGTGAAGAGACCTGTGCATTGTTGCTTTGAGACAGTTTCCCTGCAACCCAGACTGACGCCCAGCCTGGGCCTCCACAGTGCAGGGATGACGAATGTGCAGTTTGTGGTCTTGAAACTCTTCCCACACCCTAAGGAATCTCCTTTTGTCTAACCCTACTTCAAAGCTTGGTCATTTCTCACCTAATCCACTTAGGAGGAGTCTGGGACTGTACACCTGTAGCAGGGTGTCTCTTTGGGGCTAGCCTAAGCAATATAACCAGAATCTATTCCAAAGATAGCTATCGATTTCTAGGATTCTATTTCTTTTTCTTGCCACATGATCAAAAAACCCAAACCAATCCAAACCAAACCAAACCAAACCAAACCAAACCAAACCAAACCAAACCAAACCAAATCACCGCCGTCGCCGCCGCCGCCACCACCACACAGCAGCAGCAGCAGCAGCAGCAGCAGCAGCAGCAGCAGCAGAAACCCTACATGTTTTTGAGGGTCTTACGTAGTGTAGGCTGGCTTCAAACGCACTGTGGAGCCAAAGATGACCTTGAACTTCTAATCCACTTTACCTCACATCTCAAGTACTGCGATTTTAGGCTTTTGTTGTCACACCTGGCTAAAACCATATGTATTTTAAGGACTTTAAATCTGTGTAGCCAAGTCTTTGGCTTGTCAGTTTTGTATTTTGTTTTGATGGTATTTATCATTTTGAAAAATGGATGCTGTCTGCACTTTCCTTTGTGATCTCTAAGGTCAGTACCCTGCCTAGAATGTCTCCTACTTTAATGACAGGTTAGCCCATTCGAATTCCACGCTAGCTAGGCATTTAGAGAATGGAAAATTTGCCAGTTCATTATCTCCTTGGTTTATGTCGCCGAACTAGCGCTCGCCTTGCAAATCCCGTAGTGGCTGTGAACCGGTGAATCCTTACGATTCCTGTGCACAGTGATACTGAACAAACTGAGAATTGAAAATAAAAATAAACGGCAGTGACTTTACCTCATTCAGAGAGAGGGGAGGGGGAGAGCGATTGTGTGCTGGCTCGTTGGTCTAGGGGTATGATTCTCGCTTTGGGTGCGAGAGGTCCCGGGTTCAAATCCCGGACGAGCCCAGTGTGGAGTTGTCTTTGACTTTTTACAAGTTCCTCTAACCGTTTCTTGCTTGCAACAGCAGGAGGAGGAGCAGATTCAGTGAGCCTCTGAAAGCAGAGAGAAACGCGGACTTCAGCGGATAGTACTTAAATTGGAACCCTAGACCTCCAGGAACATCATAACATAGGCAACTAGTGCGAGGGAAGGGGTACACTTTCAAGCCAGATTTCTTGATATTAGGTTTAAATGAGGATGGACTGGGGCTGGACACCCATCTCCGCACTCTGGGCGTGGCCCTGGTTTCTCAAGGCAAATTCCTTCATCTGGTGAGAGAGAACACAGCAACTGACCCCAGTAAGGGAGAGGGAGAGGGACGGACATTAGTGGCCTGATGCATCTGTACCCACTTTTTTCTAGGGCCTGAGATCCTATGTGCACTTCGTGGAGTTGTCGCCCTTAAGTCAAAGTCTTTTCCTTCTCCCCTCCCTTCCCCCCTCCCCTCTTCCTCTCTTCTTTTCTCTTTCTTTCTTTCTTTGTTTCTTTCTTTTGTTTTCTTTGTTTCTTTCTTTGTTTCTTTCTTTGTTTCTTTCTTTGTTTCTTTCTTTTTCTTTGTTTCTTTCTTTGTTTTTCTTTTCTTTGTTTTCTTTGTTTCTTTCTTTGTTTCTTTCTTTGTTTCTTTCTTTGTTTCTTTCTTTGTTTCTTTCTTTGTTTTCTTTCTTTGTTTCTTTCTTTGTTTCTTTCTTTCTTTTCTTTCTTTCTTTCTTTCTTTCTTTCTTTCTTTCTTTCTTTCTTTCTTTCTTTCTTTCTTTCTTTCTTTCTTTCTTTCTTTCTTTCTTTCTTTCTCTTCTTTCTTTCTTGAGATACAATCCATCTATGCAACCCTGTCTGTCCTGAAATTCGCTATGTGGACCAGGGTGGCAACGAAGATTAAAGGCGTGAGCCACTACACCCGCCTGGGGAGGGAGCCTTCTTGATTTTGACCGGGATGGGCAGATGGAACTCAAAAATGGATTTGGTACAGCTGGCACTCAGCTGACTTTTCCTGAGCTCTGGCGCTGCTGCGAGGCCAAGGACGCGGGCAAGGACCCTCCACGCAGCCGCCCCTCGAATCTTAGGGACTCCATCTGATCGTTGGGAGAGACCTCAGCGTCCAGACAGCGAGCAGCCGCGCGAGCAAACGCTGATCCCAGCCTTGCCGCCCGTAGCCAAGGCCAAAACCGATGGGACCCCGCATTGTGGACTTGGGGCTGTTTCACACTTTATAGGTTGTGAAGGGAGACTGGAAAAGTCGATTATTTTGGCGTACACGGTCCCAGAATTTGCCCTCCCGGGATTTTCTAAAACGTAACTTTCTTGCTCGCTGAGCGCTTCAGGGTCCGTCGTTGTTTTTTTTTTTTTTTTTTTTTTCTTCTTTTTTTTTCCGTCGTTGTTTTAACTACCACCATAAAGTGGAACTGCCACCAAACATCGATGTGGCTCGTTGGTCTAGGGGTATGATTCTCGCTTAGGGTGCGAGAGGTCCCGGGTTCAAATCCCGGACGAGCCCGTTCCTATTTTGCTTTTTTTTAGTTTCTGACTCATTAGGAATTGTTAGGAAACAATGTATCCTAGACATTGGTCAAAAGACCTAGACTTAACCCTGAGAAATCAGCTCTGGATATTGAAGCCCAACTATTCACAACACAAACTGTTGCAGCTGGCCACATCTGCCTGTTGAAGGGAAGCCTCCTGAATACCTTCAGTCCAATCTTTAGTCAGAAAGACTATTAAAACATGTGCCTGCAACTCCAATCTCTGCCCTTGGCTCAGGTCAGAGCTTTTGGAGAGACAACCCTTAGGCAAATGCCAAGATGGGAAATTTAAAATTCATCTGCAAAACGTGTTTATACTGGCTCCCCAGAAGTGTTTGTATGGGTTTTCCAGCTAGCTCAGTCAGTAGAGCACACGATCTTGTGTTTTGAGAGACTGCCAAGTGGAAAGCACCAGACTGTTAATCTTAGGAGTCGTGGGTTTTTAGCACCACATTGGGCCACGTAATGTTTGGACAAGAGTCCTGAGACACTTGGCTAGTGGCTACTCTCCTGCCTTACTGTGTTATAGAAACTCCACCATTGAGTGTAGCAACTTGCTACTCAAATTCCTGAGATTCCTCTTCTCCACTGTAGAAATCCTGTCATGGCCCACTCAGTGGGGGACACTAGTGGAAACTGACCGCTGGACTAGAGATATGATTTTTATTTAGATCAAGAGAATGCTGGGGTTCAAATCCTGAACAAACTGGACATATTTAAAAACAAACAAACAAACAAACAAACAAACAAAACAAGCAACCCATCTGGAGGCCAGAGAGTTAGTTCATGGCTAACAGTGCTTGCTGTTTGCTGATCACCTGACTGTATCTCCAGGACTCACATGACAGAACGAGAGAACTTACTCTCACACAAATTGTTCTTTGACCTCTGACCTCCGACCTCCACCCATAACAAATAAACATTTAAGAAAAATAATTAAAAATTCAATCAATTAATCAGTGTAGTGTAGTGGTGTAGGCCTTTAATACAATAACAGGGAGGAGGTAGAGGATGGCACATCTCTACAAATTCGAGGCTAGCCTGGTTTACATAGTGAGTTCTAGGCCAGTCAGAGCTACATAGTGAGGCCTTATCTAAAACAAAACAAAACAACAAATAAAAAATTTATAATTAAGTAACCATATTATATTGTTTCTTTCTCTAGATGATACTCAGAGATCGCAACAGTTTACCCATGAGACCTCAGCTCTGGACACCAAAGCTGTTTTCCTACTAAGTACTAGGGCTTGAACCTGAGGTGCTCTTGGCTGCTGTTTTCAAAGGCTGCAGGCTCTCAGCACTTTGCTCATTACAGCCGAGTCACAGCCCTGAACTCTCAGTGTCAGAGGCACTGAGAAGCGCTTCCTATGTACATAAGAGCCCAAGTCTTCCTTATTAAAATGTTAACTCTGGACTCCTCCCATCTCCTGGCTTCCTTGGAGTTCCTAGAGAGGAAGGCAGGAGCCAGGAGCAGGAGGCGCAAGGCTATTGGTGTTTGCAGGTGGTAACAGAAGGCCTTCTCTTGCTGGTCCCCTACCCCAAGCCCCTTCATCTACACTGTCTTTTTTTCTTGTTGTTGTTTGGTTTCTCTGCATAGTCTATCCCTTCCTAGCCATGGCTGTCCTGGACCAGGCTAGCTTCAAACTCAGTAACTTGCCATTTTGCCTCCAGAGTGCTAGTACTGTGGTTAAAGATGAGCCACCGCCCAGAGGGAAGCTTCCTGAACTCTTCTTTTCCTTCTCTAATTTCTAGACCTGAGGTCAGACTGAGGTCTCTTCCACTTTCCGCTTTAGACATGCAAATGAAAGGCCTAGTCTTTGGTTTTTTGTTTGTTTTTTGTTTGCTTTGGGACAGAAGCCTTGAACTTTAAATCATAAGTGATATAAATGTGTGTATTTGAATGCCAACTTGGGGAGGGGGTCAATAAAACCAACAAAACTGAAGCAAGTTCAGCTATAACCACATGATTGGTTATGCCTTTCTATCCCTGGCAAAAGTAAATACTCAGGTTTGGTGAGGAAACACACTTTTATGGAATATTTTATAGAATCCCCTGTAGAGAGAAAATATAAAAAAAAATAGAAGTGGGGTTTTCACTGGAAAGCTGGCTTAGAAGTTAAATGCATTCATTACCCTTGAAGAGGATCCAGCTTCCTGTCCCAGCACCCACATGGTGGCTCACCACTGCCACCAAATTCTGGAGGATCTCATTCCCTCTTCTGGTCTGCATATGATGCATGCAAACTCAGCCTCACATATACTCATAAATAAAAAAAAAATAAATAAAAGGCGGGGCTAGAGAAATAGCTCAACAATTAAGAACACTGTCTGTTCTTCCAGAGGACCTGGGCTCAATTCCCAGCACCTATATGGTGGCCCATCTTCAGTTCCAGGGATCTAATACTCTATTCTGATCTCTGTGGGCACTGTACACACATGCGAAAAATACACTAAAAATAAAATAGATTATTTAGAGAAAGAGAGAGAGAGACAGAGAGAGAGAGAGAGAGAGAGAGAGAGAGAGAGAAGAAGAAGGAGGAGGAGGAGGAGGGAGGGAGGAGGAGGAGGAGGAGGAAGAGGTAAAGATATCTGCTGCCAAGTGTGAAGACCAGAGCTTCATCACTCACATAAATAAATCAATGCTAAATATTTTTTAAAAAATAAACTCTGCCATTTACCTTTAAAAACATCAAGAACAGCCGGGCGGTGGTGGCGCACGCCTTTAATCCCAGCACTTGGGAGGCAGAGGCAGGTGGATTTCTGAGTTTGAGGCCAGCCTGGTCTACAGAGTGAGTTCCAGGACAGCCTGAGCTACACAGAGAAACCCTGTCTCGAAAAAAAAAAAAAAAAAAGAACATTTTAAAAACATCAAGAAAACAAGTTCTGTGAGCAACAGTTACATTTACTGTATCTAAAGGAGCACAATAATGAACATATCCTTGAAATAGAAAAAGGTCTTTTAGTCTTAAAAATGGAAAAAACGAACCATGTACTTCTCCGTATAAAAGCACACAGGGATTGAAAATTTAAAACTAGACGAAGCTACGATGTGGCATGGTGGTGGAGATTGGTCCAGCTTGTGTCAAGTCAGACATGAATCCCTGTGTGTGTATGGGGGGGAGGCGGACGGGGGCGGGGAGGTGGCAACCAAGTCCTTCCTATGTCGGCTGTCTTGTGCCTCTTCCTTTCACAATAAAGAATGTTCGCAATTACGTGGATGAGGCTCAGATCCGTACCCCTGGCTTTGTTGGAACCTTGGCTAGGATACCAAACTAAACCCTACTGATCCACATTCTGAGCCCTAGCTGGAGTCCGTTGACTGACCTGTTTCCCCCTATGGTCACCCTATGCCAGATCCCAGACTCTGCCACCTGGGCTAAGACCTGAGAGGCTACGGCTCTTAACGACAAAGTCAGGGCATCAGACTCACACAAAACATCTCTTACATTTAGATTAGGTTCAGTTTTGGGGAAACAAAGGAAAGAGACGTCTGCCGGAGCAAACATACAGTTTAATAAGCAACTACTGGGTGCCTGTCTTCTGTCTGACCAGATGCGCAAAGACCTGGTGCGGGTGCGAATCCAGGTTGGACCTTGCTCCTCCAGCGCCAGCCGCGGCTGCGTCTGTCTGCATTACGTTTCTATGATGTGCGAACGGAGCAAGTGTTAGCCAAGGTCTGGCCAAACTCTGGGGACGCTTACTTTGAGTGGTTAGGGGGACAGGGACTAGAGGTAGGGTTCCACCTGTTGTGGCATTAGAAGGAGAACGAGCAAGCAGTTCAGCCTTATTCCGAATTTCTTACAGACAGACGATCCCCGAGAGCGTCCGCAGGAACTAGCCCTAGCCTCAGGATCCTCCCGTTACTCTCTAGTTGCTACTTTTGGCTCTCAGGGCTGAGAGAAGGTGTGTAGCTCAGTATCCCGGGTGTATGACTGCTGTATGGAAGTGAAACTCCTTGTTTTAGAAGCTGCCCCTAATCTTAAATGGCTTTAACCTAGCCAGTTCAATACCTTTAGGTCACAACTAGTAAACTTCCAGCTCAGGAAGTAGTTGCCCGGCTAGCTCAGTCGGTAGAGCATGAGACTCTTAATCTCAGGGTCGTGGGTTCGAGCCCCACGTTGGGCGACGGAAGGCTTTTAGTTTGGATTTTGTGAATCTTAAGGTGTGCTGCTAATGGCGGTCAGTCTCAGCACAGGACAGAGGCAGAGGCAGGCGGGTCTCTGGGTGAGTTCCATGACTGCTAGGACACACAGAGAATCCCTGTCTGGGAAAACCAAAGGAAACCCCGCGTTGTCTGTCATGTGAATGAAAGGCACAACTCGTTCCCAAGTGGCTTCAGAAGGGGGAATCCTTCATATTGTTGCCACTCTTTCTCTACTCGTAGGGTGACTCTTGGCCCTCTCAGATTTCTGGACAAAACCTTGGGGTAGCCCACAGGGTCTGAGGTAGCCAACCCCCAACCCCAGTTGTGGCTCAGAGCCTGTAGTTTTGGGTCCCTCGACCCCTTCTTCCTACAGACATGATATTGGCAGGCCTGATCTTTTTGTTTGGCGTAGAGGGCTTGAAAACCTCCCACAAGTCAAATATCCTAAAAGTGATGTACAATAGTGGGTCGGGGGTTTGAGGGTGGGGAGGAAACGGAAGCAGATTTAGAGTGATTTATAATTTCTTATACCCTCTGTTCCTGACAGAAGTCCACAATTCTTATCTTGTACTTTGCAGAATTCGCTCTACAAAGAAATGTACAGAGAAAAGGGCAATTCACCTTTACAAAATTACAAGGAGACAGATTTTAGATGACATGAGGTGAGCACAGCGGTAGAGCTTTTGCCTAGCGGGATCTGAGTTGATCATCTAGGTGTGTGGTGGTCGTGTCCGCGCGAGAACACAGTTCCATCTTCCTTAGCTCCCTCATCTGCCTCTTTCTCTAGGAGGTAAGGACTCTTGCGGGTTCTGCCTAGGTATCCCCGTCTCAGGGCCAATGGAGTTAGAGACCTGGTGTGTGGACGTTTGGGCCGTGTCAGATCCGTACAATATTGCCGTCCAGAACTCCATTTCTGGAGCCTCAGCTGGGACGCCAAAGTTAAACTCTGGTGATCCATACTGTGATCTCGACCTGGAGCTAGCCCATTAGCCTGCTTCCCTTAGGGCTACTCTAAGCCAGCCAGATCCAGTTCTTGGTTCTGGGGTCCTTAAGCACAATTTCCAACCTTGATGATTATGATTTCGAACCTTGGTAATTATGATGCTTGAAGACAGCAGTACAGTTGCCCGGCTAGCTCAGTCGGTAGAGCATGAGACTCTTAATCTCAGGGTCGTGGGTTCGAGCCCCACGTTGGGCGAGATATTATTTTGGTTGGGAGTCTACCAGAGACAACTCTGACACTTCCCTGCAGTGCCCCATTGTTGGGATTCTGCGTTCTGACATTTAGACCAGAACTGGAGGCTGTGAGCAGTTTGCGGGTCTTTAAGCAGCACTGGACGCACTAGATTAGAGTGGGTGGAAATGTCACAGAATTTACTCTACGATTGGCTTACTGGATGGAGTGAGGTACCGGGCAGTCTCGCAACGCCTTTAAATCGATTTACCCGGAATTCTATTCCTTCTGGGTTTACTCAATCCAACCGCTGGACTCCACCATATTCCCCTTAGAAGGAATAGATGACTCATGTCATTGAGGCTCGTTGGTCTAGGGTATGATTCTCGCTTAGGGTGCGAGAGGTCCCGGGTTCAAATCCCGGACGAGCCCTGCTATTTTTGCCCCCCCCCCCCCAAAAAAAAAAAAAAAAAAAACCCGCGACTATTACCTAAACTATATGGGAATTTAAAAACTGCGTTCAACCAGTCTGTAATCCCGGCCCTGTAAAGTGGAAATACTGAGAATTCGAAGTCGACACTTAGAAGATATAATTAAACAAACAAGTGAAAACGGAAGTCTGTAAAACCTCAAGGTGGTTGTTTGTTTGTTTGGACCTTGTTTGTTTTCTGCTTGAGGCAGGGTCTCGTTCCTGTAGCTCAGGCTGGTCCTGAACTGCCTTTCTGATCTTCCCGCCTTCACTTCTCGTGTGCTGAAAATATGGACATGTAGATTAATTTGGTGTTCGGGTTGGAACCCAGGGTTTGGCAAGCAATTAACCGAACTACAGCATCAGCTCATAACTCACAATTTCCATCAAGAATGGCTGGGATTATTCAAACTAACCCGATAGATAAAACTAATGGAAAAATGTTGGAATTATAAAAAGGTCAATCCAGCTGTGGTGTTGCACGCAAAACAAAACAAAGCAAAAGCAACCTTGATGGCGTACACCTGGGACTCCAGCTCCAGGGTGGAGGGGGGCAGGAGAACTGAGTTTAGGATAACCTGAGTTTAGGTTCCTCTACAACCCCAATTCCAACTACCACATCAGAGAAAATTCAAAGCAGTAAAGGGATTTTGTCCAAATTTATATGGACACGAGAAGGCGCACGAAGTCTCAGAGTTGTAGTTACTTAGACGGCAATTGTCAATCGCTCAGGGACCCTGGGAATGCAGGGAGAACTGGAGCAGGCAGCTGGCATGCACCTGAATCGGTTCTGCACAGATCAATATGCATAGAAAAGTACCCTATCTGCTGCCTCCATTCCCGGGATGTCGCTTCTGGAAAGTTTTTCTCCTGGGAGAGGAGGAGTCCTAAGAAGTTGAGACCCTCAGATATCTCTCCAGGGTTTGTGGAGAACACAATTACATCCCCTGGGTTCCTTATCGCTGCACTTTTCAGTAACCTTCAAGGAGTGGGCTCAAGGAGAAGGTGGGAGAGTCCTTTCTAGCATGCTTCAAGTTTCTGGTTAGATCCCCCTCACTCCATCTAAAGAAAAAGAGAAAAGGAGGGGACTTTTTTGCATCATGTCGTAAACAACCAAGTTACAATGAACAAGCTTATCAAACACGCAGTAATGTGCAAAGGCCACCGAGACATTCGGAAATACAGCTCACCCAAACGGGTTGATTTACTAAGCTGACATGCTCTTCCTGACTAGTCCCAGAGTCTATGAAACATTTTTGCCCCTTTCTTCCCCCAAGTTTGACTCTTATAAGAAAAACGGAAACTCAGCATGGCAGCACGAGTCAGGCCTGTTAATCCCGAGAGTGGGAAGGGAAGGCAGGAGGATTGCAAGTTCAAGGTCATTCTCAGCTTTATAGTGTGTTTGAGGCACCCTGGGCTAGGGGAGACAAAACACACTTAGAGTAAACGGGTTTTGTGGGACAATCTGCAAGACATCTGGCTTGCTAATAAATACCGGTTTGAAGTTTGCCAGTAGTTCTTAAGTGCAAATCTGGTTCCAGATCACCGGCTTCTAGTCATTACTAGTCTGCTTGGGTTCAACCCAGCACGACCCGAAAAGTGGTCAAAAGCCTGTGACCTCCTCGGATTGGCTGGGATAGCATTTTTCATGTCCCTGGGGCGCAGACCCGAGCAGGGAAGCAGCGCCCGGAACTAGCTAGGATCTCAGCTTTGTGGGGCTGCGTCGGAGCTTCCCTTTTTTCTTGCTCCCTGTTAAAATGCAAAGGGTTTTTAAACTTGAGAAGACCTTGCGCTTCGGATAGAAAACACACTCCGAGAAACGCAGGCAGCCCGCCTGCCTCTGCAGTCTTCACCGAGGCTCGGCGTCCCAGTTCATCGTTTCGAAACTGCAAGGCAGATTCCTGTGCAGAAAACGACGATTGACGCGTGGAGGAAAGGAGGAGGAGGAGGAGGAGGAGGAGGAGGAGGAGGAGGAGGAGGAGGAGGAGGAGGAGGAGAGAGGAGGAGGAGGAGGAGGAGGAGGAGGAGGGAGTCCTTCTAAGGTTCCGTGAGCTGGAGGCGGGGTGGGCACGTATTGGAACAGCTCCAGATTCTGCCGAATTTTCACCACTGGGTAAATTGCCAGATATCAAGGACGAAGAGAGGGACTCCACTAAGGAGTCGCTTCCGGCAGCTTTCGGCGGATCTCTCAGGGGGTGGGAGGGCTGTCTGGAGCCCCGATGCTCCTAGTACACTGTGAGGCTCCAGGCTGGATCTTCAGAGTCCTGAACGGTGGCCAAGCTTCGAAGGTATCGTTCAGTCCCCGGGTTGCGCGCGTGGGAGGCTGAGAAGGCTCTGACTTCTGTGACCTTACAGGATCAGCTGCGGTCATTCCTCTGTTTCAGTAGGGGTCTGTCTGCCTCTGCGTCTCTCTCCGAAGCACGGTTCAGGGCTGGGCTGGGGAGGAACACTCGCAAGGACCCCCTGAGGATTTTTCGAGGGCCAAGGACTTTACCGTCGGAGCCAGTCAGGGACCCAGTTTTCTAGTGCTACCCAAGTTTTTATCCTAAGGTGAATGCGGTGGTGTGCCCAGAGCCAGGAAGCCCCGGGAAGGAAGCGCAGGCGTAGGTTCCTGCAGTGGTGGGCTGAAGTTTCAGGAGCACAGCTAGAGGAGCTCAAGGTGCGTGAGGGGACCTCGAAGGCTGTGGCAACCCAAACAGAAATCCTGGGTAGTTAAATCTCCACACTAGATATTGGAGAATGCTTTAACCACTGGTTATTCTGTTTAACATTTTTCAAGGGACGACAGACCTGTCTGCCCCAGTGGCCTAATGGATAAGGCACTGGCCTCCTAAGCCAGGGATTGTGGGTTCGAGTCCCACCTGGGGTAAAGCAGAACTAGTACCTGGCTTGCGGGTAACATTTTGAGTTGCAAAATCAGCTAAGTAAACTACAGCACGACATACTCAGATACTAGAAAAAGAAGTCAATTGTTCAGAATTTGCTAAGAAATGTGTTAATCGACTGCTAGGTAAACCAATGTGTAGTGAGTGTGTGGACTTCTGAGAGCAATCCTGGTATGCGCACAACTTTCTACTTCTTTCTGTCTTTTCCACAGCACTGAAAGTATGCCGCAAACGCTGCCATATTTTGGGAGAGTACGGAGACTTTCAGGTGTACAGGAATCTGTTTACAAAGATGCTGGATTGTAGCTGTTAGCTAAAAGAAGAGGCAAAAGTAGCTGTTAGCTAAAAGAGATAAAAGAGTCATTAATAGGGGAAGAACTCCCCGAGCCATTCCGGTTCTATATGCCCCAGGCTGGCCGCCCCGTTCTCCTATGTGCCCCACGCTGGCTTTGAACTCTCGTTATCCCAGTCTTCTGCGTACCGTCCTTACATGAGTGACATCATATGTAACTTCAGTTTGTTTTATTAACATTGTTCAACCTCACGAAGGCAAATTTAATTTAGTCTGGTCTACTTGGCTGATAAAACACAGGAGAGTTTTGAGGTTTTTTTTTTTTTTAATTATTTATTTATTTGTTTATTTATTTATTTTTTTTATAAAACAAGCCCCTGATGTTCCAGCTCTTATCAGTGTGAACCTCGACTAGAGAAGGAGGCAGAAAACAGACTAGAGGGTGGACGAGCAGGCAGGTCAAAGGAAGACAGGTCTGACAGTGACCGCAAGGGCTGAAAGGGTGGTTGGGGAACTGGGAGGGTTCAGGGAGAATGATAATGACTTACCCATTAATGGGTGATCTTCTGTTTGAATTTCTATTTAAGAACGGCCAATTCTGTGACTTCTATCATCCCTTCAAGGTGGGGAAAAGACTGGTGTTGGTCTATGATTTGGGGTTCAGCAAATTGGTCTGAGCACTTTGATAACATAAAGCCCAGATTCTTTGAGCCCAAGGATAGCGATTGTTGGGGGCACCTTCCCAGAGTAAGCGCACAGATACCACTGAGAGCAGAAGAGAGATGTCATCAGTGGACTGAAGCCAGTACAGCTCCTTAAAGGCTTTGTTATTTTATTTTATATGTTAAAACCACAAGGTGGGGTGGGCAAGCAAGATTTTATAGAAGTGCTGGCGCCAGTCAGCAGGTTGAAGGGCAATGACCCACTGTTTCAGTCAGTTCTCTAGGCCATTCTGTTTCAGAAAGAAAGTGAAGCCATGCTCTGCAAACAGGGAGTACCAGCAACCCTTTAGTAAATCACTAAGGAAATCAATACATTAACGTCTAATAATTGTTTACTTGTTTAAAGCTAGTTTTTCTTCGTTATGTTCTGGGTAAGGGGCTGGTCACTCAGCATGCTGTAATCCCGGACTATGTCTTAGATTAGGCATGTGTGGTGAGTAGCTCTCTCTTCTCTCCTTTGTCCTTCCATCTTTTTCTATTTCCCTCCACCTTCTCCTCCTCACTCCTCTCCTCCTTCCTTCCCTTGGACTGAAGAGTGCAGAGTGGCTATTGGTATGAGTTGGGAGAGAATTAACCATAAAAGAACTGTTGCAGGTGTCTGTGTTCTGGCTTTAAACCTCAGATTCATCAACCTGGAGGAGCAAGGGAGTGGAGGTAAAAGGCAGCAAGAGAGTCTAAGCTGGAGCCAACAACCTCTGTTCTATTTTCTTAATCTATTCTATTCTAGATAGCATCTTAGCACATAGCTCAAGATGGCCTTGATGTTGCTCTTCCTTATCCCCCTTGCTCTTTCTCTCCCTCTCCCTGCCTCTCCCATTTTCCCAGGAAGGCTTTAAATACAATACACAGCCAAGGATGACCCCCCCCCTTTTAAAATTTTATTAATCATTTTTGTTATCCCCCTTCCTGGTCTCCCCTCCATGAACTCTCACCCTTCCCCCTCCCCTTTGCTGCTTCTTCTTCTTCTTCTTCTTCTTCTTCTTCTTCTTCTTCTTCTTCTTCTTCTCTTCTTCTTCTTCTTCTTCTTCTTCTTCCGGTTTTTCGAGACAGGGTTTCTCTGTGTAGCCCAGGCTGTCCTGGAACTTACTCTGTACACCAGGCTGGCCTCGAACTCAGAAATCCGCCTGCCTCTGCCTCCCAAGTGCTGGGATTAAAGGCGTGTGCCACCACTGCCCAGCTCCCTTTGCTTCTAAGAGGGTATTCCCCCACCCACTCACCTGCTCCCACCTTACCCCTCTAGCATCCATTTCTCTGGAGTATCAAGCCTCCACAGGACCAAGTGCCTCCTCTCCCACTGATGCCAGATAAGGCAGTCCTCTGCTACAAATGTAGCAGGAGCCATGGGCCCGCCCATGTATACTCTTTGGTTGCTGGTTTAGTCTCTGGGAACTCTGAAGGGTCTGATAAATCGATATTGTTGTTCTTCCTATGGGGTTGCAATCCCCTTCAGCCCCTTCAGCCCTTCCCCTAACTCTTCCATTGGGGTCCCCTGGCTCAGTACAATGATTGGCTGTCTTAGTCAGGTGCTGGCAGAACCTCTCAGAGGACAGCCATATCTGCCTCCTGTCTGTAAGCACATCTTGGCAACAGCAATAGTGTCCGGGTTTGGTGTCTGCAGATGGGATGGATCCCCAGGTGGGGCGGTCTCTGGATGATCTTTCCTTCAGTCTCTGCTCCATGTTTGTCTCTGCATTTCCTTTAGACAGGGACAATTCTCCGTTCGAAATTTTTAGGTGTGTGGGTTGCCCCATCCCTCAATTGGGTGCCATGTCTATCTACTGGAGGTAGTTATCTTCAGGTTCTATCTTCCCTCTGTTGGGTATTTCGGCCAATGTCATTCCTATTGGGTCCTGAAAGCCTGTCAAATCCCTGGCATCTGGGACTTTCTAGTGGTTACCCAAGTTCCCCACCCCCCACTGCTATTTATTTCTGTTCATTCTCCTGGCCCTCTGGACTTCTCTCTTGTCTCTTCCCATACCTGATTCTGTCCCTTTTTACCTCCTCTCACCCTCTCTCACCTAGATCTCCCCTCCCTCTGCCTCCCATGATTGTTTTGTTCCCCTTCTAAATGTGTTTGAAGCATCCGCACTTTGGTCTTCCTTCTTGTTAAGCTTCATATGATCTTTGAGCTGTATCAAGGGTATTCTGAGCTTTTGGGCTAATATCCACTTAAAAATGAATACATACCATTGTTATGTCCTTTTGTATCTGGGTTACCTCACTCAGGATGATATTTTCTGATTCCATCCATTTGCCTACAAAGTTCATGAAGTTGTCGTTTTTAATAGCTGAGTAGTATTCCATTGTGTAAATGTTCCACATTTTCTGTATCCATTCTTCCATTGAGGGACATCTGGATTGTTTTCTAGCTTCTGGCTATTATAAATTAGGCTGCTATGAACACAGTGGAGCACATGTCCTTGTTATGTGTTTGAGCGTCTTTTGAGTATATACCCAGGAGTGGTATAGCTGGGTCTTCCCAATTTTCTAGGAACTGCCAGATTGATTTTTAAAGTGGTTTTACCAGCTTGCAGTCCCACCAGCAATGGAAGAGTGTTCCTCTTTTTCCACATCCTTGGCAACACCTCCTGCCACCTGTGTTTTTGATCTTAACCATTCTGATTGGTGTGGGGTGGAATCTCAGGGTTGCTTTGCATTTACCAATGACTAAGGATGTTGAACATTTCTTTATGTGCTTTTCAACCATTCGAGATTCCTCATTTGAGAATTTAGCTCTGTATTCCACTTTTTAATAGGGGTATTTGGTTCTCTGGAGTCTAACTTCTTGAGTTCTTTGCATATTTTAGATATTAGCTTTCTATCAGATATAGGGTTGGTAAAGATCGTTTCCCAATCTGTAGGTTTCTTTTGCCTTTGATAGTTTCCTTTGCCTTACAGAAGCTTTTCAATTTTATAAGGTCCCATTTGTTGGTTGTTGATCTTTTTTTTTTTTTTTTTTTTTTTTTTTTGGTTTTTTCGAGACAGGGTTTCTCTGTGTAGCTCGAGCTGTCCTGGAACTCACTCTGTAGACCAGGCTGGCCTCGAACTCAGAAATCTGCCTGTCTCTGCCTCCCAAGTGCTGGGATTAAAGGCGTGCGCCACCACCGCCCAGCGGTTGTTGATCTTAAAAGATAAGCCATTGGTGTTCTGTTCAGAAAGTTTTCCCCTGTGCACAAGTATTTGAGGCTCTTCCCACTTTCTCTTCTATTAGATTTACCATATCTGGTTTTATATGAAGTTCCTTGATCCACTTGGACTTGAGCTTTGTACAAGGAGAAAGAATGAGTCAATTTGCATTTTTCTCCATGCAGGGTGCCAGTTGAACCAGCACCATTTGTTGAAAATGCTTTTTTTTCCCCTCGCTGGTTGTTTTTAGCTTCTTTGTCAAAGATCAAGTGATCATAGGTGTGTGGGTTCATTTCTGGGTCTTCAATTCTATTCCATTGATCTTCCTGCCTGTCTCTGTACCAATACCATGTATTTTTAAAAAATCACTATTGCTCTATAATATAACCTGGGGTCAGGGATGGTGAT
This sequence comes from Mastomys natalensis, assembly GCA_021653895.1. Classification (NCBI taxonomy): domain Eukaryota; kingdom Metazoa; phylum Chordata; class Mammalia; order Rodentia; family Muridae; genus Mastomys; species Mastomys natalensis. The sequence goes on from JAJTUV010000668.1 coordinate 572,689, forward strand.
TCTCCCAGAAGTTCTTTTATTGTTGAGAATAGTTTTTGCTATCTTGTTTGTTTGTTTGTTTGTTTTGTTAATCCAAATGAATTTGAGAATTGCTCTTTCTATCTCTGTGAAGAATTGAGTTGGAATTTTGATGGGGATTGCATTGAATCTGTAGATTGCTTTTGGTAAGATGGCCATTTTTACTGTATTAATCCTGCCAATTCATGAGCATGGGAGATATTTCCATCTTTTGTAGTAGGATCTGATCTTTTTTAATTTCCTCAGTTTCTTTTGTTATACATCCCTTTTCTTCAGAGATTTGAAGTTCTCATCATACAAATCTTTCATTTTGCCGGGCGGTGGTGGCGCACGCCTTTATATCCCAGCACTTGGGAGGCAGAGGCAGGTGGATTTCTGAGTTCGAGGCCAGCCTGGTCTACAGAGTGAGTTCCAGGACAGCCAGGGCCACACAGAGAAACCCTGTCTCGAAAAACCAAAAAAAAAAAAAAAAAAAAAAAAAAAGACAAATCTTTCATTTGCTTGGTTAGACTCACACCAAGATATTTGATATTATTTGTGAACTATTGTGAAGTGTGTTGTTTACATCATTTCTTTCTTTTTATCCTTTTTTTAAACTTTTTTTTTTTTTTTTTTTTTTGGTTTTTCGAGACAGGGTTTCTCTGTGTAGTCCTCGCTGTCCTGGAACTCACTCTGTAGACCAGGCTGGCCTCACTCAGAAATCCGCCTGCCTCTGCCTCCCAAGTGCTGGGACTACAGGCGTGCGCCACCACTGCCCAGCCTTTTTATCTGTTGAGTAGAGGAAGGCTACTGATTTGTTTGAATTAATTTTATATCCAGCCACTTTGCTGAAATTGTTTATCAACTCTAGGAATACTCTGGTACAATTTTTGGGGTCACTCATGTATACTATTATATCATCTGCAAATAGTGATATCTTGACTTCCTCCTTCCCAATTTGTATCCCTTTGATCTCCTTTTGTTGTCTAATTGCTCTGGCTAGAACTTCAAGTACTATATTGAATGGGTAGGGAGAGAGTGAGCAGCCTTGTCTTGTCCCTGATTTTAATGGGATTGCTTTGAGTTTCTCTCCATTTAGTTTGATGTCGGCTATTGGTTTTTGGTGTATTGCTTTTATTATATTTAGGTATGAACCTTGAACCTTCCTGATCTCTCCAATATTTCTAACATGAATGGGTGTTGTGTTTTGTCAAAGGCTTTTTTAGCATCTAATGAAATGATCATGCAGTTTTTTCTTTAAATTTGTTTATATAGTGGATTACATGAATGGATGTCCATATATTAAACCATCCTTGCATTCCTGGAATGACGCCTACTTGATCATGGTGAATGATCATTTTGATGTGCTCTTGAATTCAATTTTTGAGAGTTTTATTGAGTAGTTTTGCATTGATATTCATAAGGGAAATTAGTCTGTAGTTCTCTTTGTTTGTTGGGTCTTTTTGTGGTTTAGGTATCAGTGTAACTGTGACTTCATATAAAGAATTGGGTAGTGTTCCTTCTGTTTCTATTTTGTGGAATAGTTTGAAGAGTATTGGTATTAGATCATCTTTGAAGGTCTAATAGAATTCTGTACTAAACCATCTGGCCCTGGGATTTTTTTGGTTGGGAGACTTTGAATGGCTGCTTCTATTTTCTTGGGAGTTTATGGGACTGTTTAGATGTTTTTCTGATCATGATTTAACTTTGGTACCTGGTATTTTTCTTGAAAATCACCCATTTCATCCAGATTTTTAAGTTTTGTTGAGTATAGACTTTTGTAGTAGGGTATGACTATTTTTTTCAATTTTCTCAGTTTCTGTTGTTGTTTCCCTTTTCATTTCTGATGTTGTTAATTTGGATACTGTCTCTGTGCCCTCTGGTTATTCTGGCTAAGGGTTGATCTATCTTGTTAATTTTTTCAAAGAACCAGGTTATAGTTTTGTTCTTTGTATGGTTCTCTTTGTTTTTACTTGGTTGATTTCAGCCCTGAGTTTGATTATTTCCTATGATCTACTTCTCTTGGGTTTATTTTCTTCTTTTTGTTCTAGAGCTTTCAGATGAGCTGTTAAGCTGCTAGTGTATGCTCTCTCCAGTTTCTTTACGGAAGCCCTCAGAGCTATGCGTTTTCCTCTTAGCACTGCTTTCACTGTGTCCTGTAAGTTTGGATATGTTGTGCCTTTGTTTTCATTGAATTCTAAAAATTCTTTAATTTCTTTCTTTATTTCTTCCCTGATCAAGTTATCATTGAATAGATAGTTGTTCAGCTTCCATGTGTATGTGGGCTTTCTGTTGTTTTTGTTGCTATTGAAGACTAGCCTTAGTCTGTAGTGGTCCAATAGAATACATGGAATTAATTCAATATTTTTGTTTCTGTTGAGGTTTGCTTTGTGTCCGAGTATATGGTTGATTTTTAAGAAGGTACCATGAGGTGCTGAGAAGGTATATTCTTTTGTTTTAGGGTGAAATTTAATGTAGATATCTGTTAAATCAATTTGGTTCATTACTTCTGTTAGTTTTACTGTATCTCTGTTTAGTTTCTGTTTCCATGATCTGTCCATTGGTGAGAGTGGGGTGTTGAAATCTCTTACTATTATTGTGTGAGGTTCAATGTGTGCTTTGAGCTTCAGTAATGTTTCTTTTACAAATGTGGATGCCCTGACATTTGGGGCATAGATGTTCAGGATTAAGAGTTCAATTTGGAGGATTTTTCCTTTGCTGAGTATGTAGTGTCCTTCCCCATCTTTTTTTGATAACTTTTGGTTGAAAGTTTATTTTACTGGATATTAGAATGGCTACTCCAGCTTGTTTCTTGGACCATTTGCTTGGAAAATTTTTTCCATTTTCTTTGAGATGGTGTCTGTCTTTGTCACTGAGATGTATTTCCTGAATGCAGCAAAATGCTTGGTCCTGTTTATGTATCCAGTCTGTTGGTCTATGTCTTTTTATTGGGGAATTGAGTTCATTGATCTTGAGAGATATTAGGGATCAATGATTGTTGCTTCCTGTTATTTTTATTGTTAGAGGTGAAATTATGTTTGTGTGTTTCTCTTATTTTGGGTTTGCAGTGGAAAGTTTAATTTCTTGCTTTTTCTTGGGTGTAGTTTCTCTCCTAGTGTTGGACTTTTCCTTCTATTATCTTCTGTGGTGCTGGAAAGATATTGTTCAATTTTGATTTTATCATGGGATATATTGGTTTCTTCCTTTATGATAATTGTGAGTTTTGGTGGATATAGTACACTGGGCTAGCATTTTTGTTCTCTTAAGGTCTGTATGACATGTTCCCAGGATCTTCTGGGAGTCTTTTAGATCTTTTAGAGTCTCTGTTGAGAAGTCTGGTGTAATTCTGATAGGTCTGCCTTTAAATGTTACTTGGCCTTTTCCCCTCACCATTTTTAGTATTCTTTCTTTGTTCTGTGCATTTGGTGTTTTAATTATTATGTTACAGGAGGAATTTTCTTTCTGGTTCCATCAGTTTAGTGTTCTGTATTTTCTTGTATGTTTATGGGCATCTCTTTATTTAGGTTAGGGAAGTTTTCTTTTATAATTTTGTTGAAGATGTTTGCTGGACCTTTGAGTTGAGAATCTTCACTCTCTTCTATACCTATTATTCTTAGATTTAGGCTTTTTATTTTGTCCTGGATTTCTTGAATTTTTTTTGAGAAAGGAGCTTTTTGCTTTTTGTATTTTCCTTGACTGTTGTGTCAACGTCTTCTATGGTATCTTCTACTAATGAGATTCTCTCTTCTATCTCTTGTATTCTGTTGGTGATGCTTGTATCTGTGACTCCTGTTCTTTTTCCTAGGTTTTCCATCTCCAGGGGCTGTCTCCCTTTGTGTGTTCTTTAATGTTTCTATTTCTATTTTTAGTCTCTGCATGGGTTTGTCCAATTCCTTCACCTGTTTGATTGTGTTCTCCTGTATTTCTTTAAGGGATTTATGTGTTTCCTCTTTAAGGTCTTCTTATTTACTTTGTTTCTTGTGTTTCTTTAAGGGAGTTATTTATGTCCTTCTTAAAGTCCTCTATTATCTTTGTGATCTGAGAATTAGATCTCAGTGTTGCTTTATATGTGTGTTTGGGTATCCAGGACTTGCTGTGGTGGGAGAACTGGGTTCTGATGTTGCCAAGTCAAATTGGTTTCTGTTGCTTATGTGTTTATGCTTGCCTCTCCCCATCTGGTTATCTCTGGTGTTTTCTAGCCTTCCTGTCTCTGATTGGACCCTGTCCTTCCTGTGATCCTGTGAGCCTGGATGTGTCAGAACTCCTGGGGAGTCAAGCTGCAACTGGGTTGTGGGCTGAGTATGTTTGGATCCAGAGCAGAGGCTCTGCTCCTATTACAGATGGAAACTGGAAGGCCAAATATCTCTTTCTAATACTGGATCCCATACCCTAATCCCACAAGATCTTCAGTCTGGGTCAAACATTCAGAACCCCATCTGGCTGTCTACAAAAACATCCTCACTTAACCTGTTTGGAGAATTTCTAGGCGGCTGCCACCACCATCCTCATATCCAAGCAACCCACAGCTGACCTTCTGGGAAATATCTGTATGTTATTCCATCCTCAGTTTTGTAATAAAAAAGTCCAGTTTTTATTACAGAGAATTGTGACTAAGACTGGGGGGAACAGCTGCAGATCTCTGTTCTCAGGTCTAGGTTACTTTCATTTTCACCTTGAGCAAGTGACCGTAACATATCAAACTTTCCCAAGATGTAACTATCACCATATCCAATTTTACATTTGGTACAATTTCCCAAATTTGTAGAGCTTCCTCTACAGTTACATTTGTCTTGAATTCATGAACAGCTTTCACTTTAATATTATCAGTAACATCTAGTTCCTGGATGTCAAGTGGACCAGGTCTTGCCAGGTCACCAAACACCAGTTTAATCAAGGAATGAGGAAAGAGAAGGAACAGTAAATAGATAAGGAGAATGATAAGTACTAAGAATAGTTGCAGAAATGACATCATGAGGTGCTTGCACCAAAGAAGCAGGCCTTGGGGTCTCTCAGTACTCATACTGGGACCCACAAGAGGCTATAGCCTTGCACTCTGAAACATGGTACACCCGGCAGGTTTTTCTTTCTTGTCATCAGGGGTCCCAGGCATCTCAAACTTAATGTGAGGGTGTCTCCAACAACTATTCATTTCCACCATTGATTTGGGTCTCTGATCATTAACCATGTTTGCCAGAACACTTGTTTTCCAGAACTCCCAAGACCTGTTTCTTTTTACTGGAGTAGCCTTGCCCTGGACATAAGAAAACATCAATAGCTGAACACCTCTATCTCCTGCATTAATTTGCGTCTTCTTTTCCACATATGCCATGATTTTAATTTCTTCCTTGATATCCCCATGTACTATACCTGGATGTATAATAAATCCTTGAGAAGTTAATCCACTTCTTTCTAAGATTATTACTACTGCTCCTGAGGGTAATGGACCATAAACACCAGTGGTTAACTTGTAACATTCAACTTTTGGTGATAGTGTAAGAGGCATATCTGTGGCCAGCTCCAAAACTGTACTTCCTTCTGTAGCTTATATGAGAAATCGTTTTGATTTTCTTGCCTGTTTGGTACCTTCTAACTGACCAAAAGAAAATGTCTTGTATTGTTTGCTGCATGGCCTCCAGCTGACAGGCCCCAGGATTCTTTTCCCAATGGCAGGAGATTACCTTGTAGGTCTTTCTTGGATTCTTTGACCAATGTTTGCTCTTTCCACACTGGCTACAATATCCTGGAAGACTTTGTGTTTCATTGTAGCCAAAACATACTTGTCCTCTTCTAGTAATATCACATTCTTTAGAGTCAATTTACTTGCTTTTCTGTACTCTGACTCTTCCAGCCTTACAATTTCTTAGGAAATGGCCAAATTCATCAAAACTAATGCATTGGGCATTTCAATTACTGAGACTTCTAGCTATGGCTTTTCCTGAGATTTTAGAATAATGTTTCTGAAAGGCAATACCAGTTGACTCTGTTATCTATTTGACTATTGGGGCTTCTCGTGTTTTCAATGGTCTGAGTGCTATCTTGTGTTTTCAAATGCCAGGATTTCTATCAGTGACTGTCTGTTTTTAGGGTCTGATATGGCTCTATTTACAGCTGAGTCCAGTGTCTGTAACAAATCAGTAAATGCTTCTGCAAGACCCTGTATTACCTTAGTTAATGAGGTAGATCTCATCACCACATCCCCCAGTCCCCTGGCTCCTCAACCATATCCCAAGCTGTTAAAGCCTCAATGTGACACTGTTCCATTACAACATCATCAGATCCAGTTTGTTCCTGTAGCTCAGAATAATGCCCTTCCCTAAGCAGTTGGTCTTTAGTAACATTTATCCCCCTTGCTATATTCCATTGATCTATTTTTGTCGCTTTGTACCTCCACCACAACAAACATTGTAATTTATGACCAGCTTCTAGCACATCTGACACCAATTCCTTGCAATCTTAGGAATAACTCTAGGCTGTGTAACCCAGTTACTTACCATTTCTTTAATGCATGAAGAATGCAATCATACAATACCACAGCCTCTTTAAAATGCTTTAGATCTAGCATTTCTATTGGATGCCATGTCAACTTACTATAAGCATGATCACCACCATTAGCAGGCATTTGCTGCACAAAGACTGGAAGGCTGAAGGTGCCTGTGTAAGCCCAAACAAATACTCTTGTGGTGCACTTGGCTGAGGACTAACCTACAGCACCTCCTGCTCTTCCTGGACCGGTGTCTTACTCTGTGCTCTGACCACCTGGCAGTGAAAGTGGGTGGCACAGGCAGGGTGGCAGTTTGTCTTCCAGTCTAGTTTGCTTTCCTCTTTCACTGCAGTAAATTCCCAGTCTCAACACCAATCCTGAACACTATTGTTCTCCTCCTCCTGGCTTTTATTGTTTTCCAAGCACTTCAACTTCTATTCACACTCTAAGTGCAGAGCCAACTCTTCAACCTTCTCTAACACAAGAGAATTGAATGAACCTTCTGAGTGTTCAGCTTTCCCCCTAATCTGTGTCAAAATGGTCTACATGAGACTATGAAGCAAAACCAGAAAATCTCCTCTGGGAGCAAGTTAGGAGACCACCCTGTGGCAGCAGCTGCTATTTTCTAACTTTCTTAAACAATATTTCCAGCAGATTAAAACCTGCCTCTTTTTTATATTATATTGGAAGCCGAGGTACCCATCATGCCTAAGTCATGTTGGGTACCACCTGTAGGCTTAGATTTTTCAAAACCTACTTTAATAAGTTTTTATTTTTTATTTTATTATTATTTTTTTGTTTTTTTGAGATGGGGTTTAATAAGGGTTTTAAATGCTTTAACCTTCCTTCTAACACACTGACCAAAGTTAGGGGACAAAAGTTGGTTAATAGAACAAGGGGAATGTGCACCTGTTAAAAATAGTACTTCAATCTTTATTGTCAGGATATCAACAGTCCAGTACAAAACATCAAACACAAACAATTAGTGGCATTCCAGTCCAAATGGTAACTACCAAACACAAATTATTAGCAGAGGCTAAATCCAGAAAGAACCTCGAGTCTCTGCTGAATTGGCATGAGTCCATAGAAGCAGCAAGAAGCAGCTGGAATACCAGGAGAAGCTTTGTCACATTTCTCTCTACAAAGTCACAACAAATGAAGATCTGTGAAGACCAGCAAAGCATTGCAAAGTGGAGCAATGCAAGAGTGTCATCAGTGAAGACCAGTGAAGCTTTGCTAGGCAAAGCAATGACGTGTTGCAACTCAAGAGCCTTGTTTACTGTCTGTTGTGTTCTACTTATAGTCTTTTGTAACATCACAGGTCCTCCAAAGTGTTTGCCTCAGCAAAACATCCTATCATATATCTGCTTAGTAAAATATTGTCTTGTAAGATAGCTTCCAAAAAAATCATTGCATGATACAACTGAATCTACAAAAAATGAGAAATTTGTACTTTAAGGAATTGTTAGTACAATTGTTCATCAGACATTTATCCACTGCTAGAACAAGATTCACTTATTAAAACCTATTTCTGTCAGAACTGTGTAGAAGGCTTAGTATATAAACATTACCATGCAATTATGAAGAAAAAGTTCAGATTCCTGATTCAATGTAAAAGCCAGGCCAGCATGGTAGCTACTTGTAATCCTACCCATGTGGCATCGTGACAAAGGACCCCTAGGGCAAGCTGACTAGTTAGTTATAATTGTGATTCTGTGTTCAGCAGGAGACCTTGCCCGAAATTATAAGGTGGAGAGCAGTTCAGGAATATACTCGGTATTGTGCTTTGAAGGGGAATGGTTTGTATGGACTTATATATTTGAATGTGCAGTTCCTAATTGGTTGATAGTTTAGGAAAGGATTAAGAGGTGTGGCCTTGTGGGAGGTGTGTTACTGGGCTTTGAGGTTTCAAAAGTCTTCACCAGGCACATTGTCTCTCTGTCCCTTGTCTGTCTCTGTATGTCTGTGTGTCTGTGTCTGTCTGTCTCTGTTTCTCTCTATCTCTCTGTCTTTCTGTCTCTCTATTTCTCTCTTGCAGTTTGTAGATTAGGATGTAAAGTTCTCAGTCACTGGTCCAGAACCAATTTGATGATCATGGACTAACCCTCCAAAACTGCAAAAGAGGCTATGATTAAGAGCTTGCTTTGGCCTTGGTGTTTCTTCACAGCAATAGTGCAGTAACTATGACACTTGACACCAACTTTGGGCCTCCATATGCATATGAAAACCCCATACACATACATTACACTGTTACATGTGGAGAGCTTTTGGGACCACTTGGCAGGAATCTGACACTGGCCAAGGACAAGGAAATGGGCTTCAGGCAGGAATCTGACATTGGGCCATGATAAGGAAGTAAGTTCAGGCAGGAATATAATTTTAGGATAAAACAGGGAAGTAATTTCAGTCAGGAATCTAAATTTTAGGCTAGGACAGGGAAGTAGGCTCAGATATTTTGGTTATCCTGACAAGCCCTTAGAAACAGTGATCAAGGGAGTGATCATGGGACTTTGCTTATTGCCTTGCTTGTTCCTTGATTGTTTGCATTTATTGTATTGCTAGTTCCTCAACCTATAACTGACCTAAATACTTGCAGGTAATTAAAATGATATAAAAGCAGATTGGGAAAAATAAACCTGCCTCAACCTCAGAACTGTCTGGGATCATGCTACAGTATTGTCTAATCATCTTTTTTCTTTTTAATCCTCACTCCTGCACTGGAGAGAACCTGTTGACTGACTGGGCTGGCCTGGTCAGTTACACACCTACTTACTCCCTCTGAACATACATATAAACTTACAAACACAAACATACATGCACACATATATACACACATGCACAAACAAATACACAATACACTCACATACAAACATACACACATATACACAGCATACATATGCACAAACAAACATGAATCCTTCCTGCTATAAACTAGGCACAGTTTGTTTCTGTGATATAAAACTCTGAGTCTTGAGCAAAATATGCCTGAAAATGGAAAGTCATCAGAAAAACTTGAACTGAGAAATGAAAAATAAGGAGGGATTTTCTTCAAATAATTCTTCCTCTTTTTTCTCTTCCTCCTCCTCCTGCCCTCCTCTATTTCCCCTTTCTTTCCCCTACTATGAATCTCAGGCAAGTCTCCAAATTATAACACTTCTGCCCTGACTCTCCAGGAATTACAGCTGTGTGCCATCAATTCTGTTTGCTTGCTTCCTTCTTTATTCTCTGTCTACATTTCAGATAAGAAGCGGGGAAGCAGAAAGGGTTAGAGTTACTCACTGTGGTCTATTGCCACAGTGATATAAACAGATGGAGCTCTGCCTACTTCCACATGCTCCAGAGGGGTGTGTGTGGTGTGTGTGTGTGTGTGTGTGTGTGTGTGTATGGTAGGACAAGTCTTCCCAGACCCATAGTACGGGAAACACTACAGGATAGTGGTTATATTCCAAGAAATCAGTAAACCTGGTGAGTTGGAAAAGTACATTATAAATGATCTTGTATAAAGGCCAAGTTACTTGGAGGACATTTGATCACAGTGTGATCCCAGAGATTGTGAACTGGAAAAACATGTTTCTGGTTGTGGTGTGGTTCAGCCCTAGCACACACCTTTAATCCAAGACTTTTCTGTTTAGTGTAAATAAGATGAAATAAAGTCAACAATAGGTAAAGAGGCACAGTAAGCACCCAGTTGATAGGGTGCATATAGTGGGAGGAAGTCAGGAGGAAGATAGAGAGATGTACAAGAAGTAGAAAGAAGGGACATTCAGTTTGACAGTTTTTGAAGACAGTGTAGATAGCGCAAGAGCAGAAGGAGGAGGTAGAAGAGGAGGAGGAAGAGGAGGAGGAGGAGAAAAGAAGAAAAAGAAGGAGAAGAAGGAGGAGGAGAAGACAAGAAGAAGAAGAAGAGAAGAAGAAGAAGAAGAAGAAGAAGAAGAAAGAAAGAAGAAGAAAGAAAGAAGAAGAAAAGAAAAGAAAGAAAGAAGAAGAAGAAGAAGGTCTTTACTTCTGGGACATCAGTTGAGGAAGAAGATCAGCTGTGCACTTTCCCTGCCTCTCTGAGCTAGTAGGCATGATAACAGCATCTGGCTTCTGAGCCTTCATTTGGTAAAATTGAACTACTGGGATTTTGTTTCAAAACAACACAGTGATCCTGGCTCCGTTATTCAAACCCTCATGTAACTGATCCATCTCAGTACACGCCCTGATTATTCCTGGTTCAAGTTGAAGATGATATGACCTCACTGATCACTTCTAAATATGACAGTTCACAAGAAAGCAAAGATACACAAGAATGCAAAAATTCTTCTCCACACCAGTAGATCCAGACTCAGACCATAAAGGTGATTAAGAATTGATGTGGTAAAAAAATGCCATCTGGGATCTGTGTCTACTAAGGTGGATTCATTCTGAAGCTTGTACATTTTGAACAACAAACTTTAATAATATTCTGTGTAATTGATGTTTGGTCTAAAGGGGCCAAAGATGTAGATGGGAGTTTGTCTCTTCTTGTCTCTAATGAGGCTCTGAGGGATTGTGGCCCCATTGGTCAAAGAGACTTCTGTAAATGACTGCACTGTGGTTGTTCTGAACATCTTTCCTGCTCAGAAGACCAAGAACCCAAATACCTGCTCCTCGCTTGCTTAAGACTTACCAGTATTTCCAATCATTACAGACAATGCTGTTAGGTCAAGCTGAACAGCATTGGATAGCCTCAACCTCCCTCCAGGTAAGGTTACAGTAGTGGGGACATAAGCATCTGATTATTCTGAGAAGTTAGTTTAGAAACTTCCTTTTCACTTCTTCTAGATGCAGGGAGGCAATTTAGAAGTCCTGAATCCATTGGTTAACACATGCAATGAACACAGAACTAAAGATCCATTCCTTTGATATTGTTCTGAGCCGTGTTTGAGGTGGAGGGAGAGCTGAGAGGTGTGAGCACACACACAGGTAGATTTAGAGGTTGTGTGGACTGAGGGATGCTCAGGTAGGTAATACATTAGGGGTGAGTGTTGGGATGAAGGTATGTAGATGGGGTTGGCATATTCTGTGTTAGCCCCTCTATACATTCATTTGTAAATCCAGATCACCAGTGTCCTGTCACATCATGACCCTGCCTGGCACCTTATCACAGTGTGACCCTGTCCATCAAGGTTTTGACTTTATTGTCTTCTATTCACCTTGGTGGCCTCAGACTCATGAGCAGCACCAGTCTAGTGTCACTGAGGTCTTCCTCCTGGGACTCTTCAGGCAGCCCCAGCAGCAGCAGCTCCTCTTCCTGCTCTTCTTCATCATGTACCTGGCCACGGTCCTGGGAAACCTGCTCATCATCCTGGCCATCAGCACAGACTCCCGCCTGCACACCCCCATGTACTTCTTCCTCAGCAACCTGTCCTTTGTGGATGTCTGCTTCTCCTCCACCACTGTCCCAAGGTACTGGCCAACCACATACTCGGGAGTCAGGCCATTTCCTTCTCTGGGTGTCTCACACAGATGTATTTTCTCTGTGTGTTTGTGGACATGGACAATTTCCTGCTGGATGTAATGGCCTATGAATGACATATGGCCATATGCCACCCTCTACACTACACAACAAAGATGACATATAAGCTCTGTTCTCTTCTTGTTCTGGGGTCCTGGGTGTTAACTAACTTGAATGCTCTGTTGCACACACTGCTCATGGCTCGTCTATCCTTCTGTGGGAACAACATCATCCCCCATTTCTTCTGTGATGTGACTCCCCTCCTCAAACTCTCCTGCTCAGACACACATCTCAATGAGCTGATGATTCTTACAGAGGGGGCTGTGGTCATGGTCACCCCATTTGTCTGCATCCTGATCTCCTACATCCACATCACCTGTGCTGTCCTGAGAGTCTCATCCCCAAGGGGAGGATGGAAAGCCTTCTCCACCTGTGGCTCACACCTGGCTGTGGTCTGCCTCTTCTATGGCACCATCATTGCTGTGTATTTCAACCCTCCTCTGCCCACTCATCTGAGATGGACAAGACAGCCACTGTTTTTTTTTATTAATAACTTTTTAAAAAAAATGTTAATCAAAGGCTTTATAAGTTTGGTAATGCTCAATAACAAGATGCCCATACAATCAGAAGTGTAACTCAATACCCAACCTAGGTATATCAACTATCTTTGACTGGTGGAGACACTTGAACAACCGCCTTCATGTTCCCCTCACCCTCTGTCTCCTAGCTCCTCCTCTCCTTCTCCTCCTCTCCTTACTCCTCCTCTTTCTCTCCTTACTCCTCCCACCTTAGCTCCTCCTACATATCACCCTTCCTGTTAAGATAAAACTTTTCTCTCAAAATACAATTAGAACATAACTATACCAATTTGTATCAGTAAGGTACAAGATAGACCTAATACCCAGTCTATCATTTTGTTGACTAAACAGAACCTCTGTCATCTCTCCTAACTATAAGATTTCGTTCTGAACCTGGCTTTTTTCTTGGCTTTAGAATGAATGTCAGCTAAAAAACAACCTCTTAAGTCTTTTTTCTCAAAGTAAATAGCCGGGATTGGCTATGAGAGTATAAGTCTTCAACTCTGTCAGAAATCCAGAATGACTGAATTAACTGAAATTATGGGAAACACAAAGCATAGCTTCTAAAACTTAGCCAATTTATAGAGACCGCTGAACACCTGGACAGTCCCTATACTACAAAACATTGGAGCATCCGATCTTCAGCCTTCTGGCCCAGGATCATCTGACAGACCTAGTGATGCAGAATTATTAAGGGCTGATTACTCTGTCTTGGCAGATATAATCAGTCGACTATTTGGCAAGTGTGTCCTTTTCAGGACAGTAATTTGTCTGTAGATGAAAAGAGGCAATTCTTGCCTAGTGGCTGTCTCACCACAACTGGAGTAACTCCAAAGATGCTCAATTTCTTCTTGGAATCAAAGACAGGGAGCTGTCGGGAGCAAACAGGTCTCTAATCAAAATGAACATTAATACAGAAATGTTTGTAACGCCAATTCTGTGGACTTCTGACGTATTGAAAACCAACTATCCATGTAAGGCAATCTGGACTGTTGTCTGTTAACTCCTCTCAGCTATTTCTAAATAAAATATAGAAAACACCCTAACAATAAACTTAGAGCTATGGATTTGCTATAGGCTAACCATCTCACAGGCTAACCATCTCAAATCAGTTTAAACAGTTAAAGAAGGACTGGGTCTAAGCTTTGTATTCCTTTTTTTTTTTTTTTTAGGTTTTTCCAGACAGGGTTTTCCTGTGTAGCCCTGGCTGTCCTGGAACTCACTCTGTAGACCAGGCTGGCCTCAAACTCAGAAATCCTTCTGTCTCTGCCTCCCAAGTGCTAGGATTAAAGGCGTGTGCCACCACTGCCCAGCAAGCCTTGTATTCCTAAATGTGTTATACAGGCACAATGCCTATGAGAGTAACAATATTAATCTCACTTCTATATCAACAAGAAACTCATACCAATGAAAACCTTAAATCTGAAATCAAAGTAAATTTTGTACCATTTAAGAAATTATAACCAGCTTAATAACAATTATACAGATTTCTACCAATACGTTATGGCTATGCAATAAATCCTAGCTATTCCTCTCTGTTCCAACAAAACCACTACTTTTCCCTAGAAAGTCAGCCTAATACTAACCACCTCAGTCCCCAAGCCCAGGGAATAGGGGTGCCGACTCCTCATTAATTTCCTTTTTTTTTTTTTTTTTTGGGTTTTTTCGAGACAGGGTTTCTCTGTGTAGCCCTGGCTGTCCTGGAACTCACTCTGTAGACCAGGCTGGCCTCGAACTCAGAAATCCGCCTGCCTCTGCCTCCCAAGTGCTGGGATTAAAGGCGTGCACCACCACCACCTGGTGCCTCATTAATTTCTTCAAGCTGATTACCAGTGTTGAGATATTAGAAGAGAGGCAGGTGGGGGGAGAGTAAATTCCCCTCTGACGTCTGTCTGTGTCTTCATTGCATTCAGCTGAGATTCCAGGACATCAGAGGTTTGAGCAGGTCTGCTCAGCTTGCTTGATGAGTAGATACACCAAGGCTGTGTATTCTGCAATATACAATTCTCAAAACTAATTTTATTATCAAGTTATTTTTTGTTTGAATTATGGAATCTAGTCTTCTGGTGGCCTGTCTCTATCATATCTAATCCATATAATTCTGGGAGTTTCTATGAGGGTGTGCTCCCACCATCCTCCCATTCCCATCTCCATGCTCTCAAATTCCCCAACACTAGGGAATCCAAACTATTGGGTACCAAGGCCCTCCACTTCCACTGATGCCTGACAAGGCCACCCTCAACTACCTATACAGGTGGAGCCATGAGTCCCTCCCTTTGTGTTCTTGGGCTGGGGGGTTTTAGAATGGCGGTCACTGTTTTGTACATAGTGGTGACTCCCATATTGAATCCTTTTATCTATAGCCTGAGGAACAGGGACCTGAAAGGGGCTCTACAAAAACTGGTCCACAGACGAAGTGCTTTTTCTGTCCAGTGAGAATATTTGGACTGATCATTGTGGCTATGCCCAGAGAGATTTTGAGGGTGCCTCCTAGAGGGACTGCTAGAGTGCCTCCTTGAGGGACTATGGGGACTCCTCGAGGGACTGTGAGGACTTCTCCTTGAGGGACTGTGAGGACTTCTCCTTGAGGGACCTTGGGGACTTCTCCTTGAGGGACCTTGGGGACTTCTCCTTGAGGGACCTTGGGGACTTCTCCTTGAGGGACTGTGAGGACTTCTCCTTGAGAGACCGTGAGGACTTCTCCTTGAGGGACCTTGGGAACTTCTCCTCGAGGGACTGCGAGGACTTCTCCTTGAGGGACTGTGAGGACCTTCTCCTTGAGGGACCTTGGGGACTTCTCCTTGAGGGACTGTGCCTTTCCCCCAGCCTTGAACAGGCCTGAAAGACCTTGTTTACCACTACAGACCAAGTGATAGGATCTAGGTGGAGTTATCCACCTTGACTGCACAGAACTTAGAAGAACTGCCCTTGGGCTTGCCTTGAGATATCTCTGGCAGGACCAAGAACTGATTATCAGATTATCCCACCCATCTCCAGCTTAAACAAGAAAGGGTTTGGGTTGGGCCTTTCCCTTTAAATTGAGAGCTGAACATTAAAGCATTGAGTCTTGATCAGAGAACTTTGTCTTGGCTTCATTTCTTCTTGCCCTCTGTCTCCCTTTCATTCCCAGCCCCCTTTCAGGTGAACCCAGTTGATCTGTTGGCTACAGGTGGCTACAGGTGGCTACAGGTGGCTACAGGTGGCGCCGCAACCAGGACCTGAAAAAGGGGGAACAGCTGAGGAACACTGTCTTTGGTGGAGCTCCACAGAAAACGGAAGAAGAAGAGTATCCCGAGCACTTGGTAAGCAGCAAACAACATTGATACTAGTGCTAGTTATTTTTTGGAGGCCATGTTTATTGGAAGTGTATTTTAGGGGATACAGTCTAGGTTGAATAGGTGTTGACCTGACACCTACCTCATCTAGGAGGTGTCAGCGATTATGGGACAGGAGAATTCCAAATAGGCACTTTCCCGTAGCCTGCAAGAGCTGCTCCAGGCAGGAAGAGCAGGGTTTTCAAATCATATGTTAGAAAAATTCTTGGCAGAAATAAATTCATGCTGCCCATGGTTCCCACAAGAAGGAACTTTGAATAGGAAAACCTGGGAAACAGTCTGAAAAGTTTTGAGAACCACCCAGGAAGATCCTAACACCCTCTGCCTCTGGGAGTTTATAAAAGATGCTATTGATAATAAAATAGATAAAGAGACCTTGCAAGTGTTAAGTGCTGGCCAGGCACAGCTTGAAGAGTTCCAAGAATGCCTATCAGAGAGCACTTTTACAGAAAAAGGCCCTCTCAACTCTAAATCAGAGAAGTGCAGACCTAGTACACCTTTTATAGCTCAGATAAAAGAAATTGGAGATTCTGATGATGAATTAGACCCAGAGAAGGGAGCTGATTTAAAAGAAAGGGCTGGCAAATATCACAATGAGGATTGGCCTCCCTATGCATCTTCTGTTACACCTATAGTCTTTGATGCAGCAGAAGCTGCCCAGATGGACATGAAGGTATATAAATTAGAGATGGAAATTAAGCTGCAGAAATTGACTAACGAGTTACAGGAGTTGAGGTGTCTATAAGGTGCAAAAAGGAACAATGATTTTGAGATGCACCAGTCGCCATTAGAAAGAGCTGTTAATCAGGCTTGTAGGGATGGGCAAGATATATCTGACATGTTAGCTTTTCCTGTAGTTGATATAATTGACCAGCAGAACAAAAGAGTCAGACAATATCAGGCATTGGAGTTCAAGGTGATAAAAGAGTTAAAAACAGCTGTGGTGAAGTATGGGCCTACTATCCCCTTCACACAAGCTTTATTGGATACTGTGGTAGAAGCAAATTTAATGCCCCAAGATTGGAAAATTATATGTAAGGCTACTTTGTCAGGAAGAGATTACTTGATTTGGAGCTCAGAATGGTATGATACCAGTAAGAGAACTGCCATGATGAATGCTCAGGCTGGCAATGCAGATTGGGATCTTAACATGTTTCTAGGAGAAGGTCAATATGAAGGTCATGCTAATCAGGTTGAACTGCATACAGGAGTGTATGCATAGATTGCAATGGCTGCCCATCATGCTTGTAATCAATTATCTACTAAAGGGGGTCTTAGTGGGAATTTATCTGGCATTAAACAGGGCCCTGATGAGCTGTTTCAGGAATTTGTGGACAGGCTGCTGAAAGCAGCTGGTAGAATTTTTGGAGCTCCTCAAGCAGGAATTCCTTTTGTTACACAATTGGCTTATGAGACCGCTAATGTGGCCTGCTGCACAGCTATCAGACCATACAAAGCAAAGACAGACTTACATGGGTACATTCATTTTTGTGCTGAAATTGGGCCCTCATACAATCAGGGTATGGCAATAGCTGCTGCCTTACAAGGGACCACTGTACAAGCAATGCTTGCACAAAACTGTAAAGATAAAAGATGTTTTAAATGTGGAAATGTAGGTCATTTTAAAAATGAATATCCCAGAAACAAAGACATGAGCAAACAATCAGGTCATGTGACAGAAATTTGTCCTCAGTGCAAAAAGGGTTATCATTGGGCTAAGAACTGAAGATCTAAAACAGATAATCAGGGCCATCCCTTGTCAGAAAATGAGTAGCGGGGCCAGCTCTAGGCCCC